>JAQQTO010000036.1:3859375-5068750 GCA_029884595.1 Ormosia semicastrata | reverse complement strand
GCAAGAGAATTTAAATCTAAATATATATTTTTAAAATATTAAATTAAATTTTTGACCTTATAATTTATATTTATTTTTAATTTAATTTTTCTTTTTTTTTTTTCAAATCAGTCATCATTCTAATATCATTAATTTAAGTCTTAATAGACATTTTTATTGAGTGAAAAAGAACTTTCAAAATAGTTAGAGGTGACAAAACGGGTCAACCCACCTCCGTCATATGCTTCTCATTCATTTCAACTCGCCAAAATATGAGGTGAGACGAATTGACCTATTTTGAGAAATAGGTTGGAAGAGCTAATCTATCCCGCTTTAGGATAAGTTGGCAGGTTGGCGGATTAACCTGCTTAAAAGAGAAAATGATAAACAGTTGGTGGGTTGGCGGGTCAACCAGCCTAACTTACCTAAAAAATGAAAAAAAATGTATAAAAATTAAAAAATTCATAAAAATTAAAAAAATAAAAAATCATAATTTATAGAGACTAAAAAAAAAATTAGTATTATACCCATAAAAATATTATAAACAAAAATAAAAAGACTCATTTATAACACTTAAAAAAAAACTCAACCCAATGGGCTAACTCTCCCCCCCACTTAACCTGTGAGTTATGCGGGTTAAAAATTAAAAGTGGGTTGAAATCTTGAATTCAACCTACCAAAAAATGGCGGGTTAACTTAACGGGTTGAACCTGTTTTGCCACCTCTAAAAATAGCATTTATTAAACAAAAAAATATTTACTCAGAAGAAATAAACAAATACTAGAATGAAAGAGTGAGTACCTATTAAAATAAATGAATACCTATATGACATTTTACAGAAAAAACGAGTATGTAAAGAAGTCTTTATCGGATTAAAAAACATTTACTTTATTAGCTTATTGATAGGGTTATAACAATGTTATAACAAAAATTAATGACAATGATTATTTTAATTTTTTTATAAATATAAAGATTGATTTAAAAAATAATTATAAAAATTAAATTAAGAATAAATGTAAATTATAAAATCAAAATTATAATTTAATTTTTTTAAAAAGAAGTTAAGAACCACACATATTATTCTTTTAAAAATAATAAAATTAAGAATAACACATATTATTTTATAAATAAAATAAAATAAAGGATTAACTCACCCGTAAAAGTAAAATAAATGTACTCAAACTGTGTTCGGGTATTCCGTTGATGTCATATGACTTAAGGCAGAGCCTAATATACACCCTCTAAAGGAGGGTGTATGGTACACCTAAAAATTTAAGTTATTAATTTTTTAGGTTTTTTTTATAGTTTTATATATTTTTTTACATACTACCACCATTATTATCGTCGGTTGGCAGACCACCGGCCATCTCTAGTATTTTTTTAAGTAGTATAATAGTATAAATTTATCAGTTAAAATTTATAAGATTTTTTAACAAATACAGTTATAGTTTTAGGAAAATCGGTTAACTCTAGTTTTTTTAGGTTGCACAACTGTATAAATATTATCAGTTAAAATTTATAAGATTTTTCAATAGTTATAGTTATGGAAAAAAAATTTCAGTATGCACAGTTATTTATAAAAAATTATAAAGACTGATATAATTTTAACTGATATTATTTACACAGTTGTGTAATTTTAAAAATTGAACAATAAATAACCGAAGGTGATTGGCGGTGGGAGGCAGTTTTAGGCAACGGTGAACAGTGTCGGTGGTCGGTGAATAGTGCACGACAGGCGGTGAACAATACCGTGACCAGGGCCCAGTGAACAATAACCGCATGATCAAGCGTGACCTATGGCGGCATGAACAAGATGTCGTGACATGTAAATGGTTCTAAAAAAAAAAACATAAAAAAAATAATTTATACAAAAAACCTGCAACAGCAAGTAAATTTCAGGATGTATGATACACCCAAACTTAACATGATTCACCATAACACCCACCATTAATTAATTGATTCCTTGTAGTCATAGTAGTATGTAGTTGGGTTACAATATTTTGCTAATGTTTAATAACGTTAAAATAGAAGGTTTTTAAATAAAAAACATTTTTTTAATTTTATTTTTAATATAAGAAATAAAAAAACTTACTTTTTTATTTAATTTTTAATATATTGAATACTTTGTTTTTATTTACAACTTTTTATTTTTTTTTTTTATCAATTTGCACTTATTAGCAGAATCTTTAGTTTTAACTTTTAACCACCATACTTCCAAATGGTTATATTATAGGTATATGATACACATTATATCATATATATTTTTAGATATTTTTATACATTTTTAATGTATAACTTTCAGTTAATTTTTAAATTTTTTTATCGATATAAATGAGATACTATAATAATTAAATAAATAATAATATTTTATTGTACATTTTGAAAAAATAGTATTTTATTGTATCTACATTTACTAAAGTTGACTTATGAAATATTAATATATTTATTTTAATTTAAGATTTATATTTTAATGTTAATCTCATATCAATTTTATATGTATTATTTTAATCATATCATATCATATTTTATAATTCTTAAGATTTATTGTATCTATATATTAATATCATATCACATCTCGTATTTATATAAATGCTTCTTAGGTAATCACTAAAAAAATGATTATACTAATACTAATATCCTATTATTGCAAATTATGTTTGACTCAACTAGTATCTATCCATCAAAAGGTCTTGGTTCTTCATAGTCATTAGTTTTCATTGCTGTCTTGCATAAGTACCTCAATAAATTAACAAGTCTCTTAGAATGAGATATCATCTTCTTTTCTAAAACTTTTCTACATGCAAAAAAGTATTATACGATTAAAATCTCAAATCATAGCATTGCTACCAATTTTTTTAAGGAAAATGTTAAATACACACAATTTTTTAGGATAATGTTATTTATATATATTTCTATACTTGTACATGAAGGATAGTTTTGAGATAGCTTGAGGAGGATACAAGAGACCTCTACATAAGCAATGATAGTTTCTCGATTGGAACTTAAATCAATATGAGAATGAAATGGAGGTAAGAGTGGTGAAAAAAAAGTGAATATACTTGATATATATTCCTTAGTGTGTATTTGTATAAGTAGTGAGACCTTTAGAGTCGAAGGTAGTGGGTTATGAGCATGCCATTTGACTTAGATTTAATAGGGACAAATAGTCTAATACATAAACTTTTCTTCTATGAAGCACTAAAATTAAATACGATATCAGTACAATAGGACACCAATACAGGCACATGACAAAAATTTACAATTATAAAATATGAGAATACGATCAAATTAAAAATTTATATATATATATACACACACTATTTATCACCAAATACTTCAAAGCCAAAATATTATAATAATAGAGTTAGAAGCTGACTAAGTCCATTAGCCCAGCTAGATGGGGTTATATATATATATATCCTCAAAAAGATGACTAAATATATATGCGCTAGGATTGAAATTGATCAATCTCTTCTTATCATAAAAAAAATGTTGGAGTTTCTCCAATAGAACCACCAAGGCTGAGAGCTATTGAAGTTTCTTCATTGATAAGACCACCAAAGATTCTGGTGGATATAACTTCCAAGAGATGACTTGTTTATCATGCATGGACAAGTTTATCAAATCGGCACTAATGGAATTAGTTAAGATTAGGTTGATCTACATGCATCTCCGAGTTTCTAGGTGCTATAGGAGCATCAACCCATTTCATAGTCACAAGCATTTCACTACTAATGGATGTGATGGAGGTATAGTTGGTGCTTGTCATCCTTGAATTAAGGTATTAACCATAATAAACTTTGGTACCATATAGAAGTTTTGAAGAAGGACCTATTGAACTCATCATGTAACAGGTCATAACATTTGTTAATATAGCTAACGAAAGTATATGATAAGAGAATAAGATAAGAATAATGCAGAAAATATATAAAATAAAAGTAATATTTGAAATGCAAACTTAAACTAAACTATGTAACTAAAGATTAAGGACAGGTAGTTAAAATATTGGCATCCTTATCCAAGTTATGGTTTATAAGTGCTTTTTGCGGAGATGTAATATAATATTTTAATAGAATTTGTTAATACATTTTTAATTTACTTTGATATTAGACGTATCTTTTGAGCATATTCAACTCAAGAGTCAGTACTTTATTATATATATTCTTATGGTTACAGTTAATGAGAGAAAAGAAGTAAATTCTAAACTTCAATGTTGAAAAAATATTGGAATTAAAGGAATTTTGGTTAAGTAAGAATAACGTAAGAGTATATGAAATACAAGTTCATAAAATGTAAGTTAGAAGTAGGGTTGGCACCTGTGCCCCGTCCCTAGTCTTTAACTCTCCAATTTCTATTCGTCTCTGTCCCTGATCACTAGGAAAAAATGCTTCTTATTTCGATTTTTCCCACCAACAATTTCAATTTATAAATAAGTTATAAATAATTTCAATTTAAGTTTATAATATCAACAAATTAAATCAAGTTACTAGTTAGTAATACTTTTTTAATTTTTTTAAATTTCAAATAATATAAATAAAAAATACTTAAAGGACCAAAATATTAATATATATATATATATATGATATAATCATTAAAAATAATTTAATAATTTTTAAAAGATCGAAACTCCTTGGGCAGAGAATAAAAATGAGTGTGGAAGGAAATTTAAGGATAAAAAAAAAGGCCCTTCTCATCTAGTGGTAAGGATATTCCCATTCAAGCCGTGGCCCAAGCCTCTCCAACATATTCAATGAGTTGTTTCAAGACTGTTCTCTCTCTTTGTAACAAACTAGAATAAATGATAAGTAAATTTTGGTAGAGAAACCAAACAGATGAGAGAAAAATACATTGGGTTAATTGAGAGAAATTGTGCTGGCCAAAAGGTTGTGGGGGGGGGGGGTTGGGATTCAAAGATTTGCACACATTTAATTTAGCAATGCTAGCTAAACAAGGGTGGTAGATCATTTGTAATCTTGATTCTCTAATGGGTAGAATCTTGAAGTCCAAATATTTTCCTAGAAACAACTTTTTGGAGACTTATATGGGGATCAATCCATCTTTTACTTGAAGAAGCATTTTGGAAGGTAGGAAAGCCCTAGAAATGGGAATACAAGACTTCAACATATCCAACAGCTGATTCATCTAACTTCTAGGACTTGGAATACCACGTTAATGTTGGGAAAGAAAAAGGAGTTGTGCACAGCGGAAGCAACAATACACAAATATATAATAAAATCTTTTCCACTTGAAAGAACTTGTGAGGAGCAAAATATACAGCCAACTAAAATATTCACCAAATAGATATATCCAAGAATGCACCAAAAATAAATAGGCAAAGAGAACACACATAATTTTAACGTGAAAAACTCCCTCAATGTGAGAGATAAAAACCACGGGACCTAATCCAGAAAAATCTCTACTATAACAGATCAATGAGTACAACAAAGTTTCTCCCAATAAACAAGGATATCACAACAGCTCCTACTCACCACTAACAAAGTGAAAATCAATAAAGCAACAAAGCTCAAAACTCATAAAGGGGTATAAACAGCCCTATAAATAGAGATGGAGAAATAAAATTCTGACCGTACAAGTAGAAGTTTACGATGCAAGGAACACCACAAATGACTATCCGATCTGAACACAAGAAATCAGACTCTTCTCTCCCTCTCGGTGCAGCGCTGCTCTTTTTGTTTTTGAAAACGAAAACCGAAAGAAACTTATAAAGGAAGCGTACGAGAATTTGCTTCCTTTTAAAAACAATCTTTCCTTCTTCTTTTTTTTTTAAATATAATGGCTGGGCCCCACTTGGGTTGGCCCAGTCAACAAACTTCCCCGCCAACTCAAGTGGAGGCAAATGCCAAATCGGCAACCAAACGGCAATATTCAAATTTTTCCCTCGGTAGAGTCTTTGTCAGCATATCTGAACCATTATCATCAGTATGGATCTTCTCAAGTTCCAACAACTTAGAGTCCAGAACATCACGTATCCAATGATACCTCGCATCAATATGCTTAGATCTACCATGGAACATAGGATTCTTGCCAAGATGAATAGCACTCTGACTATCACAAAACAAAACATACCTCTCCTGAGTAAAACCAAGTTCATACACAAAATTCTTCATCCAAAGCAACTCCTTACAAGCCTCGGTAATAGCAATAAACTTAGCCTCAGTAGTAGATAGTGCAACACATTTTTGTAACCTAGATTGCCAAGTCATAGCTCTCCCTGCAAAAGTAATCAAATAGCCAGTAGTAGACTTTCTAGAATCAACATCTCCTGCCAAGTCTGAATCTGTATAACCACAAAGAATAGGTTTCCCAATTCCAAAACAGAGTTTCAAACTAGAAGTACCCCGGAGATATCTCAATATCCACTTTAAAGCTTTCCAATGCTCTCTACTAGGATTGAAAAGAAAATGACTAACCACACCAACTGCATGAGCTATATCAGACCTTGTGCAAACCATTGCATACATCAAACTTCCTACTGCAGATGCATAAGGAACACATTGCATGTCTTGTTTCTCTTCATCACTAGAAGGAGCTTGTCTAGTGCTAAGCTTAAAGTGTAAAGCAAGAGGTGTACTTACAACTTTAGCTTTATCTAAGTAAAACCGTTGAAGCACTTTCTCAATGTACTTCTCCTGTGATAACCACAACGTCTTAGCCACTCTATCACGAGTAATCTGCATGCCAAGAATATGCCTTGCTGGTCCTAAGTCTTTCATTGCAAAAGACTTACTAAGCTCCTTTTTTAACCTGTCAATTCTAGAAGAATTATGACCAACAAGCAACATATCATCAACATAGAGCAATAAAATGATAAAATCATTATCAAAAAATTTCTGCACAAACATAC
Organism: Ormosia semicastrata; assembly: GCA_029884595.1. Taxonomy (NCBI): domain Eukaryota; kingdom Viridiplantae; phylum Streptophyta; class Magnoliopsida; order Fabales; family Fabaceae; genus Ormosia; species Ormosia semicastrata. The sequence continues at coordinate 5,061,906 of JAQQTO010000036.1, read as the reverse complement.
AATGATTAGAAGTAGTCTTCGTGAATCCCTGCTGAATCATAACAGACTCAAACTTCTTGTACCATTGTCTCGGGGCTTGTTTCAAGCCATACAAACTTTTCTTCAACTTGCAGACATAATTTTCTTTACCCTTCATCACAAAACCCTCAGGTTGCTCCATGTAAATCTCCTCCTCCAAATCACCATGAAGGAAAGCAGTTTTCACATCCATCTGTTCAACCTCTAAATCAAGACTTGCTGCCAAACCAAGAACAACTCGGATGGATGACATTTTAACAACCGGCGAGAAGATTTCCTTAAAATCAATCCCCTTTTTCTGACGGTAGCCTTTGACAACTAATCTAGCTTTGTATCTTGGAGTGGAAGTATTCTCATCATTCTTCAACCTGTAAATCCATCGATTTTGCAAAGCTTTCCTATCCTTAAGCAACTTGACCAGCTTAAAAGTATGGTTGTCAAGCAAAGATTTCATTTCATCATTCATTGCTGACCCATTCTGTCTTCTGCTCACTCTCCATAGCCTCTTCGTAGCACTCATGTTCTCCCCCGTCAATGAGGAGCACATATTCATCAAATGAATAACGGGTAGAGGGAATAAGATGTCTGGAAGACCTCCTAAGTGAAACAAAAGGTTCATCAACAACCTCACGAGCAGGAGCATCTACCTCATCAGCATCATTATCAACAATATCCTTAACTTGATCACCCTGAATATGATTATGCACATCATTATGATTGCCAAAGTTAGCTACATCAAGCATATGAGACTCAGGAACTGGATCAATATCAACTAAACCATTAGTATTCGGAGACTCTGACTTCTTTGCCTTGTCAATATCTTCAATGATCTGATCCTCCATGAAAAAGACATCACGGCTTCTAACAAGTTTCTTCTCAGCTGGATCATACAACCTATAGCCAAACTCATCATGACCATAGCCAATGAAGATGCACTGCTTAGTCTTGACATCCAACTTGGACCTCTCATCTTTGGGTATATGTACAAATGCTCTACACTCAAAGACACGGAGGTGGTCATAGGAAACATCCTTTCCATACCACACTCTATCAGGAACATCAGCTTGTAAAGCAACAGTAGGAGATAAATTAATAATATGTGCAGCAGTATACAAAGTCTCAGCCCAAAAAGATCCAAGTAACTTTGCTTCAGAAAGCAAACATCTAACTCTCTCCATCAATGTCCTATTCATCCTTTCTGCCAGGCCATTAAGCTGAGGAGTCTTAGGAGGCGTCTTCTGGTGTCTAATACCCCGCCGCTCGCAGACTCATCAAATGGTCCACAACATTCACCACCATTATCAGTGCGAACACATTTCAGTTTCTTCCCCGTTTCTTTCTCAACAGAAGCCTGAAACTGCTTAAAGACACTGAGCACCTAGTCCTTAGTCTTCAAGGCATAAACCCAAAGTTTCCTTGAATGATCATCAATAAAAATCACAAAGTAAAGTGCACCAACAAATGTTTTAGTCCTCATTAGATCACAAAGAACTGAATGTACTAACTCAAGCACCTCTGATTTCCTAGAAGGAGGATAACTTTTGAAAGAGACTCTATTTTGCTTCCCAGCCAAATAATGAGTACACTTTTCTAAACTTGCACCCTTCAAACCTGAAATTAGATTCTTTTTGGCCAAAGTATCAAGTCCCTTCTTACTAATGTGGCTAAGTATCTTGTGCCATAACTCTGACTAATTATCACACTCAGCTATATTAACATCATCAACAGAAACTGAAGCCTTGGTCCAGTACAAACCTGAACACTTCTTTCCATGTGCCACAACCAAAGAACCCTTGGAGAGTTTTCACTGTCCACCACCAAAGGTACTAAAATAGCCATCATCATCAAGAACACTAGCAGAAATCAGATGCAAACAGATGTCTGGTACGTGTCTGACATTCTTCAAAATCAACTTTGTCCCATTACTGGTTACTAAACAAACATTGCCAATGTCAATCACCTTTGACATACCATCATTACCCATCTTCAAAATCCCATAATCACCAGGAGTACAAGATGTGAAGAAATCCTTCCTAGATGTCACATGAAAATAGGCACTACTGTCAACAACCCAGCTGGTCTCATCACAAGAAACATTAATCAAATTCTCATTGTAGATAATCACAAGATCTCTTCTAGTAGTGGTGGCAACACGATCATCATTATCATTATCTTTCTTTTGTTGTTTGCCTTTGTTACTCTTGTTCTCCTTTTTCCATCTATAGCAGAACCTTTGGACATGTCCCTTTTTACCACAACAGTCACACTCAAGATTTTTGTATTTAGACCTTGATTTGCTTCTACTCTTGCTTTTGCCTCTATTGCCTTGTCCCTGATCCCTCTCAATGCTTCTCCCCCTGTTTTCAGTAACCAAAACCTCTGACTATGAAGAGGATGCCTGCTGAGTTCGTCGTTTGACTTCTTCATTTAAAATAGCAGTCTTTACATAATTCATGGTCACAACACCTCCAGGAGCAGAACTAGTTAAAGTGACTCTGGGATTTTCCCAAGAATCAGGTAGAGTATTAAGCAACCAAAGTCCCAAAATTTCATCTTCAAATTTTACACTCATGCCGAACAACTGGTCAAAGCATCCCTGAAAATCACTCAAGTGATCAGAAATAGAACTACCATCCTTGTAACTCAAGTTCATAGCCTACTTTAACAAAAATAATTTATTGTTCCCAGACTTGGAGGCATACAAGGTCTCAAGCTTCTCCCACAAAGATTTGGCATGTGAGTCATTAACAATATGATTCAAAACATTATCATCTACCTATTGCCGAATAAAGTCACAAACCATCTCATGTTCAAAAGCTCAATCTTCATCAGATTTAGCCTCAGGCTTCTTACAAGCAAACACCGGTAAATGTAATTTTTTCACAAATAATAAATCTTTCATCTTTCCTTTCCACTTGTGGTAATTTGTGTCATTCAAACTAATCATTCTACTGTAATTTGGCTTCATCATTCAATCAAGTAAACAAACCAATAAATTTCTCTGATGCCAGCTGTTGGGAAATAAAAAGGAGTTGTGCACAGCGGAAGTAACAACACACAAATATATAATAAAATCTTTCCCACTTGAAAGAACCTGTGAGGAGCAAAATATACAGCCAACCAAAATATCCACCAAATAGATATATCTAAGAATGTACCAAAAATAAATAGGCAAAGAGAACACACACAATTTTAACGTGAAAAATTCCCTCAATGTGAGAGATAAAAACCACGAGACCTAGTCCAGAAAAATCTCTACTATAACAGATCAATGAGTACAACAAAGTTTCTCCCAATAAATAAGGATATCACAACAGTTCCTACTCACCACTAACAAAGTGAAAATCAATAAAGCAACAAAGCTCAAAACCCATAAAGGAGTATAAATAGTCCTATAAATAGATATGGAGAAATAAAATTCTGACCGTACAAGTAGAAGTTCACGATGCAAGGAACAACATACTGAGAAATCATCAAAATCGAACAACAAATGACTATCCGATCTGAACACACGAAATCAGACTCTTCTCTCCCTCTCGGTGCAGCGCTGCTCTTTTTGTTTTTGAAAACAAAAATAAAAAAAAACTTATGAAAGAAGCGTACGAGAATTTGCTTCCTTTTAAAAACAATCTTTCCTTCTTCTTTTTTTTAAATATAATGGCTGGCCCCACTTGGATTGGCCCAGTCGACAGTTAATTCACGAGATATTCCCACCTACAATTGCCAACATCATATGTTCCATTCAATTAGGGAGTGGTAATTGTATGGACTTGCCATATTGGTTCTTCAATCCTAAAGGTATTTTTTCAGTTAGAAGTGCATATAAAGTGGCATGGAACATGACCCTTGAAAACAAAAAAAAAACAATGGTGCTACTGGGTACGAGAAGCTGCCAGAATTGAAGAGTGCAAACCGTCTCTGGAAGATCATTTGGAAGTTACAGATTCTTCCCAAGGTTTGCATATTCATTTGGAGGCTCTGTAGAGATTTACTTCCAACTAAGACAAGGCTAGCTCAGAGAGGAGTGGATGTTGGCATAGGCTGTTATTTCTGTAACTACGCCACGGAAGATCTAAAACATCTATTATGTGACTGCCCTTTCATCAATACAGCTTTAAGTTCCAATCACCAAGTCCTACTAAGGGTACATTTGGGAGTTTTAAAGAGGATAGAAGAGAGTGACACATAATGGAATGAAATGAAAAAGTAAGGAATAGAATGGAAAGATGTATGTCACTCTCTTGTTTGGGAGTTTAATGAAAGAATGGAGAGGAATCCTTTAACTCTTGTTTGGAAGTTATTATACAAGTAAATGGATATATTGGAAAGACTTATAAATTCTATTTTTCAATTTTACCCTCATGCGCCAAACCTTTTAGCGGATAGATATAGGTGTCAAATTATGTCATTGGTGAAGTTGAAAGCTTTGTCTCGTGTACTAAACTGCTTGGAGCATTTGGAGGTGGTAAATATAAGCGCCAGTCCCATTTTTTATCATTCTAATGCTAGATCCGAGTACGTTATTTTATACCAGATTCAAGAACTGGCAGACAATTTGAATGCCTCGATCGAGTCTGCAAAAGCTTATCACCTGTGAAAGGAACACTTGCCTTAGTTGCAACAATGGGCCAGAGCAACAGGTTTTTGCAACAGTAACAGCGAAGGTTTCTAAACTGAGCTAGAGAATTGGCCTTGATGATAAGATATCTGCGGGTGTTGAAGCTGTAAATCTGTGGATCAGAAATATAATGTCTCTGAAATAACCAAGGCAGCTGCATCTGCAACAGCAATGAAAAGGAGGGAAATTTTCCCACCAAAAGTCAAGCCATTCCCTCCTAACCCTCCCCCCCAGTTTGAAAGGACAACAAATATGACCTTTCTAATGGCAAGGAGAGGTCTCAGAGTCCCTCCTTGGCCATTTCATTCTTTCTTATTAAGTAACTGCCAAACACATATTTTATGACATTTACCATGTCATTCCATGTTACTCCCTTACTTTCCATTCATCCAAACATAACCTACGCGGTGGTGATGTTGATTCTTGTCTCCATTCCATGGAGCAAGTGTGGCTGGATAGTAACGTGGAAACTTTTCAGGAGTTGGCAATGCTATGGTACGAGTTATAGTATGAAAGGAACTTAAGGTGGCAAGGAAAAGCTCAAAGGGATGCGAAGCAGGTTACTAGAATTGCACAGTCAAAGTGGTTGGCATTCCATTGTGCCAAGGAAGATAACACGGAGCCTGGACTTGTCTCACGACCCCATCCAACAACATGGTAGCAACCCCCACGACATACATTTAAGGTAAATATAGATGTGGCCATTTTGAGGAGCTCCTTGCATATGGATCGGGGATCATTATTGGAGATTGAAATGGCTTCTTTGTGGCTGCCAAATCATGCTTAAGACTCGGATCAGTTGCAGCTTCCATAGGGGAATTTCTAGCATCTAGAGAAGGCTTAGCTTTTGCATGGGAAGTGGGTTGCAGGCGAGTTATCCTTAAGGCTATGTTTGGGAGTTTGGAGGGAAAGGAAGTGAAAGAGTTTACATGAGAAGGAAGGGAAGGAAAATGAGAGGTTTATCCTCCCTTTGTTTGGAAGTGTGAAATATATGAGGGAAATGCAATAGAGGGTGTAAGATATACTTTTTACTATTTTACCCTTTATTCTAAAATTAACATAATTAATATTTTATAAAAATTATTAAAACTCTGCTCAAGCACCAACAACAGGAAAACTCACGTCCTAGCTTCTTCTCCACTTCTCTTCTCCAAATTGTCCTTCCCCTATATTTTTCTATATCAAATTTCTTCCTCTCCAGTTTCTTCCTCCTTCACGAACCGGGTTGGGAGGCACAGAGCTTGACAGATTTGGTACGGCGCGCGTGGTTGGGTCAAACCAGGTAGGCAGCACGGCAGTTTGCAGGTGTGGGTTCATGCGGTTCAGTCTGGGTGGAGGTCACGTGATGCGGTGGAGCTCCAAGGTGCTGGCCAGTGCGGATCGACAGATCTGACGCAGAGTGGGTTCAGTTGCGAATGGCAGCTCCGTGCGACGCGACGGTGGTTGCTGGGAGGAGGAGTGGTGGTGCGCGCAAGGTGGGTTGTGGTGCGGTTCGGGTTGATGGGCGCGATGGACAGCGCACGGTGGTCTAGCGCGGTGGACGGCGCACGGTGGTCTGACCCACGGTGGTGCTGCGTTTGGTGAGGGTAGGTTGGGAATTTAGAAAGAATGATAAATGGGTAATTTCATCTGCAAACCCCTCAAATTAGGGGAACTGAAATGGAGGGCTTTGGAGGGTATTCGAAAATTCCATTTTCCCTTCCCTAAATTCTCAAACAAGGGTTTCTCACCTCCAAACCCCTCATTTCCTTCCCTTTCCTTTCTAATTTTCACTCCCAAACAAACTCTAAAGGAGATGCTCAAATAGTATATACCAGCATAAAGGAAGATACTATGGACCTATCATTATAAAATATACAAGATGCTGACACATATTAATGCAGTCTGTAGAGTCATAACCAAGAGTGCAAATTTGTATGAATAAAACAATAAACATTGAGTAAAAGGTAAATTCAAAACCAAGTTGCATTTCTTATAGTTGGGTGCTCAATAAATATTATTGTCAATGTAGATGTGATCAATTATGATAATATATAAGTGAGGCGCATCACTTTCAGCTTGTATGGTCCTACACTGCTAGCAGACCAGCAGCTTGAGATTACAACTGTAATTATTCACACAATGTTTACAATTTTATCCCCTCGTAAAGATGTGAAAAAAATAAAAAATAATGGTAACTATGAAAAAAAAGTTGGACACCAAAACAGACTATTATCTTTATTATTAGTAATAGATAATAAATAACATGATATTTTAAGGTTATTTAACCTAATACTTTTAGAAAATTAAAAAAAATTAATAATTTATTATTTATTTCTAATTGGACTATCTCTAATTATCAAGTGGCAATTTTTAATTGAAATTGATTATTAATTAAATTTTTTCCGTTCAGTTTTTCTTAATCCCACTTCAATATTGTTTCTGTCCCTCTACGTGCTCTTTAACAGCACCTGTTCTTTATTTTACTAATTTGACTACCTCAAGGTGCCACGTCGCAATCTCTCCATCTAATTCAATAAAAATCTTTCCCGTCGTCCTCTCCGTTAAAGCTGGCAAAACGGGTTCAATCCGTCAGGTTAACCCATCAACTCATTATTGTTTTACGGGTTGAATTCAAGGATTAAACTCATATTTTTTTTTCAACCCGCATAACTTACTCCGCATAACCTCATGGTTAAGCGAAGCAGGACGAGTTAAGTTAGCGCGGCCGATTCTTTTTTTTTAAATGATAAATAATATTATAAATGAAAAACTCTTTGATGTTATATAATTTATGTTTGAATATTTAATTAGACTATTTTAAAAATTATATTTTAGATATGTAGTTTGTAATTTTTTACCATTATTATTTATTATTATTTTTATAATATTTATTGATTTTTTATATAATTTTTTTTTATTTTTTAGGCGATTAAGTCGGTTGATCTGCCAACTCATATATTTTTTATCATTTTATCTTTTATGCGGGTCAACTCCTCAACCCGTCAACCAGCCTTAAAGCGAGGTGTGTTAGCTCTTCCAACTCATTTTTAAAAACGGGCCAACCCATCCCGCCCCGCATTTTAGAGAGTTGAAGCGGGCCGGGGCGGGTTGACCCATTTTGCCAGCTCTACTCTCCGTTTACGCGTCACAGTAATTATGTTATTTTAATGCGCCATCCTTTTCCTATTTTTTAGGGTATGTTTGATATGCATGATAAGATAAAGTCTAATTATATTATGTCATATAATATAAAGTTTGATAAAATTTTAATATTATCTAGTGTTTGATGTGATATTTTATAAAATATTGTGTTATAAAAGAAAGAGATTTCTATTCTCAGGAACAGAAAAACGAACAAATGAAAGGGGAGGCTCGCGGTGAAGCACAGAGCGGTGAAGTTCTAGACAGTGATGCAGTTTGGAAAGCACGGTGATGTGAACTCGACGCATGTCGTCTCAGACAAGCTGGTCGATGGCAGTTCGTGGCGGAGTGGTTTGGTGCTTTGGGGTTGGGACTCGGTGGTGGCCAGTAGCTTGTGCGTGGGCTGTTGGGGTCAAGCGCGATGGAGGACAATAAAGGAAATGGTGTGGTGGGGCGAACTTGGCGAGGAGGATGGGGTTCTCTGTGTTGGGTCGTTTGGTATGGTGGGGATCGATGGTGGCTTGGGGTAGATGTTGGCAGCAATTGTTATGGGTTCCAAGTTCTAGTATGGTAGTTCTAGTATGGTGGTTCTAGTTCCTGATGGTTGGTGGTAAAGGTTGTGCAGTGGTGGCTTGATTGAAATAATGTGATTTGGCTGTGGAGATTTGGGGTTTGATATTTGCTAGTTTATGTTGCAGAGGTATGAAAGGTTGTGTGGTGATGGTTGTCATAGAAGCTTATTTATCAAAACTTAATCAAGCTTAATCTCATCTCCCAAAATCTGATTAAGTTATACGTTATTTTAATGTATAAGAGGAATAAGTTAGATAAGCTTATACAACACTGTAGTCAAGGGCAAAGCCAAAATTTTAATCTTAGGGGGGCTGAGACTAAAGACTAAATATATGTTTCTAAATATTTAAGTTAAAAAAATCTAATTATCATATAATATAAACATAAAAATAAATTCAATTCAATTCATAATTAACATGCTTTAAATTAAAAATATTCATAGTAAACACAATTGAATATAAGTCAATCTTAAATACATACCTTCAATTTTTAAGTTATATTCGATACTATTTCATATAATAAAAGTCATCTATTATCACATCTATGGTGGATTTTTCAACAATCTCTTTTTCAATATAAATAATCATGCAATATGTGATAAAATCATCTTCTATCTTATTCTGCAGTCTTATTTTAATAATTTTTATAATTAAAAAATACACTTAATAATTGTTGTTGACATAAGAAGGGTCAAAACAAATCAAAACAATCTATCAATCAAAGGATAAGTATTTATTTTTTTACTAAAGGGGCCAACAAAAAAAATACTATGTATATATAAAAAATATATATAATTATTTAAAGCTGGGGGGACCATGACTCATACTAGTTCCCTTGGTTCAGCCTCGGACTATAATCACACTAAATGATTGATAAAATCATAATATATTATATAAATTTATTTGTTCAAATGTTATACATTAGTCAAACGTGCGTGGACAACCAACTAAAGCAGTGGAGCTAAATTTGCATGGGCTTAAGTTGGGCCCATGCTCCACGTCTCTTCTAATTGTCCGTAAGGCTAAAAGGCCTTTGTTTTTTTTTTTTTAATTATTATTATTATTTTACATTTTCCTTTAGAAATTCACTTTAGAAAAGCTTTTATTAAGAAAAAACAACAGCGTTATTCGTCTAACCAAAATACTTCAATTTTTATCTAACTCTCTCACAAACTCATTCTGTATCTCACGAAAAAATTACAGTAATATATAATCTTATTTGACATCTCTCACACATAAATTTATGATATAAATATGATGTGTATATTTTAATTATACGAAAAATATTATCCTAAAAAAAAATATACAAATAAGAGATGACATATCCTTGAGTAAATATGTACATATAATGATATAATATCCCAAAAAAAAAAAGCGAGATCAACTTTTCCAAATTTTCCAATGAAGATACATGCCTCACCTTGAAAGAACTACGTCCAACACTTCGAATGAGCAGCTTCTTCAATACTCACATTTAGGAAGAGAATATTGGAACTCACAAATTAATTCGAAGCAATTCCATGTTGTTGATATAATAATTAAAAAATGAATGGATGTGATTTATGTCATGTTACTGTTTCAAGTTGGTAAAATTAGGTGGTAAGCCTACAATTGTTTCGGCTAAGATCTTGCTTCCATGAAAGTGTTCAAAAGTCCAGCAACCCAAACTACGGTGACCCACCTCTAGCTTGCAAGTCGATCCATGAAAGTGTCCACAAGTTTGCAAATGCCCAGCCGGCGTGGTTGGGCAGAGATGCAAGTCCGGTGCTCTATTGGCACTGCGCTCTATTGCCATCTACCAGTTTTGTTGCTTTTTAAAAAAAAAAAAAATTGTTAGTTTAATGAAGAGTTGAAATGGTGGGGATAAAGAAGAGGACCAAAATGCAAAACGTAAGGAGCTTAGTGCATTTACCGGTAAAGAGGTAATCAATCATAGTCACCCACTTTTAATACAATAAATCAACAGTTACTACAAAATGAGCTTCCATACTCCTTAACTTTTTGAGTATTAAAAAAGTTGCCCTTCGAATGCCAATGTTCAATCTAACTTAGGTTGTAACAGTAATTATTCAAAACTGAAAACCCAAAAGACTGCCCCCATCATGAATTTAATAAAAGGCAAATTTAAGTAAAATTCTTGTAGTGTTGTTTTTTAATAAAAATATAATAAATGTGTCTTATATGTTGGTCGCCTTATCATTTTTTTTAAATTTTTATTAATAAGTTATAAAAAATATATACATTTATATTTTTATTAAAAAACAACATCACTAACACATAAATAATTTTATCTAAGTTTTTTTCTTTTAATAAATTCATAAACTTTACGGGTAAATCCTTATTGCCTCTACACATGAAACTCTGCCATGAAGTCTTTTGAACCGTAAATTTAATGTTTTTTTGTTTGAGTATCCAGTAATGAGTAAAGGCTATAAAAACATAAAACTAATTCACATACTGAATGAATACCGCAAAACAGTAGCTACCAAAGAAAACTATAGCATATATAGAAAGAGGTACATGAGCTTAGAGTCTAAGCATGGGGAAAAATCATGATATGTATAGTTAGAATAGTATTTTCTCCACAAAAATATTTTATATAAATGTGTTTTTGTAAGCTGTGATGGGATTTTTTCTCTTTTGCTAACTACTCATTTGAAATAAACATGCAGACCTTTTTTTTTTTATTGATTCAGAGGATAGTTTTAACATATTTCCATCTTAAATTACATGTAATTATTATTGTTGACGATAAATTATGGCGTAGTGCACATGTTTACATAACTAAGATAATGTGTTAGTATTAGTTGATTTTGATCTAAGGTGATTTTTAAGGTAGTATTGGTGTAGAGGATATAGGTTCTCAATTATAGGGTGCTTAGATGGAAATTAACATCGTGAAAAATTTCAATAACTTAATGTGAATGATGAAAGATAATAACTTTATCATTATTATACCTATTTTCTATTTCAACCAAAAAACCATTCAAGCTCCCGCTCCCTCAAATTTTAAGTGCAAGTTCCGCCATTGCTTCTTGATTTAAATTAGTCTATGACTGTGGAGTATTTCAGTCAATGATGATGAAAGCTACCAAGGTCGCTATGCTCCACCATTTAACAAAGTCTCAAAGTACTGATGTGATTCATATTTCACACACTTCAATTATATCATAGATAATTCTTGAAGTTTGATCCTTTAGATTAATAGACATGACTTTGGAACCATAGCATAAACCATTGAGCCCTCTTAATTTGCTTGGCAAACAGCACGAAACATAGAAAATTGAGGGTGAGCATATCTTTCATTCCAAAATGGTCGTGCAAATGTAAATAATAAACCATAGCCAACCTACACAGCCATATAAATAATAATATATGAGTTCAGAAGCATACCATGTGCGTCAGAAACAAACAAGAAATTTAATGACTAGCAACAATCACAAGAAGAAATAATAGGCAACAAATAATGGGAACATCAATTTAAACAAAACAATCACTCTAGATTACATCAAATGTTCTAATTATGTCCATAAGTCAACGGCTTACTCATGAAATTCACTAAAACATATATATTTTAGTCTTCAATATCCTGGAATGATCGAGAGCAGCAGCACTCTTAACTCCATCCAACAAAATTTTAGTCGTCTAAGTTGCAGTGAACCAATATAGGTATAGCTTTAGCATAGTCTAAACAGGTCTGTAAATGTTTCAAACAATTCATATATAGCTTCCATTATTGCAACTGAAAAACACATTCATTGCATGAACTAAAAACACAAAACAAAGTTACAGACTGAATGTACATACTGGAGAACAGGCCAGCCTAAACAAACAAGCATATAGTATGAGGTACATAAGGTTATAGTCTAATTCAAAACACTGAAAAACAAACAATATATCAAATAGATGCTTCTCTTCTTCATCTATGAGAGTCTATGATTCTAGAGTATTTCACCCATCAAAGGATGAAAAAAAGGAAGCTCTGGTTTTTATCCAACATTTAACAAAGTCTCAACGTACTGAAATGATTCACCCACTTCATCTACTTCATGAATAATTCTTGAAGTATGATCCTTTAGATTATAGGACATGATTTTGGAATCTACGAACAACACAACCATTGAGTCCTCTTCATTTGCTTGGCGAACAACACATAACACAGAAAACGGAGGGTTAGCATGTTGTGAAAATGCATCCCCTATAAGATTAAGATCCACATGATACATCACAACCCAACCAGAATAATCTTCCTTCAGCTCCAAAATATCAAAATCCAAACTTTCATCACTGTTAATTAGTATCAAATGCAAATGCCCTCTGGACTCTCCAAAATACTTAACACGCATAGATGTGGGCAGTACTGGCAATGTGTTAAAGCATTGGCGATACACATCATAATATACTGAATCCTCACCAGGAGTGTACCAATGTATAGCACCATTGCAATAAACTCCAGATTCAACACACATATTGGGTGAGGCAGTAAAGCAAACTCCATCCTCACTCCAGGAACCAGGCTCTGACGAATATACATTAATCTCAAACCCGCAGGGACCGGAAGTATGATAAGTTGTGGTAATGCAACTATCACTCTCGGTTGTGAAACTCCAACTATCATTATGTACTAACCGGAATGAGATAACTTTAAAGTGAGGGGATTTCAAAGGATCAAAATCCAAATAAAGTCCAGATATTTCGTTCTCAAAATTTAAGCTAGGGAAGTGAAGCCAAAGGAAGTGGTGGATGGTTGGGTTAAAGACGCAGTAGTTGTGACGACGGCACTGAAAGAGCGTTGAAGTTTTGAAGAGTAGTAAACCATTGCATGACTGCATAATATTAACGAAGTCAATACCAGTAAGTATGGGATGATCAACTTGGCGGGTCTTTATTACGGGATGAGATGGGTCGTTGTTAGAATTGGTCAAGGGGATTATCTGTAATTGCAAATTGTATGATCTGTGGAGCAAAAGGGCACATGGAAAAGAGGTGTTGTGGCATAGACCAAGAGTGTGGGCGTAACAGAATCGAGGGTTGGAGATGAGAGCCAACCATTTCTTGGAGACACACTTGCATTTGAGCACCTGTTTCACCGGCAACCGGAGAAGGATCTCGGTCACAAGGTCGATGTTTCCGAGGACAACGTCACGTGAGCTTCGCATGATGGAACACCTGAAACGAATGTGCAATCAGATTTTGCTTTGGTTTTCTGATGTTGGTGACTTGGTGCTGGTTGTTGTGGGTATGTATGTAAGTTCAATTTATACTATATATATATACTGAAAATTTAAAAATTGAATAGAATTGATATACATACCAAATCAACATTTTCTTTTCATGTCGTATTGATTTTTTTTATAGATATAACAATGGCAAGTATTAAGCAATATATCTTATGTGTTACATAAGATTCTGAGAACGTATAAGCATATATAAGTAAAAAATTAAGTTGATACTTTTTCTTAATTAAGGCAAGAAGGTATTTAGATCTCCAATTTCTCCAATTTCAAGTTTTAGAGCATTTATATTCATACTTTAATTTTCTACAATGCGCGTTGTTTTAGATTTATTTTGATTTTGGTGTTTTGATAAGTAGATATTAATAATTAATTAATTCTGAATTTGAAATGGTATTGTTGCCCATTTTGTATAAATTAAATCTAAACAGTTTAAAATTTTCTATATATGATACAAGGAATTTACATTAAAAGTTTCCATGCAATATAACTATGGATGGAGCTTGATGGATATAGACATGCAGCTGTAAGTTACCTATCAATTTATTGAATGAGTATTTATTTTTAAATTTTAATAATAGCTATTTTTTAGTTATAGTAAAAACAAAGTTTTGAATGTTATAAAATCAACTAAAAATTCTTTTATGGTAATATAAAATCTAAATAACAATGACAGAAACAGATGATGGAGTAATTTTTTTATCCTTTTCGAGTGGGCATCATTTAGTATTTATAGCACAAATTTAATTATCAAATAATTTTTGTTTTTAATAAAAAGATAGAACATAAAATGGGATAAATTCATAATGACAAACTTTTGATTCTCAGTTACTAAAATTTTAACTAATTTTTTTTATATACACTAGCTTTGCACACATGCGATGCAAGTAAATTAATTAGTGATAATTTATAATACTTATTTGAAATAAAAGATAAAGAGAAAGAGAAAAACTAATTAAACGATTGAACATTAAAATATGACTATAATTATAGTTAGGTTGAATTAACATTTTGGTTTCTGTAGTTTTCATTTATTTCTAGTTTAGTTCCTATAATTTTTTTTTAAAATCAATCATTGCAATTACAAATATTTTTTAAATAGTTTCTATTATCAATTTTCGTTATAATATCGTTACAACACTGTCAATTAATTTTATATGTGCTCCTTTATATATTCATTTTTCTATAAAATGATGGACTCATGAATTCCGATAAGTGTTTTTGTAGAAGTTTATTTGTTAAGTATATGTGTTCTTTTATATGTTCTTTTTATTTTTGTAAAATATTTAATAGTGACTAAATTGATGGTGTTATAACAAAAATTGACAGTGAGGTTTAATTTAAAAATGTTTATAAGGACTGATTTAAAAATAAAATAATTATAAGGACTAAATTAAAAATAAATAAAAATTATAAAAACTAAAGTTTTAATTTAACCTTATAGTTATATCCTGCTTATGGCAAATGAATATAGAGTCATTATTTAGAACCTATTTTATTTTTTAAAAAAGAAAATGCATAAAAAGTGTGCTTTGTCATTTCAATTACAAATAGGCTTACTAATTTCTTGTAAAAAAAATATCAGAGTCATAGTAAATAAAATTAGTCACATAATCATACAATTTATTCTAATTTATATGTCAGATTATCAACCCAAATAAAGTTAAACAGATAATGATAGAAGTAAATTTTAAACAGACAAGCAATATGGAAACGTATCAAAATGCAAAACCACTTATTTATATCATGAAACCATCAAATATCTCAAAATCTCAAGATTCTGAGAACGTATAAGCATATACAAGTAAAAAAGTTGATACTTTTCCTTAATTAAGGCAAGAAGGTGTTTAGATGTCCAATTTCTCCAATTTCAAGTTTTAGAGTATTTATATTCATATTTTAAAATTCTACAATGCGCGTTGTTTTAGATTTATTTTGATTTTGGTGTTTTGATAAATAGAGATATTAATAATTAATTAATTCTGAATTTAAAATGGTATTGTTCCCCATTTTGTATAAATTAAATCTAAACAGTTTAAAATTTTCTATATATGATACAAGGAATTTACATTAAAAGTTTCCATGCTATATAACTATGGATGGAGCTTGATGGATTTAGATATGAAGCCACAAGTAAAAAGTATACAGAGGGAAAGTCCATAATTATTTACCTATCAATTTATTAAATATGAGCATTTATTTTTAAATTTTAATAATAACTATTTTTTAGTTATAGTAAAAACAAAGTTTTGAATGTTATAAAATCAATTAAAAATTCTTTTATGGTAATATAAAATCTAAATTCTTTTAGTTATACCTTTTCGAGTAGGTATCATTTAGTATTTATAGCACAAATTTAATTATCTGATAATTTTTTTTAATAAAAAGATAGAACATAAAATGGAATAAATTCACAATGACAAATTTTAGATTCAGTTACTAAAATTTTAACTAATTTTTTATATATACTAGCTTTGTACACATGTAATACACGGTAAATTTATTAGTGATAATTTATAATACTTATATGAAATTAAAGATAAAGAAATAGAAAACAAACTAATTAAATGATTGAACATTAAAATATGACTAATTATAGGTTGGTTAAATTAAAATTTTGGTTTCTATAATTTTTACTGCTTTTTAATTTAATTTTATAGTTTTTCTTTTTAAATCAGTCATTATAATCATTTTCAAAATAGTCCTATCATTAATTTATGTTATAATGTCATTATAATTAATACACTATCAATTAACTAATCTAGTAGATGTACCTTTGTTTAGTATGTACTCCTTTATATGTTCATTTTTTTTGTATAATGTCTAATAAATACTCATATATTCTAGTAAGTGTTCCTATAAATGTTCATTTATTAAGTATAAGTGCTCTTTTATATGTTTTTTTTGTCTCTATAAAATATTTAATAATGATTAGATTGATGGTTTATAACAGAAATTGATAGTTGAGTTTACTTTGAAAATATTTATAAAGATTTATTTAAAAAGAAAATAATTATAGAAATTAAATTAAAAATAAGTGAAAACTATAGTAATTAAAGTTTTAATTTAACCTTATAGTTACATCCTCGTTATGGCAAATGAATAGAGCCATTATTTACTACATCGCTCTTTGAACCTATTTTTTTTTAAAAAAGAACATGTCTAAAAAAATGTACTTTGTCATTTCAATTACAAACAGGCTCATTAATTTATTGTAAAAAACAATATGTGAGTCATAGTAAATAAAATTAGTCACATAATCATACAATTTATTCTAATTTATATGTCGATTATCAACCCAAATAAAGTTAAGCAGACAATGATAGAAATAAATTTTAAACAGACAAGCAATATGGAAACGTATCAAAATGCAAAACCACTTATTTATATCATGAAACCATCAAATATCTCAAAATCTCTTTAAAAGAAATGAAGAACGTCCATTTATAGAATACATAAATTGATGGATTGTGTACCTGCAAAAGTAACAATAAGGTCATAATTCCAAATAATTCGTACAATATTTTTTTGGTTTTCAAATTATTTTTTATTCGATAAGCAAGAGATTGATCTCTTAAAATATAATTAGACACGTAAACAAAAAACTTTTTTAATAATGTTATTTGTATACATATAAACTTGTATTTACATAATAATTAAACATTTTTTTTTGTTTTTTCAAAGTATCCTCACTCGATAGGTGAGAGTTTAACCTCCAAAAAATAATTAAACTTGTATTTAAACATGATAAAACAATATGAAATCAACATAATTTGAAAGAACATTGCATATAATATTAACAATTGATATGCGATAACAAAAACTCCAAAAATTAACCTTTAAAGAGGAACAATAAATTGAAAATTAAGATTTATAAACATTTTATATAGATGAATTATTAAATAACAAAAATATTATATAATATTGTAAAAAAATTAAACAACAATATGTGATGTAAAATAATTAATAATAAAGATAACATATACCTTTTTATGACAAATTTTGAAAAACTTAATTGAAAACAACATTATTTGCTGTTGTAGATAGTTTCCCATCCTTGTCAAGAACTAATGTTTTTAGCCTTGTTTGTTTCGTACTTTAGAAATGGCAACATACAACTTATCGTGGCTAAATAATGGTCTTGGAAGGAATAAACTAACATAAGGTAAAGATTGACCTTGACTCTTGTTAATTATCATAGTAAAACATACTGATATTGGATACTGCCCCCTCTAAAATTTAAATGGCAGCCTAATATTTGAAGGAATCAATATCATGCGATGAATAAATAACTTTTGTCCAATATTGCTCCCAAAGATGACTTGACCTTCTATCTAACACATGATTACCAAGTTGAGTTATTATCAATCTTATATTATTGCATAACCCAAAAGATTGATTTATGTTTTTTATAAGCATACTGGAGCACCAATTTTCACTTTCAGAATATGATTTGATATACTAGAACATTGAATACTGTTTAAGAATTCTGGAGTATGTGGATTTTCATTACTGAAATTACAATATGTTTTTCAAATACTATCATAACTCATATAAATCTTTTCCTCCCCAGGTAAGATAGACATTATTTACTCATTGATTGAATTAAAAATATCAAAATTATTTATTTTCACCTAGTTCTCAACAGCTTTTTTTGAGAAAAAAATTTATTTAATAGTGTTTAATCAAACAAAATTAGTTTTAAATTTTATACGAATTCAATGTAAAATAAAAGCTTTTTAAAGTTCGATTTTTATAATGTCAAGATTGAAAGGTTACATGATTTTAAAGGTTATAGATTATTTCTTACATTTTGATATGTAAATACTATTTTGTCCTCAGGTCCAAATAATTTTTTTAATCATTCTATACCTATTTTAGTAATTTAATACATAAAAGCGATTCTTTTTTATATCATCCAAACGAATTAGATTAATGTAAAATCGCTTTTACGCCTAATGATCCAAACATAAAATGAATCAATTATAATCGATTATAACAAAAACTTTTATACAATAATCGACACAAGATAATCAAAGGAGGAGATTTTCTTTGTTGGGTGGGCTGCGTATTTTCAGCTATCCCAAACACACACTAAGTAGTTCTCATCAGCTACTTCAAACTTAGAGAATATGAATTCATATTTTGCAATTTTTTGTTCATCCTCTTTGTCACGAACATCGGTAGAATACTTAAAGTTAGTTTTATAAACATGTCGCGCGTGGTCCTACAAGAGCCATTGTTTTTTACCACTCCAAATTGATAGGTCTCGTAAACATTTTCTTCATCGATAAGCTTCCTGAATTTTGCACAAAAGATGTTTTAATAGTGACATGTATTCTTCCCTCTTATTGAATGAGATTTAGTAAGTTGAACGCCACTTGCTCATAAAAACAACAATGCAACATGCATATTGCATAGCCAAAACACAAATACCAAAAATAGTATATTATGATTTTTAGACTCAATAATAGAAACGTTTCAAGCGCAAACTGACTTATAGAGCAAAAAACCCAATCAATTTGTTTTATTGTTCTGGTTAATAAAAGTGAATATAAATAGCTAAGAAAGGTGCCATAAAATGAGCTTGTTTGAATGTACTTATTTTGATGAAAAATTTTTTTATTAAGAAAAGTATTTTTTATATTTTTTATTATGTTTAGATGACTTCTTTAAAAAAGCAAAAGCATTAAAAAATATATTTTTAAGATAAATTTTGATACTTCTCAAAAAGACTTTTTTATAATATAAAAAATTTGTTTAAATATAAAAAAAAAAGTTATTCTTTAATATTACATCTAAGCATAAAATAACTTTTACTTTTTTTAAAAACTTTTTATAAAAAAGATCACATAAAAAATATTATTTAAAAAGTTCATCCAAACGAGCTTAATGAAATATTATTTGAACCCTTAATTTTATAAAAACTCTTCCATTAGTTTCATATATTTAATCATGTACAATTAAAACACCAAAATCTCGAATAATGTGTATTAATTCGAGGGATATGGACTCGAGTTCCTTAAACATGCGGTCCTAAGTTTGAATTGAGATTCATGTGTAAAAAAATAGAAATAATATCATTAAGAGAGTCTCTACTTAAATATCTGATTGTACGTCAAAAAATTAGTCTCTCACATATAAGATAAGAAATACTCTAAAAAAAACTACCAAAATTTCGTGCATTCAATCAGAATTATAAATTTTTGCAATCTTTGGTTATCTTGCCATTGCCAATATCAAATAGTTGTTAGTTGACTTGACTCAATTAGTTTTGACGGACGACTTGACTCAATTTATGAAGCATTTTAATGGTCAAAAAATTAATGAAGCATTTTACAATCGATGTGAGAAATTTGTATTAATTTTATGCATTTACCAGGGAACTTATATATTCAGTGATTTCTTTTTTATCTGATAAGTTGAGAGAATTTTAAAAGAGGAAAATGTGACCTCTTGTATAACTCACATACATAACTTAACTAGTGTTTTATCCCGTGCGTTGCAATCCCTACGCAATATAGAGTGTAAAAAGAAGACACCCATTGTCCTGTGGTTAACTTTAATACAGTTGGGCATATCATATGCATGTGCTTGCCTTCTTGTTGCAAACTTATCATGTGCTTTCCATCGTTGTTGTTGGAAAATTAACACGTTCCTCCTAGCATGTAAGCCCATAAAACAGTCAATTGATGGTTTGGCAAAAGGTATAGTAGAGCAATGTGAGGGAGAATTTTAGTTTGATTTCTATACTGGATAATTTAGAAGACTGCATATCTCAAATTTGTTAAATAGTAAGGTAAAACAAAAAAGAAGGTGAGATAAAGTTTTTGGTTCTTGTAGAGATAGAGCAGGCTCTTGTTAGGTCATGTCATTACCTCCATATCACTTTGTCTTAGGAATCATGAAACAAAAGAACAGGGGTAGCTTTAATGTGATTGGTTATATCTTCAAAGAATTTCTCAGGAGTAGCTCCCTCAATTATTTTGAATCAGGGTTCCCAAAATTCTTAATAGGACAGTAGATATCTTGAAGAGGTGAATTAATACAGCCATTGTCAGTCCAGAATTTTATTTGCTCCTTGTCTTGTTCTCTAGAATTTAAAGTTTGAGTAGATTTTTTTATAAATTAATTTGCTGATGTACAAAATGACCATTTGATTACAATTCCATCTCCTTTGAGTTTACTAATGTAATTTACTCCTTAATCTTGGATCTATATCAGGGAACTTCTACATACAAAGAAGAGAAAGAATGATACAAGAGAAAGGAATTGGTTTGTTCAAAAATCACTGCTTGTTTGTTCCCAAGCATCTTCATCACTTCCAACTGCAATCACAGAATGCCTTTGATTTGGGATTTCCTAATTGTCAGTCTATATATTGAAACAATCAAAATCTACTTCTGGTTTGTTGAATTGTAATTTTCTCAAATGACCAGGAACCAACTACTTTGTTTCAGTTAGTTACTTTTGTATTGCCAATAGAACAGTACATTTGTATTTACTCTAAGTGTCCGTTTGGTTTCTGGAATTGAAGATAGAATTGTAGCTTTAATTGGAATTAGATCTTAATTCTAATTTTTACGTTTTAGGAATACCATTTAAATTAAATTGTAATTTCATAAACTAATTCCATGAATTTGAAAAATAACTAAGTTAGCTCTTTCTCAATTCTTAACCTATACCATAAGAATTATCAATTCTATAGTTTAAAAATTAAACTTTCTCTCTCTCTTTTCTCTCTCCACATTTATTTATGAATAATCATATTTATTGAAATTTTATATTTATATAAAAAATTATTTATATTTTTATATAAAAATTATTATAATAGCTATTTATTTTTTATAAAAAAATTCATGAAAATTTTCTTTATGAAAAAAAAAAGAATGATTATTATATTATAAAAATATTACCAAGTATGAATATTTTTATTAATTTTATTTTTGTAAATAATTTTTTAATATTTTAGATCATATCTTTAAACAATAAAATTATAATTGAATTTAATTATAATTTCTTATCTTAATTTTTTGACAACACCAAACATAAATTTAAGATTTGACTTGAATTCTAATTTAAAGTCCAAATTGGACAAATTAAAATTCATTTACGTTTGTCAATTCCAATTCCGCTAATCAAACGGACCCTAATATTTGCAATAAGATATTTAAAGATTGTATGATTTATTATAAAGTTTTTAGTAACAATTATTATATTCAATATACAAAGATAAAATGCAATAGTAGATGCATTTGCATCTGAAGAACATCTAGTTTATTTTAACATATAGTCAAAGGGAGCAAAGACTGTTGCAATGAGCTCAGCTCATGACTAGAAGCAATTTGTAAAAGATTAGAGTCCTAGAATGTTGCCAATGCCAGATGTGTACAACATACACACTTATGTCAGGTTGAACTTGTGGACGAATCCGAAGATTCTGTAGCTAAAACTCCACCAGAATTAATTGTGTTGCCTATGAATGCCACGGTATCTAACCTTAAGATTGAAGCAGCAAATGCTTTTCAAGCTGTATATCTCATGTTTAGAAGATTTCAAGTTGATGAGCTACTTGGCTATAGCGGTGTAGACGATTCCACCCAGGTCAAGCTTTTGGTAAGAATAAGTAAGATCAAAACAAGCAGTTTGTGTCCAAGGAAGATGCATTGGGAAGTTCCAAATGGAACGGGGACTTGATACGTGGATTGTAGATTGCAGTTGTGGGGGCTAACGAACGCATGAAGAAAAAAATTTGTACAAATAATTGAACATCTCTGAGGAAGACCCATAACTTTTGGGAGCCAATTTCATGGGAACTGCATGATGATCTCCTCACATTCTGCTTCTTAGAATCATCCCCGACTCCCCATCTTCCTCCCTAGACAGCTTCTGATTGGATTCAATGACTACTGGGGCAGTGGCTTCCAACTCCGCCGTACGAGTAATGTAAATAGGGGAGGCAGCTGGCTAACGTAAATTATTGATTACACATAATTATATTACGTTATTTTTATACACATTTATAAAAAATTATAAAAAAAATAATTTTTAATAATAAATAAATTTAAAGAGTCCTATTTTTTTAATTTATTATAAATATATATAAAAATAATATAATATAGTTATGTGTAATTAAAAATTTCTTCTCAAAAGTATGTAACCTCTCACTCCTTCGCAAGTTGCCAAATCATCTGCACAGGTGTCAGTTTTGTACAGCTGAATGGTATCATGTATTTCGTTCTCCAAATAAACACTGCTTTGCTCTTAAATATATCAATCCCATTATTTTTATATTCCGAATTTATCACTTAATTTACACCTTTTTACATCAGCATATCAAATATATATTTCATCTAAAAATACGATATATTTTAATATTTACCTATACTCATATTAACATAAAATATTTATATAAAGTATCAAATTTAATGATACAAAAAACATTTTACTAAATATATATATATATATATATATATATATATTTATAAACTTCATTTGAAATGAAAAATTGAATAGAAACGTAGAACCCCGTAACGCAAAAATATCCCAAACTATATTTAAAATTGTTTTAATCAAAATGATAAATGTTTTAGTACCAGTAAGGCTGTAACGCATGAATATCCTAAATGTATTTTTTACACTCCAAATACAATGTCCGCCAAGGATATCATACTTAATGTGAGTGCAATTAGATGTTATTATATATTGTATGTAAAATTAAAATAGATAAACTATATATAAATGTGAATAAAATATTATATTTTGAGTGTTCAAATATCATAATTTTTGTTGTTAATATACCCATGTGTAACAAAAAAATTACTAGGCCATTATTATTTTAGTAGATAAATTTAAGATGATTTAGTAAATTAATAACTATCCAGGTTCATCTATAGACTTTTTCCTTACGGCTGTATATCTTTGCTGTTCTAAACAACGAGGAACTCTAGAATAATTGAATATTACATTTTAATTCGGTTTCAAATATATATTTGAAAGAGAAAGAATATTTTTGAATGTTATTATTTGATTATAATTATATAAGTATGATCTATATTATATAAGTTTATGATAATAATTATTTTTTTAAATAGAGTTAAATTATAAGAAATAAATATGTCATAATATAAAAATTAAATCTGTCTTAATAACGAGAATCAAGAAATAAATTTGTATAATAAAATCTAAAACTCTTCATTAAATTGGTGAATGGATATCTATCATTTCTAACTTATCAGGAAGATCTTGAAAGTACTTTATAGGTAGTCCCTTAATTAATACATCTGTCAACTAATATCATGAAAGAATGTATGTTGTAATTATGAATTCATTATCTAATTTCTCCTTAATAAAGTACTGATCTATTTCAATGTGTTTTGTCTTGTCATGTTGAATTAGATTATGCGCAATATTAATGACTGATTTGTTGTCTCAAAATAATTTCATAAGCACTTCACACTTTTGTTTCAAGTCATCTAATATGATTTTTGTAACATCTTATTTTTTATAAAATATTTTTGTGAAAAATAAAATTTTAATTTTTTTAACTTGAACATTTTTATTTGATTTTGTTGTTTACCATAATTGTTATTAATTTAAGAAGATTAGATAAATTTGTAAGAATTTAATTAATAATAATTTATAAAATTAGAAATAAAAATTTATTGAAATAAAATTTAGCATTTAATTTTAGTAATAAATATTATAAATATTTTAATAGATATATTTAATAAGATATTCATGAAAAAATATTTATAAAAAATTTATAAAATAATATTATTTTAATATAAATATATCTAAATATAATTATTATCTAGATAAATATGAAGAAATATTTACTAAAAGATAATCATTAAAAGTTAGATATTTAGCAACGGGCACCTCTTTGTAGCCAATTGAATTGGCTATATATATACATACATGGTAGGCAAAGAAACGGAAAAAGCGAGAGAGAGAAAGTAAAAGAAGAATGAAAGTTTGATATTGTGAATTTGAGAGAGAGAACGTGTGAAACCGAGGGAAGAGAGAGTGAAAGAAAACTCTGAAAGTCAGAACCGTGAAAAAGAGAAAAAAAGAGATAGTGAAATAGAAAAAAGTAAGAAACCTTACGAAGAAAGGGCCGTCTCTAATATACACCCTCCTTTGGAAGATGTATCATACACCTTATCATATAAGTTATTGATTTATTCATAAAATAAATCAATGGCTTGGATTAATTTCAGAAAATCTGCATAGCAGGTTTTCTTTTTCTTTTAATTTTTTTTCAATTTTTTTAGTATTATATTTTTTTATATACTATCACCATCATTGTTATCGACATTAAGGCTTCCTAACTACCACTTATCACCTGTAATTTTTTTAAATTGTATAGTTGAGATAAATATTATCGCTAAAAATTTATAATTTTTTTTAAAAAAATACAGTTATGATTTTAGAAAACTCGATCACTTCTAATTTTTTTAAATTGTATAACTGTATAAATATCATTAGTTAAAATTTATAAATTTTTTCAACAGTAATAATTTTAGAAAAAATTTTAGTATACACAGTTATTTATGAAAAAATATAAAGACTGATTGATATAATTTTAACTGGTATTATTTACAGAGTTGTGTAATTTTAAAATATATAAACAGTATTCTTTTCTGGCAT
The DNA here is from genome assembly GCA_029884595.1 of Ormosia semicastrata. Lineage (NCBI taxonomy): Eukaryota > Viridiplantae > Streptophyta > Magnoliopsida > Fabales > Fabaceae > Ormosia > Ormosia semicastrata. The sequence continues at coordinate 5,036,689 of JAQQTO010000036.1, read as the reverse complement.
AAACAGTATTCTTTTCCGACATGAACAATGATTTTTCCGGTGTGAACAATGATTTTTCCGGTGTGAACAATGATTTTTTCATAAAAGTGGGCAAATAAACGGCATTTAACAAACAAGATTTAAAAAAAAAAAGAACCTATTCAAAAAAAAAAAAAAAGATTATTAAAAATAGGCATGTAGTCAATTGACAGTGATATATCATACACCCCAACTTAATGGGGGTGTATAGTAGCAACGACCACGAAGAAAGAAGGAAAGAGTGATAGAGAAAGAAAGAGGAAGTGAAAGAAAGAACGGAAGAGAAAAAATTTGTAAGATGTAAAAATTAATTTTAAAAAAATATGACTTTTAATATATTTATATATTTTATTAGTTAATTTATTATTTTAATATTTTATACATATTATTATTGTTGTTAAATTTATTAAGCATATATAATGTTATAAAAATTTAATATTTGCTTGATTTTAAAATATTTATGATACTTGATAAAATTTAGAGTTATTATAATTTGAATATTGACCTTTTCTTAGAACTAATATAATAAATTAAAATATCACTCAGATTTAAGTTAAATAAATATTTTTAATTATATTGGACAATAAATATATATACTTGATTTATATGAACTTTTTTATATTTACTTTGGTTTGGAAGTAATTTTATAATCTTTATTTTGGACATTTGCAATAAAAGAACTTTTGTGCAATGAATGTACTATCAGGACTAAGACAAACTATGGACCATGATGAGGATCTGACAAACTATGGATTATGATGAGGACTAGACAACTATGAACTATGATATGGACTTTAAAAAAAATTATTAAATTAATTTTAAATCATAGTTGATTCCTTGAAGTACTAACATTTAAATTTAATGATTTTAAATTTTGTGAATTTTATTTAATTATCATGATTTATTTGTAAACTTGTATATTTGTGATATATTGGATGGTTTGTATTACTTATGTTTGTGTGATGGCAAGCAAGTGATTCATGGAGCAGTTTGCACCTAATCGTTGAGAGGCAGGGTGATGAATTTCCTTTTATGTTTCTTGCCTGATTAGTGTGTGTATATCTAACTTTGTTATCACGATGTTAAACTAACACCAAAATAAGGTGGATTCCCTATGGAAGTGAAGGCCTTCGAGTAAAATGTGAGACAAACATATATGGAAAGAGAAAGAAACGTTATGAGTGGATTTCTTGTGATGAGGAACTTGCTTACTGATGTTTGCTGATACTTATCGATAATTGGTTCCTGTTTGCTGAAATTTAAGGAACTTGCTGATGTTAATATATAAGGCTGTATTGCATGATTTATTTAGTATTCATTCTATTAGGCTGGAATTGTGTTACTCTTGTTATACTTTGGTTGCCATGTGATTTTCTGTATATTTTACACAATTGAAATTCACCATGTGTTTTCAAATATTTTTGTAACTGTTCATTTCCTACTGAGAATTTTTAATTCTCACTTTATTCATGGTGTTTTTAGACTAGCACATGAAGTATTATAGTTATCACCATTCAGATCGACTAAGCATAGACTCTTGTTAAAAAAGAAGAGGATATAATTATTAGAAATATGTGTATATGTACTTCTGAGTTAACATTACGATTGATGTGAGATTTTAATTTGAGATGTTATAAATGTGTATTACAACTTTGTGTTGTCTAGTATCGATACTTATTTGCTTTTATATATTGTATTTCGATTTTAATTTATGTCTGTAAATTTTTATGGAGTAAATTCACTGAAATTATTATTATGGATATGTTTAGAGCTATTATTTTATGTAACGGGGTTACAATCTTCATCCATAACAACTCGCAAACTCCTTGTGCCATAACTCAAAATTCACTTCTGCACTTGACTGTGCCACTACATTCTATTTCTTACTTCTCCATGTTACTAGATTTCCACCCTGAAATATACAATAACCTGAGGTTAACCTTCTGTCAATGACTGAACCTACATAGTCAGCATCTATGTACACTTCCATGGATAAGTTTCCCCCTTTTTAAATCGTAATCCTCTTCCAGACGTGATTTTAAGATACTATAGAATTTGATCTATAGCCTGCCTATGTCTTTCCTGTAGATTATGCATAAATTGACTAATAATACTGACAGCATATGCTAGATCTGATCTGGTATGTGTTAGGTATATCAGTTTCCTTGCTAGTCTCTGGTATTGAGCTTTATCCACCGTAGGGTTCTCTTCATCACTTCCCATTTTTTGATTATTTTCAATGGGTACACAAGTAACCTTACACCTAAGTTTTTTTTATCTTTTTGAGAAGATCTAGGACATATTTCCTTTGAGAAATAAAGGTACCTTGCTTGGAGTAGGTAACTTCAATTCCAAGGAAGTACTTTAGCTTTCTAAAATCTTTCATTTCAATCTCACCTACTAATTTCTTTTTTAGGAGTTGCTTCTTAACTAGATCATCTCCTGATATAATGATGTCATCAACATACATAAGTAGGACTGTGAGTTTATTTTTTTGTGAATGTTTAAAAAAGAGAATATGATTACCTTGACTTTGTCTATATCACAGGAACACCATTGTTTTTGTGAATCTTCCAAACCAAGCATGATGAGATTGCTTCAACACATATAAAGTCTTCTTTAACCTGCACACCTTGTTCTTTCCACTAGTGGAGTCGTATCTAGGGGGAATTTCTATATAAACTTCCTCCTCTAAGTCACCATGAAGAAAGACATTTTTAATATCAAACTGGTGTAATTCCCCGCCAAAATAGTAGCAAAGGAAAGTAAGATTCTTACAGTATTCATCTTGGTTACTGGAGCAAATGTTTCCTTATAGTCAATTCCATAAGTCTGAGTGTATCCTTTTGCCACCAACCTTGCTTTATACCGATCTAGTGTACCATTAGACCGATATTTTAAAGTATATATCCATCTGCACCCTGCTTGTGACTGGCATATATCTGATGAAGAATATGTTTTGATGATAACAAACTCAAAGATGTTACAAGATCAAGTCCAAGATTATCAAGACCATCAAGTATAGCTTTTGGAACTTTAATCTTTTTGTAGAGGTATATAAAGATTCACAAATAAGGTTAATCTTGCATTTCGTAATAGCACACAAGTTTTCAAGGCTTCAATATGGTTTTTAACTTCCAAAGAATTAAACCACCTCGTGTCCATAAACCTATAAGATCATATGGAATCAAGAGCAACATTTAAAAAGGCTCAAAACATGTTTTCACATGTATTATTCGAATAAGGGGTTCCTTATTCGAATAACACAAGTCAAAGATTCCAAATTAATCACTCAGGAAAGGATTTATTCGAATAAAGCCATGCATTATTCGAATAAGTGTTTTAAAAGTATTTTGGCACGAATAGGTTATTCGAATAACAGAAGTGTTATTCGAATAACACATTTCAGAAGTCACTCATGAATTGGTTATTCGAATAACAAAGTTGTTATTCGAATAACAAGTATTTCAAAAAAGCCATACTTTACTAGTTATTCGAATAAGAAAGGTGTTATTCGAATAACAGGGCTTTCAAATAAAACCATGCTGAATTGGTTATTCAAATAACGATGTTGTTATTCGAATAACAGAACTCAGAAGCTCATTTAATTGAATGAGTTATTCGAATAACATGAATGTTATTCGAATAACGTGTTTTCCGTAAAACAAATATTTATCCGTTATTTGAATAACCAATGTTATTCAATAACATATTACGAGAGGAAAACATGGTGAAAGCTATTTCAAGCGTTATTCGAATAAGAAATGTCTTATTCGAATAATGAAGATTTCCAGAAACAGAAATTAACGGATAGTAGCATAACATTTAATGCTCCAACCACCTCCCAACGGCTCTAATCTTCAATGACTTATAAATAGAAGTTGTTGGGCATTTATGTGGGTTAGACAATCAATCTGAAAAATCTGGGTTGAGTATTAAAAACGAGTTTTCATCTATTTCTCCATTAATACTCTATTTTTTAGCGTAAATCGTAAATCTTATACCGATTGAATTTCTAGTTGTAATATCTGCTCTTTCAAGAGAGTTTCTATCCATTCAATCTTTGTAATTTCTGTAGAGAGGGTGAGGCATCCCTCCAAACTGTAAAGGGTGAGGTATCCCTTGGAAAATAGAGGCTCAAGCTTTAGGGTGAGGTATCCCATAGTGTTGAGTGCTCAAGGTTGTAGTGGTTTTCAAGCACCCATTGAAGCTTGAAGATATAATGGAAAATCTCAAGTTGTTACTGGGGACTGGACGTAGATCACAAGTGGATTGGTGATCGAACCAGGATAAACGACCGTGTTTATTTTTCTCAAAACCCTCCTCTGTTTATTTTGTGCACTGTTTCATTAATTTTCTTGGATATTGTCTCCGTAGGCTATCATATTTATAAGTAAGTGAATTCATCTCATTTATCCAATCATCTCTAATCATTCAATAGCTTCAACGAAAATTAGTTATCAATCGATTTGTGAAAGATTTGCGAACTTGTTTTACTTACTCAATTCACCCCTCCTCTTGAGTATTGAGGCCACTTGGTAACAAGTGGTATCAGAGCTAGACTCTTGTATAAAGAGCTTAGCAGCTTCAAGAGAAGTGATAGCTTCAAATAGTTTTTCAAATGAAGATTCTTCTATAAATAGGTCTCCTTATTTCAATGGGGATGGTTATGCCTATTGGAAAGAAATGATGAAAATTTTTATTGAAGCTATTGACTTAGATGTGTGGGACGCCGTTGAAAATGGTGCTTTTGTCCCAACACAAACTAAAGATGGTGTGACAATTAATACACCTAGAAGTGATTGGACCGATGATGATAAAAAGAAGGTTCAATACAATTTGAGAGCCAAGAACATCATCACCACATCCTTGGGGTATGATGAATTCTTTAGGGTATCAAATTGTAAGACCGCAAAAGAAATGTGGGATACCCTACAAGTAACTCATGAAGGTACTACTGAGGTAAAACGATCTCGAATGAATACTCTTACTCATGAATATGAATTGTTTAGAATGAACCAAGGTGAGAGTATTCAAGATATGCAAAAGAGATTTACTCACATTGTTAATCATCTCATCTCATTGGGAAAGACATTTCCTAATGAAGATCTTATTAACAAAGTCTTGAGATGTCTAAGCAGGAATTGGCAACCCATGGTAACGGCGATTGCGGAATCAAGAAATTTATCAACCATGTCTCTAGCCACCCTATTCGGAAAACTTCAAGAACATGAGCTGGAACTAAATAGGCTCAATCAAAATGAAGAGTATGACAAAAAGAAGAAGGGAATTGCACTCAAAGCCACCTCTTCCATACTTGAAGATGATGATGAAGATGGTGAAGAGGATGCTGAAAACATTGAGTTAAGTGAAGAGAATCTTAGTCTCCTTGTGAGAAAGTTCGGAAGATTCTTAAAGAAAAAGGGATTTCAAAGAAGACCACCCTTTCCTCAAAAGAAAGCATATCACAAAAGAGAAAGATCCTCTACTCCTCCAAAATGCTATGAATGCGGAAAATCGGGGCACATGAAAATGGAGTGTCCTATATATCTCAAGAAGACGGAGAAGTTTGAGAAAAGGTCCTCCAAGGAAAAGAAAGAAAGAAGAGCATAAATAGCTTGGGAGGACAATGACTTAAGCTCTTCTGACGATTCGGAGAATGAAGAAGCTCATCTTTGTCTCATGGCTCAAGGAGAAGAAAGTGGAGAAAGCGATACCGAGGTAACTTCTTCTAGCCTAGAACCTCCACCTTCTTATGATGAATTGCAAGATGCCTTTCAAGAATTGCATGATGAATCCTTGAGGCTCACAAAAATGATTTTGACTTCCAATAAAACAATCTCTCTATTGACAAACAAAGTTTCTACCTTAACTAAGGAGTTAAATGAACTTAAAGTTGAAAATGAGACCTTAGGACTCATAGATGCTAATTCATTATGTATGACTTGCTCCTCACATGATAATGCATCCATATCATTACCTTGTTTATCATGTAAAGCTTTTGAAAAAGAAATTGAAGACTTGAACAACACTCTTGCAAAATTCACTTTTGGAAGAGACAACTTGAATGTGTTGTTAGGGAGACAAAAATGTGTTTTTCAAAAGGCCGGTTTGGGTTTTAATCCAAACAACCATCAAAAGTCCTATAAGAACTTCTTTGTTTCCTCAAAAACTTCAAGTAGTCCCTTTGTCAAATGTTTTCATTGTGGTAGGAAAGGGCATAGTGCATCAACTTACAATGTTAGAAAGAACATAAACAATAAAGTTAGAATAAAAAGAGTTTGGGTTCCTAAAGGTACCATGCCTAACTCTAACACACAAGGACCCAAGACAATTTGGGTACCAAAGGTTAAAACATGAATGTGTGTTATAGGTGTGCTTGAAGACCAAGAGCTCAAGTTGGTATCTTGATAGTGGTTGCTCCAAGCACATGACCGGTGATGCCTCCAAGTTATCCTCCCTTACCCACAAGAAACATGGTCATGTCACCTATGGTGATAATAACAAAGGGAAGATTCTTGGAATTGACAAAGTTGGTAGATCCCTTCATCATCTATTGATAATGTTTTGCTTGTTGAAGGACTTAAACATAATTTGCTTAGCATTAGTCAATTGTGTGATAAAGGCAATAGAGTTATATTTGATTCCTCTTGTTGCATAATTGAGGGAAAGGATGATAAGCAAGTTAAGTTTGTTGGTCATAGGGTCAATAACATATATATAATTAGTCTTGATGATATTTCCTCAAATGATGCTAAAAGCTTTATGAGTAAAGAAAATGATTCATGGTTATGGCATAGAAGAATTGCTCACATTCACATAGATCACTTAAACAAATTGGTTTCTAAAGAACTAGTAATTGGTCTTCCAAAGCTCAAATTTGAAAAAGATAAACTTTGTGATGCATGTCAAAAGAGAAAATAAGTAAAGGTCTCTTTTAAAGCTAAGAACATAGTCTCAACCTCTAGACCTTTACAACTTTTGCACATGGATCTTTTTGGGCCCTCTAGAACTATGAGCTTTGGTGGGAATTACTATGCATTAGTGATTGTGGATGATTTTTCTAGGTTTACATTGACGTTATTCTTAGCCCAAAAAAATGATGCTTTCCAATCATTTAGAAAACTTGCCAAAGTTGTCCAAAATGAAAAAGGTGTTTGTATTGCATCCATAAGAAGTGATCATGGTGGTGAATTTAAAAATCATGAATTTGAAACATTTTGTGATGAACACGGTTGTTGGAAAATTAACGGTTTGAGCATAATTTTTTCTGCCCCTAGGACACCACAACAAAATGGTGTTATAGAAAGGAAAAATCGATCTTTAGAGGAAATGACAAGAACTATGCTTAATGAGGCCAACCTTCCTAAGTACTTTTGGGCTGATGCGGTTAACACCGCTTGTTATGTTATGAATAGAGCCCTAATAAGGCCAATTTTAAAGAAAACCCCATATGAATTGTACAAAGGAAGGAAACCTAATGTGTCACATTTTCATGTCTTTGGATGTAAGTGCTTTGTTTTGAATAATGGAAAAGATAACTTGGGGAAGTTTGATGCAAAATCTAATGAGGGAAAAATTCTATTCATAGTAAGGCCTTTAGAGTCTATAATAAATGAACTATGACCATAGAAGAGTCCATACATGTTGCATTTGATGAAACTAACCCAAACGAGCCAAGAAAGGAGTTTGTTGATGATGTTGCAGAAATCTTGGCAAAGACGCACTTGGAAAATCAAGAGAAAGAGTCCAAGAAGGAATAAGAGAGACACCTTGATCACACATGGCAAAAAGATTCAGAAATCTTGGATCTACCCAAGGAATGGAGGACTTCAAGATATCATCCTCTTGATAAGGTGATAGGTGATGTATCAAAAGGGGTAATCACTCGAAACTCACTTAGAGATGCATGTAATCACCTAGCCTTTGTTTCTCAAATTGAACCTAAAGACATAAGTGAGGCCATTAATGATGAACATTGGATCTTGGCCATGCAAGAAGAACTAAACCAATTTGACAGAAATCAAGTTTAGAAATTAGTTCCAAGGCCCAATGATCATCCAATAATTGGCACCAAATGGGTATTTAGAAACAAACTTGATGAAACGGGTTTAATAATAAGAAATAAAGTTAGGCTTGTAGCTAAGGGTTACAATCAAGAAGAAGGCATAGACTATGAAGAAACTTATGCTTCCGTAGCTAGATTAGAGGCCATTAGAATGTTACTCGCATATGCTTGCATCATGGATTTCAAACTCTATCAAATGGATGTTAAAAGTGCCTTTTTAAATGGTTTTATAGAAGAAGAGGTGTATGTGGAACAACCTCCTGGTTTTGAAGATTTTGAATTGTCCAACCATGTTTTTAAACTGAAAAAGGCCTTGTATGGATTGAAACAAGCTCCTAGAGCTTGGTATGAAAAGTTGAGTAAATTTCTTTTAGAAAAGGATTTTTCTAGAGGCAAGGTTGACACTACCCCATTCATAAAACACAAAATGCATGACATACTTCTAGTTCAAATCTATGTTGATGACATTATATTTGGAGCTACTAACAACTCTCTTTGTAAAGAATTTTCAAATATTATGCAAAGTGAGTTTGAGATGTCTATGATGGGGGAGCTCAACTTCTTCCTTGGTCTCCAAATCAAGCAAACAAGGGAAGGAACGTTCATAAGCCAATCCAAGTATTGCAAGGAGCTGCTCAAGAAGTTTGGAATGGACAATGCCAAGCATATGGCTACTCCTATGGGCACCTCTTGCTATTTGGACAAAGATGAAGGAGGTAAATCGGTAGAAATTACAAAATATAGAGGTATGATTGGCTCACTCCTTTATCTCACTGCAAGTAGGCCTGATATAATGTTTAGTGTATGTATGTGTGCTAGATATCAAGTTAATCCTAAAGAATCACACCTAAGTGCTGTTAAAAGAATAATGAAATATCTAATGGGCACATCACAAATGGGTTTATGGTACCCTAAAGGTGTCTCATGTAGTCTTATTGGATATTCCAATTCTGATTTTGCTGGGTGCAAAATGGATTGAAAGAGCACTAGTGGGACATGCTACTTACTTGGAAGCTCACTAGTTTCTTGGCATAGAAAGAAACAAAATAGTGTGGCATTGTCCACAGTTTTGTACAGCTTTAAATATGTTGTAGCAGAGGAGTTGTTGCTTCAAGTCCTTTGGATGAAACAAAGAATCTTGACTATGATCTCGAAGCTTGATCACATACCCATAAGGTGTGATAATACTAGTGCAATTAACTTGTCGAAAGATCCCATTTTGCATTCTAGAACTTCTAGAACTAACATATTGAAATAAGACATCATTTCATTAGAGATCATGTTCAAAAGGGTGATTGCACACTTGAATTTGTTGAAACAACTAAGCAACTAGCTGACATTTTCACTAAACCCCTAGCAAAAGAAGCATTTTTTCACATTAGAAATGAACTTGGCATTTTGGAACAATCATGCATATATTGACATTTTATTGCATCACATCTTATTGTTTACTGCATAATCATGTCATCTTGTTGCATAATTTCTCGAGCTATCAATCATATTTAAATCCAAAACTCGACTTAAAGGCGTCGAAGTTTTCCCTAAGTTGTTTTGCAGCGCTCCTCATGATTCAAGATTCCCAAACAACTCAACAATCTTAGATTTGAAATCCTTGGTAAAAATAGCACTCTTGCAAAATTGAGTGATTTGAAACATAATATGATAAGATTATATGCTTGTATGATAAGTTGAATTGATTTAACATGTTCTGAACCGATTTGAATGATTTGAAGTTGATTCTATGTTGTTTGGAATTAAACTGGCATGTCTCAATCACATAAATAATAGAAGGATTAATCCTCTATAATTTGTCGTATGAAACTATCTTTTATCGTATGCCTTATTCGAATGAGAAGCCTTTATTCGAATAAGAAGTCTCATTATTCGAATAAAACATGTCAAGAAACCAGTTTTGTTCTAACACAAGTTACATTATTCGAATAAGGATTCCCTTATTCAATAACACATCACAGAATGTGCTATCACGCCAGTAGTTTTTAATCGGTTATTCGAATAACCAATTGATTATTCGAATAAAGCATGTCGTAAGGCAAAAGTTATTTTCATGTTATTCGAATAACAACATATGCTATTCGAATAACAAAAGACAGAATTTCACCAAAATTGCAGGTTTTATTATCTAATTCTTATTCGAATAACGTACCTTGTTATTCAATAACGCTTGGCGTATCAAGCCAAGACGCTTCAGTATTACTGTTATTCGAATAACACCACTGTTATTCGAATAACACACGGTTTATAAAAGGAGTTCCGAGGCTCCTCTGTCATTTCATACGTTCTCTTTTCCCATCTTTCTCTGTTCTCTCCTCCTCATCCTGACCATCTCTTCCTTCTCTCCATCACCCACCAAAATTCAACCATGGCTTCCTCTTCCAAACGACCACGTAACAAGACCGCTCCCACCAACAACCCCATTGACTTTCGTAGACTTTCGTCAAACAACGATGATCTCAAGCGCTTCAGGGAGGAATTCTGGACCAGAGACATTATCCCACCCAAATACATGGATCATCAATTCTTCGAGGACGATGGAGGATTTAACTTCCTCGATGATCTCTCCCATCAGGGCGTACTGGCACTCTGCAGCTACAAGGACTCCATTTTCCCAGACTTGGTGAAAATGTTCTACTGCAACCTGAAGCTGGACGGTCCAAATCTCATCTCTGAAGTCAAGGACCAAGAAATGGTCATCACTCCTACTGATTGGATGACATTCTTCAACTTAGACGCCACAAAAACGGCAGCGGAGCCGTGACAAAGAAGAAGCCCTACGTGAAGGCATATAGAAGAGAGGAAGTCGTGTCCCTACCGGTGAAACCCGGAAAAGCCTGGTCCAAGGTTGGTCTGAAGTGTGGGATGTTGAAAAGCCAAGAAAGGTTGCTTCACTACTCATACGCTCATATTCTCGCTCCTCGTGGAGGCAACTACGCCTATCTCACTGAGGATGACATCTTTCTTCTCTGGGTGCTGAAGAAAAACTGGAAAATCAACTGGCCAAATTTCATTGGAAAATACATGATGAAGGTCAAGACCACCAAGAATTATGACCTGCCATACGCTCTGATTATCTCAGCCTTTTTCAAGAAGTATTCCTTGCTCAGACAGACTGAAAGGACAGTGCCTCTGAACCACTTCAACATCTTCGGTGAATTTACTCTGAAGAAGATGAAGATGGTTTCGGACGACGTTGGAGGATGGGTATACCCTGATGAGCTGGAAGAAGCTGCAGCAGACGAAGACATTACAGATGCCTCTGCTCCTGCTGATGCCTCTGCTCCCTGGCCGAATGTTTTTAAGCCCCCGCTCCCGCTCCATAACTCTGGAAAGCATCATGACAACTCTGCTCGACAACCGTGCTTACATGGAACACACCTTTTCTATTCTCTTCGACAGAATAGAAGGTGTTGAACGCGAGCTTGCTGCCCTGCGAACTGGACCTCCTGCCCCTGCACCAAACTCCCCTCCTCCTCCACCAGACACCTACTTTTGATTATAGGACTTTAGTTTTATTTTCTTTATGTTTTTGATGTATCTCTGGCATAATCTATATTTGAAATTGTACATATTGACTATGATTGCCAACATTCAATAAAGAATAATTTGTTTTTCTTGCTGACTTTGCAATCTCTGAGCCTGATCTTGCCTTCCAATATGTTTATTTAAATTCTTTGTTAAAAAGTATAAAGGCATGTTTATGGATTCCGGGTTTATGCATATCTTGCCCCATCTTTTTGATCATGACAAAAGGGGGAGAAGAACAAGAATAAGCTAAAAGTTAAGTTAACTCTGTTCATTTGCACTTAAAGATAAAAATAATCATTTCTGACATTTTTTGGTTTTGGAGATTGTGTTAAGAAAAGACAGATCAGAAAGACTCTTTTGAAAAGGATCAAGAGACTCTAAAAGAAAGGGGGAGCTGCGCTTGTCTCTAATAAATTATGCTCCTCTTACAAACCAGAGGGGGAGTAAGTCTCCATACTGTGCTTTCCTATTTACAAATGAACTAACTTTTTCTCAATGGCTGTTTGTCATCATCAAAAATGGGGAGAATGTGACTGGCATGTATCTGATGAAGAATATGTTTTGATGATAACAAACTCAAAGATGTTGCAAGATCAAGTCCAAGATTATCAAGACCATCAAGTATAGCTTTTGGAACTTTAATCTTTTTGTAGAGGTATATAAAGATTCACAAATAAGGTTAATCTTGCGTTTCGTAATAGCACACAAGTTTTCAAGGCTTCAATATGGTTTTTAACTTCCAAAGAATTAAACCACCTCGTATCCATAAACCTACAAGATCATATGGAATCAAGACCAACATTTAAAAAGGCTCAAAACATGTTTTCACATGTATTATTCGAATAAGGGGTTCCTTATTCGAATAACACAAGTCAGAGATTCCAAATTAATCACTCAGGAAAGGATTTATTCGAATAAAGCCATGCATTATTCGAATAAGTGTTTCAAAAGTATTTTGGCACGAATAGGTTATTCGAATAATAGAAGTGTTATTCGAATAACAAGTATTTCAGAAAAAGCCATACTTTACTAGTTATTCAAATAAGAAAGGTGTTATTCGAATAACTGGGCTTTCAAATAAAACCATGCTGAATTGGTTATTCGAATAATGATGTTGTTATTCGAATAACAGGAACTCAGAAGCTCATTTAATTCGAATGAGTTATTCGAATAACATGAATGTTATTCGAATAACGTGTTTTCCATAAAACAAATATTTATCTGGTTATTAGAATAACCAGAATGTTATTCAATAACATATTACAGAGGAAAACATGGTGAAAGCTATTTCAGCGTTATTCGAATAAGAAATGTCTTATTCGAATAATGAAGATTTCCAAAACGTAAATTAACGGATAGTAGCATAACATTTAATGCTCCAACCACCTCCCAACTAGCTCTAATCTTCAATGACTTATAAATAGAAGTTGTTGGGCATTTATGTGGGTTAGACAATCAATCAAAAATTTGGGTTGAGCATTAAAAACGAGTTTTCATCTATTTCTCCATTAATACTGCTTCTCGAGCGTAAACCGTAAATCTTATACCGATTGAATTTCCAAGTTGTAATATCTCGCTTCTTTCAAGAGAGTTTCTATCCATTCAATCTTTGTAATTTCTTTAGAGAGAGGTGAGGCATCCCTCCAAACTATAAAGGGTGAGGTATCCCTTGGAAAATAGAGGCTCAAGCTTTAGGTGAGGTATCCCATAGTGTTGAGCTCAAGGTTGTAGTGGTTTTCAAGCACCAATTGAAGCTTGAAGAGATAAGGAAAATCTCAAGTTGTTACTTTAACGGACGTAGATCACAAGTGGATTGTGATCGAACCAGGATAAACGACCGTGTTTGTTTTTCTCAAAACCCTCCTCTGTTTATTTTGTGCACTGTTTCATTAATTTTCTTGGATATTATCTCCGTAGGCTATCATATTTATAAGTAAGTGAATTCATCTCATTTATCCAATCATCTCTAATCATTCAATACCTTCAAAGAAAATTAGTTATCAATCAATTTGTGAAAGATTTGTGAATTTGTTTTACTTACTCAATTCACTCCCCCTCTTGAGTATTGAGGCCACTTGGTAACACTGCTAACCTTTTGTCACCTGGTCTTTCAACAATCTCCTATGTTCCATCCTTTTCCAATGCACTCATCTCCTCATTCATAACTTGAATCTAGTTCTTATCATTTAATGATTCTTATACTGATGTTAGAATTTTGATAGAATCTATAGCTAAAATGAAATTATAATGTTGCAGGGAAAGATGTTTAGAAGAGACAAATTGATAAATAGGGTACTTGGGATTGGGACAATACGTTTTCCCTTTCCACAATGCAATGGGTAAGTCATCTAGGTCAGGTTTACAATTATTCAAAGACATATTATCAAGTTCAAAAATAGGAAGTTCAGAGACAAGAGAACTTGTATATTTAGTACTTACCGTCGGTTTGAATGCCTGAAGTTCTGTTGGGCTAGTTTGGGTTTCCTTCTCCTCTGATACACGAATTTTAGTGTGCTAGCCTTAGCCTTAACCGTAGTTAGTTCAGGTGGGGTACCAGAAGAAGATGTCACTTCCTGTGTAGAGTCAGACAGTAAAGGAAGAAAGGACCCAGGAGAGAAGGACTCAGCCTCAGCTTCCTGAGTGTTCTCCTCCTGAAGCTGAGGACGAGTAAAGAATAACTCATTTTTATGAAAAGTGACATCCATAGAGATCAAAAAATGATGACTTGAGGGGTGATAGCATTTGTACCCATTATTATCAAGAGCATAAAAAAACACATTTAACAGTACGAGGATCAAGTTTGCTGTGATTGTGGCGATGTACATGGACAAAAGTCACACAACCAAAGACAAAAGTCACACAACCAAAGACACGAGACTATGGACTCTGCATAATAGGAACAGATAGAAAGTGAGAGGTCATGAGTTGGACAGAACTTATATTCCCTAAGACACGAGATGATAATCAATTGATTAAATATGTAGCAGTAAAAATAGTTTCCCCCCATATGAACTAGGAACAAACATTTGGAATAGTAAAGCTCTAGTGATTTCAAGTAAATGACAATTTTTTCTTTTTGTAACACAATTTTGATGAGGAGTATCGACACATGTGAGTTCATGCATAATACCATGCTCTTTAATAAATATAGAGAAATTTTGGTTGACATACTCTTTACCATTATCAAAATGCAAACGTTTTTTGGACTTTCCAAATTGGGTCTGAACTATGTGATAAAAATGAACAAATAACTAAAACACGTCTAATTTGCCTTTCATTATAAAAATCCAAGTTACTCGAGTACAATCATCAATGAAGGAAACAAACTATTTAGTTCCAAAAATGTTGGAAATAGATGTAGGACCCCAAACATCAGAATGGATAAGTGCAAAAGGCTTAATACTGTTATTAGAAATAGGTGAAACAGTTACACGATGATGTTTGACAAACTCACAAACATCATAATGAAAAGACTCAATAGATTATTTTAAAAATAAAGACGGAAACATAGACTTAAGTAAAGAAAAATGAGGATATCTCATACGCTTGTGCTGTAGCCAAATTTGAGAAGAAAAAGACTCAGAATTAGACTGATGACATGAAGATAACAACTTCTGATCAGGACTACCATTAACTGGCATATTAAGAAAATAGTACAATTATCATTATTCCTTAGTAACTCCAATTGTCCTCCCCATGACAATATCCTGAAAGACACAATGAGAATGAAAAAAGATATGACACAATTATTGTCTTTAGTAAGCTTATGAATGGAAATAAGATTATAGGTAAGTTTGGGAACATAGAGTACATTGTATAAGTGTAGAGAGGGCTGAAATTTAATAGTACCAGAACCCGCAACTGAGGTGTGAGAGCCATCAACTATGACTGTATGATGCTTACTAGAAGAAGGTTGATAAGATTACAGAGGTGATGAATAAAAGGTCATATGGTTAATTGCACCAGAGTCCATAATCCATAAATTCTTAATACCAGAAGCATTAAAGGATTGAAAACAAAAATTTATACTTGTCTGGTCGTCTGACATACTCATGGTTCAATTTTCAACCTTTTTTTTAACTTTTGTTTTGCTTGTTGAGAGGTTGAACTACAAACTCGTTCTAAAAAAAAGACTCGAACAAAGAGCAACTAGATGAACGAAGATCTACAAACTAGAGGAGATGAAGAACGAACATGAACACAACTGGATTTCGAGTGAAGATATACAAACCAGAGGATGCAAAGAACGAACACAATTGGATTTTGCTCGCGGGTTATCGACACTAGTGAAGATGATTGCGACTAGCAAGCTGGTTGTGGTGGCTGCGTAGAGAACGACTAGTTCAAGTGGTTTGTGATGAATCTGAATGCTTATGGCTTGAGGATGATGGCTCTGACAAAGCTGGTCCGGTTCAAAAATGAAGGTCGTCAGTGGCAGCGACTTGAATGACAGGGTCTGTGTGGCAAAGTGAAAAGGCATGACAGCGCTACTCGGTGAGGATGGTGGCACGACGGTGGGCGTGGTGCTCAGAGCAGTTCAGATTAGAGCAGAGGAACAAAGGGTGAACAATACTTGTGGCAGAATAGATGATGGCTATTTAAGCTGAAACAGTGCATGAACGATCTGATCTGGTCTGGTCTAGTTCTGATTGGAGGCCGCAATGAAGGCTGCTAAAATCCAACAATGAAAACTGACTCTAAACCCAATAATAAAGACTGGTCTGATTAGTAATGAAGGCTGATTATAGAAGAAACAATCGAGACTCCTAAATTGGGATCTCTGATACCAATTTGAAAGAGAAATAATATATTTGAATGTTATTGCTTGATCATAATTGTACAAGTATAACATACATTATATAGATTTATGATTATAATTACTTATTTAAAATTAAATTAAATTATAAGAAATAAATCTTTTCCAATAATAAAAATTAGAAAATAAATATGTACAATATAGTTGAATATATATATGTACTGGTAATCATAAAAATATATATACATATTGGTATGGTCCAAGTATATGTTCCCTCTACTGTTAAATCCACGATGGTTGAGTTCCTAGCAAGGTTCAGACTTGCTGGGAGAGTACCTGCAAAGGCTTAGTTAGTTTCAAAGTTTAGTACATGGTTGGATAACTTGGATTAGAAGTTAATCCATTGAAAATGTCAAGTCAATGCGTTAGCATTCAATATTATACCAAAAAGTATATTATATAAAAAATACAAAATGAAAATATACAAATAATATAATTGAATTAATAATAATTATTATTTAACTCTAAATTTTTAATATTAAATTAGTTAAATAATAATATAAAT
Organism: Ormosia semicastrata; assembly: GCA_029884595.1. NCBI lineage: Eukaryota > Viridiplantae > Streptophyta > Magnoliopsida > Fabales > Fabaceae > Ormosia > Ormosia semicastrata. Next base: position 5,019,739 of record JAQQTO010000036.1, on the reverse strand, counting down.
TAAAAGATGAAAAATGTACATTATAAAACAAAAACATCAAAGGTATAAAAAATTAGGTGTTGTCTAATATACACCCTCCTTTTTGGAGGGTGTATGGTGCACTTCTGGCATCTCACCATTGATTGTGGTGAAAAACAGATCAATGGCTGAGATGAAAGACCTGCAACCTACACCACCTTCAACCGTCAGCGCCACCGCCTTCTTCGACCGTCGCCGCCTCCGCCTCAAAAAAAAAAAAAGAACTCAAAAAAAAAATCACCATCACCCCCAAAGACAAAAAAACCATCGTTGGTCGCGCTCCACCTGACGACCCACACACAACCAATCACCAAACCCGCGTCCTCCCCCCCTCTCTTCTCCTCCCCACTCCCCTCAACTTCACCGCCCAATCCATGGTGCCGCCTCGAGGTCCTCCGCAACCACCCTCTCCTCCACCTTGTCTCCGCTTGCTGCCATAGCCCGAATCAGCAACCCGGAACCCATAAACCAGACACCATCAACCCATAACTTGTAAACCACCATTGACGGCCAAACTCGAATCCCAACTTGTGAGCTCCACTGTGCCCTTCATGGCTGGATCTGCAACCACCGCCACCGAATCTCCATCGCACTTCACCTCACCAGCGCACAAGATCTGCAAACCAGGAGAATCGGTCACCCCAAACCGAGCCCCGCTGCGCGAATCCCAACCATCGTCCACCTTGACCAACGAACTCTACTTCTTCCGGTGAGTCACACACCGCCGCCGCTAGGCTCCATCACGTGCATCGTCGTCTTTGCCGCTACTCGCAGTCTCTAGAAAGCCTCACCACCGCTCGCGCATTGTCATCACCGCTCGTGCGTTGTCACTGCTGCTCGCACGTCCTTGCTGCCTGGGCCGTGTAGCGTCATCTCCGCCGCCTAGGTTGGGTTGGGGTCGAAGAGGTAGAAGGAGGAAGGGCAAAGGGTGGCGCAATGAAACGAGAAGAAGATGAAGAGTGTCAGAGAAAAAAAAACATTAAAAGAAAATCGATTAATCGATTATTTTCAATAAAAAAAATTAGTACATGATATACACAAAACATATTGAGGTGTATCATAGCATTCGCCAAAAACTAATTCGACATCCGAAAGGTGAGAAGATATATCTAGAGAAAAAAAAACATCAAAAGATTAAGGACATAAAAGTAAAAAAAAAAAGAGAGAATTACCAGCTGCAATTTGCATGACCCAAAAAACGGAAATAACACCACTCCGGAAGAAGTTTCTTGGCAAAAACAAAACTCCACCAAACAAAAAAAGTAGTAGAATACAACAACACTTCGCTTCAGAAAGAAAAGAAGAAAGTTTCAAACAGATTGGAATGAAAATCAAGCGCAGAGACCCAAAAACAAAACAAAGCAATGTTGCACAGTAGCACCTCATAGTCCCTTCATAATAACCTCAAAATCCATACTCAACCGAGCCACACCGACCACCCGCTCGACGAAATTCCCCAACCAACCAACCAAAAAAGATGGAGTCGAGCATTCTAGAATCCATCGGCGTGGAGATAATCGGCGTGATGTCCCCCGTCTCAATCTGCATGTTCCTCGTGGTCCTCCTCGTCTACTCTCTCTCCTCCAACAATCCCTTATCCTCACCGGACTCCACAATCCGCACGGCGGCGAACCTCGTCTACGCCGAGAACCCCTCCGACTCCGCCGCACAGAAGCTGGAGGGTGCCCTCCTCAACGCCCTCGTCTTCGTCGTCCTCATCGCCGTCGTCACCTTCATCCTCGTCCTCCTCTACTACTACCACTGCACCAACTTCCTCAAACACTACATGCGCTTCTCCGCTTTCTTCGTCTTAGCCTCCATGGGCGGATCCATCTTCCTATCCCTCATACAGAAATTCTCAATCCCCGTCGACGCCGTCACGTGCTTCGTGCTGCTCTTTAACTTCACTGTCGTCGGCGTGCTCTCTGTCTTCGCCGGCGGGATCCCGATTCTGCTGCGGCAGGGATATATGGTCTGTTTGGGGATCATCGTCGCCGCGTGGTTCACGAAACTGCCTGAGTGGACCACCTGGGTTCTGCTGGTGGCGCTTGCGGTGTATGATTTGGTGGCGGTTTTGGCGCCCGGTGGTCCGTTGAAGCTGTTGGTGGATTTGGCCTCCACCCGGAACGAGGAGCTTCCGGCGTTGGTGTACGAGGCTCGCCCCACCGTTGCGCGAACCGGGCATAACGGCGGGGCTTCTACTTTGGGGCTTTTGATCACCGGGGTTTTGGTTTCAGAACCGGAATCGGAATCTTCATCGATTGAGCTTCAGGCGTTGTCTAGGAACAATGTGAATAGGAGTGGGAATGAGAATGAGAGTCATGATAATAACAGTGAGTACTCTGTTGTGACAATGGGGGATTTTAGGAATAAGGGGAGTCAGAGTAGCAGGGGTGATGAAGAGGAAAGATCGCTGTTGGTAGGTAATTCGCGAGAAGGGCAGTTGTCGAGCAGTGATTCTTCGCAGAACGGCCGGCAGTTTGATGGCAGAGAGGGTGAGATTGTTGATGAGGAAATGTCTCCCCTTGTGGAGATGATTGGGTTGGGGAATAATGAAGGACAGGTGATGAGGAGGGGTGGTGTGGAAATTGCTGATAGGGGTATTAAGCTAGGACTTGGAGACTTTGTTTTCTACAGTGTTCTTGTGGGTAGAGCTGCAATGTATGATCTCATGACAGTGTATGCTTGTTACCTTGCAATTATATCAGGACTAGGGTGCACTCTTATTTTGTTGTCGGTGTGCCGCCAAGCTCTGCCTGCACTCCCAATTTCGATCATTTTAGGTGTTCTTTTCTATTTTTTGACTCGATTGCTGATGGAACCCTTCATTGTTGGGACAGCCACAAATTTAATGATGTTTTGAAATGGTATTGTTTTCTGAGAGACAGGTTAAATGTTAGATGCCTACTAATGCTTTCATAGACAGGGAATTTGTACATGGAGTAAACAGGTAGTGCTCCGTGGGTCTTATCTCCTTTGTAGTAACATACTTGTTCTCATCATCTTATTATTTTGAGCAGATAGTGTTGCAACTAATGATCATCAGATTGCAAGTTTGAAATGCAACCTCTTCCCTCCCCTTTGCTTCAGAGCCTGTAAATTTTAAAACATATATACATATTGTCACACCAATCCAAATGTCTTCCTTGGCTTTTTGACATACATGAGGTGTGTAGGAAATAAGTGGTAGCTACGCATTTTGTTGAGTATATCACTACTACCTGAGTATATTTTCCATATCAATTACAAATTTATAATCTTCAACCTGGTTCCTTTTTCACGATTTTCTATGTTGGATTATGTCCTTCTCTATGCAGACAATAATGGAAATTATCCATGTATAATTTTGTGAGGTTAATATATCTCTTATAAACCAGAAAACAATTCAGAAGACTGTTTCATGTTTGTTGAAAATGTGCCCTGGTTGGTGTTAACTTGAACTATGAGGGTAGTGCTGTTGGGTGATGTGGGTTTATGTACCATATGTACATTTAGATGTGCATGAACAGAGTGATCTACATATAAATGCTTGTATTTTCATGCATACAACTACACTTCATCTATGAATTTATAAGTGTATGCATGCATGTATGCATTCCTAACTATTAGTCCTTTGCAGGTCATACACAAAAACTTTTTACAAAGATATGATTGATTTAACTCTAGCTGCAGTGAAAGGTGCCCTTCTTATGCCATTGATTCATTTGTGTTGCCTCTTTTATAGTACAAAATGGTTTACCTTGTTGAGAATGATTTATTAGTTCTATGTCCTGCTCCCTCTTGTTTTAATATGTTTCCTTTCTGTTGAAAGATGGACGGTGGCCGGTTGAAAGGGATCGTCGGTTTCCACATTTTCAAGTTTTTTTGTAGGCCTTGTTTTTAGTGCTTTATTGTTGCTTATTTTCTAGGCTTGTTTAGTTTGTTTTCTAGGGCCTAGTTTAATGTACAACTCTCTATATATATATTACCTTTTTGTAAACATTTAGATTAAGCAAAAATATACTACTCTTCTTCCTGCTCTGTTTAGTTCTACTTTATGGTATCAGAGCTCCGGGTCTGACCAGAGCCTTGATAGAAATGGCCATGTCAAGAGCCAATCGTGGCCCGGTTTCTTTTGGAGAGGTAGCGGACAACTTTTCCACCACTACTCCAACAATCGGAGTTGATCTCCTGTTCTCTACAGGATCTAGTTCCATTCAATTAGGTGTTAAAAAATTGAATGGCAAAAATTATTTGGAGTGGGCACAAACTATGAAGCTTGTAATTGATGGAAAAGGCAAGCTTGGACATCTTACGGGCGAGGTGAAAAAATCAGCAGAAAATGATCCCAATTTTGCGGCATGGAGATCAGAAAATTCCATGATAATTGCATGTTTAATAAATTCTATGGAACCTGCAATAGGAAAGCCTTTCCTATTTCTGCCAACAGCCAAGGAAGTGTGGGATTGTGTCAAAGAGACCTACTCTGACGTGGAGAATTTATCTAAGATTTTTGCCCTTAAAACTTAGGTATGACACAACAAGCAGGGAGGTTGAGACCTAACCACATACTATAACGAGATGCTGACATTGTGGCAAGAACTTGACCTTTGTTATGAGGACAAATGGGACTGCCCTGCAGACAGTGCAAGACATTTGAAGAGGGAAGAAAACAATAGGGTCTACATGTTTCTTGCATGTGTAAATAGAGAATTAGATGAGGTTAAAGAGTGAATCTTGGGCCGTAAACCCCTTCCCAATATGAGGGAAGTCTTCTCAAAACTCAGAAGAGAGGAGGCACGAAGAAACATCATGATGAAGAAGTAAGACACTACATCTCATCACGAAATAGAGAGCTCAACCCTTGTATCTAGAGGTGCAGAACCTAATGGGGATAAGAAGAAAAAACCATGGTGTGATTTCTACAAAAAACCATGGCATACTAGTGAGCCTTGTTGGAAACTTCATGGAAAGCCACCAAATTGAGAAAAAAAGGGGGAAGGTCAAGCATATCAAGTCTCAAACGAAGTTCAAGGACAGTAGTCTTCTTTCGGAGAGCTTCTATTCACAAAGAAACAAATAGACACCTTGGTTAAGCTTCCACAACCTCAAAATCCCCTCCTTCTTGCTCCTTATCCCAATTAGGTAACTATTTACATGCTACCCTCGTTAGTGTCAATTCCTCTAGTTCCTGAATTGTAGATTCTGGTGCTACAGACCACATGACTGGGTCTGCAAATCTATTTGTTTCATATAGTCCCAATGTAAGAAATAAGAAAATCAAAATAGTAGATGGTTCTCTCTGCTGTTGTAGGAAAGGGTTCTATTTTCATTTCTCCTTCCATTACTCTTCATGATGTTCTCTATGTCCCAAATATGTCTTGAAACTTCTTATCCGTAAGTTAGTTCGTGACCTTAACTGTTAAGCTTATTTTTTCTCATCCCATTGTGAGTTTTAGGATCCAACCTCAGGGAGGATGATTTGCAATGCTAGACAACTAGGCGACCTTTATTTTTTTGAAGATGGATCTGACTTAGGAGGACAAGCTCTAAGTACTTGTTTCAATTCTATCTCTGCTTCCAATAATAGTGATGCCATGCTTTGACATTTGAGATTAGGACATCCAAGTTTTCATTATTTAAAAGTTTTGTTTCCGAGTTTGTTCGTCAATAAAAATCCATCTTTGTTTGACTGTGAAACTTGTGAACTTGCAAAACACTTTCGTACATCTTTTTCTATGCAACCATATAAACCTTCTGAACCCGAACCTTTCTCCTTAGTTCATAGTGATGTTTGGGGGCCCTCACGAATTTCTACCTTATCAGGTAAAAGATGGTTTGTAACATTTATTGATGATCACACAAAACTCACATGGGTGTATCTCTTGAATGAAAAATATGAAGTTGAACAAGTTTTCGTAAATTTCCATAACATGATAAAAACTCAGTTTCAAACAACCATTAGAGTTTTTAGAAGTGATAATGGAAACGAATATGTCAACAGCATCCTAGGAAATTACTTTGCAAAAAATGGCATTATACATCAAAGTTCTTGTGTCAACACACCTTAACAAAATAGAGTGGACGAAAGGAAAAATAGACATCTTCTTGAAATAGCTAGAGCCTTACTTTTTTCAGCCAAAGTGCCTAAATATTTGTGGGGTGAAGTTATTCTTACAGCAGCGTTTTTAATTAATAGAATGCCATCCAGAGTCTTGAATTTTCAAACACCAATAAATGTTTTAAAAAAGAATTTCCCAACATTCCTTTAAAGGTATTTGGTTGTACTACATTTGTTCATAATCACAGCAATAATTGCAGGAAACTTGAACCAAGAGCTAGGAAATGTGTTTTCGTTGGTTTCTCACCAACGCAATAGGGATATAAGTGTTTTGATCTAATTTCAAAGAAATTTTTTGTTACCATGAATGTAACCTTTTTTGAGAAACAACTTTTTTGGATCTCATCTTTAGGGGAAGACTGAGAAAGAAGATGAAGAATTTGAAAATACTCTGCAATTTGAACTCCTTTTTTGGTTCTAACTCGGTCAATGATTCTTAAAGATGGTCAAGGTATTTTTGAGAATTCTGCCCTAGAACCTACAGATTTGGAAACAAATTCTCCTGAAATAGAAAACTTGGATAATATTCCCTCAATGCCATTACAAGACAGATCTGAAACAGGAACAGAGATGTGAGAAACCAAGGGAGAAAGAAGAAGAGCTACGTGTCTTCACAAGGAAGAAATATCTGCCAAAGAAAGAAGGCTTCTCGCTGAAACAATGCCAAAAGTCCAATCTGGGAAATGAACTGGACTCAATCAAGTCTTCAGGTAAAATTTTTGCTAATGATTTTGAATCCTTATATCTTCCCATTGCCCATAGTAAAGGTGTCTGAACTTGTACTAGTCATCCTATTTCCAAATATGTGTCATATGAAAAACTGTCACCCTCATTTCATGCCTTCACCTCACAACTGTCTAGTGTGGAAATTCCAAAAACCATACAGGATGCCTTAAATGTTCCAGAGTGGAAGGAAGCTGTCTTTGAGGAGATGAAGGCCCTTGACAAGAATGAGATTTAGGATGTAGTGGACTTTGATTGTGGGATGCAAGTGGGTGTTTACAGTCAAATATAACTTAGATGGGACCTTAGAAAGATATAAAGCGCGATTGGTTGCAAGGGGGTTCACTCAAACATATGGCATAGATTATTTTGAAACATTTGCACCTGTAGCCAAGCTCAATACTATCAAAGTACTTTTATCGGTTGCTGCAAACTTGGATTGGCCTCTACAACAATTAGATGTCAAGAATGCATTCTTGAATGGAGACCTAAAAGAAGAGGTGTACATGGAATCTCCACCTGACTTTGTGAAGAAGTATGGCTCCAAGGTATGCAAACTGAAAAATCCTTGTATGGGCTCAAACAATCACCTAGAGCATGGTTTGATAAATTTACTCAATTTGTAAGGAAACAAGGATATTCTCAAGGTCAAACTGATCATACTCTGTTTATGAAGTTCTCACTTGTAGGAAGAGTTACTGTTTTGATAGTTTATGTAAATGACATCCTTATGGGAGATGATGTTGATGAAATGGAGAGATTGAAGAAGTGCTTAGCATTAGAATTTGAAATCAAAGATTTGGGATCTATGAGATATCTTCTTAGCAAGGAAGTGACTCGAACAAAGAAGGGATTGTGATCTCACAGAGGAAATATGTACTTGATATATTGAAGGAAACAGAGATGAGTGGTTTCAAACCCACTGAAACACCAATGGAAGCAAATCAAAGGCTTGGAAATGGTGAAAAAAGGGTTCCAGTCGACACCACAAGGTATCAGAAACTAGTTGGTAAATTGATCTATCTTTCTCATGCCCGGCTAGACATAGCATTTGCGGTCAGTGTGGTCAGTCAATTCATGCATTCTCCTTATGAAGAACGTCCATAAGTTGTCTACCGAATCTTGAGGTATTTGAAAAGTACTCCAGGAAAAGTTCTATTCTTCAAGAAAAATCAACAAAGAGGGATTAAAGTTTACACTGATGCTGATTGGGCAGGATCTATAACTGATAAGAAATCAACCTCTGGTTATTGTACTTATGTTTGGGGTAATCTTGTTACTTGGAGAAGTAAAAAACATAATGTTGTAGCAAGAAGTAGTGTAGAAGCAGAGTCCCGAGCAATGGCAAATGGAATTTGTGAAGTGGCTAAAGCAAGTTATGGAAGAAATAAAAAAGGCAGTTGAAGGACCTATGAAGCTATATTGTGATAACAAAGTTGCAATTAGCATTGCTCATAATCCAGTGCAGCATGACCGAACTAAAGATATAGAAATTGATAGACATTTCATAAAGGAGAAGCTGGAGGGAGGAGTGATATGCATGCCTTTTGTTCCTACAGCTCAACGAACTGCTGATATTCTAACTAAAAGTCTCCTAGGGCCACACTTTGGACTTTTGATAAGCAGGTTAGGCATGCTTGATATCTATGCACCAACTTGAGGGGGAGTGTTGAAAGATGGACGGTGGCCGGTGTTGATGGATGGTGGCTGGTTGAAAGGGATGGTTGGTTTCCACGTTTTCACCTTTTTTTGTAGGCCTTGTTTTTAGTGCTTTATTGTTGCTTTTTTTCTAGGTTTGTTTAGCTTGTTTTCTAGGGCCTAGTTTAATGTACAGCTCCCTATATTACTACATTTTTGTAAACATTTAAATTAAGCAAAAATATACTACTCTTCTTCCTACTCTCTTTAGTTCTCCTACTTTCTCTACTTTCTTTTGAAGAGTAGGGGTTTTCCTTATGAGTGTGTTTGGAATGTAGAGAAATAGGAAATGATTTGATTTGTAAATCAAATCTAATTAAATTTTGTGTTTGGAATGTTAAAAAATAGGAAATGATTTGATTTTTAAAATCTCACGGATTTCATTCCTTCTGTTTTAGAAATTTCATCAAATTTGATAGAATTTATTAGGATTTGATTTGAAATGAACAGATTATTTTACGCTTAATAACTACCTCTAACCACCTCTCATAATGGTTAAAATGTAAAATAATAAAATAAAATAAAATTAATTCTCATTTTAATGAATTACAAACACAAAATTTGATTTTTAAATCAATTCAAATCCTATGTTTTTTTTAAAAGTTCCAAACATAAAATTTAATTTCTAAATAAAATCAAATCATTTCTCATTTTTATTCATTCTAAACACAACCTATCAGTAAGTTGAATTCCAAGTGCTATATATGGTTTGTTGTTTATTTTGGGGTGAGGTGGGGGGCTAATATCTGGATCTCTTTCTCCTTCTATATAATGTATATGGGATTTAGATAAGGTTGGGAACATATAAAACAAGTATTGGAACAAGAATGAAGTGACAGTCTAGGAATATCAGCTGAAATCAACTTTTAAGGTCCTGAACCTAAATGTGTTGTCAAGTTTCCCTTTCCTCTAGGCTTTCCAAGTTATTTACTTTTTGAATCCTGTTTGCAGGAGTGAGATGTTGCGGATATGTTTTTGTATAGGTATATGTGGGTTGGGTTTGAAGGTATTCTTTTTTCTTTTTTGTTACTAGGCTTTGATATTTTTCCGTTTCTTGGAATGTGATTTAATTGAGATTTGTTGGAAAATTGGTTATGGATGTCATTGGGATTTTGGATAACATATAGAGAGGATTGTGGAATAGTCTTCTAATGCTTTCTGTAAAACTCTGAAGTGTAATGTTTAATAATCATGAGGAACAGTAGCTGCATATTAGGGGGTGTTTGGGAATTTTTAAAACCTATTTAAAATGGTATAAGATGGGAGCAGTTACACAAGTTTGTATAAAAACAAACCAGTTTAAAATTGGGCTTAGTTTTGGTTCAAAAACTACTACAAAACTAATTCTAATATTGAATTCATTTATATAAATGTGAAATATTGTGATTATCTAAATTAAAAAAAAGTTGGCTTGCTTATTGACCATTGGATCAATGAGTGGTCCCTACAACTATACCTTATCCAGTAACCACCCTTAAATCTAGATGGAGAGAGAAAAGGACAGTGAAAAGAAAGAGAGTCTGAAAAAAGTTGGATTAGAAAAAATTCAACTTTGATATGGTTTTCTTAAAAACTAGTTTTATCTCGAAATTGGTTTACATAAGAACCAATTTTTAAAACTTTAGGGAGTTACCAAACACCTTATATTTAAAAACTGCACCCGCTCCACCCCCCCCAAAAAAATCTTAGATATCTAGTTTTTTGAAGTTCCCAAACACCCCCTTAGGTTGTGGAGCTTTTACATGGTTACTATTGAGGTGAAGAAATGCCAAAAGATTGGTATATGATTTTACTTTTTGTTGTTTAGAGCAAAGCTTCGTCCAGTCCAATGGAACAGGAACACTTGTTTTTATCTTCAATTTTCTTTGGTAAAATATGAACTTGATATTCATATATTAAGCAGATGATGGATCGTATATGATAAAGGTTTTGAGGTTGAGGCATTTGGGGTTGATCGGATTGAAATTAGAGCTGCTTTGGCATAATTGGAAACTGTCCTTCAAATCTCTTCCTACCTCAGTACCTGGACAAACATAACAAAAACGTATAGAAGTTTTTACTGTAGAAGATCATCTCTCTGCCTATTGTTTGAATTTTCTTTACTTGACTAGGAAATTTATTCTTCTGTAGTGAAATAGTCATGGGGTAGAAATTAATATAATTTGCCATGCTATCTGGGAGGAGTTACTGTGATTATGTTTTTTTTGCGCCTAGGTGTTCTACAAATTTTAACAGTCGATTGTGCTCAATACCCCTGAATCTATCTTGCTTAATTAGTGGCAAGCTTGTTTTGTAGTTTTATTGTTACCAGATTCTGTTGCAATTAACTATTTTTAAGATACCATGAATTCAGGTTGCATTTTTCCATTTAGATTTAAAAAAGGAAAGGCAAGCAACTGATAGATGTCTACATTTTCACTAAGGAGTTTGTTGTATACTCTCGCTTAATTCTGGGAATGTTAATTTGAAAAACTCAGTTTTATTTGTGACTTAAGCTGATTTGTCATATCTGCATGGTGTTAATAATTTGTTAATTCTGGTTATGTTTTGGTTTACTGTAGTTTATAGTGATTTTATCATTAAGGATGCTTGACATCAACTAGGTTTTGTAGATATAAACCTGATCGGTCTTTCCCACCTTTTTGTGGGTGTAGTTGTTGATCGTAAATTTAAAACCAATTGTAGCTTTCCAAAGACAATTTGAATGTTGAACAGTTCCATTTATGAACATTTTTCGCTGAAAGAAAATATGCATTCTCATATTGATTATTTTGAAACTGTATGCGTGTGACTTCCATTTAAGTTTGTTATTGCGAAATTGCAATAGTATATTATTATAATGACACGGTGAAGAAATGGTACGTATGTGATTCTTGTATTAACATGATATTCCCTGCACATTAAATGTAATGTTCAGGACCTGTACATAAAAAATAGTGAGGACAGGAAGGGATGTTGGAGGATGGATAGGAGATACATATGACGAGGAATTGAAGTAAAACAACTGATGGAGGATATGATGGTTTGATGAGTTCTATCTTTATTGAAGTAATTAGTGTTTGTTTATTGGATCACAATCTTGTACATGAGTTTGCTATAGGTGAGCAGAAATCTATAAAAGGAAATAGTTTTGCCTGTTTCACACAACACAAAAGAATAATAGATGTATTTTACCAAAAATGAAAAAAAAGAATAATAGATGTATGAGTATATTTTGTACAGGCAGCATGGCGTCCTCACTTCGGCCATGTGCATTACATTAGTCAGAATATGACTATACACTCAATAATAACCCATGAGCTAGCAAAAAAAGAAAAAAAAATCGTAATTCATGGGTTATTACTTGCTTGTAGACACCAAACAAAGATAAAGAATGGCTTCCGTTTTCAAATTTTATAAAACTTCTAATTTAAAATAAAAGGTTTACTTTTTTACCTAAGTTCTCAATAAAGACCAAGCATTATTTTATTGATGTATTCTTCTTTTTATTTACATTTTTTGAATTATTTATCTAATTTTTAATTACAATAAAAAAAAATAAAATATAAAATTCTTAAATAGTCTATTCTCTTTCAAATGAGGGATTTACTATATTTAATTTTTTATTTAATTTAATTCTTAATTAAAAGAATATCCTAAAATTCATAAGAGATTTCCTTATCAGTAATAGTAGTAAGTTTACTGTCCGAATAGGAGCCACTCAGCCACCTACGTTTGGGTCAGACATGATTGATGTGAAAATTTTGTGCCTTTACAATTGCGAATGCTAGTTTTTGGGTTTGCTGGAATACTTGTTTAATTTTGACCCTTTTTTTGGAAACTTTGTGGGCAAAGTTGCAAACGGGGCTTGATTGAAGGCTCGATTACTTGAAGGGGAAAAATAAATAAAAAAAGCCATTAGAATTTTTCCATTCAAATATTAGGGAGTGCCTATTTCCAATATATTTATCCTCTTTATCTATTAGCATTCTTCTTAGTTTATTGTCACACCTTTTTAATTTTATTTTTATTTTTTAAAATATCCTTTATTAAATATTTAAGTTAAACTATTAGTTTGTTGCTCCTCTTATACCTATTTAATTTTTTGTTAATAAGTATAATAATTAATTTTAAATATAAAATTTGATTATAATCTTGATTTATATGCACATTGATCATTATAAATTTAATTCTTATATTCTTATTAAAAATAATGTATTATCTTTTTTCACACTTTTATTTAATACTATTTATTATACTTATTTTTTTTATTTTTTTTTTTCAATCACACACCCTTAAAAAGAGATGTGTACAGTACCTACACCTCTAAAAAAGGTATAAGATGATTATTTTCCTTATAAATTACGTTCTTTTTCTTCTTTTTTTTTTTTTTTTTTCAAACAAAAGTCACTCTCCTCTGTGCCCAAGAAGTTTTCCTTTATCATTGTTTTCACTTTGAATGTTACAAGGATGGAAAATCAGATTGAAGATGAAAACATGGATACAACTGACATTCAATTTTCTAATTTTGAAGATAGCTTTAAAAGCTTCTATGAATTCATATTTTCAATTTATTGTTTTATGTATGATTTTCTTTTACAGTATGATTGGATGATAGGTAATGAGAGGAAGGGAAAAGGAATGAGCAGAAAAGAAATAACTTCTCTTATTTGAGAGTTTTAAAATACATGAGAACGAAACAGAATACATGGAGAATCATTTTCCCTCTCTTCCCCTCAAATGTCCAACTTTTATTCCCTTCAAAATTGAGGTGGAATAGGGGGAACACATGGGTAATGAAGTTCTGTTCTGTTCCATTAATGAAACTTCAAAACAAAGAGAATGATAACTATATTTCATTTATTTTCTTTTCTTTCTGGTCTATCTTTACCTATTTCGTTCTGTTCCATTAATAAAAAATATTCAAATACATGGTTATTTACTAATTTCTTGCATGTGCCATTTTGCCTTTCAAGAAATCCCACTCCATTCCCATGCCTCTGCAACGTACACGTGTACGTTGCAGAGCTATAGTAAAATTGGAAGTTGCCCAAACACTGATAGCGAGCAAAACACATAGTATAAAATTTGAAAGTGATTTTTATATTTAAAATTATTATTATAATTATTAATAAAAATATATAAGAATGGAAATAAATTAGTAATATGACTTAAATATTTAATAAATGATATTTTCAAAAAAGAAAAAAGAACTAATTAGTAAAAAGTAACAATATACAAAGGAGTGGTAATATACACTTATCAAATGTTATCGTATTACAAAAGGCAATTTACAAAGGTAGAAGTGCATAAGACTTTACTTTTAATAGCATTAGTACCATAAAACAATTATGAGATAGCATCAGTACTATCTTGATGGATAGCCTCAGTACTACCCAAATTTGTTTCTCCACTTGGTAAATCATGGCAACATTTAAGCAATTTCTCTTTAATGCATAGGTAACATCGGTATTGGTTTTATTTGACAGCTTCAGTACTATCGACTAGTAAACTTAACATCCACTTGACACTTCCTTAGCAGCCTCAGCGTTGTCACGTGTCATATGATGATATGTGCGGGTTTATAGCATGTGTGCCATAATAAATTTTTCACTAAGCTCCTAACAATAGATGGGGGAAGCAATATAAATAATTAACACTCCAAAGTAATGCTCCAGAAGAGGTAATTGACACTCCAGAAAAGATCAAAAGCAATATAGATAAAAAATCCTATATTTCTAGGGAAGCAACCCCAGAAGTGATTCTGGTACTAGCAAATTATGAGATCCCATTACAATATGAAAATATGTGGAGAAGAGATGAAGTTGTTGTTGATAATGTTTTTGCATATATAGTTGCTTCTGAAATTATCAATATAATAAGTCTGAGTCTCAAAGTGTAGAAGAATGTCGACATCAAAGTGATTGGCTAAAATGAAAAGAAGCAATATAGGTTGAGTTATATTCATTAGTCAAACGTAATGTATTTGGACCAGTAATCTAGACACATGAAGATGTCAAACCCATTGAGTATAAATGGATCTGTGTATGGAAAAGAAATGAGGTAAATGAAGTTGTGAGATACAAGGCATGACTTGTAGCACAAGGTTTCTTACAAAGACCTAGTATAAATTATGAAGAAAGTTACTCCTCTGTTATAGATGTAATCAATTTAAGATTTTTGATTAGTTTAGTAGTGTTTATGAGACTTGACATATGCCCAATGGACATAGTGACAACTTACTTATATGGTTCATTAGATAATCACATATATATAAAATCGTTGAAAGATTTAAGATGCTTGAAGCATATAATCCTAAACCTTAGTAAATGTACTATGTTAAACTTCAAAGATCCTTAAAAAGATTAAAGCAATCTGGACACATATGGTATAATCGTTTAAGTGAATATTTATTGAAAAATATATGTGAAAACAATCTTATTTTTTCTTGTGTTTTCATTAAGAAAATAAATTCTGGATTTGCTATAGTTGTTGTTTCTTGGGAAACTATTCTTAGTTTAGTATGACCTAAGCAATCAAATCATGGCCTCTAAACTTAGAATGTCGACCTGTTTACGTTTGAGAGGAGAGAATGATCTAACTCTCGCAGTTGCTTTATTTGTGTGTCGGCAGGGGCCTTGATTGTTCATTTGTAAAGCTAAGAATCGATATTCAACAAGAACAATGTGTGATCGTGTTAAGCATGCATTGAATATCAGAGAAATAATGATGGGTGTGCCATTCAATAACAGGTATTAAAAAGAGATAATTGAATTAAACTTGAGAAAGCACTTACAGCGTCATTCCAAGTACAAATTGATTGATAATCTATGAGCTACTTCTACTCTTAGAAAGCGAAGATAAATTCCTATTTAGAAAAGAAAAAAATGAAAAGGGTAGCCATTGGTAACTCATCTTCCTACTGCAGGTGAGGAGTGTAGAATGTTCAGGACCTTTTCGAATGTTACCTGACCTCTTTATTTATAGATCAATGTGGTAACTGCTCTCAGAATCTAACGATCCTGTAGAAATATGATACCGCATAAGATTGTGTCATGTGTACTTGACAATTACTACTCTTTCTTCTTCATTAGTGCACTACTTCAGAGATTGTGTACATGTGATACTTCATGCATCTGAATCGATGTAATAGAGACAACTTCTCCATCGTAGGTAAGCTTCACGATCAACACTATGTAACTGAAGATCTTCTAGAAGGTCTCATGTGTGTCACATGTTTCATTAAAACTAAGCCTTGCTGTGAACTTCATCGACAACATCAGTATTGTCGCTATGCAACATTATGAATCAAGTTCCAAGGACTTAGTTAATTTTGGAGTTGCCTTCAGCAATGTCAGTATTACTGCTATACACCCTTTAGCTCCAAACTCCAATAACTCTGGGTTGACCTTGCTGGGATGGTGTCGACCTTATGGTAACATCGGTATTACCATCTCCTTTACTTTTGATAGCATTAGTACCATAAAAAATCATTAGATAACATTAGTACTATCTTGATGGGTAGCCTCGGTACTACTAGAAATTGCTTCTCCACTTGGTCAATCAAGACTACACTTAAGCAATTTCTTTTTAATGCTTAGGTAACATCAGTATTGTTTTTATTCGACAGCTTCAGTACTATCGACTAGTAGACTTAATATCCATTTGACACTTCCTTATCAGTCTCAGTATTGTCACGTGTCACATGATGATATGTGCGGGTTTATAGCACATGTGCCATAATAAATCTTTTATTAAGGTCCTAACAATAGTAGTTTATGTTGATCATTTAAACATAGTAGAGACTCCATAAGAGATCTCTGAGACTGTAGACTACCTAAAGATGGAATTGAAATGAAGGATCTTGGAAAAATAAAATTTTGTCTTTGATTTCAAATTGAACATTTGGCAAGTGGAATTATTGTGCATTAGTCATCTTACAAAAAAAGTCTTGAAACAATTTTATATGGATAAATATTATCCATTGAACTCCCCAATGGTTGTTCATTCACTTGATGTTAAAAGAGATCATTTTTGTCCACGCAAAGATGATGTAGAAATTATTGGTCCTGAAGTACTATATCTTAGTGCAATAGGTGCACTTTTATATCTTGCAAACAACACTAGACCATATATAGATTTTGTAATTAATCTGTTAGCAAGGTTTAGTTATGCACCAACTCGATACTTTAGAATGGAGTGAAACATGCTCTTTATTATCTCCGTGACACATCTGATATGAGTTGTTTTACCCAAAGGAAGTAAAGTCAAAATTTGTAGGATATGCTGATGTTGGTTATCTTTCTGATCCCTATAAAGCTCGGTCACAAATAGGTTATGTGTTCACATGTAGAGACACTGCTCTCTCAAGGTAGTCTGTAAAGTAAATAATCAATGCTATCTCATCAAATTAATAAGAAATATTGGCTATTCACAAAGCAAGTTGTGAGTATGTATGGTTAAGAACTATGATTCAATACATTAGAAGAGCATGTGGGTTGTTGTAGGAAAGTGACAAGTCAACATTATTACATGAGGATAATACAGTATGTATTGCACAAATCAAAGGTAGCTACATAAAAGGTGATAAAAGTAAACATATTTCACTAAAATTCTTTTATGTTTAGAGTCCTATAATAGGACATGTTATCCATGATGAAACGTTAAGAGAAAAGGAAAATAAAAATTATAACTAATTCCTAGAGAACTAGACACTTTAGTTCATATTTGCTTTGTCTTAATCTCTCTATATTTTTCTTCTTTATTTACAATATAGATAACTCAAGTATAAAGGGAGTTGTGATCTTTTTGTGTAACTACTAAATTATAGTCAAGCATGATTCAATGTGTAACTTTTGTTTTGGGTAGACACAGAACCCAAACTCTCAACTCCATTACACGAGCCTAATTTTTGCATCTTTTTTATTTTTATTTTTTAGAGTATATCCTCATCTTATAGGTAAGAGATTATAGTCAGACGTTTAAGCGAAGATATTTTTGAATGATATTATTTTTATACACATAAATTTACATATTTAATGCAATAAATCTAATTTTCAGATTGATGTAAATATTCAAAAGATTGATAACAGACAATGCATGGGAATTATTCCTATCTTAAAGCTAAATAATATATAAATCGAGAGGTAAACAACCCTCAGATATTATTATATTTAAGAGCCTTTAAAAAAACGGCAGTACGGCAAACAAAAGGTACCTTCCTAAATTTGGTCAATACATGATTCAATGCAAGTGCAACAATTCGAGTGCTTATTAACTTACAACATATAATATGATTGGAACTTAACACTTTAAGATGTGGTGTAATAGCAATAATAAACACACTGATTTTAAAATTTTAACAACATTAAATTGTTCAAAATTACTATTTTATGCACACATATATTATGATTTCAAATCAAACATCTATGCATTATATATGTGAAAATCAATTACACATCTTATTTTAATCATTCTTATATAGAATGCATATATAATAATATATTTAATTATCATAATCATTTCTTATGTATAATGCATATATAATAATTATTAATATATAATGAATAAAAATTGGAGAGTGCTTTCTAAAAAAACAAAAACACAAACTATTTTATTTTTCCGCCCGCACAATGCAAGGACAAAGGTGTTTAACATTTTTATTTGTATTGATTTTTTGCTCTGTTTATTACATGAACGTACTAGGTATTGTGCAAGTTTGATATAAGCACATGTTGCATTTGTATAGGTCAATTGTATTTATTTTGATTAACTAATTATTAGTATGTAATTAGCCCTGCAATTACTCCTTTAATTATTATACATATTGTATAAGTATCAATGAATTAGTGTGTATCATTACACACAATTTCTCCAACGTTCTTTATGATATCAAACTCCGAAACTCCTACCCACTCGTTTGCTCTTCTGCCATTACTTGCTGCCACCTCATTTCAACGTCTATTCTTGCTTGTAATCACGTCACAAACTTCTCAAAAAATCATTATAGGAGATCATTGACCATCGGTTCCTTTTGGCAACTACGATCCATTTGATTCCATTCCTTCAACTTCCTTTCTGTTTTGCCTTCTCCATTATAACACTAGTTACTAAAATGAATGATTGTCGGTGGCTTAATTTCTTATTAGTGACTCAAGTGAATGAGCACCAACCATCATCAAGATTTGGATTAACATGGGGGAGGCATTTCTCTGGTATGGTACATCTGGCCCTTAAAAAAATCCAAGAGCCACAAACTAGGTTTGTTATAGCTTTGCTATCTCATTCTTCGTTTAAAAAGCTTGAATTCTTATGGATGTTAGGTCACATTCCGGCATAACCAGCACACGAATATCTCCTAATTTCTTTATATTTTGAGGCGCTATGTTGTTCCTTTTCACTCTAGCCTCATTCTAGCCTTGTTCACTGGTTGTTCCCACTACCTGCTTGTCTTTTTAATGCCAGAACTTGTCTGCCCCTTCCCTACTCTCCCCCACACTGTCTACTATTCACGCGCCATCTTCCCTTCCCTTGGTTCCTCCTTATGCTTCTGTTGCTAATAACCCTACAACTCTTCTGTTCATGACCGATTCTTCTACAATTGAGGTAAAGGTACTGTAACTTCTCATACTTTAAAATTACCTAAGAACTTGGCAGCTCTTTCCTAGGGACCCAAAATCCAGTTGATAATGGTTTTTTAACATTAATCATGACTCTAGTTCTTATGAAGCTCCTTAGCAAGTGTCCCTCCACCATAGGATTTTCCACCTCCAACGTATCTCCAATACGAGACCTTATCTTCACTGCTTCTTTTGTGTTAAGCATATCTAGAGGTAGTCCATGGATTTGGACCCAAAAGGCTATGAAATCAAAGTTTATCTCCAAGATTGATAAATCTGGAGTCCAATATTGCAAACTCAACATGTGCCCCGATATACTCTAAGGGCCAACCAATAATATGTTCCTAGGTGTATTCCGCTCTTTAAAATTAAACAATAAGGAATTAGGGCCCATATCAGTGAGAAACATAACTTATGGTTTTCCCCATGCTTTGAAGATAATAAATTTCACCACATTCCTGTTGAGGGCCTTATATTTGTTAAAACCATGCCCACTAAAGTCTATTGAGCCAAGGCCACAACATCCCTTCCTTCTGTTTCCAAGTCTAGAATATCGCATTCTAGTTCCTTTACCTTAGTTATGTTACTTCTCAACTCGTCTTGCATCAACACCATTTTCTGAATTCTACCCACACTGTTTTGATGAAGCTCACCCTTAAAATCTCCACACAATTGAAGGCACATAAGACAAGATCACACTAAAAAACAGCTGAGGCCAGACTTAGGAGGACTCTTCACACACGAAGAAAGCCTTTAGCACCCCAGAGAGGAGACACTAGCATTCTAGAGAGGAAACTCTTTTACCTTCAAGTTACAAGTGTGGATGGCTGCATTTTAGAGGGTGATGATTGATGTCGTTGTTGTGATCCCTGTTCAACTTTTGTTGCTCAATATTTTCAGATTTCTATCTAGTCCAGCCATATATTTATTATTTTTTTAAACTATTTCAATTTAAGCTCATTTTTTTCATTTGTTGACCAACCAAAAAAAAAATTGTAGTCCAGCTCATCATCCACCTAGCCCAATAGCTCAAACAGTCCAAAGACCAAATGATTTAAGCCAAAAAAAATGAAAAAAAAACCCTAATGAACACGGTGAAACACTTAGGCTATGTTTGGATTGGTGAGATTGAGTGAAATGGAGGGAAATGGAATGGAATAGAGATAGATTTTATTATTTAGTTATTTTAAAAAATGATGGAATAAGATAGAAGTTGGTGGGATCCCACAAAAAAAACTATCAATTTTATTCCCCCTAATTTGGGGGATATTGGATGAAATTATCTTATTTATTATTATTATAATTTATGATTTTATTACATTAACCTCGTATTCTAATACACTGTTACCTCCCTCCTTCGTCTTGCTCTACTGTTTCTAGTTTGCTCTTCCACTGCGCCTTTGCTCTATCCCTGTTACTCTCTCCATTTTCGCACCTTGCTCTATCCTTGTTGCTATCTCCATTGTTACATCTTACTTTTCCATAGCAAAATTTACCTTTTTCCTTGGCAAGGTAAGAACAGGGGTTGTTTCGTTTTAAGTTCTATTTGTCATTGAGTTTCACTCATTATTAGTTGCTTTGATAGTTTGATGTTGAAGCCTTTACTGTTTCTTTCTTTTAGTTTGATCTAATGTGGATTATTTGATTGCATATAAATTGTTTGATAAAATGCCAAGCTTGAGTAACTTAATTTAGTTGCTGGCATGGAGGCTGGGTTTTCGGTGGTTGGAGTTTGGGTGTTACCAAAGGTGTGGCTATGATTTTTGGGTTTGGGTTTGTTTTGTGAAATGATTGGTCTAACTTTTGCAACATTTTCTATGTGTAAAGTTGCATATAAGACCTGATCCTTATGTTCAAAAATAATTTTTTAGTTGGTATCACAATTTTATTGCTAAAATAATTTATAGCTTTGTTGTCTCATTCCACTTTGGATCAAGTAGAGCTTGTTTAACTGATGTAGGTTCAGTTTCTGTGTGAACCAGATATGCCTTAGGCTTAAAAATACCAGACTTTGCTTTGGTGACCATTGGATGATAGGACTGAGTAGAACGCAAGTGAGGTAATAAGGATACAGGTGCTGATTCAGTATGAGAATGATGCTCAAGCTCAGACTCAGGCTCAGACTCTGGTTCAGAATTAGAATGAGATAAGGAGTGAGGTAGATATGGTTGATCAGTATGTGCAGGAGGCTGTTTAGAAGGAGATATAGGATGAGAAGCAGATGTAGAATGCAAAATAGGTGGAATAGAGGAGATGGAATGTTGGGAAGATACTGCAGTAGAAGAAGTGGTAGTGACAATAGTAGTAAATGGAAAATGCTTCTCATTGAATACTACATCTTTTGAGATAACAATCCTACCATCAGATGTTAAACATTTATATCCTTTATGAGATGGAGAGTAACCAAGAAAAGTACACAAAGAGGTTTTGAATACAAACTTGTGCTTATTAAAAGGTCGAAGATATGGATAACAAGCACATCCAAATACCCTAAGGAATAAAAAATCAGGAGCTATGCCAAATAACTTGGTAAATGGAACAACAAAGGAAATAACAGAGGATGGAATTCTATTGATGAGATAGACTGATGTGAGAAAAACATGATCCTGGAACCTAAAAGGTAAGTGTGCTTTGGCTAAAAGAGTAAGTCCTAATTCAGTAATATGTCTATGTTTTCTTTCAGCTAGACCATTTTGATAATGAGTATATGGACAAATTATCCTGTGATGAATACCTTGTGAGGAAAGGTAAGTAGAAAATGGTTTATACTCACCACCCCAATCAGTTTGTACTGACTTTATTTTTGCATTAAACTGAACCTCAACCATCTTTTGAAATTGAATAAAAGCTTGCAAAGCCTCTGATTTCTTTTTAAGTAGAAAAATCCAAGTGAACCTCGAAAACACATCTATGAAGGCAACATAATAAGAAAAGCCAATGGAAGAGGGACTGGTGCTGGTCCCCATAAATCACTAAAAACAAGAGCAAATGGATGACTATGGACAGTAGATGAGGGAAAAGAAGGTAATTTGTGCATTTTACCAAAACAACAAGCTTCATAGAAATTATTGAAAGAAACAGTTGGAGTGACTGAAATATTTGACATTTGTAAAACCTTTTTGAGAACAAAAGAATTAGGATGACCAAGCCTCCTAGATATCTAAGTCAGTTATATCATAAACAACCTTAGAACTAGCTTTGTGAGCAAGAAACACTGAAGCAAAGGAATTATCAACATCAATAGTAATAGAAGCAATTTTATTATCAACTAAATGCAAGTCATTATTACAAGGAGTAATATCAGAACTACACTGATCAGAAATAGTAACAATTACAAAAGGTAAAATAGAATTACAGAAATTAACATAATTACATGACTGAAATGGCTCATGAGGGCTCAAGTGTTTACAATTAACAAAGTTACACACACACCTTGATCTAAGAAAATTATTTTGAGTACTACAACCTAAAATAGAACTACTATTACAATTTGACTTAAGAGATGAATTAGTTGACAGATGAGTGAAAGGGAAACTAGTGAAGTTGTACAGACCATCATGAGTGGTCTGTGATTTTACACAGCAGTAAGTAGGATGAAATTCAAAATAAACATGGTTGTCCTTTGCAAACTTACTTACACTGAGTAAATTTCTAGTAATTTTAGGTACATACAATAATTTATACAAGGACAAAGAAATGGATGCATTAAAAGGAGATGTAAAGAATGAGGAACTAATATGAGATATGGACAAACCTTGTCCATTACCCATCGGAATCTTCTCAGTACCAGTGAAATCTTCCTTATGCAGCAGATTCTGAACATCATTAGTAACATGAGTAGTAGCACCTAAGTCAGGGAACCAGGAACTCCTGGAGACAATTTCAGGTGTAGCAAGCATAACATGAGGAAAACCAGAATGCTGAGAAGAAGTTGAGTGATGAAGATATGAAGGTTGAGAATGAGAATTATTAGAGGAAGGCAAAGCTGTGATAGTAGGATGAGGATAAGATAAGGAAGCAGATGGAAACTAAGAAGGTGAGTAAGGAAATACAGTGGAAGGTGGTTGTTGACTTGATGAACAAGTATGATACACAGAAGAAAAATTAAGATAGAAGAACAAAGTAGATGAAGATGGATGAAAGAATTGAGGAAGATATGAAGGAACATGTGAAGATGAAGAAAGAAACTGAGGAGGTGGTGATGGAGATAGTAATGGAGCATGTAGTGGTGGATTCAATGGTGGAGTCAGTGGTGACGGAATTTATGGTTGAAAATTATAGTTGAAGTGATGATAACAAACTGAAGCACCATGACCTAGTTTACCATAAACTTGACAAATGGTTTCTACCGCAAGTGCACGGATCGCTCAAGTAATACAGATACAGAGTAAAAGTTCATTCCCACGAGGATATTACGATATAAAGCTAAATACCAACCAATAGCTTAATCAATTCTAGTCAAGGACATAAAAATAAGAAAACAATAAACTAACTAAACCTAATCTACAAAAGCAATAAACATAAACACGGTTAGGTTTCAGAAATCCTCCTTCACCCCCTACATCTATCAACAACATGTAATCCCCCTCATAAACACAAATGCATTGATTATGTTAGCTTGAGAATCTTCATTAGTCAAAAGCCTATGTCTAGGTCAATCAACCCTGGTTTCAACTGCCCAACTCACTAAGTTTCCTTGAAAGCTAGTACAACATCCACTCATGAACGATCTATTCTCAATCACACATTATACATGGCCAATAGGTATATTTCTATCCTATTAACGAATCAACTCATCCAAGCCAATTGAACTTGCCGAACATGCATCAATCATACCATATCCATATCAACAAATCCCTATGTCTAGTTCATTTGTCAATATTAGGATCATGCAATCAGTGATCAGCCAACTACAAGCATTAAACTCAGATAATGATTGAACCATAATCAAACATCCACACAAACGCAGAGAAAAACACATCATTAATATATATAAAAGGATCCAAAATATTCCTAAACAAAGCTTAGCTATACAACAGATAAGGAAGAGAAGAGAGAAAGAGAAAAGAGAGAAAGAAGCTCATTAGATTTGTCTCTGAAGCTTGAATCCTCCTTCAATCCTTTGATCCTTGACTCCAATCTACCAGAAATGAAGATCTAGCTAAACTATCTAACCTAAAACTAACCTAAACTACAAAACCTAAAAAGGGAGAAAATGGAAATAGCGCAAAAATGGCCAGAACACAGAGAAAAACGTGAAAAATCTATTTATAGGCTCAGCTGGCCGCTCCACGCCGCGGCGCCCAATGGCACGTCGTGGCACCCAATGGGTCAGTCTACTTATGTCGCAGCGCCCATTTCATCTGGGTCGTGGCGTTCTTGCCTCGGGTCCAAGTATGACATGCTCTCTGCGCCGCGGCGCTCACATGCTTGCACCGCGGCGGTGACCACTGAAATGTCAATTTGGCTTCCTTTTCCTCTTTAAGCTCAATTGCTCCATATTTGACCTTGTTTGGAGCCCTTTCTAACATAGAGAAAACACCAAATCAGTATCATATATAAATCTACTTAATAAATGACAATTAAACATAGTTTTGCACAATAACATATCAGAAAGGTTTAGAATTAGAATATGACAACTATAAGTACAAAACCCTCCAAATATGCATTTAAACAAGGAAATAGCATTCATTTTAGCACAGAGGTAGGGTCCAAATAACTGCATTCCATGTAGTTATCAACAAACAATTGAGGACCTTTCACCAAATCTACCTCCATGACCCCTAGATCTGCCATTAACACCAAATCTGCCTCCTCTAAAGAAACCACGATTATCAGAGGCATAAGAGCCATAAAATTGAAAATCAAAATTTTGAGAGTTGGAAGGACCAAATTGACCACTAAATCCAGGTGGTAGAGGTGGTGGAGAAGGAAAGGTCTGAGAAAAATCTTTCTGAGAACCAACAAAAAACTGAGATTGCAGCAAGGTTCCATTAGAATTAATATGTGCAACATTTGCAGAAAATGAATCAGGAACTTATTCTTTCATATGTTTCTCTAATCGACCTTTTTGGACAAGTAACAGTGATTCAATCCCAGCAAGTGAATAAGGTTCAACTTTACTTGAAACTGAAGTAACAAATGGATTATATTTCTCAGGCAAACCATCTAAAATGATTTCAATATGCTCATAAAGTGAAATAGGATTACCAGTAGACATCAAAGCATCAATTAAGGCTTTGATTCTTAGCAAGTATTTACCAATTGAGCGAGAGCCTTTCTTTGTATTACGCAATTTAGAACGATATTGACATGTTTTGGCTTAATTCTAAGAGTTGAAGTAATGATGAATTTGCTCCCATAGTTCAAATGACTTGATGCAGCTAACAAATATGGTAAGCATCGATTCTGATAAAGATGATAAAAGCCACGATAGGAGAAGTTGATCTTGAGCTTCCCAATCAAGAAACAAAGAACTAAAAATACCAGATTGTGCATCTTCATCAGTCGCAAACGGAGAAAGAGCTTCATGTGCATTATCAAGAGACTGATACAGTTTATGACCACAAATTGCTACAAGAACTTATTGTTTCCAAAGCATAAAGTTTTTGTCATCCAATTTGATCAAGATTGGATGAGAAAAAGAGACTAAACTAGTGTTTGATGCTGATCGAGGTGCAGCATTTGCATGAGGATCAATTGAAGATTGAGATGCAGCATTTGCGAGAGGATCAATTGAAGAGCTCATGATACCATAAAGGAAATTTGGAACTGAACAAGAACTTACAAGAATAGAAAAATAGATAAAAACTGAGAAAGTCTAGAGAGAAAATCAAAGAGAGAATTATTTGATTGAATGAATCATTAACCATTCAACTCAGTGCAATAGTCTCAACTTATATACAATTGATCACATCTATTTGTAAATCGTAACTAACTTGATAACTGTAACTAACTTGACAGCTAACATTTCAACACAGCAAAACTAACTTTAACTAACTATATTTTTATGCTACACTCTAATACATTTTTATAGCACCACACAACTACATAAAAAAAATGTCACTAATCCATGAGCTAGTTTGTCAAATTAATGGAAGAAATCAAGAGATGCTATTTTGCAATGATATTTACTATGTCAGGGTCATAAACTAAATAGGTAGTTGTTCACTTTGAAAGATATTCATATATCGATAAGTCTAAGCCATTTTAGATACAATTTTACGAATACCATTTTTATAGTCCTTTCATAAAATTTTCATAAAATGCAACTAGTTGTTTACAAACAATTTCAAATCATTCACCTCAACGATGCATTTTTGAAATTGTTATTTACATAATCAAGAATGAAATAATTAAAAATGAGATTAAGAAATAACAAATAACAAATAAAAAATTTAAGAAAAAAAGTATCTAGTAAATATCATCATTAGATAATATGTAAAGATAATTAAAGCCTTTTTTGTTAGTTAGAAATAAATAAAATTGGTGTATTTGCAATAAGGATAATTTAGGAAAAATAAAGTTATAACTCTTACCATTCCATCCACTTTCCAAACAATGGAATAGTAACTTTACTCCATTCCATCCTAAAATATCTAAACAATAGAATGATACTTTTATCTTATTTCATTCCATCTCATCCCATTCCATCTTATTTTCATTCCATTCTATCAATTACTAAATATCCAAACATAGCCTTAAAGATGTACACCATCTCACCATCTCAATTTCTCTGACACTCAAACATCACACCTATCTGGTAGTAAGAAAACCTAACACAAAAGAGCATCGCACAACAAAACATCTCTTTTTTTTAGGGTGGTCACTAGCCACATGGAGGTGGATCTTTCCCTCCATGGAAGTTTCCAGTGACCTCCTTCCATGTAAATACCCTATCTCCCATAGGAGCTTCCTCTCCTCTTATAAGAGTTTTTCTTCCTCTTTTATGGGAGTTCCCCCTCCTTTTTTGTGGGAGTTTTTTTTCTTTCTTCTTCTATTCCCTTTCTTTTCCTTTCTACTAGAATGGAGGTGATGGTGACGGCATCGTGGACTTTAAGCTTGGAATGCACAATTGCTCTAATTTTCTCGGTAAGCCTATGTGTACCACGGAGTGGGCTTGGGGTCCCATGTTTGGACCATTGGAATTGTGTTCTTAGTTGTTGTTCTATTTTGATATCTAGATGCTTGTGTCAATCACCCCTCCTTAGTGTCACTACAGCTAGCCACTTAGATACCGCTAGTACCAAGATAAGAGATCTAGCAAGCTTACTTGTGTACTACTACCTATTTGTTGTGTGATGCAAAATCGTCATTGTTCTGGTGATTTTTTTTTCTCTACAACGTTTTCAGTTATTGTAAATCTTAGGTTTTAACTTGTTCCCTGATCAGGTTCCATGTACTAGTTTCTCTTATTTAAGCAAGATACTACCTTTGTTTCTCAATCAATGAAAGTTTGTTGATAAATAAAAAAAAAAAGATCACGCCCATCTTGGTTTCTTCAATTTCATTTTCTCATCTCACTATCTCAATTTCTCATACGCTCAAAGACAGTCACACTCACCCTCCCCGCCCCTGTCCAACACCATGAAACCACCACACCGTTGGCAATCCCATGTCGACAACAACACCCCACCGCCACCATTAGTTCACACCAACAAGGGTCACAACCTACCCTCTAGTTTGATGACAATGACGAAAAGATAGCATACAACACTTTGTCACTGCCACCAATTGACTAGGTAGCCCATGATCTTGAGGAGCTTGAGCAGAATAAGCATGAATGATGAGCCACCCCCACATAGGTGAGGCGTTGGTAGTCGACTTGCCACCTTCATGGCCAATGGGTTAGGTACTTGGGTGGCTGTTAGGGAGGTGAAGATGAGGTTAAGAGAAGGGTTAGAGCTTGGAAAAGATAGTAGTTGTTGTGCTGTAGAGGTCCAGTGAAAAAAAGCAAAAGTAAAAAATAAAACAAAAGGTTAATGGGCTAACCTGTTAATCCATGAGTTAGACAAGGAAGGGCCGGAGTCAATGATATCACTGACCTATTTGAAATGCAGACCAACTTAGTCCAGTTCATTTATATTTAGCCTGTCACGGACTAAGGCCAAGTCAGGTCAAGTTGGCCCGTATACCCATTTATAGTGGCTATTGTACTACAGGTCTATTGAAAAAAGCAAAAAAGAAAAAAATGGGTTAATAGGCCAACCTGTTAACTCGTATGTTAGACAAGGACGAGCTCGGGTTAGTGATATTACTAACCTATTTAAAACATTGGCCAACCTGATCTAACCTATTTATATTTAGGTCATCGCGGACTGGACTGGGTCAAGTCGGGTTAGTCCATTTACCCAGCTTTAGCTTGTTGATTGAATTCAAGCATGCTCTCAAATTCAAGCATGCTCTCACTGTTCTTGATTGAAAATTTTCCCCATCTATTATTTTGTTAGTGGTACCTTAATTTATGAACTACATATAATCAACTTAGCCAAGCTTTGAACCATAGTGGTATATCAACAAATAATTCCAACAAGAGTAATGCTATACGTACAACCAGAATAAAATAGTCAGCATTTTGACAAAATTCAACGGTGGTTGTTGGGTAGAATGAAGAGATAGGGACCACTCATCTATCCAACAGACAACAAGCATGCTAAATTACTCTATAAAAATTATGGTAAAAATATTATGGCTGTCTTGCATATTTCATCCAAGAATCTCCCTATCCCCAGTGTCACATGGGGAATTTGAAAACATGACCTTTTTCTAATACTACTTATTTGATCAAATGTTTATTATTAAGCCAAAAGCTATATTTAATGCAATATATGGTTCAATTTTATTTTCTTAAAGTTTCTCATAATTACATTAAGCATTAAGGGAATAGAGCTACACTCATTATAAGTGCTATGAGGGTTTGGCACACTAGGCTAATCAGAATTTAGTATTTTCATAAATCTTTGTGTCACATAATTAATTTCACAAGAATTTATAAAAATACTAAGTCCTAATTAACTTGATGCACCCAATTGTGATGCTCCAAGTTTAGGTAAAAATTTCTAGTTGATCCATTATCTTTGGTATAGTAGGCTAGAGAATCAGCAAGACAATAAATATCACCCAGTATAGTGCCATTATATGATATTTTTAAGTTTAGTACTTATTATACTTGTATGGGGTGGTGCAGTGGAAACAAGTTACATTTCTTAGGATAAGGCGTGTGTTCAACTTTTGACTAAACCTGAGAAGGTAGTTGAGATCTCGAAACATATCGTGCTCACTAATGAGATGAGTTCGTGATCGTCCCAATTCTTTTTGGTGCATGTAATTCATTGAAAAAAAAGTTTAGTACTTGTTATTATAAATTTTTATAAATAAATTAAATTAATGTAATTTATCATTATGCATGAATATTATTCTCAGTAAATTGTATATAGTGAGAATCTTCATGATAATTTTTTCCTCAATTGATAAACGTACTTACAATAGCAAAAAATGAAGAGACTCAAGTATTTTTTACTTTCATTCTTAGTTTCGTATCATTTTATCTTTTAACTTTTTTCCATAATAAAGTATAAATCTAACTTTCTTTGAGCATCGCGCAATGCGCTGGCGTATATCTAGTTGATAATTATGTTTGGTGTTTCAATTTTGCAGCAACATTTTATACCGAATGAACTTTTATTCCTGTTTACTTTCATTCTTACCTTTTGCAGTTTATGACAAATGATTGGTAAATTTTTTTATTGTGGATTGATTGTTTCATTTTCCTTTTGAGGAATACTAGTATTGACATATGCAAGTTTGTTCTTAGGTGGTGCTCAACACTCTTCTGCACATTGATCTTTCAATATTATTAGTAAACAACATAGAATAAGAATATAGAAAAAGAAAAAATTGTAGCAATAGATAATGTATATGACTGTGAAATAGCTTTTTGTAGCTTTATTCTGCATTAGACTATGACTCAATCTAATATAGGTATTTTAAGTGTGATTTGTTACCCTACTGATCTTCATACATTCTCTTTATGTTGCTTTGTTATCAGTGTTGTTCAACTTTATACACATATTCTGGTGTATTTATCCTTTTTATGATTTAGCATAGAAAATAATATATTCATTGTTGTCAATATGATTAGGTATAAATATTAACACAAGATAATCAGATTAACAAAAAAAAAGTGGATTGCCGTATGCTAATCAATACTCTAGTAATTATAATGGCATTTATTATTAGGTTAAATTAATCTACAAAACTGTGTTTTTTTAGAATTCTTAAATAGATTTTTATAATTTAAAATTTATAAATGGTCTTAATAATTTTAGAAACATTTTTAATTAAGTCTCTGTATGGACATAATAATAGGCTGAATCAAGAAATTCCATTTAAAAACTTTTGAAGTTAAATAGAATTCATTTATAAATTTTAAACTATAAATACTTACAAAAAAATTTCTAAAAATGAATTAATATATAAATTAAGTTAACCTTATTATTAAAGTTATTAAGATCGGACAGGTCATACTTTGTTAATAGGTCATAGGTTCAACTAATTTAGTTGAACTAAATAAAATAAAATAAATATAAATATCAAGCTAATGCAAAGTCATTATCCAAATAAACCCATCTGCACTGGAGCCTTAATCTATCCCTTGACCTTTCATAGGCCCGATTTTCTTTGGTAACACTGTGGGCTCAAAACGACCCATAACCCATCATGTCACCCATTAGCTTCTATATTAACAACCAAACCCTAGGGAGACTCATCTATACTTCAAACCTCCACCATTGTTACTGCAGAGATAGCCTCCACCAGTGTTGCCGCATAGAGAGATGGACCAATCATCCAACTCGCTAATGGACTCACAACAACATTCACAAGTAGGAACCAAGCAGTAGCCACCACCACCACCCTTTTCGCCACTCTCAGCGAGCCACCACCACATCGGATAGAGGTGTAAGTGGGTGGTTTGGTTTGATTTTTGAGAAAAAATAAATTTGAACAAATCAAAATCAATTGGTTTGATTTGATTCAATTTTCGTATTTTTTGATAGTCAAATCCAAACCGAACCGAACCGAACCGAATATCTATAGATTATTTTAGTTTGGGTGATTGGGTTAACTTTTTTTTAATATAAAAATTAACTAAATAATTAACTTTTCATAACAAAAAAATACATAATAAATCAATAAATTTTTTTTAGAAATATAATTAAACTTATTGATTTTAACACTAATAATTATTTTTATATTTTAGAATATGTATTAAAAGATTCATAAAGAGGGAACAAAGAAACATATTGATATTTGTATTAAGAAATTATATTTGAATAAGTTAAAAAATTCTTCAAGAGAGATTTAACTTGACAAGTTGTATACTACTACTACTCAATTAAGATAAAGTTGTGATGCTACTAACTTGGAGGTATATATGTAACCAATTGAACCCCTAAGGCCATAAGTAGAGCTAATGAAGACTTGATTAGTTGAACTTTAAATCAGCAACTTAACAAATCTAAAGTCTCCATCCTTTGCAGTCATATTTTCATCCAAGAAAATGTTGTTGGGTTTCAAATCATAATGCACAATACGAACTTCACTATCATTGTGCAGGTAATCCAATCCACAAGCAACATCAATATCTATATTCAGTCTCTCCATAAGATTCAACTCATTTTCATTTGCATGCTTTCTCTTCCCCTTAATCCAATCTTCCAAGCTCCCATTACTTAAGTACTCATAAACTAGAGCCAGAAATTCATTGTTTTTAAAGTTAATACTAAAATATTTAAAGTCAATTCATCGTTTCCAAGCTTCCAAGTTTAGATGATGTTGTTGCTGTTACTTTCACTTTTTTGTTCTTTATGTATAGTAGCAAGCAAATTGTCAGACATAGTATCAATGTTACCACTGTAGTTATGATGATGTAATGTCTGACATGCTTTCTTCTATGGCCATGAGGTTCACATGCAAAATACAAGTAAATTTTTTTATTACCTTCTAAATGGACAACAGAAAAATTTTGAAAAACTCTACCATTAGGAATGGTTCCTTCTAAATCATTATAAGATAGGTTCAAAAGTTGAAAGACATGTAGATTTTGAAGTTCAATAGGAATGGATCCAAAACGTTGGTTAAAGGAAAGATCCAAAATTTTCAAGCCTTTCACCTCTCCAAAAGTTTTTGGAATAACGCCTGATAGCATATTCCTGACATAACCGAATATTTTAGTATAAGAGTTTTCTAATATTCTGTGTTGAACGAAAATGGCATTTTAGGAGTTAGAAACTGAGAAAATATTATAAAAAATCAAAAAAACAAGTAGTAGCCAAAAATATTGTAGCATAAATTTTTTTTTTAAAAATAAAATATATAAATATATGGTTTGGTTTGGTTCGATTTGGTTCAGTTTTAAAATTTTAAATCCGAGAATCGAACCAATTAAGTTTTAATTAGTTTGAATTTTACCCGAACCAATCAATATACCCAAACCAAACTGAACCAATTTAATTAGTTTGGTTTGGATTGATCAGATTGATCGATTATCTGAACTAATTTACACCCCTAACTTCATAGCACATCTCCTGGATGGCCCCTTTTACTATTTCCTTGGTTTTTGTTTTAAAATTAACTTGGCCAGTTCACTATAAATGGGTTGAGTCACTGATCTAGGGCCCAAAGTGACCGAGTCACACTGGTTCACACTGGTTTTATTGCATATATTTGATCTGATATGATGCTCGGACTTATTAAGGGACCAATTCACCAATTCACCAATTCACCGGTTCACCTGACCAATCCGAGTGAGTTTTAATAACTACGCTTATTATTACGAGGGAAAGAATAAAATAAATGTGATATATGTAAATGCGGGTAAAGTAAGAAGATTTGGTATGTGCCATGAGTGTATAACTTACTTGGTTGAGACATATACTCTTATGCTTTGGATAAAAGGTGGAATACTCTTCAATAAAACATTGATTCTCTTTTTTTTTCTCCCTCTCCTCTTTGGACCTAATGGGAGAGGTAATATATACTATAAGAGCATTACACTAATATACTGAAATTATAACATGTGGTATTGCATAATTATATTAAATCAAATATAAAATATTATTAAATCAAATTTGAACGATTAAAAAAGCTATCCAAAATAGTATTATGAGAAAATTTTAAAATTTCACCACTATTGAAAATTCTTTAGATTTCACCCAATAATGAAGCCTCTTAAGCAAGGACGGACCTACGTGTTAAGAAGTGAGAATATATGTCCCCACTTTATCTTAAAACTTTTCTTTGATTCTATATAAGTATATGTTTTTTTTTTATTTCTTTATATGTATAATTTTTACCTCCATATGCATATAAATTAATAATTCATAGTGATAAAAAATAAAATTTATAATATTATTTTTCATATTTCAATAGCACTCACGTGGTTTGGTACCTGAGCATAATCATATAATATTATTTTTTATTTTTTAACAACACTCACATGGATTTGGTACCAATATCAATATACTTAGAGCACATAATTTTTCTTCTTTCACCTTTTTTTATCTTTGCAAACTAGCAGTGACAGAGGACATTATTCGCTCAGACTCACTCGCATTTATTTCGACCACAGTGACATTTCCCCTGCTCTCCTCTGCCTCTTCTTCCATGACTGCTTCATCGAGGTGCTTCTTTTTTTCATGGAATTCTAAGATTCTTTATTATCCTCATAAAGTTGTGTTTTTCTTTTTCATTCTGCTGAAATGAAATTTTTTCTTGAATTTATTTTACTTCCAAAATCATAAATTTAGTCTTTCATAATTATGTATTAATATATATTTTTATATATAAATATAATTATTAAAACTTTTTTATGTTTATGTATTAATAGTATTGTCTTTGTCTTTATTATTTAAAATTTTTGGACCAATCACTGCTCTTAAGCTTAGTGCCAAGAAAGAAAAGAAAATAAAAGATTTGGTACAATAAGTTATGTAACACTTATATTCTTACATCAAACAGTGTATACATCCCTTTTTATACCTCATCTAATACTATTTATTATACATATTTTTTCCTATCACTTTCTCTCACTCAATCACATCCCTTAAAAATGGTGTAAACAGTGTTTATACCCCTTTTGAGAGGTGTAAGATGATTATTTTCCGAAGTCATGCAATAGGTACTATAGCTCTGTGAATTGCGTTGGGAATATGAACGAATGAATCCATGAGGACATGTAATTTTCTGTGGAGGAAATATGCGCGACACTATAGAGAGATGATGACAACTTTAATGGTTGTGACTAGAGGTGTCAAACAGATTGAATTAACTCATGAATTCATGAATTTTGATTCAACTCAACTCATTAGGTTGGGTTCGCGGGTTGGGTTGGGTTAGAAATTATTCTAACCAGCAAGGTGCGGGTCGGATGACATGTTTAGAAAGTGTCAACTTACGCAAATCCAACTCACCTAAGTATTTTTTTTTGTTTGTAAAAGTCATTTAGTTATAGTGGCAATTTATGTTATTTTTTCATGACTTTTCTGTACAGTCAATTAAGTTTAGGTGTAGGCATTGTAGTTACATTAAGAATGTGACTAAGAAAATAGTGATTAGAAATTCATAAAACATCTGATAGACCAATGCAATGAAAATTTAACTGATCACTTTGATGACAAAGAGTATCATGAGAAAATTGAGAAATGAGTAAATGATTATGTCAATCCATATTTTATATGTGATAATATTGACTTCAATTAGCTAATATGATTTGTTATTTATAACTTTTAGGACATGTTAGCTTGCTTTAATTTATTTTATATTTATGCTAGCTTAGTATAACTTATTAAGTTTATTTATAACATTGACTCAGGTTCTTGAAAATAAACTTTATGAAAAGATTAAAAGAACACAACAATAAACATTGAATAATCAAAATTGTACATTTTAAATAAGAAAACTTTTCTTATTGAGTTGTAATTATGCCTAGGTTTTGGTTTTAATTGTAGTTATGGAATGAGATGCTTTTGCCTCTTGCTAGGCAATGTAGACTTTTTGATTGTTTAACACAATCATCCGTTCTAAAATATATATATATGATAAATTAATTAATGGGAGTCATTATCTTGCTTTTCCCTTGTAAAATAGTTTGAAAAATCTAAAACTTGGATTCAATCAGATATGGCAAATTAAATATTTTTCATGCAGTTCACACCCTCCTAATCAATAATCATATTGTAGTTATAAAATGAAATTATAATGGGATTGTGATGGTATTCATGCAAAATTATAGTAATAAAATGAAAAAAACTTAAGTTCATTTTCTTATATTTATTATATTTATTTTACTAATTAAGTTATAATATGTGTATATATATATATTTTTAAAAGTAAGAAAAAAAAATATTAATAAATACATATCATAACTTGATTGGTAGAATAAATGTAATGTACCTAAACAAATAAATATAAGTTTTGTCACATATTAATGTGGTTAAATAAAATTAAGTGACAACTCTTCATTTTTTTTATTGTCACCTACATGAGTGTGAAACACAGACTTAGAAAACATTTTCAGAGAGGTGAGAGTTGCTGAGTAATATTGATTGGAAAAATCTTGGGCGGCAGGGCAATCAATGACATATGTGATGACATTATACATAAATAAAAATAATCCCTCTTGTTCTCACCTGGGCTTCTCGTGGCCAAAAAATAAATATTAATACAAGAGTCAAAATAAGTAATGGAGTAATACAGAGCTGTCAATTACGAATAAGAGTATATTCTTTCGTCCGAAGAATTAAAAATCAATTTTTTTTTAACACTATAGCACTACTCTGAAGAAAGACGTAGAGAGTGGGTTCTCAATCTCATATTCCTGCCATGTCCTGCCAACAAAGGCAACATTAGAAAAAAAAATATGGCTTTTGTTGTTGAACCCTTCTAATAAATGTCGCTATGACCGTTATAATTCACAATTTTTGAGGAGTAAAAAAGGAGTTTATTCGTTGTCTTGTGCAGAAGTAGCATTACTTAATCATCAATTTTAATATTTTTACTATTAATAATATATTTTTTTATAATTTTTTTAATATTATTTATTATATTTATTTTTTTATTTTTTTTCATTAAATCGATACTTTTAAAAAATATCAATAATATATACACTATTAAAAGAAGTATATGATGCTCTTTTTCCAATCAAAGGTGTTTTGTTTCCTTTTTCCAATAATTGTGCTTATTTAAATGAATAATTATTGCCAGCAAAGGCAATATTAGACAATATTTTTTAAAAAAAATATGTAAACCCGTGGATTCGATTTAATCCAACTCACTCTTGAGTAGATCGGGTTGAATTGAGTTGAGCGAAAAAATTTCTTCAACTAAACTCAACTTAACTCACTACTTTGATGAGCGAGTCAGATCTAAAAACATTGCTAGACCTACCAAACCCACCCAACAAACACCATTAATTATGACTTGTGGGCTCTTCAGCTAAATCCCTTCTCTTCCACAATCCCCTTTGGTGGTTCCTACTCCCTACTGATGCGAATTAAAAGTTACAAATTCAAGTGCAGGTTATTTCAAATAATAAAATTTTAGGAGTCCGAGTTCGATCCACAGGAAATTGATGAAGAAAAATTCTTTGACGTAAGGTAAATATTTTGTCACAACAATAAAAGTAATAAAATTTAGTCACAAATAAAAAGGATTTACTTGGGTTAAGAGATCCACTCTTGGTAAATAAATTAA
This sequence comes from Ormosia semicastrata, assembly GCA_029884595.1. Taxonomy (NCBI): domain Eukaryota; kingdom Viridiplantae; phylum Streptophyta; class Magnoliopsida; order Fabales; family Fabaceae; genus Ormosia; species Ormosia semicastrata. Next base: position 4,982,851 of record JAQQTO010000036.1, on the reverse strand, counting down.
GGACAAGATTAATTCTTTTTATAACTTAATTAGAATCCACACATAATGGAAGTTTCAATCAAAAAATACAACATTCAAAGTTCATTTAAGATTATATATGTAATTATATTATGATTCCTTTAATTATATTATTTATTAACACTATCACTTATAAATGGGCTCAAGCATTCATTGTGTCAATATCTTATTTACAACAAATTAAGATCTACACTTTACAAGGAGAGTTTCTAAATTGATTGGAAACAAAATACAATACATATAATGACCGCTTGATAATATATCATTTAAGTACAAGAAAGAGATTAATCTAACCTTATTTCATTACCAAGAGCTTCACCATTTCACCTAAGTAAAATAAAAATTAGTTACTCATAGACAAGAAGAAAGGAAAAGAGAAGAAGAAGAAGAACATAACTTCAATTTAGAACAAAAGAAAATTATAACAAGATAAACAAATAACACAATAACATGATCTTGATCTCTAAGACCAAGATCCCTAAATGAGCAGCCAATGATGCCTTTTATAAAGGATTAGGGATACAAAATGACAAAGGAGACTGATTAATGAGTGAGTGAATAAGTGGGTGAATGAGTGAAAAATGTCAAATGACTTTTGATGAGTAGAAAATTATTGAGATTCTTTGTCTGCGAAATCATTTAGTACTGAACTCATTGCATTTGTAATTTCCTCACTAAGTGGTCTTTATGAAAATTGTATAATTTTGTCTTAGCTTTCAAACGCCATTGGTTTTAGCCCAAAAGCATTCTTACAGCTCAAGATATGGTCCAAACACTGCACACTGCTTAGGCCCAGCTACAGCTCCTCTGTTTTGACTTGCAAGCCTAATATGACCTCTAAGAAATTCGATATAGGTCTTGTGTTCTTCATGAAAGTTGTAGATATGGGTCTTAACAGATGCCAAAATTTCAGCCCAATTCAGTTCTTGCAGTCCGAGTTATGCTCTGATTATTGCACACTGTTCAAGTTCTAATCACAAAACCCGTATTCTGAATTCCAAGCCTAATTAGTTCCACTAGATGTCCGACTTTGACCTAGAGCTCTTCATGAAAGTTGTAAAGCTCTCTCTTATCTTTCCTACAAGGTAAAATACATAATTATTAGACATTTAAAACTTAAGATATGACTAAAATACAGAAATAGTGTAAGATATAAATCATGCTAAAAAAATCAATTAAGTCCAATTTGAGTCCAAACTTACAAAACATAACCAAGCTCAATCAATTAAGTACATGGAGAGTGTAAATGACTAAAAATGAGAGTTTATTAATGTATAAAATATGTGATCATCAAATTTCTCCATACTTAACTTTTAGCACTCTTGGGCAAAACACATAAGATCAAAACTAGGGAATAAGGAAAAACAACACAAGCTCAAAAGGTAGAAATTCTAAAAGACTCAAGTTCTAATAATATTTAAGAATGAAGAGCAACTATTCATTCAAGGGATCAAAACATGTATGAGGTAACGTTTCTTCATATCTCAAACCAACAAGTAAGGAAATTTCAATTGAAAAACATGAGTAAAAAATGATAGATCTTCACAAGATTTACTCTCAATCCCTCAAATGTTTAAAATGTAGGTATTTCACTCAATTCAACTCTTGAAAATTACACTACCATAAGCTTGCTTATATTCTACTTCTCCACTACTCAAAACACATGCACACACAAATCATGAGGACTTTATTCAAGGTTGTAATAGGGTCAAGATAAATGAGAAGGTAATATGGATATGACATGTTAAATACCAATGAGAATAAAAGAGCGTGAGAGCTGAGTTCAATTAATAAGTATGAAAGTTCATCCCAACTCCACCTAATACAAATTTTCTTTACATATTCTTTTCATTTCCTTTATTACTTTGTTAACCCTTCTTTACACATTTGTTTTTTTTTTCTTTGGTTTTTTTTTAAGATAAATATAATATATACATTTAAACAAATTTTTTAAAATCATTCTGCATACACACCCTCACACTTGTTCAAGAACTGATTTAATGACATAGTTAATGTTCTTTTATTCCCTAAGGTCGAGTAAGAACATGATTTTTCCTTTAAAGCACATAATGAGTCTGAAACAAAGAATCGTCAAATAAGTTCAGAGGGGTTAAGTAAGGGAAAATAGGTCATTTCCAATGCCTTACGTTGGCAAGAATCAGAGATTTTTCAAGAAGTCATAAGAGTGCTTGATATCATATTGAGACAATATGTTGCTTAGCAAGACTGCCTATTTGTGCGCCAATCATTCTTGGCTATTTGATTAAAGTAGCTTTTTCAAAAAAATGTTTAATCATGTTTATATATGCATGTGAAAATGTAGTTTAAAAAAGAATCAAAGCAAGTTTTAGAATAACAATTCCATGAGTGAAAATCACACAAGAAAAAAGAGAATGGTACAAATATTCAATCAATTCATCAATAGGCTCAAAATCTCACAAGGCATAATTCTATCATTCTTAGTCTACCAATTTAACATTCATAACCAAGCATGTGATTTTTAATAAAGAAGACAATTTACTCAATCATGATATGTTCCCTGAATTTGAATTGCTACTTCCACACAAACTAGTTATCTACCTAATTACTCCTTATTCTGCCACTAATTTTGATGCGTCTAAGAGCAAATTTACCTCAAGGGCATAATTTACTCCTTACTCTGTCATCCTTAATTAGTTTTATTGTTAGTAAGTTACTGACAAACATATAAACACAACAAACATATTAATAAACACACTTCCTAATTTTTTTGGGTTTTTTTTAGATTTTTTTTATTTTTTTTAGATTTTTTTTACACAACTATCCTTCCCCCTAACCAGATCACAACATTGTCCTCAATGTTAAAACATAGATAGGTAAAGGATAGAAGATAGTACCTGTTGCTATTATTACTAAAAAGAGAAATCTGACACAAATTTAAATAGAAACAAAGTACAATAAATAAAACCAAAACTTGTAATTATTTAAATAGTTGGAGTGTCTGATCTGGCTTGCTTTTCATACTGCTTCCCTCACCGCTTCTTTCTGACCAATCTATCTGAGTTGTTACTAGATCAGGTTCATAACAAAAGTTTCTAATTTATCAATCAACTCATTAACAGTGAAAGCAGAGATAAGGAGTCGTCTTGCCGAAGGTGTGATAAATTTCTGTTCCACAGCATGGTCAACAAAAGATAACAAATTATCCAAAAAATTATTAACATTCAACAAACCTATAGGTTTATGGTGGATGTTCAGTTGGACCCAAAAGATAATTTGAAAAACTTCTTCCAAAGTACCAAAACCACCTGGTAAGGCTATGAATGCATCAGAGTTTTCAAGTATTGCCTTCATTCGTCCATGCATAGATGATACTTGAAGTTTCAATCCAATTGTCTTTCCAGTTATGTTCTTTCAAGTTAAAGGTTCAGGAATGACACCTAAAACTTGACCACCTCTTATATGTGTAGAAAGTGATACAACCTCCATTAACCCAATGTTACCTCCCCCATATACTATATGAATATTTCTCGCAGCAAGTGTTCTATGAACAGTACTTGCTGCGTTTACAAACTCTAAACCCTTCTCATAACCTGTTCTACAAAATACACAGATAGTGGTAAATCTACAAACCGAAGAAGAAGCTCCCTCCATTTCTATACTCACGCTCTCTTTGAATGATTATGAGTTGGAGGAAAATGAAGAAAATAGAGTTTTTAAATAGGGAAAAGAATGGAAAAAGCAATGATAACACCTATATGGGTAGGTTGGCTGCTGTCAGAAAAGTTTGAAATTAAGAAACACAGTTTTTTTTGTTTATTATTATTATTATTTTATAGACTTCAAGAAAACCATCAGGGTAAAGAAGTCTAGAAACTCCTAAAGGACCCTGCCCAAAGGATCGTCTGTTCAAAACAAAAATACAACAAAATCATACAAAAATAAAATAATAATAACAAATAATGACATACCTTTATGTACAGGTTTCATGACGTATCTTTATACTGCGCGTCATGAATGCAGTAGCCTTCACAATGTTACCGTCCCTTGAAAGAGATATCGAATTCCCTTAAGGAATTTCAGACTTAAGGCACTCCTACCACTTGTGGGATATCCCAGCCTATGCATCATCCCTCTAGTTAAAGAGAGAAAATCTGAATACGACGACCAATGACCACAGCCAGTGGAGCTACGCTCAGGAACCCAATAAATCAATACCAGGAATTGAGCTCAGAGGCATTGTCACGCGAGAATGCAAACACGGGACGCTTCTATATGTCCATCAATAAGAAGAGCCTGTGGTTAAAACATGGGAATGCTTGCGCAGCTCTCTACAGAGCATGGCACACGAACCTTATTTACTGACTAGTGTGGGAAGGTGCACCTGATTCAATGACAGGGCTGCCGCTGACAGGGACTCCTAATATAATTAAAGACTAAGGACAATCGAAGTTTCACCTTTTTTTTTTCTCTTTTTTCTATTCTTCTTTTTTTTATTTTTTTTTTTTTTAAGAGATGTACAAGATAATATATATATGTTGTTGTGATTATGACTCACATCTTTCTCTGGTTTTACGTCCAGTAACCGCTTAAACGCCTTCTATGAGTCGAGGATAAGCTTCCCATCTAATTTTCTTATAAATTGGCAAACAGGGTCTTTTTGAGTCAGATTCCCAAGATTGTAACATTTTTACTCATCTCGTAAAAGATTCCACAAACTAAGAAATTCATGATGCACAACTTCATAAGAATGCGTCTCAAGAGTCAATAAAATATCATCTAATGACTCATTACTCAACCCATTCTTAATAAAGTATATTTTATCTTCTCAATTTGCAGAAACCATTCCCAAAGAATGATATCGCGTGTTACAATTTCATCGCACACATTTGTAATAAACCTGCATTCCTTTTGCTCTTCTCTTTTTTGAATATGAACTTTTACCGAAACCCGGTATGTATGGGACAAATGAATCTGAAGATTCACCAGTTAAACGAACTTTTGCTTCGATTATACAACGTATATCTTCTAGGATACCCTTGAATATTAATAGTCTCAATCTTTCACACCTAACTTTGTAGATTTTTGTTAGAGCATTTTTAGGGAGAGAAGAAAAATGATTTCTTAAATTCGAGAAAATGAAATCTATTTTAAAAGGAGAAAGAATAAGTTATTATGGGAAACTGAAAAACAAACCGACTTGATAGTCACGGAGTACCGTTATCCGTCACTTAACTAGAAACACAAAGAACTCAACAACTTGGTTTTCCAGAAATGGTTTGAGTCTTTATCCATTGACCTTAAATACACTATCATTCCTAAGATTCTCAATGTCTATGGCCCCATAAGAATACATATATTTGACAATAAAAGGGCCACGCCACCTAAATCTCAATTTTTTAGTGAATAGGTGAAGACGAGAATTATAAAGCAGAACTTTTTGACCAATTTCAAAAGTTTTTCTTAAAATTGATTTGTCATGAAAAGCTTTTGCTCTAACTTTATAAATCTATGTTTTCATATGCATCATTTCTCAATTTCTCAACAATCAAAAATTTCAATGACAATGATAGGGTTCAGAGACATCCTGTTTCACTTAGAAATAGAATCCTATTTTTGATAATTTTCACAACTTTTTTCAAAATGTATAGCTGTCTTTAAATAAAGTGGGCCAATAAAATCCACACTGTAAGATTTTCGCAGCTGGTTTCTTTGAAGAAAAGTAACCTCCACATGCTTCTGAGTGAAAAAATTTAATGACATTACTTACCTCACTGTTGGACACACATCTCCAAATGATTTGAACAGGATAATTGAGGCGGGATCTTTCATGTTGCAAGAAAATTGATTATGTTAGAAAACCAAGGCTTGGAATTAATAAAAAATAACAATTCATTGGGAAAAGAATCATTGATAGGTGTGATATCAAAAGGTGAGCTTGTTGTAAGTATGGACAAATGATCTGCAATAATATTTTTGACTTCTTTCTTATCTTTTATTGTGATGTTGAATTCTTGAAGCAACAAAATCCACCGTATCAACCTAGGTTTGCAAAAACTTGTTGAGAAAATCGATAAGTGTACCAAATTGTCAAAGTAATAAAGTTGATGATTACGAGGAAAAAACACACTAAAACGCACGAAATTAAGAGGAAAAAGATAAAACAAAGCACATGAATGCAAAACACATTAAGGATGTAACCATATGAAATTAAAATACTAGAGATCTGACTTCACTTTATTCAACAATCTATTATAGATAATAGAGTAGTTTTGGGACCTTCATTCTAATTAATTTCTAGTCATTCAATTGATAGGGAGAATCCAGTAATTAATTAAAACTCAATTCATTGGTTTAAAAATTAACTCTTAAAGGCATGACTTTTACTCTTTGGATTCTCATGAAAAATATCATAATTCTTCCACATAACCTATAACATCTATTCCTAGATGATTATAAATCATGACACTTATTATTTATGATTTAAGTTGTATGCAAACCTCTCGATTCTATACACATCTCATTAGATCAATTTATGAGTGGCCAATTCATAAAAACATTAAAAACCATAATAAGCACTCAAATTGAATAAAAAAGAAATTAATTAAAATTCTAATCTTAATACATGTCGATTGAATCAAGTTACATCTTCACTTCAGAAATACACGAATTTAACTACACACGACAAAAGATAAGAAAAAATAAGAAGAATAAAATAAAAATATATACAGAACTGAACCTTCTATAAAAAAATATATTAACAAGTAGGCGGTAAACCTATCATTAAATATTAACAAGGATGTGGTATAAATTAGCCACCAAACAAATATTAACAAGGGTGTGGTATAAATCAACTACTAAATATATATTAACACGTAGTAAATAAATATTAACAGAGGTGTGGTATAAATCGACCACCAAATAAATATTAACAATGGTGTGGTATAAACTAACCACCAAATAAGTTAATAAGATGATAAATTAAAAAATTAGTAAGCGAGATAAAGTAAAAAGTTAAATAGTTAATAAAGTAAAAAGTTAGATAGTTAGTAAAATAGTTAGATAGTTAGTAAGTTAGTAAGTAAGAAAATTAAAAAGTTAGTAAGTTAGAAAGTTAGAAATAAAATATAGAAAGTAAAATACGAAAAATAAAGTGTAGAGAATAAATTTAAAATATGAAAATCGAGAATCGATAAACTAATTTTTTGCTCCAAATGAGAGAGAAGATAAAAAAAAGATTATTTCATTAATGATTACAGATTACAGGGATAAGGGAGAGTTTCTCTCACTAAGTTAGTACGTTAGTAAGTATAAAGAAAAAGAAAAAAAATTAAAAGAGTAGAAAAAATATATATGTACAAGATCCACAAAAAAATATATATAAATATACATATACAAAATATGTATACCACAAATTTGTTCTTCAAATCAAGTCTCCGACAATGGCACCAAAAACTTGATACAAATTAAAAGTTACAAACCCAAGTGCAGGTTGTTTCAAGTAATAAAATCTTAGGAGTCCGAGGTCAATCCACAGGGAATTGATGAAGAAAAATTCTTTGACGTAAGGTAAATATTGTCACAACAATAAAAGTGATAAAATTTAGTCACAAAAAAAAGGATTTACTTGGGTCAGGAGATCCATTCTTAGTAAATAAATTAAAGACAAGATTAATTCTTTTTATAACTCAATTAGAATCCACACATAATGGAGGTTCCAATAAAAAAATACATCATTCAAAGTTCATTTAAGATTATATATGTAATTATATTATGATTCTTTTAATTATTTATTAATACCACCAGTTTTAAATGGGCTCAAGTATTCATTATGTCAATATCTTGTCTACAACAAATCAAGATCTCCACTTTACAAGGAGGGTTTCTAAATTGATTGGAAACAAAATACAATACATATAATGACCACTTGATAATATATCATTTAAGTACAAGAAAGAGATTAATCTAACCTTATTTCATTACCAAGAGCTTCACTCTTTCACCCAAGTAAAATAAAAATTAATTACTCATAGACAAGAAAAAAGGAAGAGAAAAGAAGAAGAAGAAGAACATAACTTCAATTTAGAACAAAAAAAAATTACAATAAGATAAACAAATAACACAATAGCATGATCTTGATCTCTAAGACCAAGATCCCTAAATGAGCAGCCAATGGTGCATTTTATAGAGTATTAGGGAAACAAAATGATAAGGGGGCTAATTAATGAGTGAGTGAATGAGTGGGTGAATGAGTGGAAAATGTTAAATGACTTTTGATGAGTGAAAAATTATTGAGATTTTTTGTCTCCGAAATCATTTAGTGTCGAACTCATTGCATTCATAATTTCCTCACCAAGTGATCTTCATGAAAGTTGTAGGCTTTTGTCTTAGCTTTCAAATGTCATTAGTTTCATCCCAAAAACATTCCTACAACTCAAGATATGGTCCAAACACTGCACATTGCCCAGGCCCAATTACAGCTCCTCTGTTCTAACTTACAAGCCCAATATGACCTCTAAGAAATTCAATCTGGGTCTTGTGTTTCTCATAAAAGTTGTAGATATGGGTCTTAACTTACAGATGCCAAAATTTCAGCTCAATTCAGTTCTTGCAACTCGAGTTATACTCTGATTACTGCACACTATTCAGGTTCTAATCACAAAACTCGTGTTCTGAATTCCAAGCCTAATTAGTTATATTAGATGTCTGACTTTGACCTAGAGCTCTCATGAAAGTTGTAGAGCTCTCTCTTATCTTTCATACAAGGTAAAATACATAATTATTAGATATCTAAAATTCAAGATATGACCAAAATACAGAAACAGTATAAGACATAAATCACGCTGAAAAAATTAATTAAGTCCAATTTGAGTCCAAACTTACAAAACATAATCAAGTTCAATCAATTAAGTACATGGAGAGTGTAAATGACTAAAAATGAGAGTTTATTAATGTATAAAATATGTGATCATCACCTACTAAGTCACATCCACCTTTTTGTTTGTGTTGATCACGTTATTCTATGAAGCATGAACACACTATTTCTGAGGCGTGTCCGCGTGTCAGACACGTGTCCGTGTCAGACACATGTCCTATATGTTCGATTAAAAAGATTATTTTTTTCGGCTTGGACACGTCTTAGACAAGCTCGGACACGTCTAGGACACGACTTAGACATGACACATTAATATTTTAAAAAAATTAATTTTCATGACTAACGTTCAATTAGTAAGCTCATAACCCACTCAAACTCAATCACATAACTAACGTCACAAGACACTATTTTCTTATACCAGTGTTTTAAGTTTTATCTTTTCATATGTCACCATTAGGCTTTTAAGTTTTATCTTTTCGCACACTACTATTTTCATCTGCTCTTTCTACCTCTGTTTGTTCTAAGTCATCCACTTTGTCGTCATCAAAGCTTACCTCACACCACTATTCCCTCTAGTTAATTTTTTTTAGATGCACATGTATTTATACATGGTTAGTTCTATTAGAAGAAGCTGATTTATGAGATTTTTAAAATAATGTTAATAGAAATTATACTCCATATTTTTTGGGAAAGGCTTACTAGGTAGTAAATATTAGCACATATGACATATATTAAGATATTATGAATCTTCAAATTTATAGAAATGATATTAATGAATTATAAATATTTTTTCTTAAATTTTGTAATTATATATATATATATATATATATATATATACATAAACTAAGTTCTTTAATTTATTTTGATATTAATAGGTTTTAGGGTTTAGTATGTCCCTATATATACATATATATATATATATATATATTTAGTATCCGTGTCCTATAATTTTTAATTTAGTATGTCTCTATATCTATATCCGTATTTATACTTCATAAACGTTAAAAGTTATCAAGATTTCTTCCTTTGTTTCTTCTTTTATTTTTTTGTGTTCTTCTTTTCATGGCAGGTTGAAACACTTGTTAGAAGTGAAGTATCTTATATATATATATAAGTAATATATTTTGGGAGAAGAATGTTTATTATAAGGGTTAGAAGAGTGAATCTTGACCATTAAATTTTACATGAATAATTAAAATTAAAATATAAATACATGTGAGTATTAAAGTATTAAACAATTGATCATATCAATATATAAAGACTCTTTAGGAGTTTATACCCTAAGCAATATGAGACTTAAACTTTAGGCAGAACACATACAAAGAATTTTAAGTTTGAAACACAGGGCATAAGCCTAGCATTTATCACCATCAAATATATGTGTCTTAAATAAGACACTCTTTCATAAAATTATGGCTTAATACATTTTCATTAAAATTTATGTCTCAAATAAGACACACTTTCTTAAAAAGTAATGTCTCAAATGTTTTTAATGAAGATTCAAGTCTCAATTAAGACATACTTTTATGAAAAGTTATATTTCAAATGAGACATTCTTTCATTAAAAAAAAAAATCATGTCTTGATTAAGACATACTTTCACCAAAATAAAAATTATATTCTTAAATTAAAAAAAAAAAGCGACAAGAAATTTGCAAACTACATTAGTTCTAGAAGATACTTCCAATAGAGATCTTACAACTTGTCATTCAGATTTAATTGGCATAGTAAATCGAAATTACATAAAGATTTTTTAAATACAAATTTAACATTTTATAAGTGCTTGACTGCACTATCATCTTAAAACATTTTAACCTATGAAACACGGACACGTCGTTATTGAAGCGTGTTCACATGTCGAACATGTATCCGTATCAGATACATGAGGACACCTGTATGATACATGTGTCCTGCGTGTCAGAATGTGTCTGATTAAAAAGATTATTTTTTTCAATTTGGACACATCTCAGACACACTTGGACACGTCTTGGATACGCTTGGATACGTCTCGGACACATTTAAACACGTCTAAGATACGACTTGAACACGATCCATTAATATATATTTTTAAATAGTTTCAATGATTAACGTTCAATTAGTAAGCTCGTAACCCACTCAAGTCCAATCACATAACTAACATCTCAAGTCACTATTTTTCACACATCAGCATTTTAAGTTTTATCTTTTCATACATCACTATTAAACTTTTAAGTTTTCTTTTCACATATCACTATTTTCATCTGCTCATTCTACCTTTGCTCGTTCCAAATTATTTATTTTGTTGTCGCTGAAACCAAATTATTTATTTCGTTGTCGCTGAAACTTGCTTCATACCAATATCTCTCTAGTTAATTTTTTTTATGCACATGTACTCATTCATGATTAATTTTATTAGGACAAGTTAGTTTAAGAGATTTTTTAGAATATATCAATAGAAATTATACTCTATATTTTTTAAGAAGACTTATTAGATAACAAATATTGATATATATGACATATATCAAGATATTATAAATCTTTAAACTTATAAAAATAATATTAATGAATTATAAATTTTTTTACTTAAATTTTATAATTATATATATATCAGTATTTGTGTCTTATAATTTTTAAATTTGATATATATCTGTATCTATATTTATATTTGTGTAATATCTCATATTCATATCCATGCTTCATAAATTTTAACATAATGCAACCACAACTGGTAAATGGTACTATGCAAGAGACAGTTGGGTAGTGGAGGAGATGTGGCCCAAATCGAACAGCTATTTAACAAATAACACAAAAATATCTTCAAATGCATTCATGTTTCAAAAATCAACATGCCTATTGAATCATGAAAATGAAATGAGATGATTCACTCCCACAAATAAATCACATATTCACTAAAAAATTTTAATATAGATTTCTAAAAAAGAAGTTTATGAATGGATCATAATTTTAAATTATTAATTTATTATTAAAAAATTTTAATATAGACTTCTATATATGTATTGTGTCTATGTTTTATAATTTTTAAATTTGATATATTTCTATATCTATGCTTATATCGTATATCATATTTATATCTATGTCCCTGTTTCATAAATTTTAACATAATGCAACCACAACTAGTAAATGGTACTATGCAAGAGACAGTTGGCTAGTGGAGGAGATGTGGCCCAAATCGAACAGCTATTTAACAAATAATACAAAAATATCTTCAAATGCAAATAAATCACATATTCACTAAAAAGATGATATTAATATAGACTTTTAAAAAAGAGATTTATGAATGGATCATAATTTTTAAATTATTAATTTATTATTAAAAAAATTAATAATTCAGATTAAAAATAGATTTTAATTAATAATACTAAAATTTATACAAAAATTTAATTAAATTATTATTTTTATATAAATAATTATACATATAAAAATTTATAAATTTTAATTGATAATTTTTTATATATTTTAAATTTATATATAAATAGTATAAATTAAAAAAAATATCTATCAATAAAACCAAACCTTCATCGTACAAGCCTCCCGTATTCACATGGCTGTCTCTGTCGCACTCTGGGAACGTTATATTTTAGCAGGGAAATGGATCCTCTCCTATAACAGGAGAGGTCCTGTTCATTTGGAATGAAAAAATGTTACTATATGCGGTATTTTTTATAGATATTACATGTGATATATGTTAAAATTATATATGTATTTTTAATTAACAAGATCTCCACCTATTTTATGACCTGATTTTTTAGCAGCCAATTAATGTGCTCAACATATTGGAGAATCTGACTCTTTTATCACAGCAAAATGTCATATCCATAATAATTAATATATCTATTCAAATAATTAGTTTTTTATGGCCCGTTAATAGCATTTTGGATGTCCGAATATGGGCTACGTTATTAAACAATAAAAAATGTTTTTTACACTATTTTTTCACATAATTTCTTTCACTTTTTTATTCAAAAAAATTTGAGAAAGAATTTATTGGAATGTATTTTTTTATTTTTTATTTAAAAATAATAATATAAGACTAATGTAATAAAAATATTATACAAATAATATTGTTATTTTTAACTATAAATTTCTCTGCCTCCAAAAGATACCCACCACTTGGAAAACCACGCATTCCTCCAAAAAGCAGAAAAGGGTCCCAAATCTGAAACTTGGTTATTTTATTCCGTGAAGGGTATGCCTTGTTGCTCACTAGGGGACGATAAGGCAGTTGAAGTACTGTATACATGTGACATTGTAGAAGTTCCCACGAAGATTCATCACCCTTTCATTCCAGTTACATAATTTTTGTGTCTTCGATTTCTTTTAAAATTGCAGCATTTTGTTATCTATTGCCCCTTCTTCAAGCAGCAGCCACTAAATCGAAGTAAATACCAGGAAAGTAGGTATACATCATGCTAAGATTTTTATTTCTCGATGTGTAAATCAAATTCATTTTATAATGTGTCTTGAAAAATTTAAATACTTGTAATCTAAGAAAGGGAATTAAGAATATAATTGCAAGGGGAATGGTGTTGCCTTTCTTTTAATTCTATTTGAATTATTTTTTTAAAAATATTATGCATACAAATATTTGAAGTTGTCACATCAATAAATTAACACATTCATGGCCCACATTTAAGAGCTTAAGGATAAGGTTAAATTATTCTTTCAATAAATTGTGTTGGTTTCTTGTCATCTTCATTCCCCTAAAGTCTCCCCCAATCAAATTAAATTTCATCAATAATAGAAAGGGTGAGTCTTGACTCTTTATGCTTTCACCTTACATCATTCCATATGTATTTGTTATGGGAAAAATGAATGATGAGGATTATTAAGAAATAATATTTAATTTAAAAGATTTAAAAATATTAAGAATGATTATTTAAATTTTAATTAAAGATAATTATTATTTAATTTTATTTAATAGTCAAAATTATTTGTAATGAAATTTTTATTTAAAAAATTAGTCACTCAAAGGTAATAAATGACCACTCAATATGAAGTAGTAATTATTCGTAAATTTCTTTCATATAAAATTTAATTTAAAATTATTGGTCATTCAATGATAATTAATGATCACTCAATAAAAAGTAATAATTATTTATAAATTTCTTTCCAATTTCATGTATTTTATATATTGAACTTCATTTGAAATGTTTGTCATTCAATAACAATAAATAACCATTCAATATGAAGTAATAATCATTCACAAACTTCTTCATATATAATTTAATTTGAAACAATTATTCACTTAATGAAAACTAATAACCACTCAATAAAAGTTAATAGTCATTCGCAAATTTTTTCATAATTTCATGTATTTTATATGTTAAACTTCATTAGAAATATTAGTCACTCAATGACAACAAATGACCACTCAATAAAAAGCAGTAACCATTTGTAAATTTTTTTTATATAAAACTTAATTTGAAATGATTAGTCATTCAGTGACAACTAATGACCATTCAATCAAAGGCAATAATCATTCACAAATTTCTTTTTAATTTTATGTATTTTATTTATTGAACTTTATTTGAAATATTAGTCATTCAGTAATAACAAATGACCATTTAATAAACAGTAGTCATTTACAAATTTTTTTGTATAGAAATTAATTTTAAAATATTAGTCAATCAATGACAATTAATAATTATTCAATAAAAGACAACTAATAGTTATTTATTAAAGATATTATTGTTTTTTAATTGACATTAAATTATTATTATTTTAATTAAAATTTGAATGATCTTTTTTAATAATTTTAACTTTTTTTATTCGTTTAAATTAAATATTTTCTGTTAAAGGTACTCGTCATTGATTTTTCCCTTTGTTGTGACTACAAAATAGTCAAAAACAAAAACAGGGTTAGGACCAAAAAACCGAGAATGCCTCTACGAAATTCAATTTTTTTAACCATTTGTTGTTGCCTCCTTGTTAATAAAAGAAGAGACACAGAATGATAGTTGAATGTAGGGACGTGCGTGCCAAAGGCCACATATTACATTTGTTATGGATAATAAATAAGGTTTGTTATTTGTTCAATCAAAACAAGTTTAACTTTATTTAATTTACTTATAAAATTATTTTATATGTCACAGAAATGTTATAGTTACATATAAAATAATTTAATATATCTTTTATATTAACATATGATATAAATATAATGTGTGTAGTCTGATATATATAAAACATTTCTCATAATAAATAGGCTAACAATGGAAAACAACTTTTAAAGTAAGTGTTTTTTTTTGAAGAAAAATGATGAATTTATACCAATTTTTTTACACTTTTTTTAGGAAAAGAAAAATAGAGAGATAATATATTGGAATATGTGTTTTCTTATTTTATTATCTAAAAAAGAATTGATATAATAAAAATGGTGCTTAAAATTTATAGTTATTTTTGGAATTGAAGTATGAGTGAAGATGTGAATGAAAAAGTCTTATATTAGAAAGAAATAGATAAAATGAGAAACATAATGAAAAGATCCGTAGATAGGTTTTGTTTGAATTAGTGGTAAAAATAGAATGGGAGAAAATGTAATGAAATGATGTATAATTTCATTATTTGGATTTTAAAAATAAGGATGGAATGAAATTGTATTGGATGAAACTCATTTCATTCTTTTCTATTCTATACTCCACTTTTTCTTCCTATTCAAATTGGGGGACATGAAATGAAATGAGTTTTTATTTTATTAATCTTTATTATTCCATTCTATTACCATTTCAACTAATATAATGAATTTTTTTTTTCAATTTCATCATAAACTATCCAAACAATGATATGCAACCTTATTCCATTCCACTCACCATAAAATATCTAATCAAAGCCGTAGGTTTTGGATCATGCTGCAGTGTGAAACTCGTGTCTGGGCTCCCCTGACTTGCCAAACCATTCAAAAAAGTGCTATAAAATTATTATTCAGAAAAAGAAAGAGATATTATCTTCAAACTTGATGGCTCTTGATCTTCTGTATATATACTTGTCTTTGCATGTGCACTTATTTAGCCACAAGTTAAATTCTGTGTCATTGTTTGAAACCAAGAATGGCTCTACCAAACTCCTTGGAAGCTGAGATTGAGGTTAAGGCCTCCGCTGATCACTTTTACGACACCTTGAAGGGTAAGAAACAACATCGTGTTCATGATATAGCATCTGATCATATCCATGGTGTGGAAGTTCATGAAGGTGACTGGGAGACAACTGGCTCTGTGAAGCAGCTCACATTTGCTGTGGGTATGTCAAACACAACTCACAAGCAAGCGTATCTTTGCCAGTGTGTGTGTGTGTGTTTGTTTGTTTCTGTAATTCACATTGACTTGTAGTTAATATGTATGTTTGTGTTTTTTTATTTCCATTGAAGGGGACACTATTGAGACCTTGAAGGAGAGACTTGAGTTTGATGATGAAAACAAGAAGATCACCTATTTCATATTGGAGGGTGATGTGTTGAGGTACTACAAGAGCTACAAGGTCATTCTTCATGTCATACCAAAAGGTGAGCACAGCCTGGTGAAGTGGACTTTGTTGTATGAGAAGGTGGATGACACTGCTCCTGAGCCAACCAAATACAAAGATTTGTTGGTTAACGTCACCAAGAACATTGAGAGCCATCTCATTGAGGCACAGTAAAATTATCCTAGTGGTTCACAATTAAAGTTGTATTGTAGGTGCTGTGTATGCCTGTGTCCTATTGGTTATCAATGGACCCTATGAATAATGTTTAGGTATGTGAGTTATGCTATGTTATATTTGTTGGTTTGTTTAAATTGGGAATCACAAGGAGGGCTACATGCCTTGTGTATCTGTGATCTGTAAGCTTCAATTGTCTATGGCGAAAAGGATCTATCCTCATTTGTCTCAAACAATTGCCAACCACTTTAAACGCATGTTTTTGACAAATTGATTGATATAGCTAGAGGAAGATAAAACAAGCAAAATTATGGAAACCAAACTTGAACCTTGAAACATTATACAATAGTCTGCATGGGTGCACAAGAATATCTTTTTCCCCTAAACAAGCAAAGGGAAGGCAAATCTGTTTGAATGATAATAATTCTTCATCCTTTCTTAAGTTAATATCTTATCATCATGTTCATATCATATTCCATCTTATCAAATAAGATCTAAAAAGCTTTTAATATTTTTAACATTTTTATCTGGATCTTTCCTTTTCTGTAATTGAACCTAGACTAGACAAATAAATTCAGTAATATTGGCACTCAAATTTGTCCAAAAACTTTTAATCAGATCTTGTACCATATTTTTGGGTTTAATACCCATTATCAAACCCAATGATTCAAAATAATAAATAAAAATAAAATAATATCCATTATCAAACCCAATGATTCAAATTGGGTGTTGATCGAACAAGGCTATGAATGATTGTAGGTGAGACTATGTTTCTGATTTAGCTTTCATCAAACATACCCAAGGGGTCCTTGAGTAATCATCAATTATGGTCAGAAAATAGTTGTGACTATGCAGAGATGTAATGGACAATGGTCCCCAAATATCTGCATGTATAAGATCAAATGGTTTGGCAGTTTTTGAGTGGCAAGAGTATAAGGGCAATCTTCTCTACTTTGCATAATGGCAAACATCACAAATTTTATTGTTTGTACAAGATACAAAGGGAAAGTACTTGTGAATAACTGCTAATCCTATCATGGGAAGGATGCCCCTAGCCTAAAATGCCAAAGATCAAAGTTATCAACTGTAGCTAAATTTGAAAAGGAAATTTTATGGAAAACATCTGTAGATACAGGTATACTAGATTTAGATGTGGTCAAGGTGTACAACCCTCCATCAACTTCAGCTGAAACAATCATCATCAAGGTGACTGACTTGGTCCTGAATAGCACAAGTATCAGTGGAAAATAATAGTCTAAAGTTTAATGAATGTGTATGCTTAGTTCAATGATATCAAGTTAAAGGTAAAAACTAAAAGAGGTACATAAAGCACATCTGTGAGGATAATTGCTTCCTGATACCACTATAGACACCAACACAAGTGCAGGATTCTCGTTCGAATGCGAGTAGTAAACACTTGATGGATTCTGCAGCTGTGCTCCATTGTTGTATTTGCAACTCAAATCGAAGCATCTGAAGCATTGGCCATGAAAAGAAAGCACAAAGAGCAGAGAGAGAGTGTGTGTGCGTGTGTGTGTTTGCAGCGGATGCAGAGCTCAAAAGAACTTCAATATCATATCAGAAAAGTGAAATTGTGAAAAATGAATTTCATGCTTCATTATTGAAGGATCATTACAATACATATGCATCTGTTACATCAGACATGATGAAAATAACTAATTAACTGTACATTAACCAATTTCCTAACTGATAACTAAACTTCTAACAAACTTAATGACATGGCATGTGATGATGTGGCATCAATGGTCTTCATCCATGATCATCTTCAAGTTGATGCTTATCTAGTAATACTTCTCAATAATTGTTCTACCATTGAAAGGCTTTCTTCTTAATTGCCATTTGTTCTTTAGCAATATCCGTTACTTTCAATAAGGAGTCATCATATGCATGGTCATTCAAGTCCAAACAAGATCGAATATCCCCCACCCTTGTCTCCAATACCCTAAATTTTCATCAGCATTGGCTCTTTTATTCTGCACAATCAATTGCAAAATCAACTTTGTGGAACTCTTAACACCCCCTCTGCATATGTTTCGACAGAACAAACAGCAATGAAGATGAAATCTTGACTTTAATATCATATAAGATTCTAATTTAAAACCAATTGACATTAAATAGAGTGATATAACAGATTATAAATCACACCCGAAATATTGAGACAGACCATATGAGACTCTTAACAACCTTAATCCCTTTCCCCATTTCCACCTCATTCTCTCCATTACTCTTCTATTTTCTGCTGTGAAAAATGTCTCTGCTCTCATATTGTCATTTACAAATCTTGAGTTCCCATTCTAGAAAAGAAATTGGTTTGCAGAGATTTGATCTCAAGCAAATTATGTTCTCTTTAGCAATTCCAAGTTGCTCTAGATTTCGGAGAGGTTCTCTGAATTATCCACATTCTTTTAGTGCCCAGAATATTCATTCATATTTCCTAACGAAAATGGTAATGTGACTTGATATGGATTGTGCCTACGAAACACAAATTTATCAGAGTCACATTTAATTTTTTTTTTTATCAACTCAATAGGAATGAGTGGTTTAATGACATATTACATTTTATCACAGAGTTTATTCATGTACTAAGTTCAAATATCATAAGTAGTTGTTTTGATGTTTTATTTAAAAGTAAATTTGGGTCAGACTAGCCTAGGCAAGTCATCCAAATCGCTCGGGTTTGATCGAATTAATGAGAAAACCTATCATGAGTATGAATCAGACCAGTTCAAAGACCGGGTCATGGATAATGCTTGGTGCACATATCCTCCCCTCACATATGGTTATATGACAGAATCAGAATATATATGTATAGAAAATGAAATAAGATTAATTGTAATAAGATAATAAAAATAGTACAAATATGAAATAATGTGTTTAAGTGTATATTTTCTTTTAATCAACTAAGTATATGTAAAATAGCATTATTTGGCATTGTAAGGTTTGGCCCAAAATGTGAAGGTTAAGGCTCTGAAGATGCCCTTATAAGACAGGGCTCCATCTATCATGCACCCTTAAACTTAGGGTGCATGATGCACCTTAGATCTGGACCATTCATTTATAATTTAAAAATATCAATAGCTTGATTGGGCAACTGGATACTTGATGAACAGGTTTTCCACCACCCACCTCCTCCTACCTATTCACAAACCACCATAGTCTCACCTCCTACATCATGGTCATGGTTCACTGTCGACACTATCTCAGACCGCCGATACCTTAACCTCTTCACAAGGGAGTTTTTTTTTTTTATTTGATGTTGGAGTTGAAGGGTTGCTGGGTTTCATAGGGGAGGGACCTGAGAGAGATTATGGGTTTGGGCGAAGAAGAAGAGACTATGGTGATGGGACTCGAGAGATCGAAGTCTGCTCACAATTTTATGTTGTCATGCTTCATGGCGAAGGCGTACAGAGGCTAACAACAGCTTTGGCATGGTGGTCGGAGATTGGAGTTTAAGGCTGGGACTAGCTGCGATTTTGGGGTGGGGTGGTGGTGGTGATGGGGATAGTGGTGGGGGGTGGGCATGTGTGGTGGTGGAGTGTGTTAGGTAAAATCAATGAGTGCATTATGCACCTTAATATATAGTAAGGTGCATGATAGCATTCACCTATGAGACAATTGTTGCCTTGTTGGGAAGCTGTGGGGGAACTTTGTGATTTGACTACTAAACTAGTTGATTAGGGCTGAGCTAAATCGAGTTTAGTATGTTTTAAGTTAGCATGCATTTTGTTAGCTCAATCTATCTCATTACAAGTTGTAGATTACACACATAATACGTCTTAATTAAAAACTATCAATGTAAGTCATATAATTCCTCTTACATAAAAATAATAAGTCTCAAATAAAATAAATTAATATAACAAATCTTACTAAATTAACATAAGTATGAAACAAATTAAAGTAAGCTAACAAGTTCCAAAAGGCTGAAGCAACAAATTACATTAGTCAATTAAATTCAATGAAATCATATATATTATATA
Organism: Ormosia semicastrata; assembly: GCA_029884595.1. NCBI lineage: Eukaryota > Viridiplantae > Streptophyta > Magnoliopsida > Fabales > Fabaceae > Ormosia > Ormosia semicastrata. The sequence continues at coordinate 4,962,353 of JAQQTO010000036.1, read as the reverse complement.
GAGTGACATAATCATTTGTTTTGTTTTCTATTTTCTCAACATATTGTTTGTCATCCAAGTGATCCAGTGAATTTTCAACACATTAGCCTGTTAAATGCTCAATGAGTTTCTTATCTCTATTTTGTTGATTAGTCATATCCTCAATATGATCATGTGACCAAAATATCTATACCTAAATTTAATTGCTACATAAAAAAGTCAGAAAAAAAAAACTTGAAGCACCCCAATGGCTAAACGATTTTTTTCCCTAAAAAAGGTACTTGAGTAGGTTGAGTTTGAGTGGGTCGATACTTTCCAAATCCGTTACTCAACTCGTACATCGTGGGTTGAAGTGTTTTTTAATCTGAACCCAGCCTCGGACCCAATCTAACTTGCACTTTGTGAATTAAGTTGAGTCAAAACTCGTGGATTTGCGGATTAACTAAACTCGCTAAATACTCCTAAATGTTATGGCCCTAAAACAAAAAGAGTCCTAGTTTGGTAGGGACAGCATCAAAATAGGTTGAATTGTGTTACACTTTCATTAAAATAATTTAAAAAACTTATTTTGAAGGGAGTGGGCGATTTTTCTTGAAAATGAGTTGGATATCTATCTGTTTTTTAAAAAATAATAGAATATCCATTCATCTAGTTGATTAAATTAGATTAATAAATAGATTTGACATCTATACAGTAAATGTCATGAATATATTGGATGGTTTTAATAATAATGTAATGTATCCTTTATAAATAGATTAAAGAGATTGCTATTATCTGCATGAACGTTCTTATGCCTAGATTATGATTGATTGAACTTTTAAATTAGTAGGTCCTTGAAGTTAAATAAAAAATATGTTATGGAAAAAAAATTTGTGGTGCTGAAGGCTTGAGGTTCAAAATCTCGAGCACTTCATGGCAGTGCCCATAGATTAATGGTATATGTGTATATATATATATATATATATATATATATATATATATATATATATATATAAGGAAAAAATAAAGTTATATTTGTCTAAGATTTGATATACTTATATTATTTTATAATTTTTTATAGAATATATTTTTTATTGATCTAATTGTTAAATTATAACTATTTAACATTATAATTATTTGTGTCAAATTTTAAAAAAATTAAATATCAATAAAAATATAATCAAGTTGTTCTTATGTTCATATATTTTAAAAATATATATTACGTTAATTTTTACGTATATCAATAATATACTAAATAATTTTAGATTAATGTAAAATTTTATATATATGATCGATATGATATGAACTTTTAATCTAATAATAAATATAATAAAAAAATTATTTAATAAATAGTGTAAGAATGAATTTGATTTACATTAATATAATTTGATCCATCTTCATATATATATATATATATATATATGTAAGACTACGAGATATCTTCACATATTTAATTTATTTGAATCGTTTATAAAATTAATTTTCTCGATTACAAGAGCATATGAGTTATACAATTTTTCTACCAGAATTGTTTTTTTTTTAAATTTAAACACTTGTCCTCATCTTACGTGGTAGAAGTTGCTTACCATCTTATTTTAAACTACATATTATGATCTAATAAAAACTTCATTTAACTATTTATCACCCCCTTCTTATCCACGCACATTTGAAAGATGAAATAATCAGCATTTATCTACAATTCGCGACCTAGCGCAACCAAGCCCAAACGCCCAAGCCCACTCTCTTATGTCCAAGCCAAGGGATCTAAATGACCCTAATGCTCTATAACCCACAGGTTACTATTAGTTTATTATTGACTAGTGAGTGTAACTCATTGACGTCTCTAAATATTAAATAGCCGTCTCCTCTCATTAGGTACATATTTTTGGAACTATAACACCCTTTATCGTTCAATTTATACGAATAGTTACACGTTAGTCACTTTACTTTTAGAATTAGTCAGTCAACTTATCTTTTCATTTCAAAATCAGACCCTGTAGAACTCGAATTTTTAACTAAATTTTATCTCATTGCATTACCAGCGATCTATGTGTAAAACACAAATCAAACAAGATTCAATTAAAGATGACGTCCTCGATGAGCTCTCTAATATGTAGCTCGAGCTTTAGGTTTCTTGTTCTATCCGAAATTTGAAAGTTGAAAGGTCTTCGTTTAAATTTCATGGCAAACAAGCTGCAAGACAATATCTAACACCTATGAACTTGTCATTGTCTTTGAAAAAGTAAGAGTATATATACGCCGGGCCACTTCATTGGTGTTTTTTTAAGTTATTTATGAAAGTCAAGTACTGCACTGCACCGGTTAATCACCCTAATTCTGTATCTTGCTCAATGTACAGTACCTCACAAGATCAATATACTCAATTATCCACCAAAATCAATCATAGTCATACATAAACCACCATCCATATACATTTCATCAGTCCTTTGTCAGTTTCTCCATACAAATTTGAAACAAAATAGCAAACATTTTCTCAGGAGAAGAAAAGTGCAAAGTACCTCCCTATGGATGGCCGCTAGAGACTCCTCAGGCATTATATCCCCCTTCCGCTTCTGCAGAAGGTAACTTTTTTGGTCTCATGAAGTTTTGCTTGAGATCACAAATGATCATGTGCTTATGTTAATTTCTAACAGAAACCCATTTTATAATCCATCGTTAATATACTTTTCTTGAGCATGAGCAGAGCAAATGGTGATAATGATATCACCTTGAAGATACTCTACTGTGGGATCTGTCATGCCGACGTTCATATGGTCAAGAATGAATTGGGAAGGAGCGTCTATCCAATGGTTCCCGGGTACTCTTCTACGATTCCATCCTTCGTATCAGTAATTTAGTGGTGATTATTAATAACAATGAATTAGCCATGAGACCCAGACATATGCTGGTGTACAAGTGAAAGAAATTTATCAGGTTATATTATATTGGATGGGGGTAATGTTAACTAATTATAACATGAGAGTAATACATTTTTTGTTGTTGGCATATTTTGGAAAATGCTAAAACACACAAATGCGTATTCATGAAATGTACACGAAAATTAATACTTGTGTTTTAATTTTGAGGATATGAAACACGGTTTTTATTCTCTCTCCGCTTCTATAATTGTCCTCCATCTAATTAGTTAGTTTTCTTTCATAACACTTTTTTTGAAAAATTATTCGTGTTAAATAGCACCACTCTTATATTTTCTACTAACAATGACACCCGTAATGCGGGTGTAAAAAATATAAATTTATCTAAATACATGACATATAATGATTTTTTATCCTTATTAAGAAATAAATGAATATTAAATTTTAAACTAATGATTTGTTAATTAAAAAATAACTTCTAAAAGAAATTTTCTTAAAAAAATAAGAAGTGAATTTGGTGGACATTTCAAGCTTCCTAATACTTCAGTAATATGAAAGATAATATTAGCATAAATATTTACTTCAAATAATAGTGAATGAAAGATGGAGAGGTGTTCTGTAAACTGTAGATATATCTCTTATAATTCTTAAAAAAAGAAAATCTTTATAAGCAAATTAGTTCATATTGAATTGCATAAGTGTGTTAAGAATATTGTGAATTACATTAAATAATAAATTAATTTTGATTTGTGACATCAAATCAAATAATAACTCTCTTTTTTTTTCCATTGGAATAAGTTTAGGCACGAGATTTTGGGGGAAGTGATAAAAGTCGGTGGCAGAGTCAAAATTCAGAATTGGTGATACAGCTGGTATTGGTCCCATTATAGTTTCGTGTGGCTCATGTTCTGAATGTAATCAGTGCTTTGAAGTTTATTGCCCGAAACGGATAACGACCTATAATGGACGTGACCATGACGGATCAGTAACATACGGTGGATACTCATATAAGATAGTGGTTGACGAGCATTTTGCTGTCACAGTCCCAAAAGAGTTGCCAATAGAAGGTGCAGCCCCGCTGCTGTGTGCTGGACTCTCAGTGTACAGCCCCATAATGCGCCATGGACTGTGTCAACCTGACCAGCATTTGGGTGTGGTAGGCCTAGGTGGTCTTGGTCATGTGGCAGTCAAGTTTGCTAAGGCTTTCAATATGAAAGTCACTGTAATAAGTACTTCTCCCGGGAAGAAGAAGGAAGCGTTGGAAAGGCTTGGCGCTGACTCGTTCTTGCTCAGTATTGATGTACAACAATTGCAGGTATGATTAGAGAAGAAACAATAAGGTAGTCTTTGGTTTGTTTCTACTTTTTTTTAAATAATATATTTTTACTAATAATTATAAAAGAAAAATATTAGTAACATGTTCTTTTTAACATTCTTTTTAATATTTATTTTATTAGTGATTCATTTTATATATTTAAAAAGATTATTATGAGTAGAATATTAACAATATTTACTTTTAAATTAAAAATAAAGTAAATGTTAAAAAAAGTATATAAAATAGTGTGTTATTAATATTTTTTATTATAAAAATATTATACTGTTTTCACTTTATATTTGTTTTTAAATTTTTATGAAAGAAATATTAAAAACAAAATAACATTTTTATAATTATTAATAGAAATATATTAATTAAAAATAAATAAAAAAACCAAACAACCCCAAAAGGTTTTCACATTGACAAAATTATAAGAGTGTCAAATATTAATCCTTAATTCTTGCAAATTATGTCAATAAATCACACTTTGATAGTATTGGGACATTTCTTTGCTTGATGTTTAGGAAGCCATGGACACAATGGATGGCATCATTGACACAGTTTCGGGCCCTCACTCACTACCCCCATTAGTTGATTTATTGAAGACAGGTGGAAAATTGATTATAGTGGGTGCGTCAATCACACCTCTTGAGTTACCAACTCTGCCTCTGTTGTTGGGTAAGTTTACTTGTAATGGTGCTTTTTCTTTGATTTTTGTCTTGGAAGAATCAATAATACGATTGAAAATATTTATTTTAAATACAGGAAGAAAGATAATTGCTGGGAGTGCTGCCGGAGGGATGAAAGAGAGCCAAGACATGATTGATTTTGCCGCAAAACACAATGTCACTGCAGATATTGAGCTTATTCCTATGGATTAAGTGAACATTGCTTTAGAGAGACTTGCAAGCAATGATGTTAGATACCGATTTGTAATTGATGTGGCCAATACACTTGGGGTCCCTCCTGATAATTAGTCGAAGTGTGATAAAAGGAAGCTTCGTGCTTGTTTGGTTTCTGTTTTCAAAAACAATTTTTTATTTTTAAGAATAAAATAATAATAAAACTTGTTTGGCAATGTGTGTTCTTGTTTTAAGTTTTAAAATTTGGTTTCGAAAATGTTGATTTAAAAACAAGAATAGATAGTCATTTTACTTCCTAAATATACCGAGCACTAACACTTTGATTCTTATAAAAAAAAAGAGCACATTTTAGTCTTTTGTAGTTAAAATAAATTACATTTTAATCCCTAGTTGGGATAACTGTGATAAGATTCTCAAATACTAATGTGTATGTTTTTTTTTTCGTAGGGACCAAAGTATTAATATTCGAAATATTCAAAAATTAAAGTAACTATTTACTTTTAAAAAAAACTATGTAAAGACTATTTATTTTAAAAAAAACTATGTAAATAAGTTATTTTATTAATTGTACTTTCATAATAAATGACAAACTTATCTCTTTTAGTTCCTCCATGTTTTGTTTGGAACTTTTTCATTCTTCGTCTGAAATTTGAATAATTCCCAAATTTCTATAATTCCCAAATTTCTTTCATTCAATCGTCTAAAGACTCTGATAGAATGTAATTTTTGTTCATTAAATAGTCATAATTTGTAAACCTCCAAGGTTAAATAGAGCAAAAGGACAAGAACTTATCTTATGTTATGATTTTATTTTATTTTATTTCATTTTATTTTTAGTAATGTTCATCTTTTGTTATCTTGTATGTTCTTGTTGTAACCATTTTCTCTCTATAATAAACTTTATGACTTGACTCATACTTGAGTTTAATCAATTTTTATTCAAAATGTCTTTGTGGTGTCAGAACATATCATGGCTAACACTTTAATTTAAGAATGAGTAACACCTCCACCACCTCCATTAAACACCTGCACCTAGCACACTTGATTGTTGTTCTTTTGGCACATGGAAACTCTGACATGCATTTGGATTAACTCAATTCTGACTACATTCATTAGCTTTGGTCTGATAAACTTGTCCATGCATGATTAACAAAAAAGTCAATTCACAAAGGTTAATTATATATCAATAGTTTAACTTCATTCTCATGACCAGAATTTTTAGTGGCTTTATTGGAAAAACTTCAATGCCTCTCGGCTTTTGTGGCTTTATCAAAAAAACTCTAACATCTTTTTCTATGATCATGCATGTCACTTAATAAGAGATTTTATCACTTTCAATCTGGCCATAGACATAAAAATCTTACGTGAGATTCAATAGCAACTCTAATATGCTTTTCTCCAAGACCATATGTGTTGATCTTGTCCTCCTTGGCAAGACAATTCCTAATCAAGACACAACATTTCTCTTTTTTCGTGACTTGAGTCCATCTTGATTTGTACTTGAGTTCAACAAACCTCTATCTAAAACGTGTTCATGTTGGACATCAAAATGGCACTAGTTTGGTTCACACAGAGGAGTCTATTGTGGATCTAATATGTTTGGGTTTATGGATGAAATTATTTTTTATTTATCTGACAGTATTTATATATAAATTTAAATATATATAAAACCGAGAAAGAACTAGTGATTTTTGCCATAATTAAAATTTCCTTTCCATAAGACGCAGTGGCTTCAAATTTGCACTCGCATTCTCGGCACAACCCTCATTCATGACCTGTAGTTACTCTCCAAGTTCTTGTCCCGAGTAGCTCTCTTATTTCCAAATGAATTTTTATGTTTTTTAATTTTAAAAATTATTCTTAAAATTAATCACCCAAACACTTTTTTTTTATTTTCAAAATAGTTTTCAAGTTTTGTATTACAAAACAATTTTCAGAAATAAAAAAAAAATCCAAGCATGCCCGAATCAATTTTTTTTCTTTTTTAGTGTTGAATTTTATTTAAATTAGTTACGTCACCCCTGCAACTTCATCATCTGTGTTTGCAGTGGCTATCAATATGAGGAGAAATTTTAAAATATTCTCAAAATATTATTTTGAGAGATGTCGTATCCATTTAGAATTTAGTAGTGTAATATTTCTAAAGTATAAGTATAGAAGAATCTCTTATATATGAGGGACATGTGTAATATAACTCCAAAATAGGTCAAAGCGTATTATCTTTTCTTTTTCTTTTTTATCTGTAACTTTCCATTTTCTTAAACTGGAAATTCTTATGAGATAGTCACAATCAAAAGATATCTATATGAGGAGGGATCAGTTTATACCGGTGTAAGTTTTTTTTTTCTTACATTTATTTTCAACCGTTAGTTTTACTTTCATCTAATGTTTGAGATTATTTCATTAAAAGTAACCATTAGATAAAAGTAGATCTAATGGTTGAAAATGAGTGTAAGAGAAAAAAGACTTACATTGATGTAAGTTGATCCTCCATATATATATATATATATATATATATATATATATATATATATATATATATATATATATATATATATATATATATATATGCTTATGAAAAATACTTGAATAAGCCTCGTTATTATTATTGTATTTTTGGTAGAAAAGCCTCGCTATTTTAACTACCATATATTTTAGCAATTTATCTGCAATTACGAGTGTTCACCGCAAAAAGCTTGTCAAAATGCAGTTTTTTCCCCTGTATTGCTGCAATCACCCAAATAAATTACCACATTTGTAAAACGTGAAAAGAAAGGCATTAATTAATGACTTTTGTTTTCTTGAAGTAAAAAATATTGCTTCAAAAAATTCAAATATATAAAGCAAACTAATTTAGTAAATTAAAAAATAATTTATTTTCATAAAAATTGTCTTATACTTTTAATATTTTAAAATTCTCTTATATTTATACGAAGAAAATAATCAAATAATTTATAGTTTAGTTAACATATTTAACTCAGTGCCATTTAAAAAAATATTCAATTCAGATGAGTTATAAACAAAATATTATTTTAAATTGTTTTTGATAATTAAAATTTCATATGAAATTATACGTACCCTTCTTTATATTTGGTCTTTGCTCCCTCACTATAAAAAATTACTAGCCCAAGCGTCGGGTGAAACAAGCTACTGCATGGTGAGGAACCCCAATATGATTCTACCTTGCATATATAATTGTTTATTTATAATAGTAAGGGTTAGTCTATTAGTAGACGAACATGTAATATGTGAATAGTCATATGATTTTTGTTTTGGGTACTGACCAGGACCTAGGTCAGAAGAGAATGATAGGAAGAAAAGGAATTTAGGTAGGTTAGAAGAATAATCGCAAAGTATACAAAGGCTAATCTGAGTGAAGGATGGAACATGCTTGGCTTAGGAAGTCAAACCGACTTATATAAGAGTCTGAGGACTGATACTTCGGATACCTTCCGTTCAGGTCATTTAGTGCTTTAATCTTTCAGAAACGTTATGTCCAGCCTTCATGGCGCGAGAACGTTTCCGGCTGTAAGTTATGATGGCGCCAACCGGCTAGTGACCGTTGAGGAATCACATTAATCACGTGCTTAACAAGTTAACCGTGCGGACATAGAATGGTCCGATCCTACGAGAAGGACTTTAGTCGGGCTAACCTAGATTTCCAAGCCTATCATTCCAAGATGGGCCTACCTAGGATGGGCTTGTATGATCGGTCTGTATAGGTTTTGTGGAAGGCTTATTATGCCAAGCCCGGGACAGTGGTTGGATGAGAACAGGGTCGGTGCGGTCCACAACCCTCCTCTAGCTTTGTTATCTGTAAAGATGGGCCAAGCTTAAAAGTGGTCAAATAAGAATTAGGCTAAAATGGTCCACAGCCCTCCAGCTTGGTCATCTATAAAGATGGGCCGAGCTTAAGAGTGGTCGGAGGAGAACTAGGCCTGGATGACCCACATCTCCCCAGCTTGGTCATCTATAAAAATATGCCAAGCTTATGTGAGAAGGCCGAGGGTTCTACGAGGTAATTACCTGGATGCTTCGTATTTCAACGCATTGGGGGTTGCGTTGTGTAAGCCACGTGTCACACATTCACTAGGTGTGCGTCATGTCAATTGTTTCACAATTAGTGCATCCATAACTTAGATGCATCACAACCATTGATCCGTGGCTTTTAAACTCCCATCGTTAGATACAACTAATGGTCAAGACAGAAGCTTTTCATTTTCCTCCACCCTCCACCCCTAATGCATTGAAGTACAAAGCATCCAAGTAATTACCTCGCAAAACCCTCGACCACTCTTAAGCTCAGCCTATCTTTACAAATGACCAAGTTGGATGATTGTGGACCATTCAGGCCTAATTCTCCTTCAACCACTCTTAAGCTCAGCCCATCTTTACAGATTACCAAGCTAAATGGTTGTCAACCATTCTTGCCCAGTTCTTATCTGGCCACTTTTAAGCTTCGTCCATCTTTACACATAACCGAGCTGGAGAGTTGTGGACCACACCGGCCCTGTTCTCATTCTGCCATTGTCCCGGACCTGGCATAATAGGCCTTCCGCAAACCTATATAAACCGATCATACAAGCCCATCCTAGGTAGGCCCATCTCAGAATGACAGGCTCAGAAATTCAGGTCAGCTCGATCGAAGTCCTTTCCATAGGATCCGATCGTTCTATAACTGAACGGTTAACCTATTAAGCACACGATTAATGTGATTCCTCAATGGTCATTAGCCGGTTGGCGTCATCATAACTTACAGCCAGAAAGGGCCTCGCGCCATGAAGGCTAGACATAATGTTTCCGAATGATCAAAGCACTAAATGGCCTGAATAGAAAGTATCTGAAGCATCAGTCCTCAGACTCCTATATAAGCCAGCCTGGCTGCTTAAGCTAGACATGTTTCATCCTTCACTCAGACTAGCCTTTGCATACTTTGTAATCATTCTTCTGACTTACCTAAGTTCTTTTTCTTCCTACCATTCTCTTTCGACCTAGGCCTCGATTAGTACTCGAAACATCTAAAAGGCTTATGAGAGATAATTTCTGGATCAATGCTAGGCATGTTTACAATTTTCCCAAGAAAGAAAGATATATAATTATTGAGAGATCTGTGCCCGGAATCAAAGAAAGAAAGAGAGGAGCTTAAGATCACAACGGAAGCTTATTCATTAAGAAAGAAAGGAAACATCTGCAATCAATGAAGAATACAAGTGAACTCACACCCCATCACCATTTAGGATTTATATCCTCTGTTCTCAATTTTATTCCTCCAGTGGTTTCTATCAACTAAGAGAGGCGTAACTTTTTTCTTACTTTGGAAGCATTTTCTTGGGGAGACAAGATTAGGGGAGAGAGAGAGAGAGAGGAGACACAGGTTTTGAATGCTTTCAGTTAAGGGTGCTTATGACAAGCCATGTTCAAAGGAATAGGTGGATCCGAAAACGAACCATCTACGATTTGATCAAACACCCATTTGTTAGCAGCCTGAGTGTAATGAACACCATCCCAATTAACCCAAACCGATGGATCCTTGCATGGCTTCCCCACCAGGACCTCTTTGCCATGAATCTCAATCTTTGCTCCACATCCAAGGTGCAAATTATAGTTGTACTTCCCACCATGCCCACAACAAGCTCTCAGCGGTTCCTCAAAACCTGCATTTATCAAACGAAACTCATTATTCCAATCATGAAACACATTATCATGGACCAAACAAGCCCCAACAAAAGGGTTTACCATGCTTCTTTCCTTGACTAATGAGGGAGTACTTCACCGAGTAAACATCAACATAGGTGATTGCAGCCAAGGGAAGTTTTTTTCTAAGTTGAACCACAGCAGATTTTAATTCACGATTGAAGAACTGAGCCACTTCATTATAAGGGGCTGCACATCCTGCTTTGTCCACTTCAGATGCTTTTACAGGGTGAAGCTCAATGATGTATGGCAAACAACCAACAGGACCCGTATTGTGAATCCAGAATGACCTTCCTCCATGGTCATATACACACTATACTAGCAATGCAAACAGATCAACAAACATGCATGATATTATTATGTAATGCATATGCTATTACTTAGTTTTCTTTATTAGCAACTAGAAGTCTACCGAGTATTAAAATGGATTACCCTCACTATGTTCTTGAATTGAGCCAAAACATCAGGAACATATGCTTTTACTTGATCTATGGACATGTTGCGGAAGTACCCGGCTGCCAAGTCATTCTGGCCAATATCAAATGTGTATAATGCGCGAGAAAAATCTTCTGCTTTTGGTAACAATGTTTTATACACTCCACCTAAAAGTTAAAAAGAAAGAAAAAAATGATGACTTACTCAGGTAAATTGACTGAAGTTATTACTAGTTCATATCTTATTGTAGAATTCCAAGATGCTCCAAAAGCAAGAGCTATCATACTTTGATGCACTTTACTTCTCTGAAGAGAGTTCTCTTACACGTGAAGATTGTAAATAGTTATGTTAGAAAGAAAATAAAAGGGTTTTGCTAACAAGGTAAATAGTAATTTTTTTTCAATTTTCAATATATTTAATGTCTGGCTTTTATTTTATTTTTTTAAATATTTTGGTTTCCTCGAGACACTTGTTAGTAAAAACACAAAATAAAATTCATGCACTACCATTACCTTTATTACGAAAAAGTTGGGACCTGCGTTGGAAATCATTGAACTGATTGAATTGAACATCCAAAGAGAAAGGGCTAAAACCGCCAATCTGATGAAGGGTTGTATTCTGAGGTCTAATGGTTGATCCCGCAGTTGCAAAGTTGGCTCCATGGCTAAAATTTGACCCAACCGCATCAAGGTATGCATTCAAATAGGGCAGGTCCAGCTTCTTAGCTTTTAATGCACAATTTGAAAAAAAAAAATTAAAAAAAAAAGTTAAAATTAACATTTTCTTCTGTCAAGATAAAATTATCACTGATTGCTAGAATGGAATATGCTTCCAAATGTTTTAGCAACACTTTTCTTTTTCAAATGACAAGGGAACTAAAACAATATACGTTCAAAAAAAAACTTACCAATATAACTTTGTCATCAATCAAATGAAAAAAAAGTTAATTATATATTAAGTTATCTTTATTGCAAATAAATTATTTTTTCCTTTTAATTATAATAATTTTCTTTTAATATAATTGATCGCGTGATAATATGTCATTGAAATTTCAATAAATATTTTGAGTTATTAGAATCTTTTCTACCTTGTACATAACCGGCTGTTAGCAAAATCTTAAAAGATTACCTAATAAACTATTGTCATTATATCATAATTTATTATCCAAACTAACACTTGATTCAATTTATTCGACACTTATTCTCTTTAAATAAGATCTCAAGTTTAAGTCTTGTGAATGAAAAAAATTAACATTAAATTTTTTTTATATCTTTTATAACCCAATTGGACTCAATTCTGAATTAATAAAAATTTAATGTAACTTTTAGATAAGGAAAGATTTACACCAAAAAAATAATTTATTAACCAAACAACTCGTCATATAAAGTCATCATAATCTTTTTGTTTATATAATGTTGTACTCAATTTAGTTTTGAAGAGATTTTGTCAAAGTTTATTAATCCATCCTTTTCATTTTAAATCGCCCTACGTGGCCGTAATTTTTATAAGAGTTGTCTTCTTACGTGAACACTTTTTTTTTTGGGGTACAACATACACGAACTCTTTTACTACATATTTTGTTGCACATGATGAAAATAAACTAAAATAGGAGAGAATTATAGGTGATGAGTAAAATCAAATTTATTTAGGTTCAAATCAATAACCAAATTAGAAATTAGTTATTTTGAGGGAAAGTGGACTGCGATTTAAAACGAACTTTATCTGCAAGGTGAGGATCCTAAAATCATTACTTTAAAAACGATTTTACCTAATCATTACTTTCGCTCAAAATTATATAAATAATTGGTCAAATATCAAAAATTAAAAATTAGTTTTAGTAATCAATAATTTGACTAAGTAATTAAAAATTATATTAAAAATGTTATGTATTTTGTTATGATTTTTCAAACCTGTTTTTTTAAATGATCAAATAATAACTAGTTTTATAATAACAAATTTGCCTTTTCAGATTGTCTTATGTTGCAATTCTCTTCTAAGCAAATCCATTAAATTAAATTATTAGATTTGATTGCCACGTGTGTGGAGAAGAATATTTTTAAGTAACAAATCCTTATGCAAATCATATCTTACAGAATACGATCAAATTTTATAAGAGTTCCATGGTGTGGTGGAATTGATGGTGCGTGTACCGACCGACAGGGATGAACTTATTAAATTTGTTTCTTATGAGTAATGACAACATCCATTGACTCTGTCGGTGGACATTACAAAATCAAAAATAAAATCGAGTAGAAAAAAAAATGATTTGCTTTCTTCAAAACCACTTTATGCAGAATATTTGAGGTACAAAATATAAAGAATAAAAATCAATAAAAAAATTAAAGAAGGAAATTATCACACATCCGTAAAGTATGAGTGCTAATACTTAATTTAGAAAATTCTTAATCATTAAAACCAGGCACTTTCAAAAATCATGTTGCATGCAAGGCAGATATTAAAGTGAAGTAGAGAAAATGGAAGTACCTATAAAATCAATGATAAGACGGCCATCACAGTAGCGGCCTGCAGGGTGATGGAAGTAGGACTCTCCATGAGGAGGGCCAGCTTGTCCAAAAGCAGCAGAAAGGCCTCCAGTGTCTGAATTGGAGTCCCCAAAGTTGAAGATGGCAGGGAAATGGCACTTACTTGAAGCAGCTAATGTGTTTGTAATGGAGCAAAGTGCCACACAGAGCACAAGCCAAAGGGTACTAGCTGGTATCAACCTGCACAAAGGCTTCATATTCATATTATGACAGCAGCAGCAGCAGTCAAAGAGATGAGGAAAAAGATAGCGACTGAGGAAGTAGCGGTTAAGAGAAAGAAATATATAGAATGATGTTATAGAACAGCCAAAAAGGGGTTGACTGTTAACAGATAGAGGGAACCACATGGCATTGGGCCTGAAAGCACTTTTGTTTTTTTCCATTTGAAAGCTAATAAAGGTTTCACACATTTTGATGTAAATTATTAAATAACACTTTCGTCCAAGAGAAATTGTAATTATAGAAATTGTAATTATCTTTTTTAATAAATTTGGATGAACCCACGATACAATTTATGCAAAAAATTACGAACCTAAAATATGCACAATGTTTACTCTTTTTTCTTTTTAAGTCTCCTTATTTATTTAATTTTTATACATTTAATTTTTTTAATTTACTCATAAAATTTATTTTATATCTCATAAAAATATTATAATTATATATAATATAATTTAATATCTTTTTCACACAAATATATAATAAACATATTTTTAATAGACTGCAAATATTATCCTTTTTTTTTATGTTTTTACTGTTTCAACTTTTAACTTCCCGAGAATGGATAAGTAGCATGCTATTCTATATAATATTAATATTTTAAAATAGTTATTGCAACGATATATTTTGATATTTTTAAATATTTTTTATTTACTTATTTTTTAATTATTTTTAAAATTTTATCATATCAATATATTTATCTCTTATTATATTTGTGTCTCTTATTTTTATTTCTCTTCCTAATTGTTAATATCAGCAGCAGGTGAGTGATGTGTGCAATACGGATATTATTGCAATAGAATTTACAAGGATATCGATTATACATATAATTAGTAATAACTAGTTTAAGAGAAATTATTGTACGTTCATAACGCATCAATAAATACGTGTTTTATAATAATTTTTATTGATAATTTAAAATTTAAATATATTTACAATTAATGATAGAGATTATCATAGAACATATGCATTTATCGTTATTCTAAAAATATGGAATAATTTCTTTTATTTTAATGATATTTATCCAACTAAAATTTTATATAAACTTAGTTAGTCTTCAATGTATCTATCTTAAAATTATTGCGACACGAAATGAATTAAGTTAGTATTTGATCTATTTATGAGGAGTGTTTGACAAATTAGACTAACCTATGAATTCGTGAGTTTTTTACACAACTCAACTCACAAAATACTAATTGAAATAGGTCTAGAGATTAAGTCGGATTAAAAAACACTCCAAATTACAAATGTACAAGTCGAGTAGCGAATTATAAAGTGTCAACCCACCCAAATAGTTTTTTTATTATTATAAAAGTCATTTAACCATGATGATATTTCAAGTTACTTTTTTTGACTTTTTTTTAATATTAGTTAAGTTTAAGTATATGCATTGTAATCACGTTAAGAATATGACTAAGAAAATAGAAATAAGAAACTAATTAAGCATTTAAAGACCATTACAATGAAAGTTTAATAGATCGCATGAATAACAAAAGTATATTAAAAAAATGAGAATGAAATAAATGATTATGTCAATTTATATATTATATATAATGACATTGATTTCAATTAGTTAATGTGAATTGTTATTTATAACTTTTAGAACTTAGTAGCTAGCTTACTTTAATTTATTTCAGACTTATATTAACTTAATAATACTTGTTATGTTTATTTAGTTTATTTGAGACTTGTTTTGATTGTGTGTAAAATTAGTTATACGACTTTTTTATTTATTTGAGACATATATTATTTTTAATTAAGATATTATACGTTAACATATTTTTTATTTCGTATTTCAAGATTTCTTTTAGCAGAATTTTTTTTTTAATATACGTTGGACTCACAAGTTTAATCCAACCAATTAACTCTTAAACATATTGAGTTGGGTCAAGTTGAAGGGGGAAAATTTCTTCAACCCAACTCACTTGTTAGATAAGCATATCAGATCCAAAAATGTCCCAAAATCCACCAAACAAACACCGTTAATATTTATGTTAAAATCATGAGGAGATGAAGTGAATTGAGTCAATGTTGAATATATCGATATTTTTTTTTTTGCCGAATTGAATGTACCTATTTAAAATCATGGAAAGATGAAAATATTAATTTGAATTGTGAGATACTTCAAAAATTTCCAATAACATTTATTGAAATCATGTCAATTTATTGAAAATGTTTTTTTTTTCTACAAATTAAAGATTCTGAAGACATCACCTTGTTAGAATCTATCATGTAGATCTTTGCACACATCAAAAGCTCTGCCAATATGTTCTAGACTGGTATTCAGGGTACGGCCCACCATGGAGCAACTCTACCTGCCTAGGGCAGATCTTGCATCTGGACCCATGTGACTTGGATTCTAACGATTCAAACAGATTGAGTCAATCTATCCATAGTTCTCCCATTCTTAAAAATGAACATCAATGGTAGTTATGATGATAATTATATAGTAATGCTCAATTTAAAAAGAGGATTTCCTTCTCATCTTGCTTAACCACAAAGCATTACACTCTTACAAATAGTAGGCTAAGCCACTAAAGTAAGGATCTGAACCTTTAAACATTACTCTCTTAGTGCACAGCCTAACTTGAGCGTCGGAGTGTCTTTGCAGGTACACTACCCTCTGCTCCACCATAGCTACCGATGAGTCAAGGAGGAAACCACCACTTCGAACCCCCTAAAGACGTTTTCAGGTGACCCACTTGAACCCATTCTAAACATTAGTGTCGTCTATGAGAATTATAAACTCCTATTCCTACCACCATGGTAAACACTAGATAGTAACGTGCTTTAGCAACACAAAACTAACCTGTAACCAAACAGCACCACGCCTTGCCACTCACGACCAACCCGCTACCAGCCAATGTTGTGTATACACCACCATTTGCGACTAACCTACGACGGCCAACCTAGAATCTAGGCAGGATGGAGAAGAGGCTTCCATCTCCAATGAAAGCCTTTCTCTTCCCCTGTTGTGTTTTCTTGGCAGACAACAGCTATGCTCTCGCGTAGCCCCCTCAAGAGTTGTCAGAGACTTGATCCTGACACTACAACATTTAGGGCCACTTGATGAGGACCTCATTTCGCAGCAGGAGGAATTCGTAGCCCAGGAGTTGTCTCGTTGTGAGATGGTGGACTTGATTCACCGTCAAGATGAAAGGCTGTGGGAATAAGGCAAACAATTAGCAGAGCTGGAAATATCGATACATGTAGAACAAAAAGATGAAAATCGCATTCCAAGGAGAAATCGTGATTTGAGCAAGGAACTAGCTGGAGCTGGTGTCTATGGTCTTGAAAGTTCAAGGGCTGCAGAACCTAGTAGACCTAGAACCCTTACTCAACATGATCAACCCTTCTCTGGCGAGTTCATGGCATTTAAGATCCCAAAGCGGTTCAAGTACCCCGCAAATATTGAGGTGTATGATGGTACAATGAACCTTCAAGGATACTTAGACACCTACATCTCAGCGATGATGTTTGCAGAGGGTACAGACCTTATCATGTTTCGCGCCTGTCCACTTTCCCTCAACAAAGTCGCATTGAAATGGTTCACAACCTTCCCTTCGAGGTTTGTGGTAGACTGGGAAGGCCTATCCTCGTGATGTCTATTGCACTTTACCACAAGTAAGATGCAACCGAAGTCCATTTCATGCTTCACCCAGATTAAGAAAGGAATGGATAAGTCTTTACACTATTACATCACAAGATTTAAAAAGGAATCATTGAATTGAAGGACAGGGACCAGAGTCTAGCTTTGTACTATATCAAGGATGGGCTCAGCCAAGGTCCATTTTTTGTTTCCCTCGCAAAAAGGGAAGCAATGACGATGGACGAATTTAGAGAGCGGGCCCAAAAGTACATCAATGTGGAGGATGTCATCAAGGCCAAAAAGAACTTGGAGAAAGGTGAGGACATGTAGTCGAAACCTACCCAGGCTCCTTCACAACCCTGAAACTCCTCCAAGCCAGCACCCAAAGGGAGATATCGGGATTACAAACCTCTTAACACTCCCTGTTCTCAGATTTATCAGGAGATAATGAATAGTAAGTTCTTGGACGTTCCAAAGCCCCCTTCTAAAGAAACATGCTCAGAAGGATAAGTCCAAATGCTATGAGTTTCATAGCGACTACGGACACAAACAGAGGACTGTGTTTGCCTATGGGATGCAATTAAATCCCTTGTCTAAGTTAGTCATTTAGGACGTTACATTTGCTAATCTTAGAACAAGAATCAAATAGGATCCCAGAATTACAGAAAAAGAAGTCTCAGCCTAAGAAGGAGCCTTTCACCTTATTAAAGAAGGAG
Organism: Ormosia semicastrata; assembly: GCA_029884595.1. NCBI lineage: Eukaryota > Viridiplantae > Streptophyta > Magnoliopsida > Fabales > Fabaceae > Ormosia > Ormosia semicastrata. The sequence continues at coordinate 4,944,148 of JAQQTO010000036.1, read as the reverse complement.
ATCTCCAGCGAGGAATGAACGCCAGGGGGAAAACTTACCCCTAGATAATAGGTAGGCCTGAGATCATAGAACATCTCGTGATCCATCCCCCAAGAACGACGACCAATGCCATGCCGAAGTCACTCGAATGATAAACACAATATCAGGTGAATTTGCAGGTAGCGGAGAATAGAGTAATGCAAGGAAGAAGGCTCTCTGCGCTGTCTGAAGTGTGGCTTTCCATTTGATCTCCAAGGAGGGGTCTAGAACGTGGAAAACTCCACCAATTTCATTTTTCGACGAGGATTACAAAAATCAGATGCCATAATATGATGATTTGTTGGTGATTTCTAGGGTCATCATGAATGTCGAAGTACGTTGTATCTTTGTTGACCAAGGAAACTCGGAAGATATCATGTTTATGGACTTATACAAAAAACTTAGGCTCCCTAGCAAAGACCCGATCCCATATATTGGTGAATTAATCGGTTTCACTAGAGACAAAATCACCCTAACAGGTTATGTTGAAACATATTTGACTCTTGCTAAGGAACTTCTTTTCAAAATACTCAAGGTTAAATTCTTGGTGGTATATGGTCCTTCGCCTACAACATTATACTAGACCGCCCCTTGTTGAACACTTTTAGAGTCGTGATTTCAACCAATCATTTAGTTATGAAATTTCTTAACAATGATAATGAGATTATCACGGTCAAAGGAGACCAAGTAACGAAACAAAGATATTACAACGAGAGTCTAAAAATAGTGAAAGTCCCAAAGAAGGAGCAACGTAAATTCAATTCGACCACTATGGATTTCTCCAACGTCCTCTTGATCGAACTAGATGTGCGAGAGGAGATATGAAACATTTTTTCTATTACGATCTGATCATGATTCTTTTGACAAAAATGGAAAATCGTTGAGAGCCACCAAGGCAATGTCAATGACGATTGTTTGTGACAAGAGAATTACAGAGAGTACGCGTTTATGTTGTGCGGATTTCAATCGTAATCTTGGTTATGCCTCTGCTTTTATTGCTGAATTATGGGGAGTTTTGGAGGCGCTGAATTTAGCTTGGTTGAAGGGGTTTAGATACGTTGAGCTTCATATCGACTCTGAGGTGGTGATTCAAGTCATTAAGGATGATTCTCAGTGTTTTGTTTCTGGTCGCACTCCATTTAACAGGATTTGGAATTTGTTGCGCTAGGATTGGAATGTTCAAATACAACATACTTATAGAGAAGGAAACCAACCTGTGGATGCCTTGGCAAATTTGGCGTGTTCTAGCTTTCTAGGGCTGGTGGTTCTCCAGTCCCCTCCGACGAATGTTCATCTTCTGATGTTTCGGGAGTTCTACTCCCAGTGTAGTTTCTATTTAATTTTTCTTGATGTTTGGGCTCTGATCCCGTTTCTTCAAAAAAAAAAAATTCTAAAAGAGAGATCGTGAGACAAGGGGGTAAAATTTTCCTCAGGTTGGACAAGGGTAAGATTTACCCTCTAAAATGGGATAAATGCTACTCCCTAAAGTTTTCTTCTATTTGTTTACCGGTACATCGAATATTCTTTTGTCCATCATTCCATATTACCCATAGGTGAATACGAATTTTACCCCGAGCTTCGTGGATTGGCGTGACATGTATATGACCCTTTTTTACCACCAAATTTCATCCATCTGTATAAAATTTCCAAATTCACTGAACTCAAATGTCAAATCCAATCCATCCCTCAACTAGAGAGGCCACCTCATACTCCGTTGCCAAAGAAATGTAAAAAATGTGAAGCTTTCAATCAATCGTGGGTTTTTACATAATTAAACAGTCCTTTGTATATAAAAAAAAAATCCTTTGCATCACCACTTTCTAAATAAAATTGTCAAATGTGTTGTACCAAAAAAAAAAGTCGAATGTTCTGCTACCTGTTAATAACTGAATAAATCTTTTATGTTGATGGAATAATAATAAATATATGTTTTAGAAATATATTTATTATTAATTTTAAATATTTTTACATAAATTTTAAATAAACTTAAATTAATAATTGAGATTCTCTTAAAATATGCATTTATTATTATACTAAAAACATGTATAATTTTTCTTTATCAAGACAAAACTCAAACTTATCCAATAAGAAAGAAAGGAAACATTTACAAATTAATAATCAATGAAAATTACAAGTGAACTCACTTGTCATATATGAAACAGACATAGACATAGATATAAGATATAACATGAATATAAATATAAAGACATATTAAATTTAAAAATTATAAGATATAAACATAATATATATATATAATTACAAAATTTAAGTAAAAAAATTATAATTTATTAATATTATTTTTATAAATTTAAAAATTTATAATATTTTAATATATGTTATATGTATCAATATTTATTATCTAATAAGTTCTTTTTAAAAAATATAGAGTATAATTTTTATTGATATATTCTAAAAAATTTCTTAAACTAACTTTTTTAATAGAATTAACTATGAATGAGTACATGTCCATAAAAAAATTAATTAAAAAATATTAATATAAAACAAGTTTTAATAACGACGAAGTGAATAATTTGATCTTAGTAAAAGAAAAAGAGCAAATAAAAATAATAATGTATGAAAAAATAAAACTTAAAAGTCTGATCGTAATGTATGAAAAGATAAAACTTAAAATACTGATATGTGAAAATAATGATTTAAGACATTAGTTATGTGATTGGGCTTGGGTGAGTTACGAGCTTACTAATTGAATGTTAACTATAGAAATTATTTTAAAAAATATTAATAAATTATGTCTAAATTATATTTTAGATGTGTCTAAATATATTTGAGATATATCTAAATATATTCGAGACATATTTAAGTTTATCTAAAATATATTTAAATTAAAAAAATATTTTTAATTAAATATATTTTGATATATAAGACATATATATTATATAAATATTTTTATATATGTAACATAAATACTATCAACACATTTCAAAAATAATATTTCCGTTCTTCATAGCTTGCCACCATCATAAAATACACTCACCTAAGAGAGAGGTCTCTCTAATAACAGGTGTAACTTTTTTTTTGAAATATTTTATTGAGAAGACAAAATTGAGGAGACGGAAGACAAAAGTTTTGAATCCTCTTATTTAACGGTGTTTATGACAAGTAATGTTGATGTTAGTATAATTAATTAATTATGATCGATAATTATTTATTTTAAAGATAATTATAATTGATGTAATATAAAATTAATTTAATTTAATATATAATTATATTTATTATTATTTTTATTAATAATTTTTTATATAAATAAAAATTATTTTTTATATTTATTTATTTAAAAATATATATAAATAATTTTTTATTTTTAACTTTGTATAAAACATCTAAACTGTCAGTTTATATTTTAAACTATTTAAAAAGTTTTATATATATAATTATTAAACCTTTTTTTTTCTCGATTTTTGCTGCAACTTTGTTGCGGTACAACCCGTACAATCGTGTTATCAAAACATCTAAACTGTCAGTCAAATCCTAAATTTTAAACTCGAGATTTCAAACGCAATTTTTAGACTCTGTTATAGATTTTACAGATGGTGTGCACATTTTTTTTTGCTTTACAACCTGTACACTTTTTTTCTCGAGTACTGTGCTCTGCTGCACGTCTGTCGTGCTCTGCAGCCCACGTTGCTATCTTTGTTGCGGTACAACCCGTACAATCGTGTTATGCTATCCACGCTAACAGCCTTTATTATTTTTTAGTTGCTATTGGTATTTTGATTGTCAAAAATAATTATCTTACATTATTTTATATGAAATATTATTTTTTATATTTTTTCTAATGAATGTGATTAAATAAAAATAATATCTTACATTATTTTATATGAAATAATATTTTTTTAAAAATGTGATTAATATATATAAAATAAATATTAATAAATAATATTAAAAAATAATATATATATATATATATTTATAATAAAAATATTATTATTGTTTAATTGGTATTAATTTCAAGCTAATATCAGCCTTTGTTGCTGCCATGTTAAGATATTAATATTTAATTAGTATTTTGATCGATTAATTCTCTCACACTGTGTTACCTATTTTGGTTCTATTGTTGGGACTTGCTGACATGATATTAGACCTTTTTTTAAAAAAATTTGTGAGATCTTTTTATTTTTTAAGCTTTTTTATGTTAATTCAGTCTCAAAAATATATTTTTTGTTATTATTATAAAAAAGTTTGATGTTGTTTAGTTCATTTTAATTTTACTCAATGATTCAAATTACACTCACTAAATTGAGGTTATGCATGACTTTCTAAAAGGCAAAAATTTTGACGATATATTACATGTGATATTATTTGTCCTGTCAAAATTGAAGATGACTCTAATGATAAATATGTTAAAAAAATAAAAGATTGAGATACCAAAAATCATCAAACTATCATAAGGTTTCGAAGCACCTCCACTCCTAGCATTCACCTGTAATTTGGACACTTTGACACCGCCAAATAACACTGCCAAATAGGTATGAGATCATCTCAAAAATAGATATACAATATTTGATTTATCTCATTAATATCAGTTACTGAAGAAACTCAACAGTCTAAAATAAGAACCCGACCAAGCTGTATATGAGTTCTTGACTCAGATGAAAGCTATTTAAGATCAACTGATTCTGTGTGAGTTAACCTTGAAATACAAAAATGATGTCAAACTGTATGAGAAGTACCGTGATCGCACTAGGCTCATTCAATTTTTGATGGCTCACACTGATGACTATGAGTCTATTTGTGCTTTCCTACTACATCAGGATTCTCTGTCCACACTTGAGGATGCACTTCCTCGTCTAAAATCAGAAGAAACTAGATTGTGTCATCTTTGACCTAAAGTAGATTTAGCTTTTGTAGATACTCATCAAAAAGGCACATTCTGTAATCACTGCCGCAAACTTGGTCATGTTTTTTCTGAATGTCCCACCATAGAGTGTCACATTTGTAAAAAGAAAGGTCATATTACTCCTACCTACCCTAGTCGTCCACAAAACTATACTCCTCCATAAAGGTCTGATCAGAGAAAGTTTTAACCTCGTACTAATTCTTCCTCCAAGTCTGTAATTGCAGCTTCAGTTACCGACGGTACCTTAGATTCCCAAATCTCTCTTTCCACTACTGATCTTGAGTCTTTTCTTAAGCAAGTCCTTTTTCAAATTGGTAATACTCCTATTGCCTTAACTAGAGGTGTCATTCCCAAATATTCTCTCTCTTTCCGGGCTATTTCGGGCGATTTGGGCCATGATAATTTCGAGCATTTTGTCTCTCTTTAACTAAATATAGTGCTATTATAGCTAGCGGGCCCAACCTATTCGGGCTGGCCCATTCGGTTCTCGGCAGGTTGTACGTTCTATATTTTTAATTTTGTGTTCATTTTTACTTTCCCAACCCAAATTGGTAATTGGGGTCCTATTGCCTTTTGAACCCCTAGCTTAACCATTATCTCATGTAATAATCGTTGATATTTTGATTATGCATATTGTAATCACATGACTTCCTCATCCCATGCTTTCTCTTCCCTTTCTTCTAGTGATACCATTCATTCCATTCATACTGCTAATGGGTCTCTTGTGGAAGTACGTCATAAAGGTCATATCTCCCTACTTACATTTACCCTATCAGACATTTACATTATTCCCAAATTGAACTTTAATCTCGTCTATGTTGGCCAATTGGTTTTAGGTTAAAATCTAACATGGTATCTAAACAAGGAATCTTTTTTGAGTTTTCATGTCCTAGTACATACATCTCAGCAAAGTGGTCATGTTGAAAGAAAGCATCAACACATTCTTGACTCTATTCGAGCTAAGCTCATTTCGTCCTCTTGTCCTGAATGTATGTGGGGTGAAGCTACTATTACTGATGTCTACATTATCAATCGCTTCCCTTCTTCTGTTCTTGATAATGTATCTCCTTATTTACGTCTTCACCTAAGACCTCCAAACTACAATTCTCTCAAAGTTTTTGGTTGTGCCTATTTTGTTCTTCTTTAATCCCATGAACACACTAAGCTTGAACACTGTGCCCGTTTTTGTTGCTTCCTTAGATATGCTACTGAACACAAAGGTTATCGTCGTTGGGATCCATTCTCTCAACACATTCGAATTTCTCGTCATGTTGTCTTTTGGAAAGATTCTTTATTCTCTATATTGTCTCAACTCAAGCCTATTCCTTCCACTTTTACCCCCTTGTTCACAACACCATCTATTGATCTTTTTCCACATGATTCTAATACAGAGTCTTCAAATGTGTCTGAGATAGGTTCTCCACCTCCAAGTTCCTTTTTCGGTTCTCCTAATGAGCTCTCATCATCGTCTGAAGTTTTGACTCATTCCAATGACACTATCCCGACCGTTGATTCTGCATCTGACATTGTCATTCATCCTTCTCGGGTAAGAAACCTTTCCAACTACCTTCGTGATTATCATTATTTTTCTATCATGCTTCACTTTCATGAACTGCAGACATATTCAGAGGCATCCACTAATTCTTGTTGGCAACAAGTTATAAATGAAGAATTGCATGCTTTGGAGAATAATGGAACTTGAAAAATAGTTGATTTTACTTCTAATAGGACTTGTTGGATGTAAATGAGTTTACAATATTAAAACTTGATCTGATGGGTCTATTGTTAGTTACAAGGCCCGCTTCGTGGCCAAATATTTTACTTAAGAATATGAGATAAATTTTGAAGAAACTTTTATTGCTCCAGTTACTTGTCTTATTTCAGTTCGTACTCTTCTTGCTATTGTTGTCACTCCACTTAATGCCAATTAGTTTTAAGTTAGAATCTCACATGATATCAGAGTCAAGATCTCATGTTTGTCGCCTACTTCGCTAGGCTTCTCCCTCCTTGTTCCGTCTAGGCATCTGTAGAAGGAAGTGTTAAGAGTTTCACATTATCTACCTCAATCTTTTAAGTGTAGTTTATATATCTATTGAATCACTCCATTTAATGTCAATTAATTTTAAGTTAGAATCTCGCAGTTCAAAGTAATTGTTGGATCAGAAAATGAACCATCTACGATTTGATCAAACACCCATTTATTAGCCGCCTGAGTGTAATGAACACCATCCCAATTAACCCAAACCGATGGATCCTTGCATAGCTTCCCCACCAGGACTTCTTTGCCATGAATCTCAATCTTTGCTCCACATCCAATGTGCAAATTATAGTTGTACTTCCCACCATGCCCACAAGAAGCTCTCAGCGGCTCCTCAAAACCTGCATTTATCAAACAAAACTCATTATTCCAATCATGAAACACATTATCATGGACCAAACAAGAACCAACAAAGGGTTTACCGCGCTTCTTTGCTTGACTAATGAGGGAGTACTTCACCGAGTAAACATCAACATAGGTGATTGCAGCAAGGGAAGTTTTTTTCTAAGTTGAACCACAGCAGTTTTTAATTCACGATTGAAGAACTGAGCCACTTCATTATAAAGGGTTGCACGTCCTGCTTTGTCCACTGCATTTGCTTCTACTGGGTGAAGATCCATGATGTATGCAAACAACCAATAGGACCCGTGTTGTTAACCCAGAATGACCTTCCTCCATGATCATATACATACTAGCAATGCAATTGCAAACAGAACAACAAAAATGAATGTTATGTAATACATATGCTAGAAATTAGTTTTCTTTATTAGCAACTAGAAGTATCCCATGCATTAAAATGATTACCTTGATTATGTTCTTGAATTGAGCCAAAACATCAGGAACATGTATGCTCTAACTTGATCTGTTGACATGTTGTGGAAGAAACCGGCTGCCAAGTCATTTTGACCAATATCAAATGTGTATAATGCGCGAGAAATATCTTCTGCTTTTGGTAACAATGTTTTATATACTCCACCTAAGAAAACAAAATAAAATGATGACTTTTGGAGGCAAATTAACCGAAGTAGAATGCTCCAATAGCGAAAGAGTGATCATACTTTGATGCACTTTATTTCTCTGAGAGTTCACTTACACATGAAGATTGTAAAAAGATATGTTGGAGAGAAAATAAAATTCCTGCATTGACATTACCTTTATTGCGAAAAAATTGGGACCTGCGCTGGAAATCATTGAACTGATTGAATTGGACATCCAAAGAGAAAGGGCAAAAACCGCCAATCTGATGAAGGGTTGTATTCTGGGGTCTAATGGTTGATCCAGCAGTTGCAAAGTTGGCTCCATGCCTAAAATTTGACCTAACTGCATCAAGGTATGCATTCAAATAGGGCAGGTCCAGCTTCTCAGCTTTTAATGCACAACAATATGAGAAATTATTAAAAAAAGAAGAAGTTAAAATTAAGATTTTCTTTTGTCAAGATAAAAGTATCACTGATTGCTCCAATAGAATATACTTCCAAATGTTTTAGTAACACTTCTTTAAAATGACATGAAAGTTGGAAACTAAAACAATATACAGTCGAAAACAAAAAGAAAGAAGAGCAACATTATCCTAAGTTCAACACACTAATTAATGCATTAGCCCAAAACTTAACAAACTGATTTGAGTTTTGGTTGATAGAATTTCAGAGTGAGGAAAAACATAAATAAAGAGTAAAGAGACAATTGATAATGAAGCTAATTAAGTAAGGCATATATTAAAGTGAAGAAGAGGAGAAAAGAGTGGAGAAATAAAATGGAAGTACCTATAAAATCAATAATAAGACGGCCATCACAGTAGCGGCCTGCAGGGTGATGGAAGTAGGACTCTCCATGAGGAGGGCCAGCTTGTCCAAACGCAGTAGAAAGGCCTCCAGTGTCTGAATTGGAGTCCCCAAAGTTGAAGATGGCAGGGAAATGGCACTTACTTGAAGCAGCTAATGTGTTTGTAATGGAACAAAGTGCCACACAGAGCACAAGCCAAAGGGACTGGTATGAACCTGCACAAAGGCTTCATATTCATATTATAGCTAAGATAGGTAATGAGGAAAAGATACGTCCTGAGGAGGCAGAGGCTAAGAGAAAATATATAAGTATACAATTCTGATATTTTTATTATAAATAATATATACATTTATTTTTATATTTTATTTAATATTATTTATTATATTTTTTTTTTTATTATTTTTTAATCATACACTTTAAAAAAAAAAAAAAAAAAGATCATTTTTTTCCATAAGTATATACAGGATGATAGGATGACGTAACAAAACAGCAAAATAGGGGTGGACTGTTAATATCATTTGTATGGAGTCTATCCATAGAGTGGGAAACCACGTGGGATTGGACCTGAAAGGACTTTCGCTTTTTCATGCAAATAAATTATTAAATTACACTTTATTCCTATTGTAGTTATCTTTTTGAATAAATTGGATGAATTCACGTTAAGATTTATGAAAAGATTATATACGTACAATAATATCCACGTTAAAATGGATAAGCAGCATGCTAAAATCTGCATTAGGTAAGTGATGTGTGCAATATGTGGATATTATTGCATTAAAAGTGCATCGATTATACAGATAACGATTTATTTTTGTATATGTATTGTTTTTGTTTTTGTTTCTAATTTAGTCATATAAATTTTTATAATACATATAAGATTTATGAAAAGATTATATATGTACAATAATATCCACGTTAAAATGGATAAGCAGCATGCTAAAATCAGCATTAGGTAAGTGATGTGTGCAATATGTGGATATTATTGCATTAAAAGTGCATCGATTATACAGATAAAGAGTTATTTGTGTACATGTATTTTTTATTATTATTTAAAATTAGTCATATAAATTTTTATAATACATAAGAGGGGACATTTGAGTTATCTAGAGGATTATTATAACGATATTCATCAAAGTTAAATTTTTTATAAATTAAGTTAGTATTCAAAGAAAAATGCTGAATTTTACGAAGTATGTTTTGTAGAATGACACATGAAATGATAGATAGATGTATCTATCTTAGAATTATTAGGAGATGAAATGAATATTTAAATTAGTGTTCTTGGTTAATGTCGCGACCGTAATCGCGGTGAAATACAACAACTCGTATGATATTAGAAAATGAAAATAGAGTCGTCACCAATTTTATTTCAATTTAGGAAAAATTAAAAATTTCTTTTTTTTTTTAAATTGGTCTTTGGAACCATATTGAATTCGGGAGTCGGTTATGCTTAGGGAATGGTAGAAACTTAATCCCACAAAGACTTCTAACGCACCCGTCATAATACGGTACCTTAAGTCGATTGTGCAAATTCTTAATAATCTCAAATATATTTACTTTACCCTTTTTATTTTAAAAAATGATTTGTGAAAATTTAATTTTTGGCTTGACAGAAACGAAATTACTGCTCCTACGTATCCTCGGTGCAATGAGAACTCAAAGTCACGTAGTTCTCTTAAAAAATAATTGTGGTTTGGTTGATTTTAATCTTAAAATTTGAATTAACAAGTCGTCGCGACTCAATTATTCAAATTAAGATTGAATAGGTGAAGCTAAGTCGCGTAGAGACGTCACCACTAATTATCAAATTTGTTACAAATTTTTTATTTAAAATTAGTTAATTTTATTATTATTATTATTATTTTATTATTTTATTATTTTATTTTATTTTAAAAGAAACAACTTAATTATTTTTTTTTAAAAAAATTTTGAATTAACAAGTCGTCGCGACTTAGTTATTCAAATTAAGGATTGAATAGGTGAAGCTAAAGCGTCATTAGTAGACGCGTCCCACTAATTATCAAATTTATTACAAAATTTTTATTTAAAATTTATCTAGGAAGAAAAAAAATTAGTTGATTTTATTATTATTATTATTATTATTATTATTATTATTATTATTATTATTATTTTATTTTATTTTAAAATTATTTTTTATTTTATTTTAAAAGAAACAACTTAATTATTTTTTTTTTTAAATTTTGAATTAACAAGTCGTCGCGACTCAGTTATTCAAATTAAGGATTGAATAGGTGAAGCTTCGCGCTTAGCTAAGACGTCACCCATTGCTTATCAAGTTATTACAACTCGAGATGATTATAAAATTACAAGATTAACAAGTTGTCACAACTCAGTTAATCTTATTTTTATTCTTCACAAAAAAAGTTTTAATTATTTTATTTTTTATTTTCCTAAAAAAACACTAATAAAACACATAAACAAACAATCACAAAAACAAAAAAAAAAAAAAAAAAATTGCTTCAGCCTATTGAAAGAAACTTGGTCTACTAACCCATTAGATAACGTCTAAACGGCTTGATACAAGTAAAAAATCAGTAACCAAACTAAAAGCACAAAGCAACAAAACTTAAATTAAATTACATAAAAAGCAAAGAAGCAAATAATAATAATAATAAAGCTTAAAAATCACTTCCAGACCTCCTCCATTTTACGTTTTCATCATTTTTATTTTTATTTAAAAAAAGAAAAAAAGCAAATAGAACTCACCTACCACTTTTTCAAAAAAAAAAAGCACTTTGACCGTTTCATCATTTTTTTATTTGAAAGAAAAAAAAAGCAAGCAAACAAAACTCACCTACCCCTTTTTTAAAAAAAGAAAAAAAAAACAAAGCACTTCCAGACTTCTCATTTAACGTTTGCTTTTTATTTTTTTATTTTTTAGGGATGAAAATTACAATGACATTTGATTGGATTATCGGGCAAATGGTACAGCAAAGAAAGCACTAAAGCCTTGACTTATGTGAGGGAGGACAAGACTGTGAATAAAACTACACTAATTAAAAAAAACATAAAAGATAGACAGATCTAGACTCTGCAACCGAGAGCCCAACAATCAATTTCCCCAAATTGAATCATATAACAAGTCTTTAAATTGAAGAAACATCACCGTTTAGGGGTAAATTGTTGCAATTGAATGCATACTCACACTGAAGGCTATCCACGAGGTTGTTCACCTCAAAGTTCGCAGAAGTGATACCCACGAGAAATCGAGTTTTTCACCATCACAAATCACCTCCACGATGTTGAGCCACAAGACCAAAACCTTGACACTCACACCCTTCACTTTGAGAGCCTCATCATTGTAGATCACTCCCGTGATGGTGGTTTAAGAATAATTGAAGATGGTGGCTTGGAGGGTCTCGGTGGGATGCTTGAAGGGTGGCTACGGTGATAGAGTGATGCTGATAGCTATGGTGGTCTGTGGTGATGGAATTTTGGCGAGAGATGGAGATGGTTGGGTTATAAGTGGGTGATGAAGGTTACTGGCAGCAAGGTGGTGAGGGTGGTTCACGGTTGGAGCTTGGAGGTTTGGAGGGGTTTTTTTTTTTTTTTGGTGAGGTTGAAGGTGATGATGAAGGTTGGGGAACAAAGTGGAGATGGTGGGCTTGTGAGATAAATGGTGAGGATTTGGTGGAGCTGGGTGAGCTCACGGTTGGGAGAAGATGGTCTGATGGTTGGGAGGAGACGGTCTTCACGGTGGTGAAGGTTGGATGTGGTGGCCTCGGTTTGGAGGAGATGGATGGTAGCAGATTTTTTTTATTTTTTTATTTTTGAAAATGTTACTAAAAACTCTCAGTTCCCATAAATGGTTCTCTAAAAAATTCCCCCCATTTGTTACTTCTCTGTTATGTGATATTTATCAGCCAAATCTGTGTGCAGGTGAGGAAAAAAAACAAAAAATGTGCTGTGTAGAATCTATGATAACGTGAGTGGAGTGCAAGTGAGGAACATGAGTGTGTGTAGGTGATGAAAAAAAAAGTTAGTGAAATGTGAGTGGGTGAATTAGTGAGGGAGTAGGTGTGTGTTACGTGAGTGAGTGGAGAGCAAAGCAGAAAAAAGAAAGGAAAAAAAAATGAGTGAGTGTGTGCAGGTGATTTGTGCATGAAGTGATTGAAAATGTGCTGCTGAGGTTTTTTTTTTTTTTTTTATTCAGGGGATGGGTCTTTTTTTTTTTCTTTTTAGTTGTAGTGGCATTAGATATGTTTTCTTTTTAGCAATCAGGAAATGGGTGTGGGTCAGGAAAAATACAATGGGTGGAGTAGGTGAGGGTGAATGTGATGACAGGAGGAGAAAGCGTGTAGTGGGTCTTTTATTATTTTTTTTTATTTATTTATTTTTTAATTTTTTATTTAATTATATATATATATATATATATATATATATATATATTTATATAACCCGATCAAAATTAGGTGTTCATGATTGCCTCTTTTTACTTGTTTCTTATTAGATAAAAAGAAGAACTGTGGTTTTTCATTTTATCATCGTAAAAACAAGTAAAGACATGAACTCTAATTTTGTCCGAATGCATAAGATGATAAATGCAAAACAAAGCAAGAACAATGATAGGAAGTTAAAATGCAATGAGCCGATGCGCTCAAAAGAATTTAAAATGCATGTAGTTGATGCACTCAACAGAAAGTAAAATGCATAGAATGCATAGAGCGATGCGCTCAAATAAATTGACAGAAATTTAAAATGCATGGAATGCATAGAGCGGATGCGCTCAAAGAAATTGACAGAAATTTAAAATGCATGGAATGCATGGAGCCGATGCGCTCAACAGAAAGTAAAATGCATGGAATGCATGGAGCCGATGCGCTCAAAAGTAAAAGACAAGAATTAAAAGACAGGGAGCCGATGCGCTCAAAAGTAAAGACAGGAGCCGATGCGTTCAAAAGTAAAAGATAGAAATTAAAAGACAGGAGCCGATGCGCTCAAAAAGTAAAAGACAGGAGTCGATGCGCTCAAAAAGTAAAAGACAAGAGCCGATGCACTCAAAAAGTAAAAGAAATGAGCCTATGCGCTCAAAAAGTAAAAGATAGGAGTCGACGCGCTCAAAAGTAAAAGACAGGAGCCGATGCGCTCAAAAAGTAAAAGACAAGAGCCGATGCGCTCAAAAAGTAAAAACGAGAATTAAAAGTAAAAGACAGAGCCGATGCGCTCAAAAAAAAGTAAAAGACAGAGCCGATGCGCTCAAAAAGTAAAAAACGAGAGCCGATGCGCTCAAAAGTAAAAGACAGAATTAAAAGACAAGAGAGCCGATGCGCTCAAAAAGTAAAAGACAGGAGCCGATGCGCTCAAAAGTAAAAGACAAGAATTAAAAGATAGGGAGCCAATGCGCTCAAAAGTAAAGACAGGAGTCGATGCGCTCAAAAGTAAAAGACAGGAGCCGATGCGCTCAAAAGTAAAAGACAAGAATTAAAAGACAGGGAGCCAATGCGCTCAAAAGTAAATACAAGAGCCGATGCGTTCAAAAGTAAAAGACAGGAGCCGATGTGCTGCAATGGAAACATTCATGATAGTTAGACAATGCCTTAAAATCTCTTTTCTTCTCTCTCTTTTTCTCTTTTTTTCTTTTATATTTATTCTCTCTTTCTTTCTTTTTCTTCTTTTTTCTTTTCTTTCTTTTAATCATTCGAACCAGCGACGACTTTGAAAAGCTTTGACCAATCAAACCCCTGTTCTCTTGCTTTTCTTCGTCAGACCTTTTGGCTATCTCAGAATCCTTTTAACCCTTTTTTTCTTCTTCATTTTCTTCATTTTTCTTTTCAACTCTTCCTTTCTTTCTCGGTAACAAGTCACATTGTAAACTATACTTCGAGCTACTGAGATCTTTCAATCTAACTCAATCATTGAAGGATTGCTGTAGAAATGTCAGAATCAAGCTGTTGATCTTAAATTTATGTTATTTGAGACATAACTTAATTAGTTAAACATGCATTCATGAATGGATAGAAATTCGTTGAATGAACAAACTTCTTTTTTATTACTTAGATAATATGATTGTACATGAATATTTGGTAAGACGCATTCTTGAAAGATGTAAGCATAGAAATAAAAGAAAATTGCAAGGAAGAGAAAATTTGCCCCAGTTTTGGTTCCTTGTTCCTCATTCAATTGATTCCCTGCAATCATTTAATAATTCAACTGCTGCATCTGTTACTACTTTCTTCAACACATTTTTTCCTTTAATCTTTCAGACATTTTTTCAGTATGGTCAATTGAACGCAGAATAAAAATTGCCCCAGTTTGGAGTTTCAGACCTCCTTCCTTTGAGATTTTGCCTATTTATTTGTCCTAACTTTTGCTTAAGCCGCCCTTTCGGGTTTTCGACTTAACGGACCTCTTTTTTTTTTCCCTTTTTTACTCTAACTTTTGCTTAGGTCGCCCTTTCGGGTTTTCAACCTAACGAGCTTCTTTTCTTTTTTTTTTAGGCATAGAATCTCTTGACAACATCAGTATTTACTGGCCTTGACAATTCTTCTCCATCCATATTCTGCAAAATTAAGGCCCCTCGAAAAAATGCTTGCTTAACGATGTAAGGCCCCTCATAACTCGGAGCCCATTTTCCTCTAGCATCCTCTTGGTTAGGGAGAATCTTCTTCAAAACCAAATCTCCTGAACAGAAATCTCTGGGACGAACTTTCTTGTTAAAGGCTCTGGCCATTCTGCTTTGATATAATTGCCCATGGCAAATAGCTGTCAGTCTTTTCTCTTCTATCATATTCAATTGCTCATATCGAGTCTTCACCCATTCAGATTCTTCCAACTCTGCTTCCATCAATACTCTTAAAGAAGGAATTTCAATTTCTATGGGAGAGACAGCTTCCATCCCATACACCAAGGAGAAAGGTGTTGCCCCGGTGCTTGATCGTATATTGGTACGATACGCATGTAAAGCATAGGGTAACATTTCGTGCCAGTCCTTGTAGTTCACAACCATCTTAGCCACAATTTTCTTGACATTCTTATTTGCAGCTTCAACTGCACCATTCATCTGAGGCCTGTAGGGAGCTGAATTATGGTGCTTGATTTTGAAATTTTCACAAAACCTCTTAATCTCAGCACCATTGAGATTAGCAGCATTATCGGTGATTATCCTTTCTGGGATTCCATATCTGCAGATAATATCCCTCTTGAGGAATTTCAAAAATACCTTTTGAGTAATATTGGCATACGAGGAAGCTTCTACCCACTTGGTGAAATAGTCAATTGCCACCAAAATGAAGCGATGACCATTAGAAGCTTTAGGATTAATGGGCCCAATGACATCTATTCCCCACATCGAGAAAGGCCATGGGGATACCAAATTGTGCAAGGGAAATGGAGGTGCATTAACTCGATCTGCATATATTTGGCATTTCTGACACTTTCGTACATATTCTATGCAGTCTGTTTCCATGGTGGACCAATAATAACCACTCCTTAGAATTTTTCGTGCCATCATGTGACCATTAGCATGAGTTCCACAGATTCCTTCATGGACTTCAGTCATGACTATACGAGCTTCACGAGCATCCACGCATCTAAGCAAAGTGCCATCATGGCTTCTCTTATATAGAACTTCCCCATTCAAGAAAAAGGCCATTGCCAACCGAATAGTTTTCTTATTCACTTCACTTGCCCCAGTTGGGTATTCTCTATGCCGGATGTACTGCTTGATATCGTGGTACCAAGGTTTACCATCTGGCTCACCCTCCACATTGGCACAATACGCAGGCTCACTATGTACTTTTACTTGGATGGGTTGGACATTATTGTGGATATCCAACTTAGTCATTACAGCCAAAGTGGCCAAAGCATCTGCAAACTGATTCATCTCTCGAGCCATATGGGAAAAGGTCACCTTTTCAAACTTTTCGGTCAACTTGGTCAAATACTTTTGATAGGGCACTAACTTTGGGTCTTTAGTTTGCCATTCACCATTCACCTGATAAATGATAAGTGCCGAATCTCCGAATACTTTTAATTGCTTAATCCCCAAGTCAATTGCCACTTGTAAACCATTAGCACAGGCCTCATATTCTGCAACATTATTAGTGCATTCAAAATCGAGCTTGATAGCGACTGGATATTGCTTTCCAGTTGGTGAAACAACCACGACCCCTATGCCACTACCATGCATGTTGACTGCTCCATCAAAATACATCTTCCAAATGGGCTCATCCTTACTTTCTTCTTCTCCTTCTACTGTCAAAATTTCTCCATCAGGGAACTCGGATGTTACTAGTTGTCCACCCTCAAGAGGGTTTTCAGCTAAATGATCAGCAATTGCACTTCCTTTGACGGATTTCTGAGTTATGTACTTGATGTCGAATTCCGATAGTATCACCTGCCATTTTGAAACCCTTAATGAAACATGAGGGCTTTCAAATATATACTTCAGGGGGTCCATTCGGGAGATCAACCAAGTGGTATAATAGAGCATGTACTGCCTTAACCGTTTTGAGGTCCATACTAGAGCACAACAAGTCTTCTCAATTGCCATGTATCGGGCTTCACAATCATTAAACATCTTACTCAGGTAATAAATCGCCTACTCTTTTTTTCCTGATTCATCGTGTTGCCCCAACATTGCCCCCATTGAGGTTGACAGTACGGTTAAGTATAATATCAGAGGACGACCCGGTGTAGGGGGTACCAACACAGGAGGGTTCATCAAATAAGCCTTTATCTTATCAAAAGCTTCTTGACATTCTTCATCCCATTTGCCCGGCTGATGCTTCTTCAACAACTTGAATATAGGCTCACAGGTGCTGGTCAGGTTAGCAATGAACCTAGCGATGTAGTTAAGTCTCCCGAGAAAGCTTCTCACTTCACGTTCAGTCTTAGGAGGAGGCATCTCCTGTATTGCCTTTGCCTTATCCGGATCCACCTTTATCCCTTCTCTGCTAACGATGAATCCGAGTAATTTTCCAGTGGATGCTCCGAAAATGCATTTATTAGGATTGAGCCTCAACCCATACTTCCTGAGTCTTTCAAATAATCTCCGTAAGACTGTTACATGACTTTCCTTTTCTTTGGATTTAGCTACCATATCGTCTACATAAACCTCAATTTCTTTATGCATCATATCATGAAATAATGCAACCATAGCACGTTGATAAGTAGCCCCAGCATTCTTCAATCCAAAGGACATTACTGTGTAACAAAAGGTTCCCAAGGTGTAATAAAAGTCATCTTTTCTTTGTCATCAACATCCATGGGGATCTGATTATACCCAGAATACCCGTCCATAAATGAGAACCTATGATTTCCTGCTGTATTGTCAACAAGAACATCAATATGAGGGAGCGGGAAATCATCTTTTGGACTGGCCTTATTTAGATCTCTATAATCCACGCACATCCTGACCTTCCCATCCTTCTTTGGTACTGGCACAATATTTGCTACCCATTGCGGGTGTCTTGACACCTCTATAAATCCAGCTTCTAATTGCTTAGTCACTTCTTCCTTGATCTTTAGTGACATATCAGGATGCATTCTTCTCAACTTTTGCCTTTTTGCTTCTACATCTGGATATAAAGGAATTTTATGTGACGCTATTTCAGGGTCTAATCCAGGCATATCTCTGTAAGACCATGCGAACACATCAAGGAACTCCCTCAATAGTGCCACCATTTCTATACGCTCAGGATTATCTACTATTTTCAATTCTTTCTTGTCCTCTTCTGTTCCCATATTAATTACTTCTATTACCTCATTGCCCACATCAAACTTCCTCTCTGAGTATTCCAGCATTTTTTCAAATTCTTCAACAATCTCTTCCTCTTCACCAGATCCAGGATCCTCTTCATCAAACGTTGCAGGGGAATCAATTGACAAGTTTTCAAGGTCCCTTCCATGAGACGAACTCTCTACAAGACTCACATCCCTGGAAAGTAATTTATGGGGAGTTGGAAAGATAAAATAGAGTAGAAATGATAAAGTAAGAGAATGAAGTCTTTTTTTTTTGAAGAAATACAGGAAAAAGAAACTAATAAATGTAAAAAGAAGATAAGCAAAGAGAGTGACACCGAGTAATGCTGAATAAACATGCAACTTTACTTAGTTAATTGTCTCAAATAACATAAATATAAGATAAAAACATAGCTAGACACAAATATCTGCTTGTTACAGCATGACTAGACAATTACTTGGAAGCAATAACATCAATCATTGATTCAGATTGCCAGTTCTCCAATGGCTCCTCTTCCGTGAAAGGCCAGATTACTTTGTACTCTTCAGGGCCTTCTTCATGCAATGCATTGATAGTAAGATGGTATTGGGGACGAATGACTTCTTCAGGCATGATTACTTTGGTTGGTACCGGGAATGTCTCCCTCAGGTGAGGAATATGCTTCATTTCGCCCTTATCACTCCTTTTCCCCAAAGCCATATTCTCCATTCTCTCTTCCATAGCCGCTTCGTATCCCAATCCGAACTTGTCTAGTTTTTCTGGAAGTGAAATTGGTGTCCGAGTTCCTTGCAATTTTGAGCCCAGGCCTTTTCCTTTCTGGTACCCATTATTAGTCATAATTCGGGCCACCACCTGATTCACAGTTTGCATCGAGGGTTCACCCCCACTGAGTTCAGTTTCAACTACCTCAAAGCTGTGCCACAAATTCTCCTCATCTTTCTCTGCACTTTCCACATACGGCACTGAAACCGGTTTTGACACCATGATTTCTTCTTCTCCGTGTATAGTAATAATCGACCCATTCTCGACGTATTTAACACTCTGGTGTAGTGTAGAAGGAACAGCACCAGCAGCATGGATCCATGGTCTCCCCAGGAGCATAGTGTAACCAGGCTCAATGTTCATAACTTGGAACAATACCTGAAAATTACTTGGACCAATCTCTAATGGCAACGTCACCTCTCCTAAAATGCCCCTCCTATTTCCATCAAAGGCTCGCACTACCATTTCTCGAGGTGACAGTTCATCCTCACTTATTGACAATGAGGTTAGAGTCGACTTCGGTAGGATATTTAATGCAGACCCCCCATCAATCAAAACCTTTGCAACTATATACCCTTTGCATTTAAGGGTTATGTGTAAGGCCCGTGGGTTTTTCTCAGACCGAGAGGTGATCTCTTCATCCATAAATGTGATCATGTTGACGTGCTTTACCGGGTCCACCATGCTGACAACATTCTCAGGGGTAACATCGGGTTTGACATAAGCCTCATTCAGTACTCTTAGCAATGCTTTTCGATGTAACTCAGATGTCAAAACGAGTGACAAAAGGGATATCCTTGCTGGAGTCTTCTTCAGCTGTTCCATCACATCGTATTCACTCTGTTTCATGATCTTCAAAAATTCTTCCTCCTCTTCTTTCTCTCTCTCCTCTTCTCTTGCACTTTCCTCCTTACCCCATTCTTTAGCATTCTTCTTCTTCTCTACTTCTACTGGGCCATAACATCACCCACTCCTTGTAACTATATTAGTCACATACCCTTCATCCTGGAGTATTTCAGTAACTCGGGGCTTTGAAGTCTCTTCCCCGACTCCTTTCATTTCCACCTTAGCTTCATAATTCCATGGTACTGAGTGAGTATCATTATAAGCAAACGGCATTGGCTTCTTGACTGTAACAACTACTTTCCCTGGCGCCGGGGCTTGGTTGAGAGGTGGCACCTTCAGCACAAAGCGTTCTACTACACTGACTTCTTCAGAGGAGGCTACCCCTTGTTTGGCTTGTATTATCCCCAAAGTGAGTAATCCTTGGACTCGAACCTTAAAGTCCCAACAGTTCTCAATATCGTGTCCTGTTCCCCCACAATGGTAAACACATCTTGATTCTTCATCATGCTTCTCCTCTTCTTTTACTGACGAAGCTGGTGCCGTGATATCATAACCTGCTTTCTTCAACCCCTCAAATATTTGAATCATCGGCGTATGCAGGCTCATGGCATTCCTTATTGGAGGTCCTTCCATCTCCAAAGCATTTACCACATTCCTTTCACCATGATTAGGAATTGGATTGCTGACAATACTAGGTCCAGCCTCTTCTTGAATGTCCAGTTTTCCACAAGCAATAAGCTTTCTTACTGCCATCTTGAAAGACTCACAGTCTTCGATTGAGTGCCCCGAAATATCCATATGGTACTTGCAAGTTAAATTCGGGTTGTACCATGCTGGAAATGGTGGTTGTAAGGGATGTACGGGGTTCCCTGAGATGAGGTGAGCATCAAACAACCTTTGGAATAGATCTGCGTTTGAGATGGACAGTTTTGGGAAGGGGTAGATTTTGGGTACGGAAACGGCCTTGATTTTGGAAGTTTGGTCGAGGTTGTGGGTAGTTTTGGAAATTTTACGGAGGCCGAGGTGGATACTGAGTATAGATTGGGTGAGTTGATGCATATGGTTGGGGTACCGGGATATTGTTGATTTGGAATGGATGGGTTTGAGGTATATTTACTAGAAGAGCGGTTGGGCCAGGTAGATGGGACGATGCAGGTGTCTGATAGGAAGGGTAAGTGTTTGGGTTGTATGGGGGTGGTCGGTATGTAGGGTAGGATGGCGAATATCGGGGTTGCAGATTTTGCACGTAACTCACTTCTGACTCATTTTTCTTAGGGGGAAAATTCTTCTTGAAACTACTTTCATTATTGCCAACTGGAAATTTTCCAGCCTTTACCAAAATTTCAATTCTTTCTCCAGCAACAATTAAATTAGCAAAGTCTCTATAAGTGGCGCCCGCCATTGTCCCAATATAAGGAGCTCCCAAAGTTCCCAAGAAGTATGAGCACATCTCAGTCAGAGTTAACGGCGGTTGCACTTGGGCTGCAAGAGTTCTCCACCTCTGGGCATATTGTTTGAATGTCTCCTCATTTTTCTTCTGTAATGTTCCCAACTGCTCCCGGGTTGGGGCTGTATCCAGATTAAACCGATACTGACCCATAAATAAATTTGCCCAATCATCCCAAAAGGAGATTTTCGAAAGGTCCTGTTGGATACACCACTCCAGAGCAGGCCCAGTCAAACTTTCATGAAAGAAGCTGACGAGAAACTTCCAATCCCTTGACCAAATGGACATTTTGGTAATGTAAGTTTTTAAGTGGAAAAAGGGGTTGGTGCTCCCATCATATTTCACAAATTCTGGGACTTTGAAATCCTTGGGGATGACGATGTTAGCAGTAGGGCACAATTCTTCTATCCCAAGGGGACCGTAGGTGCTAGGACCCTTGATCGCCTTGATTTGCTCTTCCATCTTTTCCATCCACTCTTCTTTCATCTTGTCATTTTGAACAGTCGCGTGTCCAGTACCGGTAGGAAATCCAGTTGTGAACTCAGCATTACCATGTACCTCATTGCGAGTACCTTCCAATGAATGATATCCTTCTCCAATAGGAATCATTATTGATGCCGTGTTTGAGGTTCCTCCCACATAAGGTACCTCAGTAGTGACTCCAGGGTTTGTCCTCATGGAAGTGGTATTCAGTGGGTGCGAGTGTGCCCCGGTTACTCCTGTACCTCCAACTGCCCCCATCAAGGTGAGGGTCTCCCTCATGGCTGACAACATTTCCTCAATTCTTCTTTGAGATTCTGTCACCTCATTCACCCTTCCTTTCACTTCATCTACTTCGAAACTTAGGTTCCTACCTTCGTTCTCGGCTGCCATTGCTGCAAGCAACCTTGTTCGAGCCCTTGTGTTATGAACACGGGTTTGATTGGTGTCTTCTTTCCTTGGTCGCGCAATGGTTTTAAACTTCCTGTGAACAATCAAAGTACAATTTATTAAAACAACCATGATTATTATTGATTTGTTAAAGGACCATTGTTAATTTGTGCCGAGCGGATTTAAGTGAATATCTTTGATCTTTACTTGTCATGACTGTTTCTTAGAACGTCTCATTCAAAAGTTATCATGAACATTACTTAGAACGTCTCGTTCAAAAGTAGTGGATCTTTAGTACAACATAGGATCAGAAGAACAAAAAGGCATACTTTATTCAATTGAAAAAGAGTCATCAACATTATTTAAGAGGAGTACATTATTTCTACTCTACATCATTGTCTAGTCTAATTCCTCCTTCTCAAACAACTACACCCTGATCCTCTACTTCATTTGTCCAATAAGATTCTTGCAATACTCAATGAAGTCATTAATCTCTGCCGGGGTCTTAAGAGGATCAATCATCTTATCTGCCATCTTTAAATAATATGGAATGTCTGCGATTGCCGTGTTGGCTAGGCATGCCAGCTTCGAGAATTGGTCTCTCCAAAAATGGACTTCTTCTTTCCATCCATTAATGTCCTCGTCTTGTTGTTTTGCATGATCTATCATTTTCTGCAAGTCCTCCTGTCCCCGTTGCAATGCTGCTTCATACCCTGCAATCTCCTCGACGGTCAAGGCGAACCTCTCAATTTTGATTGTGTCTTCATATCTTGCTGACACCATTTTTATTTGTTGCTTCATGCTATCCATCTGTTGAAAAGCATTATCCTGTGCCGCTTTGGCATTTACAAGTGACTCTTTAAGTCATTGATTTTCAGCTAGAGCTCTATCTCTTTCTTGCCCTCGGAGTTTCAATTCCTTGTTTGCAGCTTCCAAACACCTTCTGGTTCTTGACATATGATCTTGTTCTATCTTTTGCTTCTTGTTAGCCTTTTCAAGCGCGTGGTCCTTCTCAGAATTTTCATGCTTTAAAACTACACATGTTCGGCGAGTCTTTTCCAGCTCTGCTTCTAATTTCCTTTTTTCTTCATTGGCTTTTGCTAACTTTTCCTTTATTTCCTCATTTTCTATCGAGACCGGAGGCAGAGATATACCGACTGTAAAGGTCATTGAACTTTTGAAAGGCATTTTGACTTCCTGAGCCCGATTCTTGACCCATTGCCGGTAGCTTTCTTTGACTCCACAGCTTCTAATTCCCAACTCTCTACCCTTTCTGATAACTTTCTTCCAAGCGTCTCGCACTCTCCTAAGTGTCTCAGTACACTCCATTTGCATATCACAGACAAAAGGAGCGGTTTCCAATTCTGACGGTGGCCCCATCATGGGATAGCCTAGTTGTCGCAATGCCAGGGCAGGGTTATAGTTAATGCATCCCCAAGTACCCATGAGAGGAACATTAGGAAAGCCTTCGCACTGATAAACCACTGTTTGCCCTTCTTTTCACCATGGGTACCATATAATTCTTCTCTCCTCAAGCTTGGCTAATTCCTCAGCCCATTCACGGCCGCTCATGGTCTTCAACTGGAGCATCTTGAGATCTGTAATGGGACAGGGTCCTTTGTAGCCCCTCTTAAACATGTGACTTGTGAGCCATACAAATAGCATCGGTAGACAACATAAGATCCGCTTACCCTTCTTTTCATGACAGAAATTCAGAGTGTAATAAACATCAGCCAGAATGGCTGGAACAGGATTTGCGATATTATTTCTTCGAGCGAGGAACACATCAATTGCTGCAAAATCTACCAAGTCTTCATTACTTGGGAAAAGGATGCTGCCATAAATGGTGAGGGCTAACACATCCATAAAGGTGCTCCAGTCTTCAATCTCGGCTAGGTAATGCATGTGCCCTTCCAAATATTTCCTTGGAAACCCTTTTGTTCCTTTCCTAATTTGTTTTGCCTTCTGTAGATCTTTTACATGAATCTTCAAGATATTTGCTATGGTTGGCATAGATTATAGTGGCTCGTATATTGGTATGGCTTTTCCTTTTCCAAAGGTAAGCCCAAGATCTGCTCAAACTCCTCTAAGGTGGGGGCTAACTGAAAATCTTGAAAAGTGAAACAACGCAACGGTGGGTCATAGTATTGAGCTAGTGCAGTGATGGCTTCTACTTGCACGTCAACTTCTAACAGATTCAGGATTCTCCCATATCTTGCAGTGAAGGTCAGACGTTGTGTCTTCTTCAATATTCGACCCAAACTCACCAAGCTTTCTGTGTCAACTTTCTTGGCCTTAAGTTGCAGGGTCCTTTTCAAAATTTCACCCTTGTGATCTGATCCCATGACACTTTCCATTATTAATCAAAGATACTCACTGTTAATCCTTAGGCACTTAGTCTCAACAGTCCCCCAACAAACCTGTTTAACACATAAGAATCATCAATGCATTTTTTTTGGAGAAAACATGATGCGAAAAGTGATGACTTGTGATGCAATAATGAGTGAGCGAGTTGTTGGTCCTTTAATAATGACTCATCTCTTCTTTTTGGAAAAAAAAATTTAAGAGGGACGCGAATATGGTTTGTCACTTTAAAGGACTGAACATCTCACAAGATATGGATAAATCTAAAGGTAAAGAAATGTGTGCTCCCTTTGTGTCCTAATGGGGTTGCCTTAAACTTGGGAATTCTATCCTAGGGATCTAAGAGTCTTTCTAGTTCGTGAGAACTTCCATGGGGTGACTCTTCTATTTTAGAGGTCTCTAGAGCCAAGTCCTATTTCCAGAATGTTGACCACGAAATAGTGGGTAAACCACTAGGTGTGGGACATTCATGAAAAAGGCACACTCTAGATGAGGTTTTCGCGATAACCAAACAGGAAGTACATCCAAAATGGCTACCACTACGCAACCTCTACTTAACTTAGGCTTCACTCAGACCCGGGTATAGGGCCCCACTCGAATGTGTGTGCTTTATGTGTAGGTGCAGTGGGTGCTGGGAGCGTACAAACCTTTACAATCCTAAAGACTACCCACATCCTGCAAAACAAAGCAAATACAAAACAAATTCCAAAAATTTTCTACCCTAAGGTTTAGATAATAAAATAATTAACAATAAAATAAAAAGCATAAAAAATATTGGAAAAAAAAAGGTAAAACAAACATATAAAGATCATAAAATTTTGCAAAACCAACTTTCATAGGCTTGACTCTCAAGGATCCCCAGCGGAGTCGCCATCTGTCGCGACCGTAATCACGGTGAAATACAGCAACTCGTATGATATTAGAAAATGAAAATGGAGTCGCCACCAATTTTATTTTAATTTAGGAAAAATTGAAAAACCTTTTTTTTTTAAATTGGTCTTTGGAACCAGATTGGATTCGGGAGTCGGTTATGCTTAGGGAAGGGTAGAAACTTAATCCCACAGCACCCCTAACGCACCCGTCATAATACGGTACCTTAAGTCGATTGTGCAAATTCTTAATAATCTCAAATATATTTACTTTACCCTTTTTATTTTAAAAAAATGATTTGTGAAAATTTAATTTTTGGCTTGACAGAAACGAAATTCTGCTCCTACGTATCCTCAGGTGCAATGAGGAACTCAAAGTCACGTAGTTCTCTTAAAAAATAATTGTGGTTTGGTTGATTTTAATCTTAAAAATTTGAATTAACAAGTCGTCGCGACTCAGTTATTCAAATTAAGGATTGAATAGGTGAAGCTCGCGTCGCTAGACGCGTCATGGCTTAGAGACGTCACCTTTAAATTATCAAATTTGTTACAAATTTTTTATTTAAAATTAGTTAATTTTATTATTATTATTATTATTATTATTATTATTTTATTTTATTTTATTTTAAAAGAAACAACTTAATTATTATTTTTTTTTTTTAAAATTTTGAATTAACAAGTCGTCATGACTCGATTATTCAAATTAAGGATTGAATAGGTGAAGCTCACGTCAAGCGCTAGAGACGTCACCCACTAATTATCAAATTTATTACAAAATTTTTATTTAAAATTTATCTAGGAAGAAAAAAATTAGTTGATTTTATTATTATTATTATTATTATTATTATTATTATTATTATTATTATTATTATTACTATTATTATTTTATTTTTTTTTAAAAGAAACAACTTAATTATTTTTTTTTTTCTAATTTTGAATTAACAAGTCGTCGCGACTCATTATTCAAATTAAGGATTGAATAGGTGAAGCTCACGCGCTAGAGAAACGTCACTCATTGCTTATCAAGTTATTACAACTCAAATGATTATAAAATTACAGGATTAACAAGTTGTCACAACTCAGTTAATCCTATTTTTATTCTTCACAAAAAAAAGTTTTAATTATTTTATTTTTTATTTTCCTAAAAAAACACT
The DNA here is from genome assembly GCA_029884595.1 of Ormosia semicastrata. Taxonomy (NCBI): domain Eukaryota; kingdom Viridiplantae; phylum Streptophyta; class Magnoliopsida; order Fabales; family Fabaceae; genus Ormosia; species Ormosia semicastrata. The sequence goes on along the minus strand of JAQQTO010000036.1, from coordinate 4,917,437 downwards.
AATAAAACACATAAACAAACAATCACAAAAACAAAAACAAAAATTGATTCAGCCTATTAAAAGAAACTTGGTCTACTAACCCATTAGATAACGTCTAAACGGCTTGATACAAGTAAAAAATCAGTAACCAAACTAAAAGCACAAAGCAACAAAACTTAAATTAAATTACATAAAAAAAAGCAAAATAATAATAATAATAATAATAATAAATAATAATAATAATAATAATAATAAAGCTTAAAAATCACTTCCAGACCTCCTCCATTTTACGTTTTCATCATTTTTATTTTTATTTAAAAAAAAAAAAAAAAAAAAAAAAAAAATTACTTGCAAATAGAACTCACCTACCACTTTTTCAAAAAAAAAAAAAAAGCACTTTGACCATTTCATCATTTTTTTATTTGAAAGAAAAAAAAAGCAAGCAAACAAAACTCACCTACCCTTTTTTTAAAAAAGAAAAAAAAACAAAGCACTTCCAGACTTCTCATTTAATGTTTGCTTTTTATTTTTAATTTTTAGGATGAAAATTACAATGACATTTGATTGGATTATCGGGCAAATGGTACAGCAAAGAAAGCACTAAAGCCTTGACTTATGTGAGGGAGGACAAGACTGTGAATAAAACTACACTAATTAAAAAAAACATAAAAGATAGACAGATCTAGACTCTGCAACCGAGAGCCCAACAATCAATTTCCCCAAATTGAATCATATAACAAGTCTTTAAATTGAAGAAACATCACCGTTTAGGGGTAAATTGTTGCAATTGAATGCATACTCACACTGAAGGCTATCCACGAGGTTGTTCACCTCAAAGTTCGCAGAAGCGATACCCACGGAGAAATCGAGTTTTTCACCATCACAAATCACCTCCACGATGTTGAGCCACAAGACCAAAACCTTGACACTCACACCCTTCAGCTTTGAGAGCCTGCCATTGTAGATCACTCCCGTGATGGTGGTTTACAGAATAATTGAAGATGGTGGCTTGGAGGGTCTCGGTGGGATGCTTGAAGGGTGGCTACGGTGATAGAGTGATGCTGATAGCTATGGTGGCTGTGGTGATGGAATTTTGGCAGAGATGGAGATGGTTGGGTTATAAGTGGGTGATGAAGGTTACTGGCAGCAAGGTGGTGAGGGGTGGTTCACGGTTGGAGCTTGGAGGTTTGGAGGGGTTTTTTTTTTTTTTTTGGTGAGGTTGAAGGTGATGATGAAGGTTGGGGAACAGTGGAGATGGTGGGCTTGTGAGATAAATGGTGAGGATTTGGTGGAGCTGGGCCGTGAGCTCACGGTTGGGAGAAAATGGTCTGATGGTTGGGAGGAGACGGTCTTCACGGTGGTGAAGGTTGGATGTGGTGGTCTCGGTTTGGAGGAGATGGATGGTAGCAGATTTTTTTATTTATTTATTTTTTTGAAAATGTTCCTAAAAACTCTCAGTTCCCAGAAATGGTTCTCTCAAAAATTCCCCCTTTGTTACTTCTCTGTTATGTGATATTTATCAGCCAAATCTGTGTGCAGGTGAGGAAAAAAAAAAAAAAATGTGCTGTGTAGAATCTGTGATAACGTGAGTGGAGTGCAGGTGAGGAACATGAGTGTGTGCAGGTGAGGAAAAAAAAAGTTAGTGAAATGTGAGTGGGTGAATTAGTGAGGGAGTAGGTGTGTGTTACGTGAGTGAGTGGAGAGCAAAGCAGAAAAAGAAAGGAAAAAAAATGAGTGAGTGTGTGCAGGTGATTTGTGCATGAAGTGATTGAAAATGTGTCTGCTGAGGTTTTTTTCTTTTTTTTTATTCAGGGGATGGGTCTTTTTTTTTTCTTTTTAGTTGTAGTGGCATTAGATATGTTTTCTTTTTTAGCAATCAGGAAATGGGTGTGGGTCAGGAAAAATACAATGGGTGGAGTAGGTGAGGGTGAATGTGATGACAGGAGGAGAAAGCGTGTAGTGGGTCTTTTATTATTTTTTAATTTTTTAATTAAAGGGGATAGGAGATTTAAATAAAATATTAACTTGGATTTTGGGATACTTAGAGATGTATTAATATTTATTGACCTAGATAGATAGATAAATAAATACAGAGATTTGTTAATTTGTTATAAATGATATGATGATCCTCTTATGGTTATTGATTTGTACAAGAGAAAATGTTGAATCCTATGAAGTAAATTTTGTAGAACAACACACAAAACAAAGAAAAGTAGGTAAATGAGGTTGCATTCACAAAAATTCATGGAATATAGCACCACTGCTTATAAAAATACATAACATTTATTTTTTATTATCCGTTGATGACTTACACATATTTTCGTGTATGATTTGTTTAATATAATAAAAGTGGAAACAAAAAAAAAAGATTAAAAGTAATTTTCATTAATGAGAAATACAGTTTTTTATGATAAAAAAAATGCATAAAATAATGATCAATTGTTATGATGTTTGTGTTACAAACAGGTTATAATGACTAATTTGCAAATAAAAAATCTCTCTCCCATCATCTTAATAAAACTTGTATAGTCTTTGTTTAATTGATCATTCTCCGTAGACAGTTTCAAAATTAAAGCCTCTTGACCTTATTGTCTACCTTTATTCATGAGAGGAGAGTTGTTTTGTTTAATTGGGAGAGTCAATTTTTTTAAGTATTTCCCATTTCCCAGTGTAATACCTGATTTGTCTCAACAACACGTAATTCATTGTTCAGTCCAAATCGAAAACTGGAACCAGTTTTGAAGTTTTGTTTTTAGAGGAAGAATGAGCTGGTAAGAGATAATGAGGATAAAAGATGGGAGAGCTTGCGAAAAATACGATAAGGGAGAGTAGAGTAAACCAAGTTGGAATTCAATTCAGTATTCACATTGTCCGAAATTTTATCTTTATAAATGAAACCAGTTAAATTAAGGATAAAATGTAAGAAATCTCCATCAATTATGAATCATGTTCAGAAAACTTCTTTATTTTAAAATTCATCAATACAATTTCTTAAATTAACCATTTAGTGTATATTAATATATATTGACCCTATCGTACATATGCAAAAACACCCTTATAAAAAGTTAATATGCAAGGTTTGATAAATTTAAAGAGTTATGTTGATAAGTTTCAAAACTTTTAAGAGATGTTCTGTACATGACCATAACTGGAGAGGTTTCTTATTTTGTCCTTAAATTAATGCATACGTCTTAGTTGAAGGAGATGGTATTTATATAGAATTAATCCGAACCAATTACCAAGTTTTGCATTGCATAGAATAGCCGTGAGCAGAATATCAGATGCTCTGAACTCATCCACTTAAAATTACGATACGAACAAAGTCGAATACCATCAAAAGTCTCTCAATCTACATCCAATTTGATCAGGTTCAATTCCCGCCAGAACACTAATTAAACATCAAGAATTCTAACTAGAATGCCATTCAATTACAAAATTACAAATGCATGGTCTGTATGTAGCAGGGACTACGAATTGCAAGACTACCGTGGAAGTAACGAGCAACATTTTAATTTGATAAAAATAAAAGCATTAAAATATATCTCATGAGTAACTGGACTGGCTGTACATGACATTCTAAAGCATAATCCTATGTAAAAGGATTTCCCCCAAAAGAAGCAACTGGCCCCTGAGTCTGGACGTTCCTGTAAATTTGCAACTCAAAAAGTCAATAAACATGCTCCAAAAAATGATAAACAGAAAGAAAAGGCCAGACTGTCAGAAACTGCCCAATCAAACTTTATAGGATTGGTCTATCCTACCCCCATGTTGTAGGAAAATGCTCCTATACAGCAAGCTTGTCTTAAAGTGTCTTAAAATTAATTTGTTTATAAAGTGAGTAATTAATGATATATTTACTTTTAAATTATTAATAAATTAAAATCATAATGTACTTAAATGAAATCAAGAATAGATACTTCACTTGCTCACTTTACATACAAAAACTTATTTTAAAAGAGTTTTTTTGTTAGAAAATGCCAGCACCATTTTTCTCCTCTGTGAATTCAAAATAGGCACTAAGTGGAAACGTAAAATATGTGTAACAACACCAAAAAATTTTAGCTTGAAAAACTTTCTCAATATGAGTAAGGAAAAAATACGGGATCCGTAGGCTATTTAAACTTCCACGATTAAAATAATGAGAATACAAAAATACAATAATATTGTATCTTCAATTTGTGGATAGAACTCTCACAAATTAGCTCATTATTTTTCTCTCTTCAGAAACTCTCTATGAAGCTCTCTCTATTTTTCTTTCACTATTTTTCTCTCTGTGAGGAAGATGTCTCACTTCTCTCAAGAAGTTGCTTCTAGTTCTTCGATCTGATTTTCCTTTGTCTACGAGTGCTTCTATTTATAGAAGTTAAAAGGTAATGTGAATATGTTTGCAAACTATCGTCCACAAATTCAAAAATTTTGGCACCGAAAGCTATGCCTTGCCATCCTATAATTGATGGTGGGAGAAATTGTCAAAGTTGTGCATTTAATGCACAACCACTTTTGGCTGGCACTCCAACCACATTTTGAAATCTTGCACATTTGGTGTATATTTTTTTTTGGCTGGATCCCACAATTCTCCCCCTCCAGCCAAAGGAAAAATATCATTGGATCAATTTGGGGTTGATGCTAAGCCTGTAGCTTCTTGACAAAATTCTAACTTCTCTTTTGGTAGAGCTTTTGTCATCATATCTACACCTTTTTCTTTGGTGTGTATTTTCTCAACCTGCAGCAGTTTACTTTCCAACACATCACGTATCCAATGATACCTTACGTCGATGTGTTTTGATCTTGAATGAAATGTCGAGTTCTTGTTGAGATGAATTGCGCTTTGATTGTCGCAATAGAGAACATAACTTTCTTGATTTTGGCCTAACTCTTGCAGGAACTTCTTCATCCACAAGACCTCTTTACAGCCTTCAGTGATTGCGATGTATTCTGCTTCTGTGGTGCTCAAAGCAATGCACTTTTGTAGTCGTGATTACCATGAGACAGCTCCCCCTGCAAAAGTAATCAAATACCCAAATATAGACTTTCTTGAATCTACATCCCCTGCCATATCAGCATCTGCATACCCAATGAACATTAGATTTCCATTGCCAAAACACAAGCACCTTTTGGTAGTTCCTTTCAAATACCTTAGTATCCATTTCACAGCATTCCAATGATCCTTTCCTGGATTCGATATCTACTTACATCATATAATGTCGATATTGTGCAAACCATTGCATACATAAGGCTAACCACAGCAGAAGAATAGGGCACCTTGCTCATTTCTTCTTTTTCTTCTTCATTCCTTGGACATTGTGTCTTACTGAGTTTGAAATGACCAGGTAATGGAACATGTACAGGTTTGGCATTATGCATGTTAAACCTTTCAAGAACTTTCTTGATATAGTCTTCTTGTGATATCCACAACATCCTTCTAGAATGATCTCTAGTGATCTTTATTCTAAGAATCTTCTTTACTGCACCCGGATCTTTCATGCAAAAGATTTGCTTAATGCCTTCTTAAGAGCAGCTATCTTTGTCTTATCTTTCCCAACAATTAGCATATCATCAATATATAATAGAAGTATGATAGATTCACTATTCTTATAGTTCTTCACAAACACACAATGGTCTGCGGAGGTCTTCTTGAAATTATGTTGGGCCATGAAGAGATCGAACTTCTTGTACCATTGCCTTGGAGCTTGCTTCAAACCATAAAGACTTTTCTTCAAGTAGCACATAAGGTGTTCTTTACCTGGTTCTGCAAAACCTTCAGGTTGCTCCATTTAAATTTCTTTCTCTAGGTCTCCATGTAAGAATGCTATTTTGACATCAAGTTGTTCTATCTCCAAGTCTAGTTTAGCAGCTAGACCAAGGATTGTTCTAATGGATGTCATTTTCACCACTGATGAGAAGATTTCTTCAAAATCTATACCTTTCTTCTGATTGCACCCTTTCAAAACTATTCATGCTTTGTATCTGGGGTTTGGGCTATTCTCTTCAGTCTTGAGCTTGAACACCCACTTGTTCTTCAGCGCCTTTCTTCCATCGAGCAATTTCACTAGGTCATACGTATTATTCTCCTTTAGAGACTGTATCTCTTTTTTCATGGCTTGCAACCATTTCTCCTTACCATTCGTCTCAATGGCTTCCACGAAGCTTTGAGGTTCTCCTTCATCAGTGAGATTAACATATTCGTCTGAGAAATACCTTCTCGAAGGTTTCCTATCTCTTGTGGATCGTCTTACTTAGGGATCATGTTCCGTTTGAATATTATCCATTGCTTGCTCTTCATTCGTCTGATCAAGTTGCTCTGTGTGATCAGGTTGTATCATCTGAGGCAGCTCAGTGACTCTTTCGAGAGTTTCTCCCCCTGAATTATTTATCATAAAGGGACTCAAATCAGAAATCACCTTTAGCTTCTCAGATTGCTTGATATCTTGGATCGTCTGTTCTTCAAAGAATATCACATCTCTGCTTCGAACATTCTTCTTATTTGCAGGATCCCATAATCTGAATCCAAGTTCGTCTCTTGGTGAACCAAGGTATATGCATTCCTTTGCTTTAGCATCAAGCTTTGCTCTTTCATCTTTAGGAATGTGGACAAATGCCCTGCATCCAAAGACTCTCAAGTGACCATAAGAGGCTTTCTTTCCAGACCATACTTCATCTGGTATCTCTCCATGTAAAGGTCTTGAAGGAGACAAATTTATCAAATCAACTGCAATTCTTACTACTTCACCCCAAAATGACTTAGGAAGTTTTGCTTGAGAAAGCATGCTTCTGACTTTCTTTGCAATCGTTCTATTCATCATTTCAGCTACTCCATTCATCTAAGGAGTCTTGGGAGGTACCTTCTCATGTCTTATCCCATGAGCTTTACAGTATGCTTCAAATGGACCTTTATATTCTCTGTCGTTATCAATTCTCAAGCATTTCAACTTTCTTCCAGATGCTCGTTCCACAGAAGCATGGAATTCTTTGAAAGCTTGAAGAACTTGATCTTTCGTCTTCATTGGATACACCCACACCTTCCTAGAGTGATCATCAATGAAGGTAACAAAGTATTGAGCACCACCAAGGGACCTTTCAGACGTTGAGCAAACGTCTGAATGAACAAGATCCAGAATCTACTTTCTTCTTCTTGCATCATCTGATCTTTGGAAAGATATTCTGTGTTGTTTGCCTGCTAGACAGTCTTCACAGGATTCAAGTGGCTGCCCTTTTATGTTTGGAAGATGATCTTTTGCGAGAATCTCCAAACCTTTCTCGCTCATGTGGCCTAGTCGTCTGTGCCACAATTCTTTGGTTGCGTCTTGAGCAACATTGGTCTCTCCCTTGTATATCTTTCCTTGCATGATGTACAAGGAGCCTACCTTCTTTCCACGAGCAACAATCATGCTTCCTCTGCTGAGCTTCCATCTACCAGCACCAAATTGATTTATCATCCTAACTTCATCTAACTTTCCTGCTGAGATAAGGTTCAGACGTATGTCTGGAACATGTCTTACCTCTTTTAGCATAAGTTTGTTTTCATTCTTAGTAATCAAAGTTACTTCACCAATGCCAACAATCTTGCTTGTGACACGATTTCCTATCTTCACCGTACCAAAGTCTCATTTTTGGTATGATGAGAAGAATTCTTCATGAGGAGTTACGTGGAAGGATGCTCCAGAGTCAATTATCCAAATGCAGTCATTAGATGCAACATTTAGATAATTTTCCTCTCCGACAAGAAATATGTTCTCATCATTCGAGGCCATTACAGTAGTGGTTCCTTCTTCCTTCTTCTTCTTTGGGTTTATCTAGTCAGGATGGACTGTTCCATCCTGTTGATCTCTCTTCAAGAATCTGCACTCAAACTTCTTGTGGTCTGGTTTGCCACAATAATAACAATTTAGTCTAGTGCGAGATTCGGATCTACCTTGTGATTTTTCACGACCTCTTTTTTCACGATTCTTACTATTTCCTCTATTTTCAACAACATTGGCTTCAAACTGGTTGTTCAAGCCTCTTTCCCTCCGTCTTGACTCTTCATTCAGCAAACTGTCTGTAACAGAATTCATGCTAAGCTTTCCTTCTGCAGCAGAATTGTTGAGAATGACAACTAGAGTGTCCCAACTCTCAGGCAGAGAACTGAGGAGTAGAAGAGTCTGTAACTCATCATCTATCTTCATTTCTGCCTTCATCAATTAATTCACATTACCTTTGAAGGTGTTCAGATGTTCGATTATGTTTTGACCGTCCATGTACTCCAACTTTACCAACCGTCTAACAAGGTGGGCTTTGTTTCTGGGCGTCTTCTTTTGAATCAAGGATTCAAGCTTCGTCCACAACTCATACACATTTGTATAAGTTGATACATACTTGAACAAACTGCGATCAATGTATTTGCGAATCATAGCTACTGCCTTCTGATTCAGGAGCTCCCAATCTTTGTCGATCTTCCCTTCCAGTTTATCCTTCTAGGTAATTGACTCATACAAATCCTTGCAATATAAGTGGTCTTCCATCACCGGCTTCCAATAGAAGTAATTTTCAGTAGTAGCTTGAACATATCTCCATCATGAGTGACAGAACCCTTCATCTTGAATTACACAAGATAATAGCTCCCCCAACCAAACGAGCTCTGATAAAATTTTCAGTTGACAGTGATCCCAATAAAATCTTTTTTGATGTGAAAAATTAGTCAATGCTACAACCACAGAGCATACTAAGAATTTTTTATGGGATTAACAACCGGGCTAGCTCTCATACCACTGTTGGGAAATGCCAACACCATTTCCCTCCTCTATGAACTCAAAATAGGCATTAAGCGGAAACGTAAAATAAGTGTAACAACACCAAAAAAATTTAGTGTGAAAAACCTTCTCAATGTGAATAAGGAAAAAACTACGGGACTTGTAGGCCACTTAAACTTCTACTATAAAAATAATAGGAATACAAAAATATAACAATATTGTATCTTCAATTTGTGAATAAAACTCTTACAAATTGACTCACTATTTTTCTCTCTTCAAAAACTCTCTACGAAACTCTCTCTATTTTTCTTTCACTATTTTCTCTCTGTGAGGAAGATGTCTCACTTCTCTCAAGAAGTTGCTTCTGCTTCTTCGATCTAATTTTCCTTCGTCTATGAGTGCTTCTATTTATAGAAGTTAAAAGGTAATGTGAATATGTTTGAAAACTGTTGTCCACAAATTTAAAAATTTCGACACCGAAAGCTATGCCTTGCCATCCTATAATTGCTAGTGAGAGAAATTGTCAAAGTTATGCATTTAATGCACAACCACTTTTGGCTGGCACTCCAACCACTTTTGAAATCTTACACCTTCGGTGCATATTTTTCTTTGACTGGACTCCACATTTTTCTATACTATAAATTTACCTCCACGTAAAAAAATAGCTTTTTGTACTATAAAATAATTTCAAATTTTAAAAAGTAAAGTATTATTTTACTTAAAAATTACTTAAAGCTTGACGGTAGTTTAGACACTACAAAACCATTATAAGAGTATAATTGGAGGAAACATAACCATTGTAAGAGAGCAAAACATACAGAAACCCCAAGTATCACTAGGAACTAGTTTAATAAGTGGGTGATAAGCACCAAGAAAACTGTACAACATAACCAGGAATATGTATAATCACCTACTGATTAATAGACGAACATCTATTCACATTCCATGACAAACAATATTATCGTGAGTTACATCAGAATCATAGGGATATAATCAAATGGATTAATTGATTTACGGTTGATTCCATCAGGTTGAATCTCTCCCTGAAAGAATAAACAAAATAATTGAGTAAAAAAAATAAAACAAAACTGCCACTTGAAATAGAAGAAATCTCAAGCAATCTTAAGAGCACAAACCATAGGTGGAAGTGCGGATGGAAGATATGGTGAGCCACTAACAAAATTTGATGAGATGTGATGATCATCAAACCCACCAACAGGGGCAATGCCTTGCATCCCGCCTTTATTGGATACCTGGTAAAAGAAAAACTTTTATGGTAATACGCCATATTGACACCAACCTCAGAAGCTCTTGAATCCAAAAATTGATCATCGATTGATGGAAGATTGTGCAGCTGCAATCCTTGATTAAGGTCATCATCCATTGGAACTGGGGTAACAGAATCTTCAAATGCATTCCATGGCTGCTCAGTCTCAACATACAAAATCTTATTTAAGTTTCAATTTATTCCATGGTATCTTCAATTTTGAAAGGTTTAAGAAAGCATAGGACATCGTGTATTTCTTATGGAGTTTAGCACAAGAACATGAAATAAAACCAGCCATGCACCAAATTTTCTAGAACTTACTGGAGTGTTTGTTGCTGCAACAGATGTTAGAAAATTTTCTATAATTTTGGACTTCCATTGATTTATCTGTTTGCCAAAACTGGTTGAATGGTAACTTGATATTTCTTGAAATTCATTTTATATTGTGATCAAAGAGTTCATTGGAAATCACATGTTGGACTCCGAGTTCAAATATTATATGTGCTTGAAAATGTGTTAAACCCGGTTGCTTGATTTTATGATGAGTAGAATAAGACAACCCTTCAACGAAGGGATAGGACCCCTCTCCACAACCTTTATATATATATGTGTCTTTTCAAGATAGAGGCATGATCTTTTGACTAACAAACCATTATTGCCCCATCTAAAAGAGAGAGGAAGATCCTAATTCTTGTAGTCCACAAGTATGTACAATCATTGGTCCTTCTTGATCGTAAATTTGACACACAACAAGATGTCTACAAAAAGTATGCCTTTGATTATTAATATGGTATTCTAAATTCATGAATCTATTATCTAGGGACTTACTTGGTATGATTTCTAATGTCTACAACAGAAATTTGTTCTTCTCCATTCTGCACACCATCATGCCATAAATCAGATGAAACTGAAGAAGGAACACTAACACTAGAAGTATCGGAAGATGGTCATTGCACATTTGCATTTAAGGTCGAAAATGAATCAAATATTTCTTGCAAAGAGTCAGCAGTTGAAGGTACTGCTGCTGGAATTTCTACTTGGGCAGTAGATGTTGTGGACTGAGGTGTATCAAATGTTGCCCATCCTTCATTTTTAGGGACAGATAACTCCAATGACTTCTCATTTGACGTTGATGATGGTTGGGATGTTTGTGTGGGTTGACTCTCGTTGAAAGATGGAATTGCAGTGAAAACAGATGATTGAACAGATCCACTGATCAAGCCTGAGAGGGTGCTGCTGGCATTAGGCAGCTGAAAATGATCAACAGATAAAGCAGATGAAGAGAATGGTTCTGGTGCCACTGGTGCCTTGGAAAGATCTGAGTTAACAGAACTTGCCGGACCAGATGGTCATGTAACACAAGATGCTTTATTCTGAAGGGATCCAGAAGCTTGGACAGGTTCTGAGAAAAAATCTACAAAACCACCAGAATTGTAAGATCTTAAAGTCATGTGAAGCGACACAGAAAGAAATGATCAGTATGCTACTGAAACAAGGTCACAAGCACTTTGAATGTAACAAAATGAATGAGTTTATTCACGAAGATATTTCAAACAATAATAAATTACCAAACTAAGTCAATCCGTCACAATTTTGGAAAGGAGGCTTCGAAAGTTTGGACACCAATATTGAATCAATCAGAAGTCCCATTGAGAGTTAAAAAGAAGACTTCACATTTTAACTTTTCAAAGGACTCTTACTGATGAGATTGACGTTAACAGACAGTGAGGTCTAGTGAACGAATAATCAAGAAGACACATTAGAGGGAAAGGCACAAACAACATAATCTCTTCTCTGCTTAATCCCAAATCTATGGTCTCCAATGTCATTTGTCAAGAGTAAAGAACTGAGATTTATATCGTGTTAATTGATTCCTAGAAGAAAAGCCATTTTTCAGTGGACAGTAATCCATATAGGTGAAGCTAGAACTTAGTTGCTGATTATATTTGAAACCATATGCTGATTTCCTCTAGTATAAACGTCTAAAATTTTGAAGTTTGTATCATGCTTCTCTTCAATAAAATCTCACTACAATCAAATTGTCTTAACTTTTACCAAAAATATAAAAAATAAAAAATAGTCATAACTCATAACTAGTCACAAGCTATAACGCCCTCTCTCTGAAGCTAGAACTCTCGAGTAACAGACAATGGTGCTCTTGGCTTCATACCAAAATGAGGTGACATGTGGACGTGGGGCTCTAAAGAACATTAAAAACAGAGAAAGAAAGATCAATTATTAAAGTGAAAAAAAATCGAATCATAAGTGAAAGAATACACCAAGAATATGCATTCATTCAACTTATTAGTTCTTTCTGTACAGACAAATTTGCCCACTGTATAAATGTATGTATGTGTATATATACACATTTCAAGACTTCATACATGTAACTTGTCGAGTATACAAACTGGAAACAGTACCCTACTATGTTGGATGTTTCTACATCAGGCTCACAAAAGTTTTATATATGATCTTCAACGGATACGGTTCACCTGAGCAAACGGCGCCTTGTTTGCCTTTGGTGCTGGTTTGGACGCCTCTGGTGTACCAAAGACATTCCAAAATTGCAGAGTCTCGTCCCCTGCTGCAGAGGCCACAGTACACCCATCTGGACTTTGAGCCATGAATAGCACCCTGGATAAACCAAGAATATGCATTCATTCAACTTATTAGTTCTTTCTGTACAGACAAATTTGCCCACTGTATAAATGTATGTATGTGTATATATACACATTTCAAGATTTCATACATGTAACTTGTCGAGTATACAAACTGGAAACACTACCCTACTATGTTGGATGTTTCTACATCAGGCTCACAAAAGTTTTATATATGATCTTCAACGGATACGGTTCACATGAGCAAAGGGCTCCTTGTTTGCCTTTGGTGCTGGTTTGGACGCCTCTGGTGTACCAAAGACATTCCAAAATCGCAGAGTCTCGTCCCCTGCTGCAGAGGCCACAGTACACCCATCTGGACTTTGAGCCATGAATAGCACCCTGGAGGTATGACCATTGAGCTCTGCCATCTTCACCATAGAAGGGTATTTCCAAAGGGTAAGCTGGTTCTGGGTGAAACCATGCGAGCTAAGCAACTCGCGCTCATTCTTGTTCCACAGCAGGGCGCACACCTGCGAGCCTGTGTCAACAGAGTTCAAGCACGCACCCGTATGTGTGTTCCAGAACTTGATGCACTGATCACCCCCACCTCCACCAGAAGCTAGTAGATTTCCCTGAAACGGACACCAAGCCAGTGCCTTCACAGCAGCCCTGTGCTCCTCAAACCTGTGAAGCCAACGGGTCAGCGAATTCGACGAGGCCGTGGACCTGTCCCATATGTGAACAAGATTATCGTTGCCTCCACTCGCCAATTGCTGCCCTGAGCCAGACCACTTGAGTCCACAGACCTCTTGTTGGTGTCCCCTATAGGTTTCAACAATGTGAGATCTTACTCTAACATCATTGTTAACAATTCTACTATCCATTCCTCCCGTTGTGAGGATATGATTGTTCCAAGCTAGTGAACCCACTCGCGCTTGGTGTCCACCCCTCAGTGTTCTTAGCTGCATTGACCAAAACAAACCATAGAATCATCAAAATGAATAAGTCTCAATTTTAAAAGAATACAAAACAATGCTCAAAATGGTTAAAATGCAGTCGGTTTTAGAGGTCATGGACATGGGAATTGTTCAAATCAATTGCTAACTAAAGGAATTATGATATTTACCAGCCTACTAGTGATAGAATCCCACAGCTGGACATGGGAATTGTTCAAACCAATGGCTAAATGTCGTCCATCGGGAGCCCAGCTAACACTCGTAACAGGGCCATCTTCCTCATCAATGGTGACAAGTTCCGAAGTGGAGCTATCTGAGGCATTCCAGAGATATACTACGTTACCAAGAGCAATGGTGAGCACATTGCTGCTACCCCAGTCAAGTAAATTCAAGTAGAAGTCGTCCACCATGTCCGGAGCATCTAACGTCCTCTCAGAACTCTGAAAATCATTTTGACAAACACTTAGAATGCAAACAGCAACACAATTGAAAATCTGAGAGTGTATAATTGAGCACCGATTTTTATACCTGAGGAATGTATCGACGGAGCTTCTTGGAGGATTTGGATGGAGGAGGGGATGGGGAGAGGATGTGCTTGGGGATGGGTTCGACTGGCGTCGGCGGCTTGTTCTTGAACGCCAAGATTCGGGTGCGGTTCATGTTGAAGGCTTCGGCCAGGTGCTTCTGGTAGGCTTCTCGCGACGGCGACGTCACGGCGGCGGCGGCGGCGGGGTTCTCTTTGCCCTTTCTGCCCTCCGTCAGCATGTAGTGCGCGAAACCGAAATCCATCGCAGACCTGTTCGGGATGAACCTGTCCAACTGCACAAAATAGAAGTACCAAAAATTGAATCAGAAAAAAACCCTACAAAACAGAGAGATTATAAAGAAAGAGAGTTGTGAATTAATTGATTTCAAAGAACGTGAAATTGGGAGAGGGGGCTTTACGTTTTCTCGAGAGTTTTTTCGGTGGAGGAAGTGCTCTTGGAGAGGGAAACGGGATTTGGAAGAGCTCCACGGTCCCGAATCCATAGTCGGAAACGGGAAAAAGAAGAAGAAAAAGACGTCAATAACCCTAAAAAAAATAGAGAAGAAAAGATACAGAGAATTAAAAATTAAAAATATATAAAAAATAAAAGAAAACAGAGAAACAGAGATAGAGAGAGAAGAAGATGAATGCGGCGCGGTGGCGATGGCGGTGGCGGTAGCAGTTGATCTGTCAGAGCTTAAAGATTATCAGAGAGAGAAACGTTAGTTAGAGAGAATCAGAGAACGTTAGAACACGATGCATCGTTGTTATGACTTATGAGTGAGAACGTTCAATTTATATGGAAATAGCCGTTGATATGTGATTTGACGTAAATACCCCTCGTTCACGACTCATTTTGACGTCGTTTTGGGAAGTTTCATCAATGCGTATCTAGGTGTGCATCTGCATTTCATTTCAATTTTCGTTTTTTTTTTGGGTCAAATTTCAATTTTCGTTAGAATAAGAGTCCATCACCACCGTACCTTTTTAGTGGGCCAAGGCGGCCCAGTTTCGCCATCTTTTTGGGGCCACGAATTTATCTGACTAAACTTACTTTGAACAACAAAAATCCAATTAAATGAGGGTTTGCTTGTTAACATTAATTTGAGTAAGATGTAAGAAATTAAAATTTGTCGACCAAAAAAAAAGAGTAAGAAAATAAATTTTAGTAACATTTATGATTATTAAATCATCACTCGTATGATACTGATTGTTTGGTCAAATAAAAAGTAGATTCAATTGAAGAATGTTTAGAAATAAATCAAATGGTCTTTACTACGTACATCTATTAATTATTATTAAGTACAAAATAATCAAGGAACTGTCATGAGCATATCAAATTGCTCAATGTAGGAGAAGAGATCAAGTTTGAGGGGAGGATGGAATGACATACGACAAAGAGTAGATTTATGTGAAAAGCAACATCAACTTCTTGAAATGAAGATACAAATTTAAATTTTAAAGAAACAATTCTTATACGAAAATCGCATAACTTTCGTACTCTCGCAATCAAACAGTGATTAGTCACATGAGCGGTTTAAATGAATAAAATCTATAAGAATACTTTGAGGTCTTAAAAAAAAAAGGAATGACATATATATAATACAGCTGATAAACCATTGCAATAACTCATTTGAGTGTTTGCCGTTGATGTGCTATATGCCCCTACTTTACTCCCAAAAGGAAAAATGGAAAAACAAAATAAAACTATACTAACTTTATTTTTGTTTTTTTAATATACAATTAGTTATCCAGAAAACCAAGTGAATGATGTGTTTCTGTTCTTTCTTTAGAATGAGTTACAAATTACGTAATTTATAAAACGTTAGGTAACACACATAAACTAATAATTAAAACCATTGAATCATGTCAGAAAAATGCAAAAGATTCACATGTTTAACACAGCCGCAAGTATTATCTACATTTTTTCTGCTGGATAATCGGAGTCAAAGACCCAAAACAACTAGTGCACTCTAAAAAAAGTGTCAACGAAGTCAAAGTACAAAGGTAAAGAAAGAAACGGTAAAAAATGATTAAAAGTTTGAGGTCCCAAGTTCCGAAGATGACCATCATTTGCCAAAGCATCTACACTAGTATTTGCCTCCCTGTGAATATGGCTCTATTAACCGGATTCAAATTGAGCAACTTTCATGATAATATCATCATAGTTGCCAAAGCAAGAATGATGTGATCACATCCAGCTCTCACAAATTTATAGCCACCTGATCGGCCTCTATCACAATATGGCCAGGGCGGAGCTAGGCTGGAAAAAATGATAGCTTAGGGGGACCATCTTAAAAAAGATTAAAAAAAAAATTACAAGAGTGTCTTTGAAAATTTTGGGGGCAGCCTCCATAGCATGTATGAGGCGCCACCCCTTTTATGGCGTACGATCAAACCGATGGCAAAATTAATGCCATGAGTGAAGCCCCAAAGCTCAGCTTGAGTTATTGAGCAGGAGCCAAGATTACACACAATGGAGGAGACAAACCCACACTGCTCATTCCTTAAGGTATCTCACAAGCACCCCAACATCAGTATTCAGTTTTGAGAAAACCTGATGGAGGAGTCATCCAGTAAACTACACGTGATTAATTAGTGCCTGTTCAGAACAGACTAAATAGAGAATCACACAAATAAGTTTAATATTATATCTTGACTCAATTTTAAAACATTAAATCTATAGATATTTATACTTATATAGCTAATTTGTCCGTTACTTTTCAATTTCCTCACCTACATATAAAATATAACTCACTTGAAATTTCCAAAAAGTACCAAATAACTAAACAACTGCTTTCTAGTATGAGTAACACCATCCACCATTGCAGTATACTAAGCAAAGAGTCTCCAAACCACGGCATCATACACGCCTGGAGAATAATGGCCAAGATTTTCATACAAATATTTATTGGCACCAACCGTCGAAGCCCAGGAATATCATAAGAGCCATCATCCCTAATAACCCCACCAACCGGAAACTCCCAAGGCCTATCCATTGTCAGAAGATTTATCTTTATAATTTGAAACCCATGAGATTAAAGCACACGTCTTAGTTGAATTTAGATATAATCAATCCGAACCAACTACCAGGCTTTGCATTACATAGAATAAGCGTGAGCATATCAAATGCTCTAAAACTCATCCAATTACAATTACCAACTAAGTCTAACACCCTCAAAAGTCTCTCAATCTAAATCCAATTTGATCACGATCGATACCTGCCAGAACACTAATTCTAACTACAATATCATTCAATTACAAATGTATGGCCTGTATATAGCAGGGACTATGAATTGCAAGGCTACCGTGGAAGTAACGGGCAATATTTTAATCTGATAAAAATAAAAGCATTAAAACCTATCTCATGAGTAACTAGACTGGCTATGCATAAATTTCTATATGGCTATGATACTACATTCTACAGCATAATCCTATGCAAAAGGATTTCCCCCAAAAGCAACTGGACCCTGCGTCTGGACGTTCCTGTAAATTAGCAACTCAAAAAGTCAATGAACATGCTCTGGAAAGAAAAAAGAGAAAAAAAAAAAGAACAGACTGTCAGAAACTGCCCAATCAAACTTTATAGGGTAAGTCTATCCTACTGCCATGTTGTAAATCTACCACCATATAATACTCTCATGTCAACATTCTCACTTCTATATCTCTAGGTGTTGTCACTAAGTAGCTTTTAGTATTATAAAATAATTATAAATATAAAATAAATAATATTATTTTACTAAAATTTTACTTGAAGGTAAATTTACACTTTACAGCATGACGGCAGTTTAGACTCTCCAAACTTTGCAAAACCCCACATACAGTTTCATAGCAAAGGATATCCATGAAGAGTGGACTACTCAAAAAACTTAATACAACAAAGTGAAGGTCTTCCTCTCCCAATACCATTTACTGGAAAGTGGACACCCTTGTGAGTATCTCATTATAATTGTTATATATTTTGATGCATAGATTTTGTATGAATGGTGATATTAGAAATTCCCAAAGAGTATTCTTCTAATGGTGACAAGTGACAACTAAGTTGAAAATGCCAATAAGTTTCGATCTTATCAAAAAGAAAAAACACACAAGGAAAACACACATCGATAGATTACAATGCATCTCAACCACCATATCCACGGAAAAAAAAAAGGCCACACATGCCAACTTACGGTATTTGAGAACTTGGTGGTTGCGTAGCCATGAATGACAAACCACCTACATAATTGAACCAAAAATCAGCACAAGATGACATTAAGAAAATCCTACTGATACAGATATTTGAAATGCATTAATATCCTACTAACACAGATATTTGAATTGCATTTACAAGTGTGAGCACAAATCAGATGATTTTAACAGCAATGGAAATAGAAGTCAGGCAATGACAATAATTGAAATGTTATGAGTCTTGGACGACTACCTTGTCCTGTAGAGGAAATATAAGGGGTCACTGTATTTTGAGGGAGCCATGGTTCAGCAATACCACTATGGAAGGGGGGTGGTAACTGGGAATCTGGCAGAGCAGCTTGCAAAGAGCTAATATCAAGGAACTGCAATTGACACAGCATACATGTTACAGATAATAGGAAACTGAAGAACAACTTGAAGTTACCATCTCACTGTCTCCTATATCCCATGATCCACATTGTCAAATTTGTATATTTTCATTACGCAGCAATAACAGCATTACTACATCAGTTCCAAATTGGAATAATTGATAGAGTAGAATGTGTACCGAATTATCTTTATGATTATCATGCCATTAAGTGACCAAAGCAAAATAAAAGAATAAAAGCACAAATTATATGGTTCAAGCAAAATGCCCAAATTTGAATTGAAAAATTGAGCAACTTCTTTAGCCAGACTAAAAACATCTACATTGGATGTGAATTCAGAAGTTCAATACAGGCAAGCTGAGTTAAAATTACAGTGATATGAGTGTATGTAAAAGACTATTGCATCTTGAACAATAAATAATTCTACAATCACAAGCCTGTTTCTAATTTAGATATGCATACACATACAAAGAATACTAGGTAGTAGTTTTCAGAATGTTAAATTTCGAACATAATATAGGGAGAGCTTTAGAATTATATGCTTATTTCAGGTTTTAGAAGTGCAGAAAGTGTTGGGCAAAATGTTTTAACAGGAGAAATAAACAAGGAACTGCCTCGAAAAACTATATAAAATCCTTTAGGTTTTTGGAGCTGTGTGGTGGAATTGCAACAAATTTTCATGAACAGTCAGAACATAAAAAGGAGCTGCACAGAAAAGCTGTAATTAAGTATTAATTAAGTATATCATACAAAGGTAACAAAGCATAATAGAAATGCGTAATCATATACTAGGAAACTTCAAGAGTGTGATTGGAGGAATCATGGCCATTGTAAGAGAGCAAAACATGCAGAAATACCAAGTATCACTAGGAACTAGTTTGATTAGGGCAATATGCACTAAGAAAACCATACCAATTCCAGGAATATGTATAATCACCTACTGATTAATAGACAAATATATATTCACAGTCCATGACATACCATATTATTGTGCTCTACATCAGAATCATAGGGATAATCAAATGGATTAGTTGATTTACGGTTGATTCTATTAGGTTGAGCCTCTCCCTGAAAGAAGAAACAAAATAACTAAATAAAAAAAATAAACTGCCACTTGAAATAGAAGAAATCCCAAGCAATCTAAAAGCACAAACCATCGATGGAAGTGTCGATGGAGGATATGGTGAGCCACTAACAAAATGTGATAAGCTGTCATGATCATCAAATCCACCAACAGGAGCAATGCCTTGCGTCCCACCTTTATTGAATCCCTGGTAAAAGAAAAACTTCTTGATAATTTCTTTGACTTTCAGGACCATACGGACTATCATGGTGATACACTATATAGACACCAACCTCAGAAGCTCTTAAATCCAAAAATTGATCATTGGTTGATGGAAGATTGTGCAGTTGCAATTTTTGAACAGGGGTAACAGAATCTTCAAATGCATTCCATGGCTGTTCAGTCTCAACATACAAATATACAAAATCATATTTAAGTTTCAATTTATTCCATGATGTCTTCAATTTTGAAAGGTTTAAGAAAGCTATGACATCGTGTATTTCTTATGAGTATTTCTTATATCATCGCGTATATTCAGTCTCAACATGCAAATATACAAAATCATATTTAAGTTTCAATTTATTCCATGATGTCTTCAATTTTGAAAGGTTTCAGAAAGCTATGACATCGTGTATTTCTTATGGAGTATCGCACAAGAATATAAAACCAGCCATGCACCAAACATTCTAGTACTTACTTGAGTGTTTGTTGCTGTAACAGAAACTTGTTCTTCTCCATTCCGCACATCATCATGCCATAAATTAGATGTATCTGAAGAAGGAACACTAACACTAGAAGTATCAAAAGATGGCCACTGCATATTTGCTTTGAAGGTCGAAAATGGATCAAATCTTTCCTGTAAAGAGTCAGCAGTTGAAGGTACTGCTGCTGGAATTTCTACTTGTGCAGTAGATGTTGTGTACTGAGGTGCATCAAATGTTGCCCATCCTTCATTTTTAGGGACAGATAACTCCAGTGACTTCTCATTTGAGGTTGCAGCCGAAGTCTGCTGAGTAAGATCTGCAAAGAAATCAACAGATGAGGGTTGGGATGTTTGCATGGGTTGACTCTCATTGAAGGAAGGAACTGCAGACAAAACAGATGATTGAAACAGATCCACTGATGAAGCGTGAGATGGTGCTGCTGGCAACTGAAAAAGATTAACAGATGATGCAGAAGAAGAGAATGGTTCAGGTGCCACTGATGCCTTGGAAAGATCTGAACTAACAGAACTTGCCGGACCATATGGTTGTGCAACAGAAGACTCTTTATTCTGAAGGGATCCAGAAGCTTGGACAGGTTCTGAGAAAAAATCAACTAAACCGCCAGAATTATAAGATCTTAAGGATGACAGATTGCTGTCTGTTGATCCCAGTGAAGTGGTTCTCTGGGGAAAAATTGCAAATTAATGTCATGTAAAGCGATAGAGAAAGACATGCTCAGCATGCTACTGAAACATGGTCACGAGCACTTCGAATGTAACAAAATGAATGAGCACACTCACCAAGAAAATTCAAACAATAATAAATTACCCAAACTTAGCCAATCCCTCACCATTTTAGAAAGGTGGCTTTCGAAAGTTTGGACATCAATATTGAACAAATCAATCAGAAGTCCCATTTATATTTTCAGCACAAGTGAGAGTTAAAAAGAAGACTTCACATTTTAACTTTTCAATGGACCTTACCCATGACATTGATGTTAACAGACAGTGAGATCTAGTAAACAAATAATCAAAAAGATACATTCGGGGGAAAAGCAAAAACAATATAGTTTTTTGATATGCCTACAGCAGAATAAAATCCCTTCTCAGCTTAATCCCAAATCTATGGCCTCCAATGTTTAGGGTAAAGAACTGAGATTTATATCATGTTAACTGATTCCTAGACAAATAGCCATTTTTTGATGGACAGTGATCCAATTATCAGAGCCAATATTGTCCAATATAAAGTTTTTTAGATACCAAACATCTTTTTGGTTCATAGAGTATCAGAAAAGAAGAGTGAAAATATGAATAACCTTCAGAAACACTCCCATAATATTGATTTAAGTTTACCAGGGAAAAAAATTATATCTTTAAGCAAACACATATTTTTCTATCTGTCATAGAAGCAAGAACAAGAAAAACAAACCTGTGGATGATGAATTCCATCTGCATCACTCTTGGCATTTCTTTCCAGAGATGTACTTCTTGAACGGGCACCAGAATGCTGATAGGATGGACTGCTAAACCCAATGTCCTTATGAAACTGGGGAGACTGAACATCAGATTGGAATTGCTCACTACCACTAGACACAGAAAAATTAGAAATTCTCGGACCAGATCCCTCATTTGCAAATCTGTCATCATATGCATGGTCACTGAAGTGACCAGGACTATAGATAATACTACTCAACTTTCCTTCATAGCGAGCTTTATCCGAACCAGGCTTCCTGGTCAGTGCAGCTGCCTGTTTTCCATACCGCCGATCTTCATATTGGTAATCATATGGAGGACTTTGAGAATATGAATGATAAGAACTGGCACGCCTTGTATCATCTTCATGGATTCTAGGGCTCTACAGTCAGTTGCAAATATAACATGTTTAGCATTAAACTAAAGGGTAAAAATTAATTCAGATTATAAGTATACTGGAGCAACTAATTATGTCTGGTGGATTTCATTTGTGATTGCAAAAATTTAACTCCAATTCAATTCAAAAGTTTAAGTTTCTAAAATACTTAAAAGCACAAAGAAATAAAACCAGCATGCTCACTTTATCCATAAATTTCTTTTTATATTTATTGACTCATGCAATGTTTGGAATAGAATTGAATAAAAAATCTTATATTTTAGAACAAAGGAAGACTCAACAATTTTCTACACCATCAAGATAACCAGAAACCCAGTACTTTGGTTTCAGGAAATAATTTAGATATCCAACCATAAGACTAAGGCAAAATAAGCTTCAGAAAAGAATAGTTATCCAGAGAAACAAATAAATATCTAAGAATATTTTGCCTGCACATCTCTTGGAGGCTTGTCAGAAGACTTTGCTGCAGCATATCTTCGATCCAAATATACATTCCTTATAAACTCCCGTATTTTATCAACATTGCTGCAAAAGCAAAACATGATGATGTCACATAATGAGTTCTACATATTCAGATATGTAAATCATTTTAATTTTATAGCCTTAATAGAAAACCAAATTTATCGGACCTGCTATCTGGCAACCGCTGTCTTTGGAAGTCCCAATTTTTCAAATATATTTCCCTTGCGCGCTGAAATGAAATAGTCACAGATAAATCTCTTTTAAAGGAGGAAATAAAAGTGGCTCCAAATGTCAAAAAGAAGATAATCCACTGTTGTACCTGGTTACCCCCATTTTGAAGAGCATCAACTTCTTGTGAAGTGAACTTTGCCATAGACACAGACTTCACACGATGGGTAAACTCACGACTGCATGACATAAAGATAAACAAGTAATTTTAAGAATCATACATTATAACCCAATATAACCACTAATTCAGCTCCAACAAAATTTCATGACTTACCAAAAAGGATATATAGTAAGTATGAATAAGAATAATTTATTCCCATTAAACCATGAAAAATATGCATACAACATCACAAGAAAGTGAAGAAGATAGAACATATTGTTCAAGAAACAGGCTTATAATTTTGACTAAAATTTGTAATAAGGTCATATTTTATGCGAATATATGGAATTTATTATATATAAAAATTGAATATTTCCTTAAAAAGCAATTATTATTACTTAGGTGGCTTCCGGTTTTTCTAATTTTATCACGCACCAAGCATGGCCCACAAGTAAAACAGAAGTTTAAAAGAATTCCCATTTAGAGTTTAAGATTTCCTCTAAGTACAAGTGCATTATCAACTACTTCAGAAAGTACAGTTTTAAAGAATATTGAGGGCAATTAAAAATTTCACATGTTCATGATAAATTTCAACCATAAGAGCATCTAACATCACCCTGGCACTACGAACATCTTATAACTTAAAAGTACTATTATATGGTCATTGTCTTGAATGCTGACAATTAGCTGAACCTGGTAATGAAAACACAAGTATGTATGCTAAGCAATTAAATTTCCTAAATAAGTTGTTTATGATGTGTGTGTGTGTGTGTATAGCATATGCTCAAACCTGAATTTGAGAAGTGAAAACTTTTAACAAGCACTTTATATATGGAATCTGTTATCTCCATTGAAATCCCAGGCACATTTCAACGTTATGAACTTACCTTTCTTTAAAAAAAATATCAAAGACTGAAAAAACACATATTTAATAAAAAGAAAAGGAACTCACTGTATTCCGCTGCATGTCATGCAAACGAAGGTCCAAAAATTCGTACAAACATATTGCGGACCCTGTACAGATAAATTACATGTCAATTAACTGGAAATCGTCTTATAAGAGAGACAAAACTTTCAGGTGCTTCTTTCAAAAATAATCATCAAATTCTATAACCCTTCATTGGATGCAAAGAAAATAAAAAATCACAGGTTCAATTTCAGAAAAACAAAAATTCAATTACCCTCAAATACTTCAGCACATCACATCTTTAGTAAAAATACTACTAGTACTTATTATGCTAATTTCATCTAAGGCATTGTAATTTTGGAAGATCCACTAAATAGAAAGTGCAACTCAAAAAATTGAAAACTTCAATGTTCAACTCAACTTCCTGAAACACTCCCAAGTCTTCTCAGTTCAATCCAACCAACCAACCAACCAATCCACTTCAGCGCCAAAGGTTTCAACTTTGAATTAACCACATAACACAGAAAGCCAGAAACTTAAAACAAAAAAGCATTGAAACTAAAAACACACACTTACATCAACCCAAACAAATAAAAAAGGGGGGGTGGGGAATTTTTACCAGATTGTTACAGTTGATGCATCTTCGATTGGGTGGAAGCTTCATAAGACCTCTGATGATTTTCTCGTTCCTCTCTTCTTCCTTTCTGCTTCCCATTTCCGAAACAATCACAGAGAGAAACGGGGGAAAACCCTAGAAACTATAATCGAAGAAATTTTCCCTCGGAAATGCAAAATTTTCAGCTAAGGTTTACGGAAATTTCGACAAATTGAAAACGACGACGTCACGGTGGTGGTGAAGTTCGATCTTAATTCGCGAAAGGAAGAAGATGAAGTGACTGTGGAATTTGCGAAACGCTCTGTGATACTGATTTTTGTTTGGTTCACAGGAACAACTGAACAAGAGAGGCCAATAAAAGATGCATTTTCGTTACAGCTTGGTTTTTTTTATTTATTTGAAATAAATAAATAAATAAATTTAACTCTCTATTATTATTATTATTTCCACAGATTCATGGTCTAGTTTCAACTTTCAACTCAAACTCCACAGTACACAGGGATGACTTTTGAAGTGTAACGGGAACTCGGAAGTGCGAAGCGCCAACGTTTACAAAGCCCTTTTTTTTTCATTCTTTTTGCTTTTTTGCTTTAATATTTTGTTGTTATTTGTGTTTTCCAGAAAATTCGAACAAATAAAGTATAACTCAACAATAAAAAGTGTAACTCTTTTTTGATGCAAAATAAAGGTGTGATTCAAATCTTAATTTAGAATTCACATAATAAATAAACAAAAAAAGAGTATACAACTTTCTTAAACTTTAATTTTTTTACAAACCACTATCACTAACTTTAAAATTTTTTAAATTAATTTTAAATTTTAATTAATATTTTAATGGATTTTTTATTTAATTTAAATCTATTAATTTATTAACAATAATATTATATAATAATATTTTATTCATAATATTATTTTTTAGATTATTTATAAATTAAATTTTAATAATAAATTAATAAATAATTCTTAATTAATATTAATACAAATAAAATAATATCATATAATATTATCGTTAATGAATTAACGGATTTAAATTAAATATAAAAATTTATTGAGACATTAATTAAAATTTAAAGACTAATTAAAAAATTTTAAAATTCGTAGTAATACTTTATAAAAAAAATCAAAATTTAAAGAATTTTTATATTTTTTTAAAAAAAAAATCTTAATACTCAGTTGTATGATCTTTTAAAATAAAAAAAAATTTCAAGTAAAATTTTAAAAAGATTTTTTAAAAAATTAATATTATTTATATTTGAATGTAATAATAGATAAATATTTTTAATGTTTAAATAATTTTTTTATATTATGAAAAAAATTGAGAAACACAAATTTAAGTTCTTAAAAATGTACAATTTAAATTTTTTTAAAAATTCATCTAAACATATTAAAAATAAATAAAAGTATTTATTTTTTTAAAAAGTATTTTTTATTTAAAAATAAAAATTCAAATGAGCTCTTAATTTTAAGTATTAAAGAAAAGAAAAGAAATTTAAAAATGAAGCGTGCTTGATGAAAGAAGGTGGCAAGGGGCTCCCACTTTGAGGATTCCAGTCAGATTCCAGCCCCCAGCGACAAAACACACAGATGGGCTGAAGATTTCTTTAACATTTTAACACCCACATGTTAATTGTTCGTTATTTTATTTTCAATACAATTAAGATATTTTGAAATTGTAAATAATTACTTGCATATTTTGATAGATTTTATATCTTAGATACAATTCTTTTTAAATTTGTATAAAGTGCAAGTTAAAATTTTATTATATGTTTACATCTTTTGGACTAAATATAATTCAAATATTAAAAGAAAATGTGTTGTTAAAATTTTCAACAATGTAAAATAGTATTTAGGTGACTACCAGAGCAGCAACTTGAGGACAATCTCTAACGCTGTCATATTTTAAATTGACAGAATGGTAGATTTTTTTTTGTTGAATAGTGGTAGATGTTAATTTGAACTTTTGAAGATGCTTTTTACTAAAAGTTTTCAAAAATGATGTTCTTATATATTTTTGCTCCAATTTCACTTTTCACACTTTTTTTAGGTGATTATGATTAAATAAAAAAATAAAAGAAAAGTATAATAAATAATATTGATAAAAGTGTAAAAAAGATATATACATTATTAATAAATAATAATAATAAATAAATATATATAAATAATATTAAAAAATATAAAAAGATATATATATATATATATATACTGAAGTCATCTAATCTAACAAGTAATAATATCCCAAATAGTGTCTGAAATGAGGTGTCACAAAACGCCAAACTGGCAAGAAGTTGGAGAACTGCTCGCCCAGCAACACCACCAACCTAGTCAAACCAATATTAACACAAAAATAATTGAAGGTAAATGATATGGTGATTTAATTAACACCGATTCAAGCCTTTAAATTTAATTATAATGATGATGATATTAGAAGTTTAATCTTTCATTAGATCATATATTTGCTCTATTACTCAAGTACTTACACCTCTAATATAATTTTTTAAATAACAAAATTTATAATTCAAAAAAATTTATCATAAAAGAACTAGCCAAACCAAAATCTGGTTGAGATATTAATGATATGTTTAAAGAGGGAAAGACAGCATGAAAGGGAGAGGGCGGGGATAGAGAGAGACTTGTCTGCTTTGTTTAGATATATATACTTAAAGAAAAATGATGTTATTACATCATTTTTTCTATCACACTACTAATCACACTATTTTAGATATATATACTTAAAAGAAAATAATGTGATTATATTATTTTTTCATTACATTACTATTATTTTTTAATAATTATAATTAATTAAAAAAATAAAAAATATAATTAATGGTATGAAAAATAATATAAAAAATTATGTAAAAAAAATTAATATGAGAAAATCATAGTTAATACTTAAATAAAGAAAATGAAGGTAACTTTTGTCTTTTGTTTGTGTAAGTTAAAATAGTGAAAATGATAGTTATGTCATCTCATTCAATTTAAAATAATTTTTTTCCTATTTACTCCTAATTTGAGAAAAAAATTTATGATAGGAATTACCTACACTTCCCCATTTTTTTCATTTTAGAAAACCTCTAAAATAATAATTTGTCATTTTCTTCTTTTATTTTTCATTCTGACCTCACATTCAAACATAACATTAAAAAAAAACTCATTTTGTAGCCAATAAACTATCAAGTCACAAAAAAAAAAGCCCATCAAGTTACAAACTTTTTAAACCCAACTCGTGGCCCCCACCCCACCATAGAGTTTTATAGGCCAAAATAATGAACTGTTCTTTTATTTCGACTGTGTGGCATTTGAGTTAGGTCAAAGACATGACTGGACAACAATCACTGTATACAAGAAAAATATCCTAGTAATTATCGTTGATAAAGATTTCGAATGCTCCTAGAACCATAGTTTAGGTGAGGCGATGTAAAACATCTTCGTCTCCTCGATATATAGTTATATAGGTGTCACTTATGATGGTTACCTTGGGTTTGGAATTATTAATAAAATTAGTACGGGGTAAAATTTCTGTTTTCTAATATTGATTATTAAATTGAATTTTAAAATTTATAAATTTGAAATAATTTGCAATTTGATATAAAACTAACAATATGAATGATAATTATAACAATCATTGATTAATAAAATATATAAAAAAAGATGATTTTATAACAAAGTTTTAGATCAACTTATACTATTTCATTACAACTTTATTAATAATAACAATAAAATCTGATATGAAAGTAATGAACATAAAGTATAAATAACAATAATAGGAAAATATTTGAACTTAATCTTCATAACATAAGTAAACTAAATCATCAAAATGTAATCTTCGCATTAAGATAAATAAACATATAAGTAATTAACTTTATCAAATTGAGAAACATGAATAAGAATAATAACGATAACTATTAACCACTGAATAAAAAATATTATGGAGAATTAGGTAAAAATCATTAAGATCAATTTCTACTATTTCATGATAGCTTTATTAAAATGATTAGATCTTATATG
Organism: Ormosia semicastrata; assembly: GCA_029884595.1. NCBI lineage: Eukaryota > Viridiplantae > Streptophyta > Magnoliopsida > Fabales > Fabaceae > Ormosia > Ormosia semicastrata. The sequence goes on along the minus strand of JAQQTO010000036.1, from coordinate 4,888,867 downwards.
AAAGTTAATTATAATAAACCACTTAAATAGCACTAATTTGCTAAAATATTCATATAAAATCTTCATTGACATCCTGCATTAATAATATAAGAATCTTGTAAGAAAAATATAATTACTAACCAAAGAGAAAAACGTAAGATATTAAATGCTCTTACCATTACAAATGCAGCATTAGAAAATTGGAAAAAACAATGATAATATACTTAGCAAAATTAATTTTAACAATAAATGAAAATTTGAAAATGGAATGATATATAACAGGGTTATTTAACCACGATTGTCTTGAACTCTTTACACTTTTATTCTTTATTTACAACAAAATTAATAATAATACCTCTTATATAAATCTTCAAAAAGAATTATTTGAAAATAATAATTTTTTTGTTGTTTAACAAAAATTACCATGATCGTCATAAATCAAAATTTTCCAACAATATCCACCTTAATATTATAACTTTTGTTAGAACAACATAATTCAAGTCTCAATATTTTACCATTTGAGAAATTCTATATAAGATAAAAGCATTAGTATGATCTCTAACATTTTGTACTTGTGATAAAGAATAAATTTTTAATTTAAATTAATTGAAGATATAATTTAAAATTTTTATAATAAAAAATATTTAATTACTTAAATTTTATAATAATAAATTAAATTTTAATTGGTTTTATTAAGTATTTATGCAAAAAAATTACTTTCAAGACATACAAATTAATATTTTTTATATAAGACTTTTACCTAGTGAAATGTAGATATTAAAATTTTAAATATTATAAAATAATAAATATATTTGAATAAAACAAATATTCAATTATAGATAATTAATAATTTTAATATATTTTTTGTAAAATATTCACTCACTGAATGTATATAAAAATATATTTTTATGTAAAATTCTAACTTATGGTAATGTAAATACCTTTATATTAAAATATTATAGAATACACATAATATCATGAGTTTTTAAATATTTTAAAACAAAAATATGTGTCTTTAGGCAAAGTTTTAAATTCTCGCGACGTTTTCATGAGTTTTTTTTAATATCACTTAGTCTTAAATTTTAATTGTATCTACAAGAAATATCATAAACTATTATTTAACCTTAATATAAATAATAAATTGCACTTATTGTTGGTAAAGGATAGTATTAAAAATATCAATTAGAGATAGATGAACAGAGGGCAAAGTAAATAACCATGCCATAATAAACCAAAGTTTTTTTTTTTGACATAAAATAAACCAAAGTTATTAATCGTTGCATTCTGTTTTTTCTTGTTTTTATCTTTATCTTTATCTTTATTTATTGTACTTATAATTGTTATCTAATTGCAAATATTCACGTGGGAGAGTTTAATGTTTCAGTGAGCCATTGAAAGAAAATTTCATAAAGAATAAGAGAAAAAATACATATAAGTTGTATATAACGTACATATGATAAAAATTGAAAATTGTTCATTTTACTATCTGATTTCTTTTTCGGGACCTCAAAGCCACATTTGAAGCCATCTAACTTACAGGGAGGAAGAGAAAAACTTTTCCCAGCATTTCATTCATTCCAAAATTCAATTCCATGAATCAACATAGCCACTGAAACCATAAGCAAAATATCTATTCCTATTTGAAGATGTTATGTTATTGGGAAACAATTCTTCATCGCTTTCTATAGTAGAGTACAAAAGCTTCAAAAAAAGAGAGTATAAAAACACAACCATCAGTTTAAGAAAAAAAACTAACTTTTCCTTAAAAGTAAAAGATCAAAAATCATATAAGTAAAATGCCAACAATTACAAAAGAATTTCCAATCATGCATAAAATAATAATAAAGTCATAAATATTTCCAATAAATACTGAATTTAAAGATCATTAACACAAACTTCTTCAATGTTATTTTTCAATCAAAAACAATATTAATGGCTGCTTTTCTTTTATAATAAAAGGTTTCAATGCATAATAATAAATGAATAAATAACAATAACCATGATAGCTTAAAACAAAATATAGAATGATAAATGTCATACATTGAGATGATTAGATTTTGGCTCAATTCAGATAATTTCTTAATAACATCACCTAGACGCCTCTGTAAAATGTTGATCATTATTAATTATTAATTTAACCAAAAAAAAATTGTGTTGATAGTGGTTTAAGGAACTACAAAACAATTAATTGCTAGGAATCTCATTCTTGTTGATTGTTGATTGTAGTGGTGATATCGCTGCCCATAATTAAAAGTAAGGCAAACAACAATTAATACAAGAAAAAGGTTATCTAAATAGTTAATATAATTTCTAACAATTATAAAGTTCAACAACAATCCTATGATACAAATAAAAATATAGTAAGTACTATCGCAAACATACTAATGAGATGAGTGACGAAGCTAAGGTCATATTCATGAATAAGAAATAAACTAATAACCGTCCAACAAAGGATATTGATCCAAAAGTTATCCTCTTTGTTTTCATCAAAGGACGAAGGCACCTTACGAAGCTTTTGGTTTGATGGAATGCATCAATGAATAGTATAATTCAAGATGCCTTTCATATAACAGCAGTGAAAAATAGTAGTAACATATCTAAAATTGACTAGTAAAACATTTAAAAAGTATTCTACCACCAAAACAAAAAAAAAGGAATAAAAGAGTAGGAAAATGAACACGACTATCACACAAATCATCCAAAAAAATGAATATAAATCATGAACATTCATAAGATTTATATAAAAAATATTGTATTCAAAGCAAGATTGAGTAGAAAGAAGAAAAATTAGTTATAATGAATTTTGAGGGAGTAATACTACAGTTACAAAATTGATCAAACATAGAGAAAATCATAATAATAATCTTACCCTCACAGTAGAGTTGGTTGAAAACTTCCAATCATCCATAATCATTACAGGTGGGGCATAAAGAATGATGTTTCTGATGTTGGTAAAGAACTAAAATCGAAAAGAAAACCATCAAATTTTTAAGTGAAAATTTTCCAAAAACAAAATTAAATAAGTTCACAGTACTTGTAATACCCCAAAAATTAATTGTTTCATCATAAATAATCATTTTCTAATATTTGTGATTTTTGAGAATTTTTTTAAATTTTTTCAAAAATTTTGAATATTTTAATATATTTTTTATTTTACGTGTACACTGAGCAGGGTCAGTGTAACACCCCAGAAATTATTTATTTCGTGATGAATAGTCATTTTTTAATATTTGTGATTTTTGAAAATTTTTGTAAATTTTTCTGAAAATGTCAAATATTTTAATATATTTCTCGTTTTACGCTACTTGTATTTGAAATGCCGAGCTTTGAAAATAAAATGTTTTCTCTGAGGCTGGTAAACTTTGAACTGTGGAAATGTCAATGGGGGATCTTACTAAATCAAATTTCGGGCATAGTTTACGAGGTTTATGTTTTTCGAGATTTTATCTGATAAATAAAATCTTTGTACGTACTGTTAAATAAAATTCTGCGATACGCTCTATTATCCGTTGGATAATTAATACTGGCTTTGTGCACTGTAACAATTGTCCATGGGATAATAGCTTATAGTGAAAATCCTAATCACCTTATTATTTTAATCACTTTATCACCTAATCGTCTTATCTAAATGCAATCCACTTTATGTCTAATCAAATCTACTTTTGAAAAAGCTATCAAGCTAACCCTAATTTTTTATGACAATTTTCCCTCTCATTTCTCCCCACACTACACGGCCATGAGGGCCCATTTAGAGACCAAATATTCACTTTTCACTTAATTAGTTTCTATCCTAATTTCAAAACCCTAAAAGCCATCATCATTTCTACTATCAACTTCTCTCTCTAAACTTTTCTTCTCTTCACATTTTCTCCTCCTTCTCTCTACCTCACCACACAGCCACACCCTTCCATACCCTCCAAAGATTACAAAAATTTCTAACAACCACATTTTCTTAATCTCCATCACATTCTAAACAATTTTCTAGTTTGAATTTATTTGAAAAGCTATCATCTTCATCATCTTCTTCAAACTTTAAGTTTGAAGCTTTAGGGTAAGATTCTTGACCTCTCATTTTTTCTTCTTCATTTTCATTTTCATGGCCATCATCATGACTATTGATCCATTCTTTTTCAAGCCTTGGTGTTGATTTGTTGAGTTGTGATTTTTAGGGTTTTTGATGAGCTTGGCCGAAATTCATCAAAGAGGTTCAAGGGAGTTCTTTTCTTGTTTTTCCCTTAGGTAAGAGGGAGATGGTCCACTTCAACCTTTCTTGGTAGTGAGAGACTTGATTTTGTATTGTTTGTAAGGAACCCTTGTTAGGATTACTCTCTTTGATGTATGATTTTTATGACAAAGTGTTGATTTTACCTTGTTTAATCTATTTGTTTGTATGTATATGCGTATTATGATCTTGGTTTGATTTGGATAGATTGGAAACATGAAATGGAAATAAAAGTCCCTTTCTTTCCTCATGGGGGCTCATGGCCATGACCCTCAAATGGAGTGATTATGGTTGAAATTTTGTAACTAAGATGGAAACATAATTAATCAAGTGAATAAAATGTAATGGAGTTAAGAAAAATTTTAGGATTACTACCCTTGGGAGGCCACGGCCTCTAGGCCATTTTGGGTCCAAAAGATGTAATGTTTAGGTAACTTTGGGAATTCAATAATCAAGTAATAAGTAGTTAATAAGGTGATGGAGAGAAATTTAATTGATAACCTAAAAGTGAATCTTTTGACCTAACTAAAGAACAAGAGTGTGAGACTTGGAAAACCTTATAATAATTCTCTAAGTGGGTTTGGAGGAACTTAGAGTAAGGAACTTAATATTCAAGAGAATTCCTCTAGAAAAGAATTTCATAAGAAATATTAAATTGAAGTGAAACTTAATTAATTGAATAATTAGGAATTAATTAGGGATTCATAAAATGGAAAGAACCAAGTATGAAGTTTGATCCAAAAACTTAGAATAATTTTAATTAAAGTAAGATCATGAGTGTAAGTAAGAATGTTGAATAACTCAATTTAAATCATTCTAAGGGAATTAGGCTTAAAATTTAGTGATAGACTTATTTAATTAAAATAATAATGATTAAATGAATAATGTGAGAGAATTTCTCTAAAAGAGAAACTAATTAAGAAGAATGTAAAAATTCAGGCATAATCCTATAATGTACCCTAAAAGTGTAATGTATTATTTAAGGACTTGATAATATTTATTGTGGGTCTATGAGTGAGACCAAGAATGTGTTGATGCTTATCTTAGCCGAATTGTGGCATGATATGGAAAGTATATTATTGTTGAATATACATGATATATGCATTGAGTCATCATGCATTATGAAAGTCCGATGGACTGTTGTTAAGGCCATGTTGCCTAGGAGATTAAACACACCTTAGTGCGGGTGCGAGTAGATTAGTGTAGGTCATAATGTTGACCTTGGGGACGTCGGGGCGCGGGTACCTCGCAATGGACAGTTAGTAGCTCTTCTGTCCATGGGGCAGACCAATACAAACGCACCGATGATCCGGACTGAGACACTGTCCTATATCGCGATCTAGTGAATAATGTCTTGTATAATGCCTTGATGTGCACGTGGATAAATTGATGAATTATAGCACTTTGGCCACGACAGCCGAGTTACAGACATGTCTCCTAATCTTTCTCTCCGAATGTTTGTGTCTAACTCCATGGAGTAGGATTTTGATATCGTATGCATGTGCATAGTGAGTCAATATCTTGTCTGACATTTAATTCTTATGATAATTAGAACTATTACCTTATTGATGTATAACTATCTAGAATTGTTAAGTTGTTTAATATTTGCCTCTTGATTATTGTTTATTACTCTTGTAATGTTATGTGGGCGTCCTAAGCCGTTTTATTTCTTTACTGTCATAATTGGTAATAAACGTAGGATGTCTCACATCTTTTCTGTATTTCTACTATCTGTGTGTGTGTGTGTGTGTGTGTGTGTGTGTGTGTGTGTGTGTGTGTGTGTGTGTGTGTGTGTGTGTGTGTGTGTATATATGTTTCTCTGAAGATGGTGGTGAAGAAGGGGAAGTACACAAGTTCCCCGATTTTTGGCCTGACTTTGATTAGTACCTGTTTGATCATGACGTCCCGTCCACAAGGCATTTTGGGTTACATGAGGCTGACTTTTCTCGGAGGTCTGGATTGCTAGCATATCAACCTAGCTACGGATCACTGTGTTTACCTTGGAGATGTGACAGTGTCACTAGCTTGGGGGTGATATGATCCGCCTATCTTTACCTGTAGTGTTCGTTTGTATTTAGAATTTTATTTGCCCATTAGGGATATGTGGCGTGAACGTTATTACTCCCCACAAGAGGATTCATTCCTCTCTACTGCTCGAGCCCCCGCTCGTAATTCGATGGCTCCAATGAGGGTTTCTTCCGATGAGGAAGACCCTGAGGAGGATCCAGCTACAGTTTCTTCTCTTTCTTCTTAGGGGCTGATACTATTGATAGCTACTGATGGCTATCTGCTTTCTTCTTGGGGCTTGAAGTCTTATCTTTTTGGTGGGCTATATATATGTGTAACTATTTTGGGGCAGGTAAAGCTTTTTGCTTTTTTTTGTATATCTGGTGATGTAACTAAACAAACATGATGTCAGTATATATATATAGCATGATGTATGGATGTATGTTTTACTTCACATGTTAATTTTTGTTGTAACCACGTATTATGATCTTACTTTAACAAAAAAAAATATTCACCATTTTATTTATACAACTGTAACCAAATAAGTTTATTTATATTATAATGAACCAGGTCTTAATTTATTCTTTTTTTATTTTTCACTTCGTAAATAATGATGTGATATTCCCTCCCAAAAAAGGGCGTTACAATGCTCAACAACCATTTTACTTGCATTTTCTGGACATAAAATGGAGTATTAAGAAAATAAAAAACACAAGCAATGACAAACCTGCAAAGATCGTGAAAGAACTCAAAATGGAAAAACATACGTCTCGAAGAGTAGTTAAAATAAGTCATGCCCAAAGGAAGACTAAGTTCAAATGTTGCCCCCCAAAGTAGCTTTCATTTTATGAGTGGTTGGAGTCCACGAGTATGTCGCCAGACAAAGGCTTTTCTTTGAGAGATGAAAGAAACCCATGGAAGAAAGAAATATAGCTTTTGCAAAGGAAGGATAAAGAGACGGATGACTCAAAAAAATCAGAGAAAGAAGAGAAAGCCAAGTGAGCTCTATAAAGAGACTTGCTTGTCTCACAGGCTTGGAATTATGAGCTTCAGAGGCATAAGTGGTAAAAGAATTACCCACCGATATCATGTGGCCATGCCCATGTGCCATCAGGACGTATAAAAAAATTGGACCATTCTTTTGCCATCGATCTTGGAGAAGAAAAAAATTTGGAGAATGAGAAGTAAAAGGTAGGTTTACAAAGAAGAAGAAACTAAGCTTGGAAAAAAAAAACACACCCTTTCATACTCTCGTACGCATCAAAGGAAGTATGGAGAGAAATCTTTTCAGTCGATGGCTTAGAGTCTTCATCAATTAATTTGCCCTAGTAGTTGGAAGGAGGAGCATGGTACAAAGTATGAAAAACTGAAGGCCGATAGTCGAAGTATTCAGTCATTTCACTTGGATAAAAAGTGAATTTAAAGAATAGGAATTCATTTAGTTTCTCACAGTTGGTTTGCTATAAGGCTTTTAGTTTGGCCTTTGATAATGCAGGTCAATCAAAGGCTTGATTCACAAATTCAAAAGGGTGAGCAATGCCTTGGACAAGTCTAAAGTGTCTTGCAAAAATTGGGAAATGTAATGCTCAGTCGAGCATTTCTGATGGCAGGATGTGGGCTTGACACCACAAAGGAGGTCTTTAGCCGTTAACACATTGCTTTAGCCGAGCACAAGTTCAAATAACTCTTGAGGAGGTTGATTGACTTGAGGGTCAAACCTCTTCCAGGTTGGACCACAATTTCTTTGTAGGTAAAGAAAGAATTCCAAAGAAGGCTGAGTCTATATACAAAATAATTTGTTGGTAAGTTTAAAAATGGATTTTCCAGAAGTAAGGATCGGTTGAAGAATTTCTCTATAGATGGTAAGATTATTAGGTTTCTCAACAGTTGAGATGGTTTCAGGAATAAGATTTAGGAAATAATGATATATCCACAGAACTAGGAACCAGATAGGACCAGCTACAATTCTTAATGACCTTCCTTTACGCAACTGATCTATCATTGTGAATAGGCTCCTATACAACAGAGATAAAAACAAAGGAGCTAAGGCAACATTTCCTCTAGATGCAATAGCCAATATAATTAATGAAAATTCAACAATTACGACTATTGAATTAGAGAAGATAAAATATTTGCAGAACCAATAAAGAAGGAATGCCTTGTGTTCTTCATCTTTAATGGGTTTCTTACCTTTTCAGTTGGCCAGGATAAAGTTGAAATAAGAGGAGCTTTTCTTGGAGAATTTGACTTTTTGGTCTCTTTCAAAGAAAAAAGTACATGGTGGAAACTAAGTCACCATCGACTGGTAACCCTAGGAAAGCCGATACGTCTAATAGGATAGGCGTGAAAGTGACTAATGGAAAGACGAAATCGTTGATAGCCATAGACCAGAATCCAAGAAAGGAAAAGATAAGGTTGATATCCATGGGGATGTCATGCTGAGATAGCATGATCATATCATAGATCCCCCATTTGTGCCAATTGGCTACCTTCTCCTTTTCCATGCATTCTAGCCAGTCGACATAGTCTAGAGCCGTCTTTGGCAAAGCCCTAAAATCAGAGGGGCACATTGACAAGGTGAACTAGTCACAAGTAATCGAAGGAGCGAATCCTTCTGGGCTGTAAAAATACTCGATAATAAGTTTTTGTTCAGAGGGGTCAAGAGTAACATGGCCAAGGGCTAAAATTTGTTAGTCTGAAATATAAGGAACCAAGCTGGAATGCTTGGAAGCTGAAGGTGCGGGGGAAGATTCACTAGATTTTGAAAGGGTCAAGCTCGATGAGGAACCATTATCATCATCATGGTCATCCCCACTAAGCGAATAACTTCGATTTTGGGAGTCCAAAGCATCTTACATGGTTGTTGGGTTTTTCTAGTCTATAGGTTTCAAAGGAGAATAAGGAAAGTGAAGGAGATGGAAAGCTGTATTTTGGAATAATGGAAGGCTATCACTTGATTTTTAAAGAGGTTTTTGGGATTCAAAAATAGAGTTAAATGGATTGGACAGTTGAGCAAATAGCTATCATTACCTATCATCTGCAAAAACCTTTTGAATTTAAGTTCCAAATAGAAATTAAAGGCATTAAGCAAGCGCACGAAATCCCATAAAACACTGGAATTCAAATTGTCAGGTGCATCTCTTCATCTTACTTTGCATTGGTTCATCAGTCGAAGGATGCAGGAGGCAAAATGTTAATACAAAAAATATGGACTTAGCTGGTTTAGCCTATGCGGGGAAGTAGTCAATAAAATCAGCTAAAGGTTGATAATGGGTCGACATGCAAATTAGACACAACTAGGTCGAATTCAACAAATTGGGCCTAGAAGTATTGAATCGAGACCACTTTAGATTTTGCAAAGTGACTGCAAAATGAGTAGTTTTGCCAAACTGATATAATCCCTATAAAATAGGGGTAGTTGCTAAGGTATGAGGTGAACGTTGAATCTATTTTGTGAAGATAAGCATCAAATCATTGGCAATGTGGCAATTTTCCTAATTTTTAAGATGTTAGGTGATCCCTCGGCTAACATATTCATTGAATCTAGATAAGTATTGTCCCAAAATTAGTCGAGGAAAGGTTAGTGGGCAAGTATGTTGTTAGCCACTTGCCAGAATGTGGGTTATGGTTAGTGTTAGTGGCAGATAACATGCTTAGGCTAGTAACAACTAATTTTTTATCTATAAATAGTTGGACAGTTTCAATTGCAAATACACGACATCAAACATACATAGATAGATCAATGCAAAGTTAACTTTCCTCTATTTCAAGCTTTAGCCAGTGTTAATTTATTGCACTTTTAGTTTATTTTTGGCTATTTATTGTTGTTTGTCTTTTATTTTATTCGAATCCTAGCATTTGCTTTAACCGAATTGCTGAAAGTTTTTTTACGCTATTGTCTATCTAAGAACTTTCTTTAGCCATCTTTGAAACATACACTTGAGAGACAGAATTTGTTGATTGGGAATCAAAAAGTTGCGAGTATTAATCAATTCACTTCGATTGGATGAACTGAGTATTTTTATTTGCAAACATATACAAAAGAGAATTTTTCAAAAAAAAAGAAAATCATATAAAAGAGAATTGAAACAATGTATTCAAGGTAAGATTAAGAGGATACATTATAAAGAGTATAATTAAATTATGAAATTGAATTTGTAAGACAAAAAATTAAAATTTAACTTGCACGATTAAAATCTATTATAATTTTAAGGTTATACTTAAACTCGATTATTTTAAGGTTTGTCAAAAAAACAATAAATTCGAAATTTGACTTTAAATCACACTTCACAAAACATAGCAAACTAAATTCTTGAGAATGGCTCCATTTGACTTAGCAACTCTATTCCCTTATGTGTAAATATGAATCACATCAACCCTACAATTTCTCCCTAGCAGCTCGTGGATGGTGCGAATAATGGAGAAAGCTGGGTGCTTGTTGTCATTGCATCTTGGTAAAAGTTGCTTAGTCTGGAAATATTTGTTCTAGTTGATACCGGATCAGTTATAAACTTATAATAAGTGATCTCACGGTAGGACTACTTATACTTTCACTACCGAGACTCATTCCGTAATATAAAATTCAGGCCTCATAGCGTAGCACTTGCAAAATCTAATGGGAAACACAACAATCTAGCTCCCTTCGTACAAGGTGGTAGTCTAGATTCCAATCAAGAGACAAGCGTAAAAATCTTCCCAAAGCTCAAATTCAATATTTACTTATCATTCATTCATAAAATAAGTCATTACTCATTTCATGAAGGATTCAATAAAGTTAGAAATAAGATGAAAATAATTTCACAAAATAGAAATAAAATAATAATGCAGTAGTAACATTAAGTTTTGAATTTAAAGTTCCATTATTAAAAAATAATATCAAATACAAAGTTAATTTAAAAAAAGCATAATAAATTTATAAGGCGTTCTATTATATTTATCTGAATTATTATTGAACATATTTAAACTTTTTATGTGAGGCATAATGCTAATTAGTATGCAATTCTAATTTTTCAAAGCAAAAGACCTTTCTCTACATGTTACTATATTAGTGCTATTTTTTTTTCTTTTTTTTTTGTTTTTAAATTTCTACTTGGTCCACAAAGTCACCATAACATCATATCTTATATAAACATTAGGTTTAAATACACTTTTTGTTCCTATATTTTCACTCTATTTAGATTTTGGTCCCTATACTTTTTCTTTTTGGATTTGAGTCCTTATACTTTCATTCTGTTTTCATGTTAGTCCCTGCTGTTATCTACCGTGATGACACCGTTAAAGTTTGTCCTACATGATAAATGAATTCCTACTTGATAGCAACACCAGATAAATATTAATTTTTTTAATCCATCTCATTTTCCTCTAATAATAATAAACTATTACATAAAAAAAAACTAACATTCCCTCTTCCATTGTCCAAAACCATTTGAACATTCCTCCTTCTTCCTCACCAACATTTCTCCCTCTTCCCCTGCTTCCATTTCAACGTCATCTCCGTCTTGCACTACTTCACTCATTTAGTGACATTCATTATGAGGAAGAAGCAAAGAGCGCAAGTCACACTCTATGAAATTTTTGAACTAGTTTCGTCACCAAAGGAACAACCTCACACCTCTAAGTTTCTACCAAAATTCATTTGTTGTATTTGGTGCAATGTTAATGGAAATGGTGCAATGTATCACTTGAAATGCTATCACCTGCGTATGCATTTGCTGCAATTGCTCAAGATGCAAATGCTCAAGTTGCAAATACATCTGCTAGTACTGAATCTAGTTCAAGATTGAGGCCTAAAATGAGGGTAAGAGGAGCTTTTATGTAGAGAGGGAGGTCTGTTGTAGCCAGCTCACAAGGCACTATGACACAGGGACAAGGACAAGGAAATGTGTAAGGCACTTAGGAGTCTGTCAATGGACCACATTGAGTGTGAGGAAACCAAGGCCAATGAATCACACTTGTCTTTTATTTTTTTGTATTTTTTGTCTTTTGGGACTTGTTATTTATGATAGTTTAGTGAGTTATTACTGATGTTGGTTGTATATTGACTAGTGTATGACAATGACTATGTATTGATAATTATGGGTTGATGTATATTAGTTAATGACTATTATATTGACAATTACAATGACTATTATATTGATGTTAATGATTAAATTATGGTTAATGGTGACTATTTGTACTTTTTTAATGATATGGTGACTATTTGTACTACTTTAATTATTTGTGTATTGGTCCCTATACATTACTGACAGAGTTAATGATTAATAGTGATTATTTGTACTCTATTAAATTATGGTTAAATTCGTCCTCATACTTTCATATGTTTATGTATTGGTCCCTATAGTTGAATATGATTTGTGTATTAGTCCCTGTGCTTTCTTATGATTTGTGTATTAGTCCCTATAAGCACTAATCAGTTATTCAGTCTCTGTAATTTCATTACTTGGTCCTTATTATCAACACAATTGTGGTTGCACAAGTAAATATCAGATAATGATAAATCCAAAATTTTTTAATTAATTGATCAAAAGGAGATTACATAAGTTAAGTTATTTGCTCAATTAAACCACTCAATACATTTGCTCAAACCCTAAACATCTACCCACCAACACATATTAACAATCAGAAACAATTCAAAGTAGTTGATACAACATTCCTCTACCATATTGAGTCCACATGAAAAATAGTACCAATCTCATTGTCATTCCACAAAAAATCACTATTAGCAGCTTCTACATCCTCAGTTTCCTTTTCAAACCTTGAACCATTTGTTGTTTCTTGTCAAGAACTTCCCTTGCACCATTTGGCATTGTCGGATCCAACCATTCAAACACATCGCAACTCCAATCTACTTGCCACAAAAAATCCTTTCAAATCACTGGAGAAAAGATAGAAACAAACCATAAACTAAAAATCTCCTTATTATGTAATTAGAACACCTAAAAAATCTTCTTCCTGAATTTTCATCTGGCATTGAAGTATATATCATCATCCTACTACCACAAGCACAGAACATGCTTGTGATCAAGCAGCTCTCATGAGTAGAGCAACTACAATGTGAGCTATGGGAGTTGCAGCTACTGCCATTCATGGTTGAGTATGAAGAAAGAAAAAGTGGAGCTGCACAATTTTAATAGAGAAACCCTAGATTTTGAGAATTTTTGTCACGTTTTATAAAAATTATTAGAGGAAAATGAGATGGATTAAAAAATTTAATATTTATCTGATATTACTATTAAGTAAGATTTTATTTGTCAAGTAAGACAAAATTTAATAGTGTCATCACGGTAAATGACGATAAAAATTAACGTGAAAACAAAATGAAATTATAAGAACTCAGATAAAAAGAAATATAGGGACTAAAATCTAAATAAGGTGAAAGTATAGAAATTAAAAATGTATTTAAGCCTAAACATTAATTCTAGAAGAAAAATAATGAATGTAACATAAAAAATGAAAGTACTGGCTAATTTAGCTAATAAAATCTTTTGTAAATAATTGTAAGAAGTTGAAATTAAATCTCATCTTTACCCTTTTCATGTCGCATAAGCAAAGCTGAAAGTGTTTGGTGTGTTTGTTCCTGGATCTCCAATCTTTGGAAGAAAAATAATCCAGTAACGGCCCAATCCACAATTGTTCCAGATCTTTCTCAAGGGTTTCCCCAAAATGAATCAGCAGCAACCACCACCGTCAGATTAAACTACTTAAAACCTATCAAACGGACCCTTGTTTCCCACCATTTTTTCAATTCTACGCATTGCGCATTCGCCACCTGCCCCTTCCACTTCCCCTTCCCCTTATCTCTTTCTCTCTCTCTCTGACTCTCTCGGCGCTTTCAATGGCCACCGTCTTTAGAACTCCGACCTTCCGGCCACCGCTGCCGCCGCCGCGCACCTCCGCCAAGTCCCCGAAACCCTCATGCGTTGCCGTTGCGTCTTTCAGACAAAGCACAACCTGCAGGAGGAGGCCTTCACCCCTCACCTCTCTGCGGTTCCCTACCATTCCCTCCCTGCGGTTCGTCAAGTTTGTTCCTTTTGCTTACGGGGATACCGAGCCCCCGCAAGTTCAAGAACCTGAGGTTCAAGTTCAGGTGAGCCTTTTTTTTTTAAAAAAAATTCCCCTTTATTTATGTGTTTTTCTTTTAGTAATCGTTTATTACCGTGTCTGTGTTGTTGGTAGCTGAGGAAGTGCGTGAAATTGGAACCAAGTTGAATTTTGGATTGCAAATGTGTTGAATTTTAGCATTTTCCGTTTGATAGTGAGAAGGGGATGTATTGAAATGAGAGGCTTTTCTATGAACTTCACTATTAAAATCGGGGGAATGGTAAGAAGAGTGTAAATTGAATTAGTGTATTACTTTGCATTCTGTAATCTATCAATAACTTAATGGTAATATATGTTAATCGTTATGGTACAAGAGGGAAGCTAAAATTTTGGTCAGTCAGAGTAGAGGTACCAGCAATTGTATGATACTTGAAGAGTATAAACTTATTTTGGGCAAGCTATGTGACATTCAGTAATGACACAACTACATCTCGGGCTGTGAATGAACACAATGTTCTGTTGCACTTCCACTGAAGAATAGGTCACCCTTTTAGCATTTGCATCATCTCAAATTTGCAACTCCTTTTGACTTTAGATAAGGTCCGTTTAAAGTGAGTTTGTCTCTAAATTGAACAAGTAAGGGTTTATCCGCTGTTAAATTTTAGTGGATTAAGATCTCAATGCACTTTAGATTAAATTAATGATGAATACACTCTTACTTACTCACTTTAGAGGTGCTTTTTCCAACCTGGAGAAAAATTTATTGCCATCAACCTTCTACATATTTCTTTGCTAGAAGTTGTCAATTCTTTCTTGTCGAGGATACAATGATTTACTTTGTGGTATCTGGTGAGGAATACGACTACATGTCATAGTAACAGTAAAACACATGTCTAAAGGAGTCAACCTATTCCAAAGTCTTGGGATGCCACTTTTTGAGGCTTTGTCCTTGAAATTTCTTGTGGTATTTTTCATTGGATAGGATTGAAGGGATATGTGACTTGGCAATGATGTTCTCTTGATAAGGACTCTCCCGAATCCAAAGTTTACGGGATTGTCTATTTTTGGTGGATTAACTTTGAAATCCTCTTATCATGACAATACATTTTGTGCTATAGCATCAACTATTAGTTTAAGCTTGGCTTTGTTCGGGCTACCTTATTTTCCTGTTCTTTTGCTCCTTTTCTTTTCTTAATATTAGTTATATCACATATGAAATGGGGAAAGATGCCTTTAATCTTCTCTCTCTTGTAGTTTTGTCTTTATTGCATTGGTAATCATGTAAATTGAAGGAGTGTAAGAGCTAGGAAAAACTTAAATTTTGAAAGACATTGGTAAGCTGTAAGCCTGTAAATGCTTCGAGATGTGGGTAGGAGACAAAAGGGTCAAAGATGGTGCAGTAGGGTGTTCAGAGTAAAGTGAAAAAAAAAAGCCTCAGGATATGTCCACGAGCAAATTTGTAAGTTTTAAATATAAAACTATAAAGCAAAGCATGCAGCCAAGGAACTTCCAGAAAATTAAGGCTTTCAGATATTTGACAATCATCTAGTTCCTTCAAAAGTATTATTGGTATGGTCCTGCAACAAACGTTTTTAATAAGAGCACATAGACATTCTCAGGCAGATCTACCCTAATTTCTCATAAGATTGTCCAAAGATTGAAGTTTGAATGTTAATTATTAATGCTAATAAATTATGCTTGGGGAGGGGGGGGGTACTAACCTACTAGGATATAGTTTTTAAAATTATTTCTGGAGTAGGTAAACTTGTCAAGTTCACTGAATTTATTCTCTCTCCACTAGTTTTGCTTAAACTCTAGTCTGACAACCTTGTAGGCAAGTATTATGGTGTTTGGTATTTTTTCTGTCTATATGTTGTGGCTTTCCATGTCTCTTACTCTTATTCTCCTGTCCATTTTATCTTTTATTGTTTTTTCATATTATGTTATGTTGTTGTATTTTATATTTTTTTATTTCTTTAGCATTTGCAGTATCATCATCTTTTTCCATAATGCATATCTCTTGTTCTTCCTAATTTAAGAGACGTTTTAAATTATGTAAAGCCTTACTTGAAGTTTGTTTGTGACTAGTGCATCTTCCTCTTAATGGAGTCTGGATTTATCCTTAAAAGATTTTGGGCTCTATACCACCTTCTTTTTCTTTTTGGTTTATTTTTTTATCTTTTCTTTTTTTCTAGTCACCCTTTTCTGAGTATGATTTCACACTTAACGAATACCTATCATTGACATTTGGAAATTGGAATTTTGACTACCTCAAATAAAAATCGTGGGGTCAAGAATTTGAAATTTTATTATTAGTTCCTTGTCCTACCTCAATTTTCTGATACACTCATGTAACAGGACTCTTCAGATGGTGCTGTTGGTGTGGAGGACAGTACAGGTGATAATGAGGTTAGCGATGCTGGCGAAACACCTGCTTCACCTTTCCTAGTGTTACTGCAATCTTACAAAGAGGCATTAGCTAATAATGATGAAGTCAAAGTTGCTGAGTTGGAATCATCATTAAAATCCATCGAAGATGAGAAAATAGGTCTTGAAGGGAAAATAGCTTCTTTATCTGAAGAGTTATCAATAGAAAAGGATCGGATTCTGAGGATTAGTGCAGATTTTGACAATTTCCGGAAGAGGACCGAGAGAGATCGCCTTTCACTGGTTACAAATGCTCAGGGGGAAGTTGTGGAGAGTTTGTTGCCTGTATTGGATAATTTTGAAAGAGCAAAAACTCAGATTAAGGTGGAGACAGAGGGAGAGGAAAAAATAAATAACAGCTATCAGAGCATATATAAACAGTTCGATGAAATTCTAACCTCACTTGGAGTTGAACCGGTGGAGACAGTTGGAAGACCCTTTGATCCATTGGTAAGTTAATCAGCAATTTCAATTTATGTGCGGAATTCAAACAAATTTGACTTTCAAGAAAATAAAATCTTATTATCATGTAGGTGGTAATATTTTATCCAAAAATGAAATATCATATAGCTGATAAATTTAATTTTTTTTTATTGGTTGGAGAGCACCAAAACACTTTATATTACATTGTCTTAGTACTAGATATGTTTCTGTTGTTCACCAGCCAGTATAATTGTCAATTTTGTTGACGGACATGTTGCACTTAAGTTCTCTTTGACTTCTTCAATATAATTTATGTCTTCTTTGGATTATTTCTGTGAGATTTTTAAGTCTCTTTTCCCTTCCATGAAAAATCTCCCAAATTTTTTTAATATGTTGGCCCTTTTTTTTCTGGCATAATGCTGTCATCTATATTGATGCAGGCACGCAAACCAGTTGGCTCGAAATTCAATCGTGTACTTGATGAACTTTTTCAAACACTTTATCAAGCATGTTCAGGTTTCTTGAAGGCCTGGATACGCTTTTAACTCAAAGCAATTCTTGATTTTTTCGAGCCAACTTGGTGAGTTTAAAATTGTGTAAAAAAAATGTCAAGAAAATAAAAAAAGGCTTTGTACCAAAATGTTTATGAGAATCTCAACACGTATTCTTAGAGAATTATTTTCAGTTGGTTTCCTGTAAGATGATTTGACTCGGAAACTTTTGGCATCAGCTACTGCCTTGAATGAAATACTAGACGCTTGGTTCATGAAATTTCATTTAGTGGGTTTGGAAGGTATCAGAGATTAATAGTCATGAACATTTTTCTGATAAACTATAATTTGCATTTTCCTTGTAAAAGCTCCATGAAGCAATAATGCGTGAGGATTCTGCTGAATTTGAGGATGGTATCATAATTCAAGAATTCAGAAAGGGTTTTAAACTTGGTGATCGACTATTGCGTCCATCAATGGTGAAGGTATCAGCTGGTCCAGGACCTGCAAAGCCTGAACAAGAGGCACCACAAGAAGATCAAATCACAAGTGAAATTTCCGAGGGCAGCACAGAAACAGAGTCTGCTTGAAAGGTCAAAACTTCTGGATTCAGTTTTGTAAAAGTATTACTTAATTTAATCTCCATGAACATAATGTTGGATTTTCGAGTTGCTCAAGAAATATTCCAGCTAAGTTTCCTTTTAAAGAAAGTATTGTTGTGAGATTTTGAATTGTGATTTCAGATTTTCATCTCCTTGCATGGCTTTGCTAGAGATGACTAAATTTTCAGAGGTACCCTTTTGCTGAAAGGATCCTGAGTAAGTTGCAACTGATCAAGTGCCTTGTACCTGGAGTTAGGAGTGTCATAGTGTGAGCTTTTAAATTATTTGATTAAAGGGTTTTATTATGACATAATTTCTTCATCATATTGCTCATTACCAATGGAAGAATATTGCATAATGTATTCTTTCGTTAAGCGAGAAGCAATGCTGCTTGATGTACTCTAAGGGCTATTTGGGAGAGTGTGAGAGCTTGTCTATACCTATAAGCACTTATGCTATATTTTTTAGGCATTTGGATTAGCTTATGAATAGCACGTATCTAAGTATCTGGCTCTGATGCTGTCAAACTGTGTTGAGCGCATTTCATAACTTTGAAATCCTAGCTCGTTTTGTCAAGTTTGGACCATGTTTGTCTGTGTGTGTGTAAGGCAAGTTCCTTTTTACCGCCTTCACAAACCCAATATAGATGCCCATTAGATGTTTACAACTTAACATAAATGTCCAAGAGGAATGTTAATAACTTATTCTTTTAGATATATTTTTTGAACATTTGTTTTATTATTGGTCTATCTCATATACTTAAAAAAATTATTAAAAGAAGAATGTTAGTAATATTTATTTTTGGATCAATAAGTAAATATTAAAAAGAATATCTAAAATAGTGTGATGTTAGTATTTGTCAAATCTGCAGTACATACATATGAGCATATGAGCTTATATAGAAATGATGGTTGGTTTACTTGAGGGGAAAATACAGATGCCTCGCTCAATGATTTCAACTTTGTTCTCTTTACTTTCTCCCACAATGTTCCTCTATTCGTGAATCTGATGTTCTTCGATGTGTTCTTAATCCCAAAATAAGAACTCAGCAATAAAATTGTACAAAAGGTATGTTCTAGTATTGGTACCATTTTTTCACGATTTTATTAGTTATAAGCTCTGTTTTGCTCTATAAGCTCCTTGTTTAAGCTATAACCTTTAATTTAAGCTATAAGTTTTTATTTAACTTGTCTATCACCAAATGGGACCTAAAAGTTAGGCTTCTCGTAAGCTATGCTTGTTTGAATACTTAATGAAAAGTAGTAGTTAAAAATTTAGAATGAAAGTTACTTAATTTTCTTGTTTTAACAAAAATGTGAGAATATTTAGAATATACTAATATAGTGCAGCCCATTTGCATTTTTTTCTTTTGTATTAAAAGGTTAGACAAGGAAGCCTAATCCCTTGAGTTCTAGCAAGATTTGAACACATGATCACTTCTGAGGTCACAAGCTGCTTATCACTTCGCCTAAGCATTCTGGGTCAACTTATTTGTGTTTTTTTTCTTTTTTGGTATATAACTCATTTGCGTTTTATTTTACAAATTTGAACCACTCTTATAGTATATGAAAGTGAATTTAAATGATTTCATATTTATCAAATAATAATGAGTAAAATTAAAAATATTCTCCCATTTCAATTTACTTCTCTTTTTATTTTTTTTTATCTTTCGTATTTTCTACTTAAACAATCATAACAAAACATTGTGAAGAACGAGGATTGTTTTAAACTAGATTTAGATGATTACCTGAATGAGGTTGATGAATATGATTTTCTTCGATGAACGGTGGTTGTAACAGTGGTGCGAAGGGTAAATATCTGCCAAAGACACTCTAATGCTCAAATTAGACCATGCACAAGATGGGTAATATTTTGAATTAGATGCATATCTTTGCTACTTTTTGTAGTATTTATAGGAGCGTCTTGATAGATAAGAATCATGTTTAAATTTGTATTAAATGTTACTAATTAGTATAAGAATCTAATAAGATTATTATTAGTTATAATTGATTCTTATATTTATGAAGGATTCCATGATAGATTTACTCTTTATAAATAGGTATATTTACTTATTTAATAGCGCTCATAAATATCTACGATCTAATTCTAGCGGGTCGAGTTGCTCTTAAACCGCTAACTCTGAACCCGGTCTAGAACAGTTGCCCTCGGCTTGGCGCTCATATGTGACAGCCGAGTATCAAGATATCTGAGATTATCAAGAGCAAACAACATGCGTGGAGCAAAGGGATTCAAATCATGATATAGATGCTAGATCTAGCGATGTCTCTAATGAAGGCCTGTAGTCCGTGATAAAAATAAAAAGCGAGATGCCCCCAGTATTGATGAATTAGGCTGGGATCCGATATAGACAACTTTGCCTTAAAGTCACTATACCATTGTTCGAGATTTACACTGAGTTGCGCCCATATCAATTTTGGCAGTAGGGCCTATCCATTAATTGTGAATTCTTTGAAATAAAATTCATGATCCGTATTATAAATCTATAGCAACATCATGGCGTTAATCGGATGTGTCCATTATGAATACCATCTTGTTTTGTCATGTGTTGCTTCAAATCTAACTACTGTCTTTTTAGCTACTATGTCAGGTTCGTATCGCCATGTGACGAAAAGGTAGTGGAATTCGTCATTTGATCTTCGTGTTGCCATGATTGTCGTTTTCAAATTAAATACGAATGGATTGATTTGCCCTTGCGCGTGGTGGTTGTTGGACCACCCCTATAAATAAGAGTAGGGGGTTCTCCCTCATTTTTAATTTCTCCTCCATTTCTTCACAGTTTTTTCAGCGAGCCTACGTAGTGGTTTTTGGTGGTTTTTGATCTCTTCTAAGCTTTTCCTTCTCACATTTTCAAGGTACTCCATCTTCCCCCACTTTATTTTTATTCCATAAACATCATGGTGAGAGAAAGAACACTGAACAATAGTGATGGAGATAGTAGTTCTTTAGAAATTTTGAGTGCTCTATCGTCTCCGCCGCCTCAGGCGCGGCGAAGATGATCTCCTCGTGGTGGAAGTACTGGTAGGAGACAGAGGCGCTATCCGAGGTGGATATCTTGGAAATGATATGGAGGGCGGACAGAGCCAGGGAGTTAGCAAGGCAAAGGCCATCACATCCGTTCTTCGTACTCATGGGGGAGTTAGAGAGTTATAATGAAACCTATTCTAATTCTAACATGAGTACGACCTCTATAGGTAACATCAATAACTCAGAGATAGAATGACGAAGGACGATAACGTCAGAACCAAAGGAATATATATTTCCCTAAGATGTTGGCTTGTACTAGTGGGTCGACCATGAAGTTTTGGGTACCCTGTCTGCTATCGAGACTTCGGAGGACACCAGAGCTAAACAGGAGTATCTTCATCTTAAAGAAGGTCGATTGCGGGATGACGAATACGTGATCCGGGCTCTGTAGGATCAAGAAAGGGTTTGTTCAACCAAAATGGAGGATGAACACTTTGTCTATATGTACAACACACTGTTCGCCCACATCGGTATTCGCTTTCCATTCTCGGTCTTCAATATCGGTGTCCTAAACCATCTACGAGTAGCTCCAACCCAACTTACTCCAAATGCATGGGGTTTCATCCAGACCTACGAGCTCATCTGTAAAACTTTTGGATGGTTGTATTCTGTGGAGTCATTCTTCTTCCTCTTCACCCGGTTTTCACCCTCCAGGAATAACTTTCAAAAAGGGTAGGTTACTCTGCCGCACAGGCGAGGCACAAGGTATTTAAACCATATCAAAAGTCTTTCAAGAACTTCAAGAAAGACTTCTTTTGAGTAGGAGTATCTTCGGGGTTAACGCCTTTTTATGTTACCCCAGATGGCGAACCAAGAATATTTTAAACTAGACACAGGCGGTTTGGGATTAGAGTTAGGAAGGAATAGAGACTCTGTTGTCCTTGTTAACAGAAAATGAGGCCAACGTCCTCAACTTTTTAGTTGAGTGGGCCGATAAGCGTGGGGCTATCTACTATAAATATGTTCTAGATGAGCCTTCTGACTCTTTAAGACAACTTTTAGGTACACTGCTTTGAGTATGTTGATAAATTTGTGCTTCATAATTTCTTCAAAGTGTAATAACATGTTTATTTCCTTTTTGCAGAGAGTATGGCGCCACCTAGTGGTCTTGAAGCTCTGGCACTACATTTGGCTCAAAGGAAGGCTGGGGTGTCGGGCTTCGCATTCCAGCTTGCGGTCCTAGTTCCTCCACCTCAAACTTAACCTCAGGAGGCGAATCCCAAGTCTCCTTCTCAACCACTCTGACCGCATAAAAGGAAGGGAGATGGATGATGGGAGCCAAAAGGACAAAGGCCGGTGAACCGAGGTGGAATTAATTGATCTTACTCTTGGCCGAGAGTCTGAAGTCCTGGAGGGTGCCCCTTTCTAGTTTGCTGCCTGGTCCATTTGGGGCAGGGGGTTGATCCAAGGTGGATCATTGGCAAAGCCTTCCTTACCAAAGCTGATCAAGATGTCTTGATTGAGCAAGACTTCATTGAAATTATCCGGGACTCCAGGTCTTGGCTCTTCGCGACGCCTCTTGCTCTAGTTCCTGGAATCCTCCTTCGAGTTTGTTCGTCAGACTAGGGAATTGGAGAAAGAGCTGGACATCCTCCGGGGTGATAAAAAGGAGTTGGAGCTAATGGTGGCCCAGAAGGACAGACAGCTTGCCCAGGTGAACGAAGAGTTCGATCTGCGGAAGGCTGAAATAACTAGGTTCCAAAAGAAGGTTGAGGAAGGCAAAGCTCGGGATAAGACCTTGAAATATCAAATTTCTTCGATCGAGTCTAGCCTGACTGCATTCCCGCATTGAAAATGAAATCCTTAGGTAGTCCGAGGTGAAGCTCAAGAATGATGTGTTATATCTTGAAGATGAGTGGCCTGCTTCAGTGGACGACTCATTTACCAACACATTTTCCCAACTTCGGCTCTTGAACCCGGACCTCATTACCGAAGGGATCAAATCACGGAAGGCGGTCAGAGATGGTTACATCGTGGATGCCATCTCCGAAGTCGCCTGAGCGACTCAGGTTCCTACAACAGATGGCGGCGAGGATGAGGGCGACGAGAGGGAGGGTGGTAGCTAAGAAGAAGATGAGGTGGAGGAGGCTGACCACGGAGAGCCCAATCTGGATGCCTGATTTCTTTTCTTTTCTAATTTATCCCTTGCGTGGGGTTAATTTTGAATGTATATGGACAAGTCTGGGACTTCGAGCATTTCTTCTAACTTTAGTAACTTAGAATATTTTTTACTTTTACTTGTATATTTTCCTACTGCCTTCTAGTTTTTCCAACCGGGATGGATCCAATGCTCTATCTTGGTGATTTTTTCTATTGACACTTAGCGAATTTTTGTCCATGTTTGTTCTCGTAGTAGTCTGTTTTTCGAGTTTGATCTTTGTGATACACCGTATTTTGGCTCTTATTCTTTGCTAGAGTTTTTTTGACACTTAGCTAAATTTCTAAGTGTAGTTTTCATGTAGAAGCCTCTTAGGGTGGTATCCTTTTTTCGGATACAGGTAAATATTGTTGCCTTATCCCGGGCATCGGTCAAATACTCTTAACCACATTAAACTTGCTTTAAGTTTATGTGTTAAGGTCAGACTCATTAGGGTATGTGTTAAAACCCTTAAACTCTCTTCTAGACCGTAGAGAACAGTTAAGTGGGTTGCCCTTTTTGACCTTCATTTATGCTTTGAAATATCTGATCCAAGGTAGACCTTCTATTTCTCGGACCTCTCCATGGTACAATAACCTTGTGGGTTGCAATATTTTTAAATGTGTGAAATAACCAAGTATTGTGAATATATTCATCAATTTTATTCATGTCAGAATTCGTCACTTATATGATTAAAACATAAAATAAAGACAATTAACTATAATACTTTCTGAGTTTATTAGCATTCCAAAAATTTATGATACTTTTGCGAGTGATGGTGTCTAGGGTGTAAGCTCCAATGTTCGTTTTGAAAGTGATCTGGTATGATCTTTCCCAATTAGGAGCTAGTTTTCCTTCTTTTGCATTTTTGCCTCCAATATCTATTATACACAAAATGAGATCACTGGGAATAAACCTCTGTGGTATCACTTTGGAATTGTACCAGCTGCAATCCTTTTTTTGACAGTGGCTTCCCAAATATGGGCAATGTGGCATTGTTACTCCAATATATCCAAGTTATGGCAGATGAGGTATGGGTTAGCCTTTTCATAGAAATTCTACCTCCTCCAACTTGATTCTCCTATGTCCACTAGTATCATGGCCTCGCAACCATAAGTTAGCTTAAAATGAGTTTCCCTTGTTGAGGAATGAGACGTGATCTGGTATGTTCATAGGACGTGGTCGAATTATTCCACCCAATTCCCTTTAGCTTCATCAAGTCTCCTCTTGATTCCATAAAGTATAACTTGGTTGGCGACTTCAGCTTGTCCATTAGTCTTTAGATGCTCTACCGAGGTGAAATGTTGTTTAATCTTGAGCATGGCTAGGAGATCCCTAAACTTTTGGTTTGTAAACTATGTTCCATTCTCCATGACAATGGATTCTGGAACACCAAATCTACTGATAATGTTCTTGTAGGTGAATTTTTGTATCTTCACTGAGGTGATGGTGGACAATGGTTCTACTTCAATCCACTTAATGAAGTAATCCACAACTACCACTAAGTTCTTAACCTGTCCTGGGGCCTAAAGGAAAGGACCTAGGATATCCACCCCCCACTAATAGAAAGGCTAGGGTACAGACATTGCAGATAGCTCTTCTGGTGGGACTGTATAAATGTCTAAAAATCATTGACATTTGTTACATTTCTAGACATGTTCCATATTGTTAGCTTCCATACTAGGCCAATAGTACTCGGCCCTTAACACTTTCTGTGCTAACGACTTTCCATCGAGGTGGTGGCCACAACTTCTTTCATGAATTTCGGCTAAGACGTACTATGCTTTTTTTGGGCCGACATACTTGAGGAGAGGGGAAGAAAACTCGCGACGGTATAGTTGATTATATATGATGGTGTACCATGCTACTGTCTATATTAATTTTTGGGCTTCTTTATGGTGTTTAAGTAATGTGCCATTATGGAGATAGGCAACTATGGATGTGATCCATGTTTCATTATCTTCTAGTAGGAGAACCTCAGAGTCTGTAATACTAGGTGTAAGTAGTGTCTCTTGGATCACAAATCTATTATTGCCAGGGCTTTTGATGCTAGCGAGCTTTGACAATATGTCGACTTTTAAGTTCTGTTCTCTAGGGATGTGTTCCACCTTAACATTGTTGAAGTCCTCAATTAGCTTTTTTTTTTTTTACCTTGGCTAGGTGTTTTTACAAAAAAGGTTCTTTAGCCTAGTAGTCACCTAGATCTGGGATGTCGTAAGCTGTGAGTCACTGCAAATGACTACATTTGTGGCCCCCATTTCCTTTGCCATTGCGAAACCTACAATACATACTTCGTACTGTGCCTGGTTATTTGAAGTCGGGAGCTAAAACCTTAAATAATGTTCCAGCGTGAACCCAACTCCATTTTCCAATATGACCCCAACACTACTCCCTTTGGGATTCGAGGAACCATCAACATAGATGGTCCATGAATTCACTCTAGGATGGCCGAAATCCGATGTAAGCTCCACCAAAAAGTTGGATAATACCTGAGCCTTTATGGCTTGTCTTGGCTCGTAAGTGATACCGAATTCAGACAGCTTCACTAACTAAGCAATCATTCTTCTAGCGAGGTCCGACTTATGTAACACCTGGTGGATTGACTGATCCATCTTTACAATCACGGGATGAAATTGAAAGTATTTTCGTAATCTTCTGGCAATAGTTAGCAGTACTAGAGCTAGTTTCTCGATCTTCTAATATCGGAGTTCGCTGCCTTGTAGGACCTTACTCATAAAATAAACTGGCCTTTGACCTTCATTAGTTTCTTTTATCAAGACTGAACTGATCGCTTCATTGCTAACTGAGATATATGCATATAAGGTCTCTCTAGTATCCAGCCTCATTAGGATTGGCAATGTTACTAATATTTTCTTCAACTCTTGGAATGTAGCCTCACACTTTAGGGTCCACTCAAAGTCTTTCCCCTTTTTTAGAGTTTTGAAAAAAGGAAAAGAATTTTAAGTGGCCTTGGCTAGGAAACGAGTGAAGGCCACTATTCGTTCTGCTAGTTGTTGCACCACTTTCACGGATTGTGGACTACGCATATCAAGAACAACCTGACATTTCTTCGGGTTGGCTTCAATGTCGTAATTTGTCAATAAAAACCCCAGAAACTTACCGTCCTGTACCCCGAAAGCACATTTCTCAGGATTTAATTTTATATTATGCTTCCGTATATGGGCGAATAGTTCTTTCAAGTCTTCCACATGGTTTTCGAAATTCATTATTTTGACAATCATGTCATCGATAT
This sequence comes from Ormosia semicastrata, assembly GCA_029884595.1. Lineage (NCBI taxonomy): Eukaryota > Viridiplantae > Streptophyta > Magnoliopsida > Fabales > Fabaceae > Ormosia > Ormosia semicastrata. The sequence goes on along the minus strand of JAQQTO010000036.1, from coordinate 4,862,241 downwards.
AAACTTCTAATATTTTTCTAATTTGTTCTTTAAAAAATTTATTCATCATTCACTAATAATTTGCGCTTGCATTTTTTAATTTGAATGGCATAACACGGTAGCAATAGTTTCTCATCTCGGTTATAAGCGCAATCTTGTCTTCGTCATTTGGGTTCATGGGAATATGGTTATATCTGAAATAAGCATCCATAAATGAGAGAAGTCGAAATCCAGATAAGTTATCCACAAGTTTATCTATATTAGGAAGTGGGTAAGGGTCCTTTAGACATGCCTTATTCAGATCAGTATAGTCAAAGTACATATGCCACTTCCCATTTTCCTTCTTTACTAGGACCACATTGGACAATCAAGTGGTATAAGAAACTTCTCTGATGAACTCGACATCCAGAAGTTCTTTCACCTACTTCTGTATTATCTCCTTTCTCTCTGGTCTGACTTTTCTTTTTCTTTGTGTCACTGGCTTCACATTTTTATTTATGAAAAGTCAGTGACAATAAACTTGGGTCCAACCTTGGCATATAGGCGGATGTCCAAGCGAAGAGATCATTATTTTTCTCAAGAAATTCGATTAGCTGGGTTCTTTCATCTCTATCTAACTGCCCTCCAATCTTGGTTACCTAATCTGGCTTGGTACCAAGTTGAAGAGGTTGAAGTTCTCTTTTAGGTTGGGGATGTGTATCACAGATCTCATCGCAAACATTCAGTTCAGTCAAGAGGACGTTGATGGGGTTCGTAGTGACTGAGGCTGAATTGTTACGCTGGTTTGTGGTTCATGGTTTCGTGGTAATCTTCAGACTCTCATTGTAGCATTCTCGAGTCGTGCTTGGTCTCCTTTAACCATGAAGACCTTGTTATGTCAGTCAAGGAATTTCATAGCCAAATGGGGTGTAGAGATCACAGCTCCAAAAATGTTTAGTGAAAAGTGGCCCAAGATAACGTTATTGGTAGAAGGACAATCTACTACAAGAAATTTGACCTTAAGTGTTTTAAACAAAGGATCCTTCCCCAAAAGCAAATAGGTCTCAATGTATCCTACCGGGTGATCTTGTCCCTGTGAATCCGATCAACTCTTTGGTATACGGGATCAAATCTTTCCTTGAGAGCCCTAACTTCTTGAAGAAATCTAGGAAAATAATATCAGTCGAGCTCCCTTGGTCAACAAATATACGCCAGATTTCGGCGTTGGTTATCATCTCAGAGACTACTATGGGATCATCGTGGTCCGGGATAGTGCGGCTATAATCTCTATCTGAAAAAGAGATTGGTAGGGTCTTCCTGGGCCCGTCTTCTGACTTAGATCCCGGGTAAAAGGTTACGCTCAACATAGCCCAGAGAGCTTTTTTTCTTACATTCCCAGATTCACCGCCACTCACAAAGCCCTCGAAATGGTACTAATTGTCTGGGTTACTTTCGTGTGACGGCGTTCGTTATCCTAAGTAAGATTATTGTAGGGTTGTGCCTTCTCCTAGTTTTGGGCATTATCTTAAGACAGAACCATTCTAGGATTTTCGTTCCTTAGGGTGAGCATCTTCTCTTATATGGAGATGGGCTTCTCTGAGGATTGTAGCTCCTCTTCCTATAATTCTTTCTTTTTCTCTGATTATCATTCTAGGATTGATGAACATATTGGCCTAGATGGCCATCCTGAATTAGGGATTCGATGGCATCCTAGAGTTGATATAGTCCTCAGTGCTATGTTCGTAGCCTTCGTGAAACACACAATGCTTGAATTTATCTTTTTGTGCATGTTTTCTCAATGAAGGAGACTTTTGCATATCTTTAAACTATGTGTTCATCACTTCTTGATAAATATGTGTTCGAGGTGTATTGAAGGGTTGTAACTTTCATACTTCCCCTTTAATGGTGGTCTCGAATTTCGAGTTTGTAGGGGAGCATGTCCGAATTTTGGTTTGATATCTTCTCCCTTTTCTAAATGCTTTCTAAGGTGAATAACGTCTTTTGCGTTTATGTATTTATCAACCCTAGCCCAGAATTCATCCATCGTCGTTGGTTCTTTTTTCGGCAGTGAAAAGGAAAATGCTTCAGGGCGAAAGCTTTTCCTCATGTAATTTAAGCCAAGTATTTCATCCTAGTCACGAATGTTTACTAGTTCTTTGTTGAATCGAGATATATAATCTCAGAGGGACTCTTCTTTTCCCTACTTGATATGGAAAAAATTAAATGAATTTCAATAACACCTTACTAACAGTGAAGTGTAGCAAAAATCTCAAAAACAAGTATTCTCAATCGGGCAAAATCTTGACGCATAGAGGCTATAATTGAAACTAAGCCACCCTATGCTGAACAACTTCTCCCGTGTTCCCACTAGCTCAGCACTTGAGCTTCTCATGGTCTTTAAAAATGGACAAAAACAAATAAAAATGGGGCTTTTATGTTCATATCTCCATTTTAGCTAGCAAAATAAATAAATAAATTAAAAAGAGTGTAGAGAATGAAAGAAATAAGAGAACTTGAGTTAAATTAAAAATCTAGGGAAGGTGATCCTACGGGAAGCTAAGTTACGACTCTCTTCTATGTTTCCTTGAATCATCAAATGTAAGAAACTTTGCCTCTTTTCTGCCTTTAACTTCAACATGAAATGAGGTGTGCTTTCATTTGATTATGGTTGATCAATATTCTATTCACACACACACACACACACTTACTCACTCACTCTCTCTCTCTCACTCACTCACTCACTCATAACACTTGGAATACACACAACATCAAACCAAACAAAAGCTCAATGAAGGAGGAACAAACCAACCTAAGCCAATATCCTTTCCAAAAATGAAACTTAGCAAAAACAATACAAACTTCACCATAAACAAAAATACAATCACTCAAAATAACCAAATACAAAGCCAACACAATGGCAAAGTTCACCAACAATGGCCGCCATCGGCCCATCGATATACCTGCAAACCACTAACTTGCTACAACTTGAAACTGCCACTTAACTCATCAACCACCTTTATCTACCTGAAAATGATAATCTAGCCTCCATCTACCTTAAACCTGCCACTCCAATCGGCATCAAACTTGATACTCAAACCTAACACCCAGAGCACAACCTGTTTCTCGAACCTGTCATATGCTAACTCAAGGAAGAACCACAGTGACCACCTTACCAGAAAATACCTTGAATCACTAACAAAGCCAAAACCCAACCACTTTGAAACCGCTGTCCATCGCAACCATCGTGGCCACTACGCTAGATTTGTGACTACCACTTAACTCACAACCATCAGAACCACCTATTTCCAATCCTCGAATCACCTCAAACCCAAATCTGGCCACCGGGAATCAGCCACCGGCCCTTGCCGTCGTCCACCACTACCCAGGACCCAGAACCACTTGGATCCAAACCAAACCCACCTTGTCCTTTTGTCGAAGCATCTTGAATCGCGAGTCACTGCCAGAGCCGCTATTAGTGGCATCCTCACAGCTCGCAACTGTCGCGTCGTCCACCCAGAACCACAACCCTATGAAACCCGTGTTCGCCGAACCGCCAATCAAACTCAGAGTCAGGGCCCATCACCTATGATTGAACTGTGTTGCCACCTTGTCGCCGCCATCCGTGACTCCACCTCACCAACCAGAAGTCACCGTCTCAGCCACCCCCTTTGGTCCAGATTGAACCCTATACCAGAACCTAGTGACGAACTTAGGAATTTTAGGCAATAAGGGCAAATGTCTCTGTGGCTGAAGCAGATACGAGTGAGTCTGAGTGGATAATGTTCTCCATCACCACTAGTCTGCAGAGATAAAGAACAGTGAGAGAAGAAGAATTTTGTGGTCTGAGTATATTGGTACCAAACCCACATGAGTACTATTAAAATATGAAAAATATTATTATATGAGTATACTTAGGTACTAAACTATGTGAGTACTGTTGAAAAATAAAAAATAATATTATATGAGTTATACTTTTTATCACTATGAATTTATTAATTTGTTTGTATATGGGGGCAAAAATTGTACATATAAAGAAATAAAAAAGACATATACATATATACCTATATAGGATCAAAGAAAAATTTCAAGGTGGAGTAGAAGCATATGTCCCCATTCCTCACTAAGTGGATCTGTCACTGCCAAAACCCATCGATTCCCCCAATCATCGGCGATCCATGTGTCGCCATCGCCTCCCTGCTGCAGCCACCGGTGTCGACGCTCTGTCATCGAACCCGTGAGCTCCACCATTTCTGACCCCTCTGTATGTTTCCCCCTGTGCGAGCTACCCTATGTTTTCATTCCTTTTGTTTTATTGTTGTTGGTGTAATTTTAGTGGTTACTGAATTACCAAAAAAAATTAAAAAAATTATATAAAAAAATTAAAAAATTAAAAAGGAAATATTTTGGGTTACTGATTAATCAACCCAACTATGCTTAGCTTGGTTTCCTAGGTGTGTTTCAAAGTATTTTGGGCCAGTATTTGTGCTTACTTATTGTGTGTTTGGATTAAAGTTGGTAAACTTAAGTTTGAGTCAACTTGATTTTACAAAATTAAGTTTGATTGAAAGTGAGTTTGCAATAACGTAATTTATGTTTGAGAACTTTTGTCTCAAAAGTGAGTTTGACAAAATGAATATTAGAGATAAAAATCTCCTGTGAACAAAATTATAACCCAAAAGCAAAAAAATATTGCTTTTGGGCAAATGTGAGTTAGAGACCAAAAGTGAGTTGAGTGTCGGTTTCAAACAAATAACCAAACATGTTTACAAAAAAGCAAAATCACATTGGAGCAGGTTAAATGTGGGCTTGGATGAGACAAATGCCAATCCAAACACACACTTATTAGTTTGTTGTGTGTCACCATGTTTTGATTCAGACTATGCCATTTTTAGATAAAAAAATAATAGATAAATAATAATAAAATAAAAACATAAAATCTAATTAATAGTTTTTTCCTATAAATAAAAAAATAAAATAAGAAATTTAAAAAATCTTTTAAAAGAGGTAAAATAAATATTTTTGAGATTATTAAAATCTGCACAACTAACTCAAGGTATTTTTCTTAGAACAGATAATGTATGGTGTTAATACTTTCCCTACCTATAGTCGACTACCAAATCCAATCTTATTTTCCAAATGACCAGTTTTGCTTAATAAAAGCGTTTTTCTAATGTTTTTCCAACTTAAAATAAACTTCGGTGGTGACTCCATTTCAAAATATATTTTTGCCATCCCGTCACAATCCTGGTTGTGACAGATGGCGACTATACTGGGAGCTATTAGAGAGTCAAGCTTATCATTGTTAGTTGTGCAAAATTTTAATAATTTTGAATTCATTTGTTTTACCCATTTTGTTTCGTTATACATAAATTCTACTCTTACTACTTTTCTTTTGTGTTAACATGTTATATTTGTATATATTCTTTTTTCTCTATTTCCTTTGATGTTCATGTTGTAACTGTATATATTTGATTGATTCAATATTTATTTTGTGATAGGCCATTGAGACCTTAGGGTAGAGGATTGCTGGTGCTATTGTATATTTGTTTTGTTTGGCTTTTATTTTTACAGGTTGGACGTAGTTTTCTTTTTTAAGTTTTTTTTAAGGTTGGTATGCTTTCAGCACACACATCACCATCACTTATCACCTACACTTTTTGTGCTCCATGCCCGAGTCTGTGTGAATTGAGGATTAGGTGAGGCCTTGACTATGTTATTGAGGGCCTCGTTCTCACTTGACATACGTCGAGACACTACTCAGATTATAATCAGTATCATAGATTTTTCAAATTGAGAAGTTTTATCTCTACTTATGGTCAATTCATTAGCTGAATCCTTACCTTTCGAGATAAGGACAATCTAGGGACCATGGTCTTTAGTCGTTTTGATCAGTTTTCAAAAAATCGTGCACTAGAAGAATGAACCTAGTTGTTATCCCAAGTTGAAGACATGACCATTTTAGGATTGTCCACCTAACCATTAGGCTTTACTCGACTTAGGACACAAAGGGAGCACATTTTCTTCTAGGGCTACACATGGGTTCGGCTAAACCCAATGGCCCTACTAACCCGACCCAACCTAACTTAAAATTTTTAGGTTGGTTTGGGTCATTAGGTTAATTTACCTAAAAAACCTATCCAATAGTTGGTTCGGTTCACAGGCTCAAGAATATAACCCATGGACCCAAGTCAATACTATGTTGTTTTTGCATTTTATACTAAAATATTAAGCATTACATGATGTTATTACTGCTGGACACTTGGATCTGATCCTATTTTCCAATTCCCTAGTCATTGCGAACCCTAGCATAGCGTCACTCTTAGCCAGCCCTCTCTTGACTCCATCGTGCACCTACCCACCTCTACCACAAACCACCACCAATGGCCGAAGTGCATAATGTAGCCCCTCATTTCAGTTGTTCAGTCGGTGCTCGGATTGAGGGGAGCGAGATAGTCAAATTTAGACAAAGAGAGGCAAAAAGGAAGCAATGAGTAGAGAGAAAGATTGTCAATTCAGAGTTAGAGGAGATTTGAAAGTCCTTCCTGATAGGTTTACTGTTTTTGATTTTTTCAAAGATGGAGATGGGTGCTTTGGGTCTTGGTCAAGATTTGAGGTTTGTTTTTTTAGTGTTTGGTTTTGTTTGTGAGATTGGTTTCTATTGGTTGGGTTTTTTATTAGAAATCTTTTTGGTTTCAATTGTTATGATAGTTGGGTTCTGTAACTTGAACTTGTGTTCAACAATGGTGTTGGATTTGGTTTTATGACTTTTATTTTGCTTTTTAAATGAATGGGTTAATGCTGCTCTCAGTGCAGCATTTTGGGAGAATGCAAGTGTTTAGTAATGTGAGTGAATGCAACCCAATCACTCGATCCAACCTATCTATATATCGGGTTGGTTCAATTTGGGTTACCTGAAATTATTTTGAAAAATTGACCCAACCCAACCTGATCTTGATTAATTGGTTTGTGCTTCAATTTCATCTTAATTCGAACCAACTCGATCAGTGTGCAGCCCTATTTTCTTCCTAAAAGGATGAAAAAATCAAAAAAAAAATTTAAATACTTCCTTTGCATTTCATGTATTAATAAACACTTAGGTTTGGTTAAGTTGTTTAGCTCCCTAATGTGACAAGCTAAATTTCCAACCAAAAAAAAAACCTTGCAAAAAACGTGAGTCTTGATTGAAAACATGTCATTATTAGTGAGCTAACAATTTGTTAGCCCAATGTGTTGCCCTTGTAAAAAAAGTAAAAAATAATAATAAAACTTTCAGTTACATTTAGTACGATAGCATTTTCTTTACAAAATAAATAATTCACATTTTTTCTCTTAAGAAAAAAAAAAGAAGAATTATACACCCTTTTCCATATAGAAATAAGTTTGCCCCAATGATTTAATATGTTAAGTTTTGATGATGACAAATACAAGACAATAGGATGATGATTATGTTATATAGATGTGCTTAATGGATTATATTAGATCACGCATGATCATGTACTCCATCTTGTTATATTTCATGTAAGAATCATGCATTGAGTTCTTTGTAGCATCATTTATAGAATATGTTCAATAATATGTTATATGAGTTGTATGAAATTAATATTGGATTTGACTCTATTTGAATAAAAATTTGCATAATGTAATTCTAGTGTTGTGTAAGAAATCATGCATTTTGGACAAAGTGTTCTTTGTTGCATCTTATATAAAACATATCCATTAGTAATTAATAAATGTCTTATTTGGATGTGTCTATGAAAGTTTTATATGCATGTTAGACTAACTAGAGTTATACATTTACAAATCATACATATGAAGATATTGAATTATGAATTTGGACTAACTATATTTGTTTTAAGTGAGCAATACTTTGTAGGATAGTCCAAGTATCAAGAGTGAACATTACAATAAGAAAGTAAAAGATCACAATTATGCTCAACTCAAGAAGAATGAGAATGATAAGATGTTCCAAGCATTTGTAAGATTTGAAGAGAAGAAATATTTTGAAAGTTTAGATTACATCAAGAAGCCTGAGGACTAGAATTTGTATATTTTTCTTTTAGACTTTCTCCTATATAAAGATAGAAGTTTACAATAAAAGAGCTCAAATATGTTTTTAAATCTTTACAAATGGTTCTTACATGCTAAAATGCTTAACAAACATGTTTTGAAAAGTTAGTCATGGTGGTAGTTCAAAACTATAAAAAATAATCAAGTTTAAGTTTTAAAAAGTTGACTTTTGGTTACTCTTTTGATCATAACTTTTAAAATACTTTAATTTTTATCTTGAAACATGTTTCATATGAAAATAGACTCAAATATCTTTCCAATCAGTGATCATTTGCTTAAAACGGATGAGAAATGAACAAGTTATGCGTATTTAAAGTTGTTTTTCAAGCATCAGAATGACTGTAACCGATTACGGGGTCATTGTAATAGATTACAGGCTTCCTAAAACACATTTTTAACAAAACAGAAGCATGGTAATTGATTGCGATTACCATGCTTGGTAATCAATTACCATAAGCCCAGAAACTTGTTTTTAATGCTGGTAATCGATTACCATATATTGTAATCAATTACCACGCATCAGAATGCACTCCCAACAGCTATAAATGGGTAGTTTCATAAGAAAACATTTCTACACACCACCAACGTTTAAATTATCAATTGGGCTCTATATATAAGTTAAGATTGAAGCATTTACATCTCTAGAAATACTTGGACACTTGATTTAATCTTTGAACCATCAAAATTATATTTTAAGCTCTTCATTTTCAAAATCTCTCTATCTCATTAGTTCTTCAAGTTGTATATCCACTCTTTGAGAGAGTTTATTCCATTCAGTCCTTATTGAAAACACTTGTGAGGGTGGAGGATTCCTTTGGGAAACAAAGGGGCTTCTACACATAGAGGTGGATGATCCTTGAAGTGTAAGAAGAACTCAAAGCTTGTAAAGGTTTTTCAAGCACCTATGAATCTTGAAGAGTTGGAGGCTCTATCACAAGGGTGGAGGATCCCAAGGTGTGAGGAGTGTTCTTATTTGTACAAAGATTTTCCTAGCACCTGTGAAGTATAAGAGATAGCGAAGAAAATCTCAAGTTAAGTTTGAGGACTAGATGTAGGCCACAAGTAGTTGATAGTTAAATCAGGATAAATTTTTGAGTTTGATTCTCTCTTCCTTACGCTTTTTAATTTTCATATTTGCTGCACCATAACTATTTATTATGTATCTTATCAAATTGACACTTTGATGTTAATAACTTAATATTTAACTTATTTGCTGCACTATAACTATTTATTTTGTATATTATCAAATTGGCACTTTGATGTTAATAACTTAATATTTAGCTTATTTGTTTGTTTTCTTCTTTTAATCCAAGTTTTAATTAAGTGAACTATAAAAGTTGTACCTTTGTTATGTATGTTCTGTTACATTTATTAATTGAGTACTTCAAAATGCTTAATTTATTAATGTTATTTTAAAAATTTATAATCACTCAATTCACTCCTTCTTGAGTGATGATTGCTATGACTAACATTCCGAGTATTCACCTCATCTTCTTAAAAAAAAGGAAAGAAAAATAAAAAAAAATCATCTTTTGCATTCCACATATGAATAAAGTTTTGGGAGTTTGGTTAAGCTCATTAGCAAGACAAATCACATTTTGAAATCTTTATGGTATCCCTTGAAATAAAAGTAAACTTCGAAAAGAATGAAAACCCATAGTTAATAGGCTAACAATCTACCATTTCTATCCATGCTCTCATTCACTCATCCATTAAGCTTATTAGCAGGACAAATCACATTTTGAAATCTTTATGGTATCCCTTGAAATAAAAGTAAACTTCGAAAAGAATGAAAACCCATAGTTAATGGGCTAACAATCTACCATGTCCATCCATGCTCTCATTCACTCATCCATTTGTCTATACTAAAAATTGCATGTAGGTCATAATCATTTTTTCATTGCATAATTTTCTTGCATAAAAAAAAAGAAAAAAGAAAGAAACCTTGTTTCAAAAATCATTTGCATTCTAGCATCTCATCAAAAGAGAAAATTGAATTTTTTTTAATCCAAGTAGTCATTTCTCGTTGCATATAGCATTCCATAAAAAAGGAAAGAAAGAAAGAAAATTCTAATCCTAATGAAATAGTCATCATTTCTTGCATGATATCATCTCATGGAAAGAAAAAGAGAATTTGTTTTCTTCATTGCATGATAGCACGGCATCCTTGCAGTAGAAAAAATAATAATACAAAATTTTTCATGTCTTTCTGGCACCTCATCACCAAAAAAATAAATAAATAAATAACAATATCAATAAAAGAAAATTTTTCAAATTAAATGCTCATTTCTCTAATCATCCTTTGTTGCATAATAGCTTAATATCTTCACATAATTTTTTTTAAAAAAAATCATCATTTTCATTAAAAGAAAAGATTAAAAAAATCCTCACTTCAAATGTTGACTTCTCTTTGTATTACAATTTCCCAAAAAAGAAAAAAGTTTCATAAAAAAAAAGAAATAATCTTTTGTTAGCATAAAAGAAAAAGCCAACACAAATATTTTGCCATCATTTTCATAAAGTGAATAATAAAAAAACCCCAATCCAAATGAACAACTCTCTTTGCACAATAGCATCTTATAGAAAGAAAAAAAGAGAAATTTTTATCTTGATCAATAATCATATTCTTACAATATAGCATAAAAAAAAAGAGACAAAGAAAAAAAGATTCATGTTACATTCGAAAATTTTACTACATGCTAATATATATACATTTAAGGAAAAATAAAGGACTTTTTATCTTTTTTGTCTACATGACATTGTTGCAATCTTCAACAAAAAAAAAACAAATAAAGAATTCCCATGGTTCTGCATGACACTCTTGCATCTTAAAAAAAGCAAAAAACTCTCCAATTCAAATAACTTCTTTTTGCGTAATTGTACTTTATTAAATTTCATTCGAGTCGAATTGTCATTCCATTTTGCATGTTAACATTAAAAAAGGAAAAAGAAATTTTCATCTCAATCAAGTAATTTTGCATCTTAGCATGACATCCTTGCATCTCACAAAAAAATAATTAAAAAAGGAGAACTTTCATCATGGCATGCTTGCATCAAAAGAAAAAAAGAAAAATTTGCCATCTAAAGGAAATGGCTCGTAATTGCTCATTTAAAGGAAATTTCACATGATCCAACTTGCGCAACTAAAGGTAGCCCTCAAGAACATCCATAGTTAGCCCAACCTAAAGGTCCTAGATTGCTGCATGTAAATGAGAATGTCATCAGATACATCATGGCATAAGGAAATAATGATGCTCCTTTTTCATTTTCCTTGTTGATAAATGCTTGTCTGCTTGTACAAAGTTAGTGAACATTCATCATTTACCTTTATAATGACAATATTAATAAAATAATCATGTCAGCTAGCTTGTTCATTTATATCCCACATTTTCATCCAATTCCACATCTTCAAATTCCATTCATTCTAAAGGAAAAAAATCAAAGGGAAAAGAAAAACAACCCTTGCAATGATATATGATATTTTCGTTCAAGATCAAATTTAGTTGGAGAATGATGCAAATGTAAGACTCTAATATCCCCAAATAAAATTGTATTTTTCTCAAGCAAAGTTTTTCAAGGATACAAGACATTCCTTGTTTTTCTAAACACTAAGAAGTTATGTCCCTACATACCCCGTTGAGCCTTGGAGTTGTGTTTCTTTCACTCACCCATAATTCAAGTTTAACTTGGGGACGAGTAGTGTTCTAACGATGCTTTGGTAAGAGCTCAATTATCAAAGAGGATTATTTTCATTCATCCACCCAAATACTTTTATCTTTTGTCAAGCCCATTGAGCCTTTAAAAAAGGTTTGTTCTTATATCCTATTAAAATCGACCTAAGTAACAATGAGAATCAAATACTTCAAAAAGTGGTTCTTGTTTATCAAGTGTCATCAAAGCATAAGAAAAGAAAGAAAAAAATGAAAAAAGAGAGAGAAAAGAATAGGAAAGGAAAGCCGGTGTGTAAATAAGACAATCATTTGCCTATAAGGAATTCAAGGAAAAAGGTCGATCTGCAAAGGGAACTGGTGTGTTATTTATCCTTAACATGCTATCAGTAGAGCCAAGTGGTTGAAGTCGCCAACCAGATCCTTAGTGTGAAGTGCACCACATTCACCAATAAAATAAAATCAAATCAAATCAAGGAAGCAAAAAAAAAATGGAGCCAAAATTAGGGCAACTTTTTGACCAAGCTATTTTTATCCCATTAAAAATTAATTTAGGGGAAATTTTGAAAGCAAAGAAAGACAGTCAAAACTAAGGCAACATTTTGAAAAAGTTGTTTTCATCTCATCAAAAAATATAATCTTAGACAAATTTTGAAAAAATAGCACATTGAGCCAAAATCTAGGGGAGCTTTTTATGAACAAACTGTTTTCAGTTCATGAAAAATTTAAATTGGGGGCGAATTTTCAGGGTAATAAGAAACAATTGAGCTCTATGACCCTAAGGTCAAGGCAAGCACCCAAAGGCATGAATGGAACAAGTTGAATCAGGAAAAAATCCCTTCTAAATAAGCAATCTTCATGCCATTAAATGTTCTTCATCACATTTCATTCTCATGCACTTATTGTCATTAAATCTCGTTCATCACATATCATCATCATGCATTTAGTTTTTAAGCTCATAGGTTATTGTAGATTTCTAAAATATATATATATGAATAAAAATAAAAAGAAAAAAAAAAAAAGAAAAAGAAAAAGAAAAAAAAAAAAAAGATCTTTGAAAATCATTAATTTTCAAATCAGTTTGTGATTGAGACCTTAAGACTCATCGAATTACAAGTAGCATTTAAAAAGAAGAAAATCCTTCTTTTTAAAGTCTCAAGTTGATCATACGAGTCAATAAATTGGGGTATGCATTACATGAGGCACCATTTCATTCAGTTTGCCAATCTTGACCTATTGAGGTCCAACTTATTTTTTTCAATTTCAACTTACTAAGGTTGAACTAGTGCATCTTTTACGGGTCTTGATACCCATTGCATTCTTTTAGGTTCTAATACCCATTGCATTCTTTTAGGTTCAAATACCCTGGGTTCCATTGCATCTTTTGGGTTCAAATACCCATTGACTATTGCATTCTTTTGGGTCCTGATACCCATTAGATCTTTTGTGGGTCTTAATATCCATCAATAACATCTTTTTGGGTACTGATACTTATTACTTCCTTCGGGTACTGATACCTAATGTATCTCTTATGTGGTACCCATCACATCCTCCTTCGGGTACTGATACCTAATGTATCTCTTATGTGGTACCCATCACATCCTTTATGGGTCTTTATACCCATTGCATCCTTTTGGGTCTTATACATTTATCTATTGGGGTATTAATATCTATTTTGTTGCCTTTTAAGTTTTTTGAGTCAAGTAAGTAGCAAAAATCCATTGCCTTTAAGTTTCTAGGTCGTCATATCCACTATCGTTTAGGTTTCTGGGCCCCTATACTTACTCTCATTTAGTTTCTAGGTCCTCGTACCCACCGTTTAGTTTTTGGGTCAATGTACCCACTGTTGTTTAGGTTTTTAGGTCCTCCTACCCACTGCAGTTTAGTTTTCCAAATCCTTGTACCTACTACTGTTAGGTTTTCAAGTTTCCTTACTTGTAGCAACTTTTACTTTTCTGGGATCACATGCCCATCACTTCTATCTTTCTGGGCCCACCCATATCTTTTGCCTTTCCGAGCTCCCACGCCTATCACTTTTATCTCTTTGGGTCCACATACCTATATCCTTTACCTTTCTAGGATCCCACGCCCATCAATTCTGTCTTTCCTAGGTCCCTTACCAGTATTAGTGTTTTACCTTTTTCGTCAAGCTTTAATGGGTACATGGTCCCATAAACATTTTACCTTTTTTGTTAAGCTTCAATGGGTACAAGACCCTCTAAGCTTTTTATCTTTTCTGTCAAGTTTCAATGGTTCCATATGCCTCCAAGATTTTTACCTTTTCTGTCAAGCTTTAATGGGTACATGGTCCCGTAAGCTTTGTACCTTTTTTGTCAAGCTTCAATGGGTACACGACCTTGTAAGTTTTTTTACCTTTTTTGTCAAGCATCGATAGGTACACAACCTCGTAAGATTTTTACCTTTTTTGTCAAGCTTCAATGGGTCCACATGCTCGCAAACTTTTACATTTTCTGTCAATCTTCAATAGGTACACGACCCCATAAGCTTTTTTTTTTACCATTTTTGTCAAAATTTGACAGGTACATGACCTCGTAAGCTTTTACATTTTTAGTCAAGCTTTGACGGGTACACAGCCCCATAAGCTTTTTACCTTTCCTGTTAAGCTTCGATAGGTATACGACCCTGTAAGCTTTTGCCTTTTTTGTCAAGTTTCAACAGGTACACAGCCCCGTAAGCTTTTTACCATTTTTTGTCAAGCTTTGATGAGTACATGAACTCATAAGCTTTTACATTTTCAGTCAAGCTTTGATGGGTACACAACCCTAAGGTTTTTACCTTTTTTGTCAAGCTTTGATGGCACACAACCCCAATAAGATTTTTACCATTTTTGTCAAGCTTCAATGGTTATGTGGCCTTTTAAGCTTTACCTTTTATGTCAAGTTTCAATGGGTATATGACCTATAAGCTTTTTACCTTTTTTCTTCCAAGTTTCGACAGGTACATGGCCCTGTAAGCTTTTTACCTTTTTGGTCAAGCTTCAACGAGTACACGACCCTTATAGGCTATTTACCTTTTTTGTCAAGCTTCAACGTGTACACAACCCTATAAGCTTTTTACCTATCCTGATAAGTTTCGACGAATACACAACCCCATAAGCTTTAAACCATTTTTATCAAGCTTCAATGAATACATGACCCTGTAAGATTTTACCTTTTTTGTCAAGCTTCAATGGGTACATGATCTCGTAAGCTTTTTACCCTTTTTGTTAATCTTCAAAGGGTACATGGCCTCATAAGTTTTTAACCTTTTTTGAAAAGATTCAACGAGTATATAACCCTGTAAGCTTTTATTTCTATCAAGCTTCGATGGGTACACAAAACCGTAAGATTTTTACTTTTTTCTGTCGAGTTTCAATGGGTACATGACCTCAAAAGCTTTTTGATAGCTGTCGAGACTATCAAATTAAATCAATTTATAAACTGATTCACCAAAATACTTATAGTATAAGGCACAACCGTGTCGAGTTCTTAGGTTACTCTAATCAAACAATCAAATTAAGAGGTTAACAGGGGGAAAAAAGATTACAAAATTAATTAACAGAAAGTAATTAAAAATTGTAAACAAAATTAAGAAAACAACCAATTCAAGGAAATCAACTAATCTTAAATTTAATCTGTCATTGATCACTAGGAATCCATTCAATTGCTAATCAGATTCTTGGTCTCATATCACATCAAGAAGCCTTAAGATGATCTATGAATTCTCTACTAGATAAGCATCCAGAATTTAATTTATCAAGGTTAACTAAATTAAGCATCCATCTAACCCTAAATTAATCTAAAACTTAGAATTCAACCAAGCTTAACAAACAACATCCAAGAAGCCTTTGATGCACTGTTTAGTCTCTATAATCCTCATTAAACACGTGGTAATTATGTAATTATCGCATCAATATCTAAATTAAATTAAGCAATTTAATTCAGATTTAAAAAAATAAAAGAGGAACTTGATTAATAGGTAAAAGGAAAAATTGATTAGCAAGTAAAAAGTAAACTTGATCAACAAGTAAAAGAGAAACTTGATTAGCAATTAAATGTAAAACAATCAAAATAAGATCTCAGAATTAAACATCAAGATTGTCAATCCCTAGAATTGATTTTAAATGGTCTGGCCCTCTATAGATGGAAGGAAAAAATAGAAAATAATGAAAACTAGAGATAAAGGAGAAGAAAAAGAAAGATGAAGACAGGAAGTGCAAGCAAGAACAATTAGGAGAAAATTAGGGTTTTATTTCGTGGTTGCTGCTGCTGCTTAAATAACTATCTCTAAAATTAAAAATCTAAGTTTGCCCTTAGCTTAGAGTTAATCATCTTCCTCTTAATTTTAATTGGATACCTAATTCGCATAATTTGGGCTTAGGATGAGAGAGTTATGCCCAAAACATTCTTAACAACTCTCTGAACCTCATCCGACTTCAAAGGGTTAAAACATCATCAAAACGTCACCATTTGGATAAGTGGTCTCATAATAATTGAAGATATATGTCTCAGCTTTCGAATGACACCTTCAAGTCTATGCCACACTTACAGCCCAAATTATGGCCTAATCTTTGCATATTATCTAGGTTCCAATGATAATATCTTTATTCTGACTTCGTGACCTAATCTGACTCACTAGACATCCAATTCAACCTTCAAGCTCCCATCAAAGTTGTATATCTATACCTCAACTTTCCTAAAAGAAAAAATTCATAATTTTTAGATGTTTAGAACTCAAGTTATGTTCAAAATACAGAAACAATATAAAATTATCAATAATGCTAAAAAATACAATTAAGCCCAATTTGAACTTAAACTTATAAAATGTGACCAAAACCAATCAATTAAGCATATAAGAGGTTTGAGAGGCTAAATATGATGGTTAACTAATATATAAAAATTGTGTTTATCATTTTTTACTTTTTTTGTTGAGCTTCAGCGGGTACACAGTCCCGTAAGCTTTTTCCTTTTTGTCAAGCTTCAATGGGTACACATACCCGTAAGTTTTTTTTTACCTTTTTTGTCAAGCTTCAACGAGTACGCAACCTTGTAAGCCTTTTCTTTTTGTCAAGTTTCAACGGGTACACAACCCCATAAGCTCTTTCACTTTTTCATCAAGCTTCAATGGGTCCTCATGCCCATAAGCTTTTTATCTTTTCGTCAAAGCTTCAGTAAGACCACATGCCCGTAAGTTCTCCTTTTTTTACCATTTGTTTTATGCTTTAGTGCCTTATGCCCATTGCCTTTGATTTTCGAGTCCATACACCCATCGTCTTTAAGTTTTCATGGTAAGCCAGGGCCTTATGCCTATTGTCTTTTAGTTCCAGGGTTCTCGTGCCCACTGTTGTCAACCTTTTCAAGGTCTCAAGCTCATTGTGTTTGTGTTTTAGTCCTCACACCTTCACCGTTTCCTAAAAAAATAAGAAACAAAAAAGAAACACAAAAACACAAAAACAAAAACAAAAAAAAAGCATAAAGAAAAATTCTAATGGACAAATTTAAATCAACCCCTTTGCTTTCCATTTATTTTAAATGAAAAGCAAAAGGAGGCTGCATATGATACCAAAATTTGTCCATGAATTTTTCATTTTTAATTGGTCATGTAATTATTAATTTGGTGTTTGTGGGGCTAGATCTTATTGTTTGAATACTCTAATTGTGTGCAAGCTTCTCTTTTCATTTTATCTTTGTCTTGTCAATTAATGAAAATTCAAAAAAAAATAAAAAAAATAAAAGAGAACATTTAATATGCACAACAGGGATAGGGTGCAAAAAGGGAGGAGAATCTTGAACAATCAGGTAAAATCTTATCATAGGGAGGCTTCGGCTGAAACTAAGCCACCCTATGCTGAACAACTTCTCCCGTGTTCCCACTAGCTCGACACTTGAGCTTCTCATGGTCTTTAAAAATGGACAAAAACAAAAGAAAAATGAGGCTTTTCTTTTCATATATCCATTCTAGCCAACAAAAAAATAAAATAAAGAGTGTGCAGAGAGTGAAAGAAATAAGGGAACTTCAATTAAATAAAAAATGCAAGGAATGTGATCCTACGGGAAACTAACTTGAGTTAAATAAAAAATGCAGGGAATGTGATCCTACAGGAAGCTATACACACACACAGAGGCAAAGTTCACCAACAATGTCTGCCATCTCTATGCCTGCAAATTGCCAACTTGTTGCATCCTAAAACCCCCCTTAACTCATCAACCACCTCTATCTACTCATAAATGATAATCTAACCTCCATCCATCTTAGACCTGCCACTCCAAGCGTCACCAAACTTGATACTCAGACCCAGCACCTAGAACACAACTCGTTCCTGAACCTGTCATCTGCTAACTCAAGCCAGAACCATTGTGACCACCTCATTGGAAAATACCTTGAATTACCAACAAAGCCAAAACCCAACCACTTTGTAACCGTTGTCCTTCACAACCATCGTGACCAGCGCACCAGATCTGCGACCACCACGCAACTTGCTGCCACCAGAACCACCTATTTCCCCTCCTCAAATTACCTCAAACCTAGATCTACCATCGTGAAGTGGCCACCAGCCCTAGCAGCAGTCCACTATGACCCAGAACCACTCAAATCAAAACCAAACCCACCTTATCCTTTGCTGAAACCTCTAAACTGCGACATCACCACCAGAGTCGCTGCTCGCGATGTCCTCGTAGCC
Source organism: Ormosia semicastrata (assembly GCA_029884595.1). Classification (NCBI taxonomy): domain Eukaryota; kingdom Viridiplantae; phylum Streptophyta; class Magnoliopsida; order Fabales; family Fabaceae; genus Ormosia; species Ormosia semicastrata. Next base: position 4,843,869 of record JAQQTO010000036.1, on the reverse strand, counting down.
CCAACTGTCGTGTCATCCACCCTGAGCCACAACCCTATGAAACTTGCCTAGGCTTGGCAATTTCTATCCTCTCCATGGGTACCCAATCCGCCTCAACCCACATGGGGTGAGTTTAAAACCCGCTCCGCTAATGGGCGGGCAGGTGCGGGTTTTAGTCAATGCACCCCGCCCTGCCTTGCACCCTGCATATTAATATATATTATTTAATTTAACTACTAATTAAGCTAATTATATTAACTAATCTTCACTAGCTTAACACTTATCTTCAACACACTTTTTAGTTTATATAAGATAAATGATTAATTTTAAGATTATGATTAAATATTATATAAACTTACTGTAAAATATTCATAGATGCAGGGCAGGTGTGGATTTTAATATTTTTCTTACGGGGCAAGTTCGGGTTTTAATCTTAAAGGTGCAATGTGGGGTCGGGTTAAGTAAAAACCAACCCTTACCCAACTCATTGCCAAGCCTAAACTGTCTCTGTCGAACCACCGGTCAGAGCCAGAGCTCAGAGCCCATCACTCATGACCGAACTGTGCCACCACCTCGTCACCGTTTCAGCCACCACCACCAGTCTAGATTGGACCCAAAACCAGAACACATTGATTCCCCCAATCGCCAGCGATCCATGTGCCGCTGTCGCCTCCCTACTGTAACCATTCGAACCCACACCGCTATTAGTGTCGACGCTTCATCATCGAATCTGCGAGCTCCACCATTTCTGACCCCTCTATACGTTTCCTCTTATGTGAGCTCTCGTTGTAACACCTCAAAATTTCCTATCCTATAAACAGTAATTTTGACAGCTAATAGAATTTTACTGTTTAGTAATTTCTGGATACTGTAAAATTATTTTGTTTATTCCATCAGCGTATTTGATCGTTTTGAGTGATTTACTCCGTGTCAGGAAAATAAAAATTTTTGGGTCGGGAAAAACTTTACGTAATTTAATTTTTACCGTTAGGTAATTATTTTACATAATTTGATTTGATATTTGTGCGTTTTCTAATTTTTGTGATTTTATGAATGATTATGAAATTTTTGACTGTATGTGGGTCCCGGTGGTCCTAGGTGGGCCCAGGTGACCTTACGTGGGCCCAGGTGGGTCCCGCAAAGTGAAAATTTTTTTACGAATAGAAAAATTTGTACTGTTTAGACGGAGACAGGATCTTACTAAACTCGAATCCGGAACAATTTTAGAAAATTTGTTTTGTAGATCGTATTTATTTATCGAAAGATAAAAATACAAGAAATATATTCTTTCGTGAGATTTTTAGTAGATAAAAATAGAAATTATATTGCTTAAGTCAACATTGGTGGTTTGGATATCCACTATTGATTCAATTAATGATTAAGAAATAAATTTAATAAAGAAACATAAGATAATCATCATTGATTTAATCAATGGTGTGAGAATAAATTTAATTAAAGCAGCTTCAATATCAACCGTAGATTTAATCAATGGTGTAAAATTAATTATATAAAGTGACCATTTACAACCATTGGATTTAGAGTTGATCAAGGGTGGAGATTTGGTCTTAAAAAGTGACAAAGACCATTTATGACCATTGGATGAAGAATTAATTAAGGGTGGAGATTTGGTCTTAAAAAGTAGCAAAGACTAATTATGACCCTTGGATTAAAAGTAAGAAGGAGTAATCTTGACCCTTTATTTTGGAGACACATCTAATGGCTAGAATTTAAAGGAGAAGGATCCAATGGCTTAGATTAAGTCTTCTAAATTAAAAGTCTACCTAAATCCTAAACCTAATTAATTAATCAATGGCTAGGAATACTTCAAATAATTGTATAAAAAAAAAAGATGACAACTTCATGCATTATGGAAGAGGGGACGGTTGAGAAGCAAGAAAGAAGAAGACATGTTGAGACATGTTGGAGGAGCCTTTTTAGCCAAAGAAAAAGCTTGAAGACATTAATTAGATGTCTTGACCAATTATTGGTCATTTTCTTAAAGCAAAATTATTTTCTTTTTTCTCTCCATGCAATGCTACGGCTGCCCACTTCAATTCAGCCATTTGATTTCATTTGTATCACATTTTATAACACTTAACTCATTCTCTCTCTTCTCTCTCTTCCAATTTGTCAAGAACACCAAGAACAACACAATTTTCTTTCCTTCCTTGAGCATTCGGTCACCACCCATAGAACCACTTCCAATCTTCCATAATTTTATCTAACTACATATCTTGAATCTTCTCATCGATTCAAAACACTTTCATGTTGGAGACTTTCTCTAAATCATTCATATTCATCACTCAACCAAGCCAAGAACACAAAACAACCATTTTCCTTCATTTTCTCACCAAATGGTTCGGCCATGACCACCAAAAGCACCACCCATCACTTTTAATTTCATCCAACCATAGATCTTGAATCTACATGATATTCTAAGCAACTTTCATGTTGGAGATTTTCTCTAAATCATTCATCTTCATGGACTTTCTTCAAGATCAAAGTTATTAGGTTTTTGAGGTGAAGTATAAGAAGACTTCATTTCTTCTCTTCTTTTTCATGATCTAAACCATGTTTGATCCATGGTTCCTCTTAATCAAGTTTAGTATACTAATTTCTATGTATTTAGTTTTGAATTTGAGAAGCCCTTGGTGTTGAAGGACTTGAAAAGAGAAGTAAAATCAAGAAACTTTAAGGATCTTCAAGAGATAAGAGGGAGATCCATCTCACCAACCAATTATGGTGGTGGGAGATGGTCTTATATTTGATGAATTGTGAATTCATGTGAGAATTCCAATCTATGGTCATGTAATAATTAATTGTGTGTTTATGAGCTTTACTTTATTTTCTTGTGCCTTGATTATTTTGTCTATGCTTAATATGCTTTGCATGATTTTATGGCTTTGATAGTATACTTATAATATGCATGATAAGTATATGGCATGTTTGTGATATTTATGATGAAATATATATATATGTATGCCATGATGTGTGGATGAAAAGAAAATTGATCTTGGTTCCAATGGCCAAGGAAGGGCTACGGTTTTGATGCCCTTGATGAGGGTCAATGTTGAAATTTTTCAAGAACAAGGAAATTAAATTTTGATCCCTCGAACAATGAGAATTTCGGCCAAGACACCTCAAAATAGGTGTTTACAAATTAATATGTTTATGGAAGAGTAAAATTGGATTGATTTGAGGAGTATGGAAAATGAACTAAAGGTTTATTTTTTTTTAAGAAAACATGAACACAAATTTTAGAATGAAATTTTATTGATTTATTTTGTGTAAAAACAAGAATGGAATTTATTTAAGTTAGAAGAAAAATATTTCATGGTTCCAATGGCCATCTATAAGGTTTTGATAATTTAGAAAAATGTTTTGATGCTATGAAATACAAGAATTTTCAAATAAGGATTTTTGAAAAGGGAATTAAGTGTTATAAATTAAGTGAAGTAAAATTTTCATAAATAAAAGAAAAAGAAGATTGAAAGTATTAAACTTCAAATTAATTTAAAAAGAATCAATTTTTAGAAGTGATTTAGAAATATAAAAGAAAATGTTTGTAACTTAAATTTACTCACGAAGAATTTATTTGGGTTTTGGAAAACGTTAGAAAATTTAAAGTTAAGAAACAATAATTAAAACAACTCAATATGATTTTGTAGGACTAGATCAATAAAAAGTGATTTTGAGAAAATATATATTAAGGAAAAGATTTTTGACTAAGAATAAAAAGGATTTGCAAAGAAAGTGAAAATGAATTTGAACAAATGAATTTGTTATATGACCAATCGGTACTTTGGTTTTGAAAATAAAACTTTAATAGTTTTGTTTGTGTAAAACCATATCAATTTAAAAGGAAAAATATTTTGATAATTTTTCAAATAGTAATGTCTAGATTTTGATGAAACAAAGTAATTTTTCAAGTGAAAATATAATTGATTTAATACAAGAAATTTGAAAAGAGAATCAGAGTATTGTACTCACTTGAAAAATTAAGTTTAGTAAACAAAAATGTTTTCAAACTTCAATTTATTTTGAAATAGGTTAATTTGGAAATGATTTGGGGAAAAATGGAGAATATAATGGTATTTTGAGAATTTACTCAAGTATAACTTATTTTTAAGTTTTGAAGTACGTTTGGAAATTTTAAGATTTGAAACATTGATTTATATCAATGAAAAATTAATTTTGTGGATTATATTTGAAAAAGAATTTCTTGAGTAAGGAAACGTGGAAAAAGATTTTCTTGAGTAAGAAAATGTGAAAAATGAAGTACAAAGTCATAATATTTTGAGAAAGGATGAAATGGAATTTTTGAAGGTTAAGAAATATTTTTCGTAATAGAATTGTGGTGAAAAATGATTTACGTATCTTAAAAACGATTTAGAATATAGTAAAATATTCCTACGCGATTTAAAATATGTTAAAATATTTCTACGTGATTTGAATTACGTTTAAATATTTTACGTGAGTTTAAATATTTGACGTACTGTTGAAAAATCACTATGTGATTTAAAAGTAATAGAATATTTTTACGGTATTGTGAAAATATAACGGAAACGTTTCAGAATTTTGAAAACGTAATGTGTATGTTACGATATTTTGAAAACGTAACTGAAACATTTTGGAATTGTGAAAACATAATGAAAATGTTGTGCAATTTTGTGAAAACACGACGAAAGAGTTTTATAACTATGAAAATATGATTTTTCTGTTGAAAATATAGTATAAATACTGTAGAACCAGTATAAGGATGCTGTGTGAGAAAATGACATGTTTTGCCTATGATTGGCATTTGGTACATTATACATGCATTAGAAAGATATGTCTGTGATTGGATTTGGTGCATTATACGTGCATTGAAAAAAAAATATGCGTTGAAGCATATGATTACATTGAACAAATGAAATTGAAAAGATTTGGCCCTTTGGGGTTGGACTTGCACTGATATATTCGCAGCATTGTATAAAATATAGCTGATAGCTATTATGGCCCTTGTGGTTGAAGAGGGAATGAGAATTGATAGTGAGGTCTATGATGGATCTTGGGGCGTCGAGGCGCGGCGGTCGACCGTGGACACCGGCGAGTACCACCGTGCCACTTGGCGATGCAGTCCGTTGCAACGCATTGACGATACCCGACAAGAACACGATTCTTTTCAACAACTGAGAGATTGTCTTTGGGCTAAGGCTGACAATTAACCAGAGCATTCTTCTCGAAATTGTGAAAACCTCTATGGAGTTGTTTTTGATAAACTGAGTCTTTGTACATATGCATAAATCTGAGCATTTATATATGTATGATATATATTAATTGAGGAATATTAGTTATAACGATTGTTATGAATACTTGGATGATGATGATGATAATGCTGATAACATGATTATGGTATGATTTATCTGTATGATATTGTTGGCTGTGTGTTATCTTTGTGCTGCCATGTTGGTATTGGTATAGGTGATCTCACCTCTTTGTTATGTTATTTTGCTGTGTCTGTATTGTTAAAATCAAACAATAGAAGGACCGAGTTATCTTAGACATAACAGGCGATAAATACTCTGAGATTGGTGACAACAATAAGGAGTGGACATTCAGGACTTGAAGGTGTGTAGTGTTGACAAAGGAACAAATGTCTGATGCATCAAGATGGACAGAAAAAGGAATAAGTATGTTAAAGTTTTTCATTAGTGTTGTACCGTGCTATTAAGTAGGACCCGTCATGAGGTTTGCTACTGTAAAAAAAAAAAGAAAAAATAAGTCTGTTAATTTTATATTTCTCTTTAAATTGTGATATTAATTGATGTCAATATTGCATAATGAATAGTTGAAATATGATTTTCAATATTACCTAATATTTTCAGTAAATTTACGTTTCAGTAAAGAAGGAATTTTGAAACCCATCTTTTATAACTCAAACTTTATGCGAACTTATTTTCAGATTATGAGTCGGAAGTCAGAAATGTGATGCCCTAGCTAGGGTGTTACACCCGTGTGTTTTCATTCCTTTGTTTTATTGTTGTTGGTGTAATTTTAGTGGTTGCTGAATTACCATTAAAAAATAATAAATAATAAAATGAAAATATTTTGGGTTATTGATACATCAGCCCAACTATGCTTAACTTGGTTTCCTAAGTGTGTTTTCAACGTATTTTGGGCCAGCATTTGTGATACTTATTAGTTTGTTTTATGTCACCATATTTTGATTTGGGCCATGCCATTTTTAGATTAAAAAAATTATAGATAAATAGTAATAAAATAAAACAAAAAATCTAATTAATATTTTTTTTCTATAAATAAAAAGCTAAAATTAAAAAATAAAAAAATCTTTTAAAAGATGTAAAATAAATATTTTTGAAATTATTAAAATCAGCACAACTAACTCCAGATATCGTTTTAGAATGGGCAGTATGAGGTGTTAATACATTCCTTATCTGTAATCGACTACCGAATTTAATCTTATTTTTCAAATGCCTAATTTTGCTTAATAAAAGGGTTTTGTGAATATTTTTCAAAATTAAAATAAAAATTAGTGACAAGTCCATTTCAAAATCTATTTTTCATTATCTCATCGCAATTTCAGTTGTGACACTATATATAGTACTAAAAAGAGAACGTACATGATAAGACAACCTATAGAATTATCATTAAATTATTATAAATAAATGTATTCAAAGATAGAAGAAATCTTTCTTTGAATTTCTTTACTTTCTATTCTTCCTTACTTCTTCATAATTTTAATTAGAGTGTATTATTATTATTATTATTATTATTATTATTATTATTATTATTATTATTATTATTATTATTATTATTATTATTATAGACGGCTTTTATAAATCATTTGTTAAAAATTTAGATAATTTTTTCATAAAATGTAAAATCCAATTTTTAAAAACTGCACGAATTTCTCTTTTTTATTTTGTTCTAACAAATCACAATTTTTTTATATGAGTAATTTTGTAAGTTTTTAAATAAATGAGATATATATTTGTGTAATACATAAAAAATTTAAGAGTGAAAATAAATTTATGATTTTAGACATAAATTATACTTTGAAATTTTAGTCAAGAGTAACAATTCAGCTAATCATGTGTTATATTTAAAAATTGGAAAAATATTTAGTGATTTATATTTAGTTAATATTAAGAATTAGTATTTGTTTTGAATTTATTTCACTTTATAACAATATTGTGTGTGGTGTCAATACTGAAGGTTAAAATTTACATAAATATTTTCAATTAACTAACATTAGATATATTGTAAGTATTTTCTAAAAGAAAACATTTCTTTTGTCCTTGAATGAGAAAATCTTATTATTAAAAGAAATTTACTAACGAGTATTCTTAAAATATTGATTAAGGAAATATAAATAAAAATATTAAATAAAAAATGAAGCATTTATTATATTAGGATTACAAAATATATTTAATACTTATTTATTTAAATAATTAGAAGTATTTAATAACATATATTAAATGCTCTTTAATTAATACTTTTAAAACACCCGTTAACAAAATCATTATTAAAATTAATGAGCCCTTTGATTTGTCTTACTTTCTCTTCAAATTTACTCTCAACGGATAATAAATGATGTATATGCTTTTGATTAGTCTAGTCTATATAAGTTGCTATAAGAGTTTGTCCCTTAAATATATGTAATGATTAATTTGTTTCACTTATTGCCCTACTCCGGTGTGAAAATAATTATGAAAAATGATTTTATACACCACTTATTTTAAAACTTTTGTGACATTTATTTGTTTAGAAAAAAAGAGAAAAAGAGTGTATTAAAAAATATGTATCTCTTATTTTATTATTAAAAAGTAGTGTAAAATGATATAACGAGAGTGATGAGTAAATTACATTATTGAAAATTTGAAACAATATTGCTTCATGTCTGCCAATAAACCCATTAAGCTCTATGGCAATACAAATATATAGCTAGGATATGGTTCCAATCCAATTCCTTTATCATTTCAATGTTGGGAGAACTGACAATGAAATGGTAGTAGAAGACTAGAAGGTACAAAACGAGAGACGTGGTTCACTTGGTTAATAATTACTCTTTTCTTTCTATGTAGGCTCATCTCATGTTCAAAATTTGGCATCATTTTTCCTTTTCAGCTTTGCTTTTTGTCTCGTCGCTTTCTAATCATGGAGACATGATATTGTTCATAAGAATAGAACAACAGGGATAGAGATGAGAGCTTATATCAATTATGCATACACACTTATTTCAACTTTCCTTTTTATTATATTCAATTCAGTAAAAGGTGCAATCCTAGCAACAATTAAAGCAAACATGTTTTATGATAATGCTTGAGTATTAATTTTTTGAGTTTTCAATTCCGGTGACATAGTTAATGAAAGAATACAATGACGTAATTTGATTCTTATAACTAACTCTACTGAATAGAAAAAAGTTTTATTGTTGTTGTTTCACATCTCAACCATAAAATTGGGTGATGAGCTGATGTTGTATCTTTAAATCGCGTCAGGAAAACATACATTATTTACACATACAATACTAATTAAGTTTTATATATATTAGGGTATTCACGGGTCCAGGTCGACCCGATGACCTGATCAATCTGACCCAACCCAATGTAAAATATCCAGATTAGTTCAGGTTAACGGGTCCGTTCGGGTATAACCCAAACAACTCGTCCATTAATTGGTTCAGGTGATAGGTTTAGTAAACTAACCCGATGATCCGACCACTAGGATAAACTACGTCGTTTTACCTTCATTTTTGGTTTTCTTTCTTACCCGAACCACTACTCAGTCTCATTTCATTTTCTTAATTTCACTCTCCCTTCCTTTTCTCTCTGTAAAATTCCCAAATCCCTTAACCCTAAGCGACGCGCCACCTCTGTGCTCATGAAATTCCTCCTTTCCTCTTGTCCCAGCCACCACCGGCGTCGATTTCATGACCAGACCACCTATCCTCTCATTTTATCTCAAGCCCAGCCACCACCTCTGCTCACACAGCACTAAACACATCTGAGTAGATCTCGTGTCTCGTTTCGTGACCAGATCTCGCATCTCGCTTCTTTTCGTGATCAGATCTCGCGAGATCTAAACAAATCTAAGCAGATCTTTGACGACTTAGGTGGCTTTGCATTGGCTGCTGAGCAGATCGGTAGGATCATGGTGGGTGGCTCTGCGTTGGTGGCTCAGCACCGATGGAGGGGAGCGACAAAGGATGACGGCCTCCAACTCTCGGGTCTCAAAAAAATTGCGAGGGAGAAGGTTGCCGCGAAGGTCCTCGGTGACCCAATCGACGGCCATGATGTCGTCAATGATGGGGAGAACAGATCCCTTGATGACGCTGACGTGGCTGGGGTGTGCCAAGTAGGCTTTGAGGTCCTGTTTGGAGTTGTAGTGATTGTGGAGCATGTGAGTGAAGGTAAAGGAGGAGGAATAGTTGTGTAGAAGGGGGCTCACCATGAGGTGGAGGACCTGGTCGAGGGAGACCAGGGAGCTGAGTCCGTTGGCCATGGCACTCACAATTCTGAACTCAAATGTTCATGCTATGTTTGTGTATAATACTGGGCAAGTTGGGATTCAATCTTTTTCCTTCTTGATTGTCAAATGTTCATGCTGTGTTTCCTTCTTGATACTCAAATGTTCTTGGTTGTCAAATGTTCTTGATTGTTAAGTTGGGATTCAATCTTTTTCCTTCTTGATTGTCAAGTTGTGTATATTATATAATGTTGTGTTTCCTTCTTGATACTCAAATGTTCATGCTGATTGTATAATATTGGGCAAGTTGGGCAATTTGGGCAAGTTGTGAACTCAAATGGGTGTTTCTTTTCTGTTTTCGATATTTTTTGTGATTAAGTGTTATGTGATTTGTGCTTAAATATTATAATGGATGATTTAACCAAAGTTTTGTTTGTGCTTTGTGGAGGATCTTTGTCTCATAACAATTTTTTACATCTTCTCTTCCACTGCCACTTGAATTTCAAAACAGTTTCTTGCAATATTCTGTTTGAAAATTTGACCAACCCAATTACCTAACTCGAACCAACCTGATTGTAATCTGGTTAGTTCGGTTTTGGTTACCCGAAATTTTTTTTCCAAAGCCGACTCAACTCAATCCAACCCGACCTCACTTTATTGGTTTGAATTTTTTTTCTTTAAACTTGAATTAACCAGACCTATGAACACTTCTTTTCTATATATATATATATACAGAGAGAGAGAGAGAGAGAATAATTGGTATGCATTATTAATATAAAGAAGTTTTACATTAATATTTATTAATATTTTGACAGATCAATATTTATTATTATTTCTTTTTTTCTTAATTAAGAAAATCAAAATATTAGCAAATTATATATATATATATATATATATATATAGTAGTAAGTAAGCATCTCCATTGAATTGAATGTAAATAAAATAGATGCCTATGTTTTTACCAAGAACTCCAAAACAGCAGCAGGCTAAACAATGTGACCGCCACCTTTCTTCCCTGTTGCAATGGGAGAAAATATCCCCGATAAAGATGAACTAGATGACATAAAATAGTGTTTTTCTCATGCATGACTGTCTGTTTCTATGAGTGTGCGCATTAGGGTTCGTTTTCACCCTCTGCCACTATTGGCTGTTATGTTTTATAGTTCACCGAGAGAGCTGAAGAAAAACATACAGCTGCGTTTCCTGGGTCACATTCCTTTTAACTTGAATCCTTTTAATTGTTGCCTTAATTTATTTGGAGTTTATTAAGGAGTACTAAACTGAGAGGCTTAATTTATTTATTTTATTTACTCCCAATGTTCATCATGTAACGTCTAGTTTTCTGTTATTGCATTCCATTTTCCTGAATACAATTGTTGGATGATAAAATATCTATTTTGTGCTCATTAATTTGGTTTCTGAGAAAATGAGAGACAATTTGGAATAGAATAAACGAAAACTTGATCCAGGAAAAAAAATTGAATATTGTATCAGTTTCTTTATTAGAATTTGAATTATATAAATTAGCCCAAGTATAATAACACCTAACTAACTGCAAAACAAGATGATGTAAACAGAAATATATTATCAAAAAACATTTTATAATTCATCAATATAAACCAATATCTTTTTCTTTCTTTTCCTTCGGCATTCACATGGATGTCCAAATCATGCCAACCTTGTAATACTTATTCGTCAAGTGGATCCGAATCCCTTTACCATAACAACATTTATATGATTGCAATTCTTAGAAATAAACGTCTCTCTCTTTCTTTTTACCGACCCACCTGATCATAAGTTCCACTATATGGTGGAAATTAATGCAATATATGTGATTCATCATTGCAGAGGTTGAAGATCAGGCGCAAAGAAAGAAGACCAGGGTCAATAATTACTTTCACATTTTATTCAAAGGGTGAATTATTTTCTTGGTACATATATATGAAACTTAACTTTTGACATCTATCAAAAACTTCTTTTACCTCAATGGTTGAACTTAAGGATAAGGAAAAAATTTACACATACAGGATTTTCATACACAGAATGAATTAATGAGACATCATCTGTATATGTTGAGTTAAGCATGGACGAAACGTTGTCCATTCTATTCTATATATGTCCACAAGAATTGCTCAACAAAATGAGGTGATGTAGCTGGTGCCATTTTTTTATTTTTTTTTGGTGTCTTGGGAACACATAAATATTATATTAAGTAAAGGAAAATAAATAGGCTGCCTATATATCATACATACATACATGTATGTACATACGTATATACATTCATACATATGCATACACACACATATATATGTATGTATATTATATAACCGGGCATTGCACATCACACCTCCGTTCCCTTTATATGTTCCAAAATGTGACAGCCACTTTTTTTTGATATAAAGACGACACAAAGCACTACAAGTGTCTGTGATTGTGAATGAGTGAGTACGTCTATATGCCTTAGAGCATGCGCAAGATAAGGATAGTTCTCATCCTCTGGCATCATTATAGCTGTTGCCCTTTTTACGTCTAAGCTTGGCTATTTTCCAGGGCCTTCTTGGTTTTCTTTTGCTTGCTGCTCCTCCGGGTAAGTTCTTCCACTATTTGTCTATCTCCATGGCACAAAACTAAGAGGCTTAACTTATTTGTTTCTAGTAACTTATTCATCTCTGAATCATATACATATATACTTATCTCTATCATAAGAAAGTTGGCGAGAATATAGAAAATAAAGGGATAATCAGTTATTAATACCATCATTAATTTTTCATTGTTCCTCCTTCTTCTTATTGTTCTATTATTATTTGCTTGGTAGGAAATGAAAATTTTGATTTTTTTTTTCTGGGGCTGAAGTTTAAACTCAGGGAAGGGGTGCTGGAACTGCATATTGTATTTGTTAAAATGAAAAAAACTCGTAAGTTAAAGCATAGAAACAACAGAACAGATGTGTGTTGATTATTTAAAACTGCGAGTTTGTTTTCAATGGCAGATTTAAAACTGCATATTGTTAATTTGTAACTGTTTTATCAAATTTGAAATTTCAGATTTCTTGTAAGTTACATAATTCAATGGCAATAATTAAAAAAAAAAACACTTTATCTTGTAGAATTGTGGGGTGGCTAAATTCTTCAAATGCATATACGTCCATGGCTGAAGAAGCTATTGTCTATACTGACCCTTCAAAGTAATTTATTCAATATTATCTCTCAAATAAAATAAAAAATTTGGAATGTCAATTCTGTCTAAGAATGAAAGAATTATCTTCGTGGTCGTAGACCTTAGTGCACTTGTCCTCTCTAACTTCTTCATGGATATCTCATTTCAATTGTCCATTATTTTTTTTTTAAAATAAATTTGCTGCTGAACTTTGTTTAACACCAAAGAACTGTAAAATTAAATTCACCGGATGCATGTGTACGATCTGCCAATAAGAAAAAATAAAAAAATTTAAGAATGGTGGTGTTCTTAGTGGGAAGACTGAGTTGGTGCCAGTTTGATACATCAATAGTTTTCAAGCCTTTCCCACTATTGGAAAGGTGGTCGTGGTCATCTCTGCCACAGCTATTTCGTGTACAAATTTATTTTATGATTTTATCATAAAAAAGGTTCCTTTTCTCTCTAAAAAAGGATATATGTTACATCTCTTACAAAATAAAAAAGTGGACTCTAGTTAAAAGACAAACAAGTCTATAAGGATGGAAAGAGAAGGTAATGTTATTAGCAACAAGCCAACAATGTAACAGGCATGCAGGTTCATGTATTGTGGTCCGCATATGTATCGTTATGGAGAAAAGCCACTGTGTCTAGGACAAAAGCAAATGCTCTAAAAGGTCCTAGGTGCCCCTTTTTCTGTAAGTTAGGTTTTGGATCTTAATTCTTCTTTCTATTTTTTCTTAATCAAGGTCTTAATTAGGTCTTGATTAATGGCCAATGATTTAGCTATTTATATGACCATTTGTTAAGCCACTGCAATATATGAACTATCTTCATGACATATAAAACATTGGCAGCTCCATAGTAGTAGTGGAAATGGGAGACAAGCTAAAGGAGAGGCTTTTGCAGCGGCAAAACAATTCACAGGAGAGTGTTGAGGAGGAGGAGTCACTGAGGAAAAGGGTATGGAAAGAAAGCAAGAAGATGTGGGTGGTAGCAGGCCCTGCCATATTCACAAGGTTTTCAACTTTTGGAATCACTGTAGTTAGTCAATCCTTCATTGGGCACATTGGCTCCACTGAACTTGCTGCCTATGCCCTTGTCATGACTGTCCTAGTCAGGTTTGCAAATGGTGTACTGGTAAGTGTTCCTCTTCCTTTTAATGCTCTCTTTACTTAACCAATTTCTGTTTAGTTATCTTGCATGTGAAGTCTAATATCTACACAATTCAAATGGTTGCAAATTGAAAATTTGTAGCTGGGTATGGCAAGTGCATTGGAAACTCTATGTGGTCAAGCATATGGGGCAAAAAAATATGACATGCTTGGAGTGTATCTTCAAAGATCCTGGATAGTCTTGTTCTTGACCTCAATCTTTCTTCTTCCTATTTACATATTTACCACCCCAATTTTAGAGGCTCTAGGCCAAGAAAAAAGTATTGCACAAGTAGCCGGAAGCATTTCTCTCTGGTCAATAGGTGTGGTCTTTGCTTTCTCTGTGTCATTCACCTGCCAAATGTTCCTACAAGCACAGAGCAAGAACAACATTATAGCCTATCTAGCAGCAGTTTCAATTTCCATTCACCTTTTTCTGTCGTGGCTTTTAACTGTGAAGTACAAGTTTGGGCTCAACGGTGCAATGACATCAACAATTTTGGCATACTGGATACCCAATTTGGGCCAGCTTATGTTTATCATGCATAAATGCCCTGATACATGGAAGGGTTTCTCATTTTTGGCCTTCAAAGATCTCTGGCCTGTTATCAAGCTTTCCCTGTCTTCTGGAGCTATGTTGTGGTAAGAAATTAAGCAATTTCCATCATGAATTTCTAAGATTATCTATAACTTGTAATTGACTACAACCTATTGGCTATTGCGAAATGGGAATGGATCATCTTGTGTGAAATTTTCACATGATAAAGTCATGTGAAGAAAGAGATAAATATAATGACTTAAATGGTGAGATCCTCTTAAAATTTGTAAGACTTTATGTTAAAATCTGTGTCTATCTCTCTCTTCATATGATAAGGTCACGTAAAATTTCACATGATAAAGATCCATTCCCATTGTGAAATTAGGATCCCATCTTAGCCAATGGCCAAATGTCACCTCTCCTCATTAATAAATATTGTTAAATAAAAAATATACCAATTAGTAATTAAATTTTGGGTTTAAATCGTCAAGAGCTAGAAAAATCAGTTTTGGTTACCATTTTTTCTGAAAGGTTTGGAAGTATGTGATGTAGCTATATCCAGGTGCCCCTATATTTTAGTTGTATCACTAGTTCTGTATTACACGGAGAAAAAAAGATTCCAAAAATTGATGTAATAAAAGAGATCTAGGACTAACATAAAGCTATGGTTCCTTTTACAGTGTTGAGATCTGGTACAACACAGTTTTGATTCTTCTAACAGGGAACATGAAAAATGCTGAGGTTTCCATTGATGCTCTGGCCATATGGTAACTATATCTCATTCTTGCTTTTACTTTTGCTTCTAAATTTCGTATTAAGGGACATGATCCACCTGCTTCTTCATATTTAAACTAATCCTCAGATTGATTTAAACAAAATATCATTCTTTTGTAGCCTCAACATCAATGGGTGGGAAATGATGATAGCCCTTGGTTTCTTTGCTGCAGCTAGGTACTTCGTTGTTAATTGTTATCACGATCTCATTTTTCTTCAAAATATGTCTTAGCAAACAAAAAAAAAAAGGATAAAATTTAGTGATATTTGTGTTAAAAAGATGGTGATACAATGCAAAAACATTAACTATTTTTTCTTTATAATAAATATATTGTGAGAAGTTTCATTGTAGAATATTTTTAACAAAAAATGTTAAGGCTTAATACTTTGTTCTATTTTCTTTAAATAAAATATTATATTTTAATATTAATTCTGAATTTTCATCTATCAGACTTTATAACACCAATTAGCTTCACAAAGCAATAGAATGATTGGGTATGTATTGATTAATTTGCAGTGTCCGGGTGGCAAATGAGCTTGGAAGAGGGAGTTCAAATGCTGCAAAATTTTCCATTCTGATAACTGTTCTCACATCTTTTTCCATAGGAGTCGTGCTATTCTTGGTGTTCCTATTCCTGAGGGAAAGACTAGCTTACATTTTCACTCCAAACCCCAAGGTGGCTGAAGCAGTTGGGGATTTATCACCTTTGCTGTCATTTTCCATGTTGTTGAACAGTGTCCAACCTGTGCTCTCTGGTAATCTCTACATCTAAATTGAAAATGTTTCTAACTCATGAAATTGGTTTGTTACGATGAAGTAATTCTATTTTGTTAAATTAGTTGCTTATATTTTATTTTATATGATAAGTAATACGATTACAACTTGAACACGAACTACAAATGTTCATATACTGATTTCTTTATGAGATTATTATCTACACATTAAGATTAAAACTAATGTTAATTCCAGTGGAATGCATAGGCAACTGACAAGTGATGTTATTATGAATAGGAGTTTCTGTTGGAGCTGGGTGGCAAAGCGTTGTAGCATATGTAAACATAGGCTGTTATTACCTGATTGGTATTCCTGTTGGACTGGTGCTTGGTAACCTTCTCCATTTGCAAGTGAAGGTAATTAATCTGTCTTTTGCAATAGCACAGATACTTCTTTTTTATTAACCAATTGCAGAGATACTTGTCTGAACTAAGTTTACACAATTGTGTAATGTAAGTCAATTAACAATTTACACATCATTATTTTACATTAAATAATTATATAAATTTTTATGTCACATAATTATTTTGCATTTAAAGTAATAAAGTGTATAAATATTTGTCCATACAACTTGACACATTAATTTCTCAATTGCAATTTTCCTCTCATATCATGTCTTGATTAAAAGGAGATAAGTGCACAAATCCGTTCCTCTTTTGCAGGGTGTTTGGATTGGAATGTTGTTCGGAACATTTGTTCAAACCGTAATGCTTATTACAATCACACTTAAAACTGATTGGGACAAGCAGGTAATTGATTTACTGTTTGCTCCATGATTGTGAAATTGATCTTCCATGTTTAAGTGAAGCAGCTAAAAGTTATATTTGGGTGTTACAGGTAGAGATAGCTCGAAATCGTATTAACAAATGGGCTGTGGTGGAGAACGAAGATTCAAACAGCAGATGAAGTATATCTAGCTAAACACTGTATATCTAGCATTTGATAATTCAGTTCTCCTTCCTCTTCATCAATTTTTTTTCTTATAAATAAAAATCATTATTTTTAATTTGATTACGTACATTCTCTTGGGTGTACATTTCTCCAATTCTATTTTCTTTCCACGGATAAAATTATAAATTTCTCCAATTCTAGAATAGTTAAAAACTTGAAGTCAAGTTATTTTATATATGACATTTTTTTACACTTACAATTATACCTCTTCTAACTTAATCTATTTCATTTTTCATAGGGTTCAAATTATATTTACTTAGATAGAGAGTAAAAATTGGTGTAAAAAATATTTCTTTGAATGATTATAATGTAAATATGATATCTATAATATTTTTTTTGTCGTATATTAATGATATTTTTCAATAATAAGCTTTTGTATTTATAAGGTGTCAAAATGGGCCAATTTATGTGGATCAAGTCAATTTTTGGATTGGACTAAAGTTATTGTAAGTTAATAATTTGCTAACCAAGCCTAGTCTTATGCGGGTCGCGAGTTGAGCCGGCCCAGCCTACTAGCTAGAATTATTAAAAAAAAATCATTTGGATAACGGAATTAAAATTGAAATATAAAATTTTAATTTTAATTTCAATTCTTTCATAATTATAATTGATTCAGAATCTTAAATTCTATATTTAAAATTGTTAAAAAATTAGAATAAGAATTTGTAATTCTAAATTCAATTATAATTTTATTATTTAAAGATATGATCTAAAATATTAAAAAATTATATACAAAATTAAAATTAATAAAAATATTTATACAATAATATTTTTATAATATAATAGTGATATTTTTTTCATAAAGAAATTTTTCATGATTTTTTTAGAAAAAAAATAAATAGCTATTATAATAATTTTTATATAAATATAAAAATAATTTTCTATATAAATGTATAATCTCAATAAATATGATTGTTTATAAATAAATGTGGAGAAAGAGAGAGTTTAATTTTTAAGTTATGAAATTAACAATTCTTAAAGTATAAGTTATGAATTGAAAAATGTTTAACTTAATTGTTTTTCAATTCCATAGAATTGATTTATGAAATTATAATTCCAATTATAAATGACATTTGAAACATAAAAATTACAATTAAGAAGTACAATTACAATTCCAAACTCTAATTTCATACTCAATTTTAAGAGTCAAATAAACACTTATATTTTTAACACTTGCAAATTTTATCCTTATGATTCATTACTATATTTTTCTTTTACATACTTTAAATATCAATAAACATCAAATAAAATTATTTTTGTGAAATAAATATTAATTTATATTAGAAAAGGTAGGTAAAATCCTTACATATCATAAAAGTTCTTAATTAAATAATTAAACATCGAGTAAGTAAGTTGACCTGGCTCACTGCAGACCAGCCCACGTCGAGCCAGGCCAAAATTGGGTTGGTCCAATCAAGCCAAAATGCATTTAAATGTTAATTTTCTCAACTCAAGCTACACATTTTATCTAGTTATTTGAGTTGGTCCATCGAGTTTGATTGATTTTGACACCCTTAATCCATATACACCAAATCTTTACTTGAATAATACGAATTCCCATGATGGTTTTTTTCTCCAAATAGTAAGAATATATTTGGGTCAGTTTTTACATTTGTTCTTAATTTAGGTGGTGTACATGTAAAGCAGTCTAATATTTAAGTTATGATTTGCATTAGAAAGAAAAAGTGTATGAGGTTAGATGTATACCTAAGATTACTTATAATGTGTGAGATTATTTACTTGGAAAGTAATGTCGTATATTCAATTTCCTTATAATTAGGAATCCTGACAATTATTAGAATATTTGATCGATCTTATCTTTATTAAATGGGAGATTATGTTAATATCTGTGTATTCTTCTAGAAGGTGAGTTAATTAACCTTATTGGGCCTTCAAGGATGCAAGACCAAGTATTCAACGCACTCCTAGTGGATCCGATGCACTGAGATTCCGATCTAAAACAACATCAATCAAGACTAGGAATATTTGGTTCAGCTTTTAACATCTATCAAGATTAAGAGAATGTTTGGTTCAGCTTAAAAGCAGAACCAATAAATTTTTTTTTTTGTTTTAAACTGTTGAAGGAGAATATGAACATGTTTGGTAAGTTGACTTCTTCAAATCAACAGCTTTTTTCTTGTGAAAAAAGTTGTTGGATGATAAGTTTAAATTTGAGTATTATTTTAAAAAGTTGTTAGAATTATTCTTAACAAATGAAATATAAATATTATTTTATCTTCAATTAAATAATTATTTTAATTAATTAAATAATTTTTTAATTATTTTATATTTATTTTAATAATTTGATATATAAAAATAATTTTTTTATATTATCTAAACAAAACAGATTAATTTAAAATTACTTTTAGTTAACATATATTCAAACATAAATTTTTTTCTTCTTATAATCGATTATAACAAAAAAATTATATAATAATTAATTATTAAAATGATCTAATTTTTACAAATATCTCAAATACACACTAAGTCCTTTTCGTGCAATATATAAGTACATTCCCTCCTCGGTCTAGTTTATTTATAAAAATTAATTAAAAATAATAATTTGAGATTTGAATCTAACTAGAAAAAGTAAATAGGATTAGTCAGTGGTTAGGAGTTTTGGTAGTAAGTAAGTAAAAGAATATTTATTTTTAAATTATTAAATAATTAAAATAAATATATCATTTACTTTTTAAATTAAATTAAAAATAAATATATCATTTTTACTTACTTTAAAGATAAGTTTATTTTAAAATAACATTTTCATATATCGGGTTGAACCTGAAGAGCATACCCCTTTGATGTGGAAAAGTGGAAAATCAGAATGGCCAGTTTTTGAAGCGATGCACATTAATAATGGTAGGCAGTTTTCAATGGGGACGATGCAAATTTGTTTCTCAATGGAAATAATGTTTCCACTCAATTTTTGGTTGCATAACTGGCCACTATGGTAGTACACGATGGATAAAGATTCTCTCAAAAAAAATTTCCCTCAATTGATCAATTATAAAAAAAAAATATTATAAAAAAATTTTATAAATTTTTATTGAGTTTTATTAATAATTTTTTTTATATATTTTTTTTTACAATTGACGAAAAAATTAAAAAAAAAATTGATCCGTACATGATATATCTAGTGCCAGAACTACATTTATTACGAGAGACTACGCGAATCCACATTTTTTTTCTTTCAAATTTTATGAATTACTCTCAAGTACAAATTTGATTAAAAGAAAGGAGCAGTTTTTGCAGCAATGCCAATAGTTTTGCTCAAATGTAGGCGTTTAATTTTTTAATTGTTTTCATTTTTATTGTTCCCTAGATTAAAAAATTCAAAGGAGAAACTATTATCAATAATATATATGGTAATATACAAAGATGAGAAATTTGTGATTTATAACTTATGATTCAAATAATCAATAAATATTGTAAATAACTTCCTTAAATAATAGGAAAAATATAGCTTGATTAATCCTTAATGCCTTAAATATGCAAGACAAGAAGAAGATACACAAAAGATAAAGAGATAAAATGTCAGATTGATATTGCGCATGACACTAAGTTAAGACATAGGCATCTCATTTTCTTTAAGATAATCCACACCTTCACAAGACTGTAACGATATCTAGATGCAGTGGGTAATGGCACATTGCCCCAATTTGTTTTCTTATAAATAAAAATCATTATTTTTAATTGGATTACGTACATTCTCTTGAGTGTACATTTCTCCAATTCTATTTTCTTTCCATCGATAAAATTATAAAATTTTCCAATTCTAGAGTAGTTAAAAACTTGAAGTCAAGCTATTTTATACATGACATTTTTTTACACTTACATTTATACCTCTTCTAACTTAATCTATTTAGTTTTTTATAGGGTTCAAATTATCTTTACTTAGATAAAGAGTAAAAATTGGTGTAAAAAATATTTCTTCGAATGATTATAATGTAAATATGATATCTACAATATCCCTTTTGTCGTATATTAACGATATTTTTTACTAATAAGTTTTTGTATTTATAAGGTGTCAAAATGGGTTTGTTTACGTGAGTCAAGTCAACTTTTGGATCGGATTAAAGTTATTGTAAGTTACAATTTGCTAACCCAGCCTAGCTCTACGCGGGTCGTGGGTTGGCTAGAATTATTAAAAAAATTTAAAAAGTTTTTCTTATATTTTTATCACTTGCAAATTTTATCTTTATGGTTCATTACTATATTTTTCTTTTACGTGCTTTAAATACCAATAAATATCAAATAAAATTATTTTTGTGAAACATCAAATAAATACCAATAGTTTTGCTCAAATGTAGGCATTTAATTTGTTTTTTGTTTTCATTTTTATTGTTCCCTTGGTTAAAAAATTCATAGGAGAAACTATTATCAATAATATATATGGTAATATACAAGGATGAGAAATTTGTGAGATATAACTTATGATTCAAATAATCAATAAATATTGTAAATAGCTTCCTTAAATAGTAGGAAAAATATAGCTTAATTAATCCTTAATGCCTTAAATATGCAAGACAAGAAGAAGATACACAAAAGATATAGAGATAAAGTGCCAGTTTGATATTAGGCATGACACTAGGTTAAGACGTAGGTATCTCGCTTTCTTTAAGACAATTCACGCCTCCACAAGAACTCTAACAATATCTAGGTGTAGTGGGTCATGGCGCAATGCTCCAAAATCCCAACAATCATGTTGTTCATCTTCCTACTTCTACACAAAAAGAGAGATATGACTCTCTTTATCCACACATTTTCTCTACCCAAAGATTATACACAATATAATATGGTACTTATATTTCACACATAAAAAATTCCATGTTTCTTTACTCAATCTCCATTTACTTGTAGTAGCATATATATAGGATTGGAAGGTAACCTCTGGTTTACTAGATGTTTGCAACATTATAACATCCAAGCAAGCGATAAAAGACCACATAATGGTAATAAAATATTCTTAACATTGGTCATTTAATAGCCTTTAATTAGTTTCAGTTTCATAGCAATTCACAACTCTTTTAAAACATGCTTTAATTCTTGTAACCATTAGTCACTTAAATTTGTGAAACATTATCATAAAATTTATTAAAAACATGTTTTCATAAAATTATCCCAACAATTCTCCACTTATTTTTATAAAAACAATCGCGTGCAATATAATATATAATATTTAGGTAGAGAGGGATTATTATGTATAATATACCATTGCCTTGAACCTCTACTTAGCAATGATACAAGTTTCCATAGTCAATAATAGTCTTTTGCCCATATTCTCACAATAGCAGTTTAACTTCACACTCGTATAGGTGAATTTCGTTAAGGGTGCCTCTGCAATTTGTAATACCCCACTAAAAAAGAATTACAAAATTCATTAAGAGTGTTAAAAAACTCATCCTTAAAAAACATTGCAGGTACATGTACCTATATCCTAGGGATGGACTTTAAGAGTATAGAACTCTTTATAAGGTGCATTTCATAACAAACCACTCTATGATTCATTCTTCCAATTGAATCAAGTTCTTAGGATCTCAAATCACACGATTGGGGATCTTATAAGTAGGTCACAGTTATTTGGGCTTATTCTCATCCCCCTCGATGTCCTCCTTGATGTCCTCTAGATCCTTCGACTATATAGTTATAGATTTAATCATCTTTGTGGTATAAAAAGGATTTAGATAGTTGCGGTATATAATATTTCATGTGCATTTTAATGCCACCACTTATAACATTATTGGCTCAAAATATTTTTTATGAATATTTTCTCATATTCCATTTGTGGTGGGTATTGAATCATATATGCTCCACATTCATCAAATAATAGCCAATGGAACAAAATTCACAATCTCATTTTAAGTGACTTATCATACTCATACATGTAACCCAAAAATTCAGCACCATTATACCTTTAGTACAATAGAAATGCCAACTTATAATATAGCTCAAATTTTGCATCAAATGCCTACACCAACATATATATTGGCTTATCTTCATCTCTATTGGAGATGAAACCATCAATCTTTGAGAATTAATCACAAAACATATATCAATATTGGGTCACATTCATACTATTATAAATCATAAAAATAATCTCAAAAAATGAAAATAATTGACAATGTTGCTTAGCAACTTTTCTTAAAACAAACCGCCAAAAAGTTAATAATATAACCACGAGTTTTTTTCTTTTGTCCAAAATGTATACCCCCACTATAAATAGGAGTCGTGCCTCTTTCAAGAAATTTTTTCTCTCTCAAATTATTGTTTCACCATAAAATTCCAAATATAAACACTATCATATAATTATATATATCCGGAAAGTTTAATAAGTCACAATTTTATTTCTAGGCTTGTAAACCCATAATATATGAAGCTAGTATTTTCATAAATCATCAAATGTATACTTGCATAAATCACAAAATATATAAGGCATTTTATATAATTCTTATGCCTTAAAAACTCAAAAAGTTATAAATGCTTGTACAACCATATCCATAACAATTCACAATATATAAATATATCTCAAAATATTATATTTTCTACTTTTGAGTCACATGTGAAACTCTCTAAACTTGAATATAAATCTCACATATATTTGTGCAAGCTTTTCACTCCCATTAGCAACATATAATTTATTAATATATAGTGAAGCACCAAAATTATATGTTTTGGAACCCAAATTACAAACCTCTGATTATACTCACTATTAGGAGAAATCTTCTTCTTCTTGTGAAAAACTCCAACTTTAAGCTTTTCCTTTCAATCATATAACCATGTTGAGAATAAAATTTCTTTTTGAGAAAAATATCTTTTCTTTATATATGAGCCAATCACTTCAAACATCTCTCACCACAAAAACTAGTTCACAAACGTATATATTATGAGATAATAAGCTATTGTACAACATAGTTTCTAAGATTCACCAAAATCATAATTATCTTCTTGTCAAACCATATCTTTCACAAAATCATATGCTATTATAAAAAGCATGCATATATATATATTTTTTAATCTCATCATACCTAGCATGAAGAAAAATATAATGTCGTGAATTTTCCTAAAATTGTTGTTCTCATGGGTAAAAATTAATAGGAGAGAATGTAATCAATAATATACATGGTAATATACAAAGATGAGAAATTTGTAAGATATAACTTATGATTTAAAATAATTGACAAATATTATAAATAATTTCACCAAATAGTAGGCAAAATATAGCTTGATTAATCCCTAATGCCTTGAACCAGCAAGACAAGAAGAAAACACACACAAAAAAATAAAAATAAAATTCCAATTAGATATTAGGCATGACACTAGGCAAATGTATGTGTGTTTTGCTTTCTTTAAGACAATTCACACCCTCACAAGAACTCAAACGATATTTACGTGCAGTGGGTCATGTTGTGTTGCCCCCAAGCTACAACAACTTAGCAACCATGTTGTTCATTTCCATACTTTTGTATAAAGAGAGAGATAGGACTCTCTTCACCTACACATTTTCTCTACCCAAATATTATAAGACAATATAATATGGCACTTATATTTTTCACATAAAAAAAATCATGTTTCTTCACTCAATATCCCATTGCTTGCAGCATACATATTGAATTAGAAGGTGACCTTTGGTTTACTAGCCGTTTGCAACATTATAACATCCATGCAAGCCATAAAAGACCACATAATGGTTGTGAACACCCATTTTTGTCCGGGTAAAAAAAAAAAGTTAATAATTGTCCACATTTTTTACTAAACCCTCTAAATATCTCTTAGCCCATTTATTTTATTTTATGTTAAAAAATAATAATAATCAATAAAAGTAAAAAATAAATAAATAATAATAATAAAAAGAATGTTAATCTCGGTTTACCAAAAAAAAATAGGGGAAATTTGATTTCATTCTCGGTTGGTTATCAACTATTAGTTGAAATGTAACCAAAGATCCATCATTCACATCTGCTTTGCCAACCAAAGAAATGCAAGGCTCAATGCAGCCCAAAAGTGGTAAGAATGCAGATACAACATGTATGAGAAGTTGACAACCTAAAGGAATGTACATGAAAATGGAAGGCACCTACAATCCAGCAGCACCACTCTATCTAAGCTACTTTTTAGGGGTTGCAGGATGGATCTGCTTACAAGGGAGGAAATAGAGAACCGGGGGGGTTGAAGATTTTTTTCGGAGAACATTTTTGGAAGGGAAAAGCAACCAACAAAAATACTAAAACCTCCCACTTCATCACCTTTGCCACTTTGACCATCCTCATTACTCGTTACCACCAACCAACAACCACTTCACCAACACACTGAAACTCTCATAACAGCCCCCAACTTTCATCAACCATCGCTCTCCAACCTTCACTACCATAGCCTTAGCACACGTACTCATCTTCTTCACTAACCCAATCTCCACTTTCAACCACATCAAGAGCCACCACCCAACCATCCACTGCGCACGACCTCGGACCAGCACATCACTTCTGCGTGCACCAACCGCCAGATCTGCCAGCCACCAGTCCATCGAGCGAGCCACCACCGCGCCGTCGCAGAATCTCTACTCCGACCGAGACACGCTTCGACGCCGAATCGACCTTGTCACGCCGTGAACCGCACCGACCACCACTAGATCGACCGGCCAAAGGCACTGTGTGTCCTTTGCGTGGTAGCCGCATGAAAGATCGAGGTTCTCGTAAGTTCTCAATTATGTGGTCTAAATTATGAAAATAAAGAGTATAATATGCATAGTGATTTGGATATTTGGAAACAATGCACCCACTTTTACGTGGTTGGCCTTACCTATCGCGAAAAAAAAAAAAACAAAAACAAAGAGATGAAAAGTTTTGGGTTACTTGATGGGGCTTTTTTAAAAAAAAAAAAATAAGAACAATATAAAATAAAAAAAAATGAAAATAATAAAAAGGAGAACTGAAAACAAAGAAAAGGGGTGAATGTTAGAAGAGTGTTTTAATTAGTGAGTTGAATTTCTTGTTTCTCTTTTTGGGACTAAGATTAGTTTGCTTAGTAGTTTAGAGAATTAGTATATATAAAAAAAATAAATATATAATGATAAAAACAAAAATACAAAAATAAGGTAATTGAATCTTTTTTAGAAGAATAAAAATAGGATTAACTGAGTTGTGACAACTTGTTGATCCTGTTTTTTTATAATCATCTGAGTTATGACAACTTGATGAATCAATGGGTGACGTCTCTAGCGTGACGCGAGCTTCATCTATTTAATCCTTAATTTGAATAACTGAGTCGCGACGGCTTGTTGATTCAAATTTTTAAAGTTAATAAAATCAACCAGCCCACCAATTATTTTCTAAAGAACTACGTAACTTTGAGTTCCTCATTGCACCCGAGGATACGTAGGAGCAGAATCTTATTTTGTCAAGCCAAAAAATTAAATTTTCATAAATTATTTGATTTTTTTTTGTGTTTGTTTTAATAAAAGGAGTAAAGTAAATACATTTGAGATATAAAAAATTTGCACAATTGATTTAAGGTACCGTTTTAGGACGGGTGCATTAGGGGGGCTGTGGGATTAAGTTCCCACCCTTCCCTAAGCATAACCGACTCCCGAATCCAATCTGGTTCCAAAGACCATTTTCTAATAAGGGTTTTTCAATTTTTCCTAATTTAAATAAAATTGGTGGCGACTCCATTTTTCTTTTTTCTTTTTTCTAAAATCACGAAGAATCGTTATTTTCCGCCGCGATCTCGGTCACGACAGATGGCGACTCCACTGGGGAGTTTTGAGAGTCAAGCCTTTGAAAGTTGATTGTGCAAATTTTGTAACTTTTATATGTTTGTTTTACTCCTTTTGTTTTTACTTTATTTTTGTTTTGTTTTTCTATTTTATTTAAATTGTTTATTGATCACCTTAACTGTGATTCTATTTTATCATGCAAACCTTAGGATAGAAGATTTTGGGGAATCTTGTTTTGTGTTCGTGTTGTTTTGCAGGATGTGAGTAGTCTATAGAATTATAAAGGTTTGTATGCTCCCTACACACACTACACCTACACGCTTATCACACACATTCGAGTGGGCCCTATACTCGGGTCTGAGTGAATCTTAAGTTAGGTAGAGGTTGCGTAGTGGTAACCATTTTGGATGTACATCCTGTTTGGTTATCGCGAAAACCTCATCTAGAGCGTACCTTTTTCATGAATGTCCCGCACCTGGTGGTTTACCCACTATTTGTGGTCAACATTCTGATATGGGACTTAGCTCTAGAGGCCTTTAGAATAGTAGAGCCGCTTGAAGAAGGTTCTCACGAATTAGACAGCCTTATAGATCTTTAGGGTAGAACTCCTCAAATTTAAGGCAGTCCTTTAGGGCACAAAGGGAGCGTACCTTTTCGTTATCTTTGATTTTATCTGTCATTACATTAAAAAAAATCATACTTTGCATCTTTGCACCATGTTTCTTTGCAATACCCTAATCTTTTGTCCTTCGTGAGACAGTTTTGTTAGAGAACCGTTAGAACTCAACCGAGATTTGACAGTGAGTATCTTTGATAAAAGAAATATGGGATCAGATCATAAGGATGCAAGCTTGAAGAAGACTCTGCGACTCAAGGCTAATAAGGTTCACACTGAAAGCCTAGTGGTTATGGGACGAATGTTGAAGAAGACTCAACGTTTGACATTTGCAGCAAAGTATGGGAAGGTTCTGGATCTGTTAGAGGTGAATGTGCAAGTGGAAGCGATCACCGCAGTGGCCCAATATTATGACCCTCCTCTCAGATGTTTCACTTTTCAGGATTTCCAACTAGCTCCCACTCTGGAAGAATTCGAGCAAATCCTTGGTTTGTCATTGGAAGGTAAAATGCCATACTTTTATAAAGGACACTATGCATCCATCCAAACTGTGGCGAACGTTTTGAAAGTGCACGCAAGAGACCTCTAAGGTGTGCAGCAGAATAGGAATGGAACCAAAGAGTTTTCAAGAGAGTACCTCGAAGGACAGATGCGTCACTTAGCGAATAATAGAGATTGGGAGGCTTTCATGGATGTGCTAGCCCTCACCATTTACGGCACAATTTTGTTCCCTAATATTGATGATTACGTGGATTATGCAGCAATCGATGTGTTCCTTGCCTGCAAATTCCACACCGACAACCCTGTCCCAGCCATTCTCGCAGACGTGTACTCTACCCTGAATTTTTGTCACGAAAGGAATGGTAAAAGAGTCCTCTGTTGCTTGCCAGTATTGTATGTTTGGCTCACAGCTCATGTTTTCAATAGATCATACAAAGCGGAGTGCCCTATCGCTGACTTTAACCTGTACCAGTTGAAGGTCAAGAACAGTCGCGAATGGGCGGACCGCTTGGCAAAATTGGAAGAAAAGCAGATAAGGTGGTATCCTCGATGGAAAGATGTAGAAACTGTCATCTACCAGTGCGGAAGGTTTCCAAACGTACCACTCATGGGTACACGAGGATGTATTAATTACAACCCAGCCTTGGCACAGCGACAACTCGGTTATCCTATGATGGGGCCACCTGCAAAAGCCCAAATAACATCTTTTGTTCTTTACTATATAGATACGGAAGACCCTGAATCACTTCAGGAGGTCTGAAATGCTTGGGACAAAGTCATCCGAAAAGGAAAAGAACTGGGAGTCAGAAGTTGTGCAGCCAAGGAAGATTATCGCCAATGGGTTAAGGACAGAGTTCAAGAAATCAAGTTGCCATTCAGGATCCCTAAACCTATGGTTGGTGAACCTTCAGCCTCGGTCGTGATTGAGAAGAAGAGATGAAAGAGATGAGAGCAATGTTTGTGAAAATGGAAGAGGAAAAGAAAAGAATGGAAGCCGAGTTGAGAGAGATCCGCTAAGCATGTGCGGCCTTGAAGCAAGAAAATGCTGAAAAGGACCACACTCTTGAAGGGGTTAATAAAAAGATGAAGGCAGAACGTGATTACATGCTAAAAACCAAACAACGGTAATGCAGGGGCGAAAATAAGGAATTAGGGCTCGCAGTAAGAAAGGGACAGGGGCTATGATTTAAAACCAACAAATGAGGGAGCAGCTCAAGAGTGCCAAAACAACCCAAAACAATGCAATGCGGCTGGTAGAAGAAATGAGGCAGCAGATGGGAGTGGCATCTAAGCGGTATGAAGACATGATAGAAGATAAGAAGCTACACATGAAAGAGACAGTTGCAAAATATGAGGCAGCATTGCAACAAGGACAGCAAAATATGAAAAAACTGATGGATCAGGTGGAACAACAAAAAGGGGACATCGATGGATGGAAAGAGGAAGTTCATTTTTGGATGAGTCGCTTTTCAAAATTGGCATGTTTGGCTAATTCGACAATTGCGGATACTCCATATCATTTGAAGAAAGCTTATCAGATGGTCAACCATTTTGAAACACCGATAGAAATCATTGATTTCATTGAGTATTGTAAGAATCTTATAGGGCAGATGAAACGAATGGCTAAGGCCTATTCAGATAAGGAATAGTTTCTTTCGGCTAGGTCATGATGTATTCGTCTAAGAAGCAATGTATTGTTATATCTTTTCAGTTGAATGAATGAAGTACGCTTGTGTCGGCACTCTTTTTTCTATCCCATATTTCACTGGAGACTTAATACTTTTGAACGAGACGTTCTGGGTAATAGTCATAACAAACAATATCAAAGATACTCATTTCAAATTTATTTGGCGCAAAATCATTAACGGTCCTCTAACAAATAATGA
This sequence comes from Ormosia semicastrata, assembly GCA_029884595.1. Lineage (NCBI taxonomy): Eukaryota > Viridiplantae > Streptophyta > Magnoliopsida > Fabales > Fabaceae > Ormosia > Ormosia semicastrata. Next base: position 4,814,359 of record JAQQTO010000036.1, on the reverse strand, counting down.
ACATAATCACTGATCTTCTAAATTTTTCTCAGGTAAAAACTTTAACCATTGCTCATCCTCGGAAAACGCAGATTGCACAAACCCGGGCCTACAGAACTAGATCGCAAACTAGGCTACAAGAGATGTCTAACTCAGAAAGAAACTTAAGTCAAGAGATGGATGAAATGAGAGAAAGGATCAATACAATGGCAGAAGGACAATCAAGGGTCGAGGATTTACTGAGACAGTTAACTGAGACCCTTAGAACAACAAATGGAACATCTGTCGGCACTAGGGTAAATGCAAATACAAGCAACAATGTGAATGAAGAGGATGATTCCATGAACGAAAATCAGGAAGGGGAGAAGAATAATGTAGAAGTAACTCGTGAACAGCCGGTGAAGATATTCCTGAACAGCAACTCGGAAAAAGAAAAATTAAGAGATGAGTTGATTGGAAAGATGCAAGAGCAGATTAAAGCCATGCAAGGCCCTAATCCATATGGCTCAGTGGGAATCGATGAGTTGTTCCCTAAGGTCGAAGTTAATATTCCCAAGGACTTCAAAGTACCAGACTTCTCAAAGTATGATGGAAGCACCAATCCAAAGTTTCATCTGAAGACTTACCTCACCAAGATGGCCATTTGGTCACGGATCAAAAGTTCTTAATCAATTTCTTCCATGAGAGTCTGATGGGTCAATTTTTGGAATGGTACATGCAACTTGACCATTCAAAGGTTTCTTGCTGGGATGATTTGACGAGTCTATTCTTGGAGCAATATCGATTCAATATCGACACCGCACCTACCCGAGAACAACTAGGGGCAACGCACAAAAAGAAGGACGAAACTTTCAAGCAATATGCTCAAAGATGGAGAATGTTAGCAGCCCAAGTTCAACCACCATTGACTCCATCAGAAATGAGCTCGTATTTTATGGGGACCCTAGGAGCACCTTTTATTGGGCTGATGGCAGGCGCCGCCTACAGAGATTTTTCTGATCTAATTTCAGCTGGAGAAAGGATTGAGAATCTTACAAAAGCAAGAAAATTACCTACTGGGAATACTGAGAGCAATTTTCCTAAGAAGGTGACACCAACAAGAAGGCAAGAGCCAGAAGTCAGTTATGTGCACCAACAAAACTCAAGTTTTCCTCGTAATCCACAACCATACCCTTCTTATCAAGCCCCTTCACCCGCTTTTCCAGCTTACCAGACTTCATACCAAGTTAACAATGTTCCCTCACCACGTCCCGTCTATACCAACCATCCTCCCGCACCTCGAAATTCGGGAAACCAAGGGTATGTTCGACCCCCGTCGAATCTACCCCTTTTTCCAAAGTTGCCAATCTCCAATGCTGATTTGTTTCAACAGTTGTTTGATGCACATTTGGTTGCATGTGTTCCTTCTCGCCCCATGGTGCCCCCATTTCCAGCCTGGTACAATCCCAATGTAACTTGCAAGTTCCATATGAATAACCCAAGACACTCAATTGAGGATTGCGAGGTATTTAAGACCATAGTGAGGAGGTTGATTTCCTACGGAAAGCTAGATTTTGAAGAAGAGAAGGGACCTAGCATTACTAGCAACCCAATTCCAAATCATGGGAAAGGGATTGTAAACGCCTTAGAAAAGGAGAATGAGGGACTTCAAAATATAGAGGATGTCAAAACTCCTATGAAGTTAATATTCCAAGGTCTTGTCCAAGCAGGCTATTGCTCCTCAGTAGCCTGGGATGATGAAGAGTTTGAATATGATACCAAAGCTTATTGTGAATACCATATGGAGAAGGGGCACGATATTGAAGGTTGTCGGGAGTTTAAAGCTCAGGTGCAAAGATTCATGGCTTTGGGGGTAGTAGAGGTTACTCAAGCAAGAGGGTTTACAAAAGAGATAGATGTTGTGGAGCATCTAGTCCTCAAACTCCCGCGTACTAGCGAAGTTTCAAATTCCCGAAAAGTTGTCATAGCGATAAAAAAGCCTACACCGTTTCCTTATAGTGATACACATGCTGTGCCTTGGAAGTATGATGTCAAAGTAAAGATACAAAGTAATATAGGACAAACTGCTTCAACCTCTATTGCCCAGACAGCAGAGCCCGCACAAGCAGTGTCGAGCGTCGTGGGCATAGGAGGGATCACAAGAAGTGGCAGGTGCTATGGGCAAGAAGATAAGACCGGGAAGGGAAAAGCAGGCTTTGTAGAAACAAAAGAAGATGATGATGAAGAATTCCTAAAAATCATGAAGCAAAGTGAGTATGATGTGGTAGAACAACTTAGAAAGACTCTAGCTCGGATCTCTCTATTGTCACTCATCATGAATTCTGAACCTCATCGCAAAGTACTGCAGAGAAATGAAGCTTATGTGAAGCCAGATGTTACCCCAGAAAGCTTAGTGAACATGGTAGACCCGATAAGGCACATTAATGTAATCCCTTTCTCGAAGGAAGAAGTGGTACGTTCGATAGGGAATAACCCACGTGCTTTGCATATCACTTTGAAATGTCAGGGGTATGTAGTCGCAAAAGTTCTAATTGATGGGGGTTCTGCCTTGAACGTCCTCCCGAAGACAACCTTGTCCCAGCTGGCTATGAGTGTAGAAGACCTTAAGCCTCAAGAAATGACAGTGCGAGCCTTCGATGGAAGGAAAAGAGGGATTCTGGGAGAAGTGACCCTTCCGATTGAGATAGGCCTGAGCTGCTTCCAAGTGCTATTTCAAGTAATGGATATTGAGCCTACATATACTATGCTTTTGGGAAGGCCATGGATTCATGCTGCTGGTGTTGTCCCCTCAACCCTGCACCAATGCCTGAAATACATTGAAAATGGATGTCTGGTTACCATCCGGGGAGAGGAAGAAATCTTACTGATGAAGCCTACTTCAGTGCCTTATGTTGAAAACACAGAGCTGGAGGTGGAAAACTTCCTACACAGTTTCCAGTTGGTGGAATCAAAAGCAGAGAAGGATGAGTCGACTTCTAAAGATGTTCATCAAGTTATGACTCGCATTATGACCAATAATGGTTACCAAGCCGGAAAAGGTTTAGGAATTCAGCTGCAAGGAACCAAGTCTATCATTACCCTGCCGAAGAACAAAAACAGATATGGTCTGGGATATGAGGCACCTTTGGAAGGCATGATGAAGCACAATTTGGTTCTCAGTGAAGGAAAAAGGGAGAATGAAGTGAAAAAGGTGATTCCTCATCTGAAGGAGACATTCCCCATCCCTGCCGAGGTTATCAATGGAACCTCCAATCGTCAAGTCCGGCTAATCATTAACAATGTAGAGGAAGACTCCGGAGAAGGCCATGTTATCCAACCTGCTGACGATTTGGAACCTCTGAACAATTGGCGATCTGAGGCGTTAATGGATGTGATTGTCATAAAGTAATTGTTCGGTCATGATGTTATCTTAGACTTTTGTAATGTTGAATTTATGCTAACTCTTGTCGAAGCTTTAATGTAACGAACTTGTGTGTTTTTCCAGTATGATTCTCTGCTCATGTTATCTTTCATTAAAGTTTCAATGCAATGAACTTGTGTGTTTCTCAGTTGACTCACTGCTTTAGTTCTTTTCTATCTTTGATTTACGTCTTTACTTAGCCTTGTCCAATTACCATATTTTTTCTTTCTGTGTCCAATCGGGCATAAATAAATTTTCCAGGGATTTGAGTCGGGTAGAGGCATTGTCCCATGAAAGGATACCTGAAAGCTCAAGGATGGATTCCTATTCAATGATGAATATAGATAACTATGACTCAGATGAAGATAGGAACACCACTGAGGAGTTTGCTGAATTGGTAGAGAGGTCGGAAAGAGACTTCAGCCTGGATGAGGAAGAAGTAGAAGTGATCAATATGGGAACCAATGAAGACAAGAATGAGTTGAGGTTAGTGGATAACCCGGAACGTGAAAGCATGATCAAGTTATTCAGAGACTACATGGATGTATTTGCTTGGTCTTACCGAGATATGCCAGGGCTAGATCCGAGCATAGCTTCTCACAAGATTCTGCTATACCCCAATGTTGAGGCGAAAAAGCAGAAATTGAGGAGAATGCACCCTGAAATGTCTTTAAAGATCAAAGAGGAAGTCACCAAGTAATTGGAGGCAGGTTTTTTAGAAGTATCAAGGCATCCAGAATGGGTAGCAAATATCGTCCCTGTTCCGAAGAAAGATACAAAAGTCAGGATGTGTGTGGACTATAGGGATTTGAATAAAGTTAGCCCTAAAGATAATTTCCCTTTGCCTCACATTGATGTCCTCGTCGATAATGCAGCAAGAGGTCATAGATTCTCTTTTATGGATGGTTATTCTGGCTACAATCAAATTCTTATAGACACGAGTAATAAAGAGAAGACCACATTTGTCACATCATGGGGAACCTTTTGCTACACAGTCATGCCATTCGGATTGAAGAATGCTGGGGCCACCTATCAGCGTGCCATGGTTGCTTTGTTCCACGATATGATGCACAAAGAAATTGAGGTATACGTGGATGACATAGTTGCCAAGTCCCAAGAAGGGGAAAGCCATGTGGTAGTGTTACAAAAGTTGTTTGAAAGACTCAGAAAATACAAGTTGAGGCTAAACCCGGCAAAATGTGTTTTTGGTGCATCGACTAGAAAATTGCTTGGTTTTGTTGTTAACAAGGAAGGAATCAAAGTGGACCCTGATAAAGTCAGAGCCATACAAGAGATGCCTGCTCCTAAGACTGAAAAGGAAGTAAGAGGCTTTCTCGGGAGACTGAATTACATCGCTAGGTTCATAGCCAACCTAACCAGCACTTGTGAGCCAATCTTCAAGCTAAAGAAACAACAACCAGAGAATGGGATGAACAAAGTCGTCGAAGCTTTTGAGAAGATAAAAACTTACTTGCAAAGTCCTCCTATTTTGGTGCCCCCTACACCTGGTCGTCCTTTAATATTATACCTCAACGTATTGCAGACATCCATGGGAGCAATGCTAGGGCAGCATGATGAAGCGAGAAAAAAAGAACAGGCCATCTACTATTTGAGCAAGAAGTTCAATGAGTGCGAGTCTCGCTACATGACAGTTGAGAAAACATGTTGTGCATTGGCATGGACATCTAGAAGATTGAGGCAGTACATGTTGTACTATACTACCTAGCTTATCTCAAGGATGGACCCGATAAATTACATATTCGAAAGCCCTCATGTTTCCACACGAGTCTCCAAATGGCAAGTGGTTCTTTCTGAGTTCGACATAAAGCATGTAACTCGAAAATCTATCAAAGGAAGTGTAATTGTAGATCACTTAGCTGAGAACCCACTCAATTACGAACAACCTGAGACATCTGATTTTTTGGATAAGGATGTTTTAGCAGTTGAGGAAGAAGAGTCAGATAAAGAGGACGTGTGGAAGATATTTTTTGACGGAGCAGTCAATATGTATGGGAACGGCATAGTTGCAGTGGTCATATCACCAAGTGGGAAGCAATACCCAGTGGCCATCAAGTTAGAGTTCGATTGCACCAATAATGTAGCAGAGTATGAAGCTTGTGCTCAAGGGCTAAATGTTGCAATAGAATTATGAGTGAAAGAACTACAAGTATATGGAGATTCAGCACTGATAATTTATCAGGTGAACGGGGAATGGCAGACTAAGGACCCCAAGTTGATTCCATACCAGAAATATTTGATGCCATTGATCGAGAAGTTTGAATGGATCACCTTTTCGCACTTGACGCGGGATAAGAACCAGTTCACAGATGCTCTGGCAACTTTGGCTGTAATGACCAATCTGAATATTCATGCTAATGTGCAACCCATCCGAATAAGGGCAGAAAGCGAACCAGTCTATTGTTCTAATGTTGAGGAAGAAGAAGATGGGCAGCCTTGGTTCCATGATATCATGCAGTACATCAATTTCAGAGAATACCTATCAGGGGCAAGTGAGACAGATAAAAAGAGCATCCGTCGGCTTTCCATGGCTTTCTTTTTGAATGGGAAAATATTGTACAAAAGAAACTATGATGGCACACTCCTCAGATGCATAGGAGCTAAAGAGGCTCTCACCATCTTAACAGAAGTTCATGAGGGAATATGTGGAACACATGCCAATGGTATCATGATGGCTTGTCAGATCCTGCGATATGGTTATTACTGGTCCACTATGGAAGCTGATTGCATAGAATATGTTCGAAAGTGTCATAAATGCCAAGTGTACGCTGATCGCATCAATGCACCACCCGTTCCATTGCATAATCTGGTGCCACCCTGGCCTTTTTCAATGTGGGGAATCGATGTTATTGGACCAATAAACCCAAAAGCTTCCAATGGTCATAGGTTCATCCTAGTAGCAATCGATTATTTCACCAAGTGGGTAGAGGCTGCTTCCTACGCCAAAGTCACTCAAAAGGTTGTCCTTAAATTTTTAAGGGTAAACATCATTTGTCGGTATGGAATTCCAGAGAAGATTATCACAGATAACGGCCTTAATCTCAATAGCATAGAAATCAAGAACCTATGTGAGAGATTTAGGATCAAGCATCACAATTCTGCTCCTTACAGACCCCAGATGAATGGTGCAGTAGAAGCAGCAAATAAGAACATCAAGAAGATAGTAACCAAAATGGTGGTCAACTACAGAGAATGGCATGAGATGCTCCCCTATGCTCTCCACGCTTATCGCACTAATATCCGATCCAGCACTGGGGCAACACCGTTCTCCTTGGTCTATGGTATGGAAGCAGTCTCCCCTATAGAGGTCGAAATCCCATCTTTAAGAGTGTTGATGGAAGCTGAGTTAGAAGAAGCAGAATGGGTAAAGACTCGGTACGAGCAGTTAAACATGATTGAAGAAAAGCGATTAAAAGCTATCTGTCATGGGCAACTATACCAAAGAAGAATGGCAAGAGCTTTCAACAAGAAAGTGCGCCCTAGGGAGTTCCAAGCAGGTGACCTGGTTTTAAAGAAAAAACTCCCGAATCAAGAGAACGCCCGAGGAAAATGGGCACCGAGTTATGAAGGGCCGTATATCGTTAAGAAGGCATTCTCTGGAGGAGCCTTAGTTTTGACAGATATGGACGGAAATGAATTACCAAGACCGACAAATGCTGACGCAGTCAAAAAGTTCTATGCCTAAAAAAAAAGAGAAAGAAAAAATAAAAAAAAAAGAAGAAAAGAGAAAAAGGAAAAAAGAAAATAGCCCGTTAGGTTGAAAACCCGCAAGGGCAGCCTAAGCAAAAGTTAGGGCATCTAAATTAGGCAAAAAAAAAAAGAAAGTTTAAAGTCGGCAAAGGCTCTCCTAGAAGATGTCGCTTGAAGGGCTCACCCAAACAGCATAAAAAGAGACAAAACTGGGGCAATTTTAAGCGGTGGTGGATGGAAGAGAGCTCGTGTCACAAGTGGTTGTAATATCCATCTGAGAATCAGGACCTATCTAATGAGAAGAAAGGAATCCTAACTGGGGCAATTGCCTGTCACCTTGCCTTTGTGCCATCCTTTTGTACTATTTGCCTTTTCGTGCTTATCAATGAAAATACTTTTCTTTCTTTTCTTTTTCTATTCTTCATCTTTCTTTGTCATGTTCCCTTCTTTTATATTTGTGAAGTCACACGTGTTTATCACAAAATGCTTCGATAAGAGGGAATATAAATTCAGTATCATTGATTTAACAATTTAATGGCAATCCTCTAACTAACAAGTTAGATCAAGAATCAATCAGAAGGTTCAAACGAGGGAAGAAAAGCTCCTGATGCAATCGGCAATGTTAAGAGGGAAACTGTGTGCCTAATGAGCAAACTCAGAAGTAAAGTGACTCCAGTGTCCGAGGATCCCAAGGAATTTGAAACAAGATGATGAGCCCTAGTTTGCGAGAGCCTATGCCCGGGTTTGATAGATCAAAATTTTCGAGGAAGCAATTAGAATCGGGTATGCAAGAGAAAGGTTTTGGCATAATGTTTTCAATCTTTTGATATGATTTTAAGTTGCAGGAAAGTACGTTGCAACATCCCTCCATGAGCAACAACTTGTGAAAAGTGACGTCTTTGGCTTGTGCGCCAAGCTTCACTATAAAAGAACAGCGAAACAAAAGATCTTTATGGGCCAAGCCCACTGCCTTTTAAATTCTGGGCCAAGCCCATTGTCTTTCAAATTTCGGGCCAAGCCCGCTGTCTTTTAAAATTCTGGGTCAAACCCACTGTCTTTTAAATTCTGGGCGGCCAAGCCCACTGTTTTTTTAAATTCTGGGCCAAGCCCACTGCCTTTTAAATTTTGGACCAAGCCCACTGTCTTTTAAATTTTGGGCCAAGCCCATTGTCTTTTAAATTCTGGGCCAAGCCCACTGCCTTTTAAATTTTGGGCCAAGCCCACTGTCTTTTAAATTTTGGGCCAAGCCCACTGTCTTTTAAATTCCGGGCCAAGCCCACTGTCTTTTAAATTCTGGGCCACGCCCACTGTCTTTTAAATTCTGGGCCAAGCCCACTGTCCTTCAAATTCTGGGCCAAGCCCACCGTTTTTTAAATTGGGCCAAGCCCATCTGTTTTTAAATTTCGGGCCAAGCCATCGCTTTTTAAATTTTGGGTCAAGCCCACTGTCTCTTAAATTTTGGGCCAAGCCCACTGTCTTTTAAATTCTGGGCTAAGCCCACTGTCTTTTAAATTATGGGCCGAGCCCACTGTCTTTTAAATTCTGGGCCAAGCCCACTGTCTTTTAAATTCCGAGTCAAGCCTACTGTCTTTAAATTCTGGGCCAAGCCCACTGTCGTTTACCTTTTTTCAGTTGCAAGGTCACCCAAGGTTTTTTTTTTAAAAAAATTCAAAAAAAAAATAAAAAATGTGTCAACTGAGCTGTGACAACTCGTTGACAATGCAATGACGTCTCTGGCTTTACGCCGAGTTTCACTTAGGTAGGATTAACGATGTTGCAATAACTCGTAAATCCAGGTTTGAGTTCACTAGTTTTCAATTAACTTCTTTACGTTATCCATTCACACCATCTCATATATTACCGAACAAAATTTAAGTTCACGTCTTTACTCATTTCTTATGACAATAATATGAAAAACTACGGTTATTCCTAGTATCTAGTAAGAAATAAGTAAAGAGGGGCAACTGTGAACACCCATTTTTGTCCGGGTAAAAAAAAAAGTTAATAATTGTCCATATTTTTTACTAAACCCTCTAAATATCTCTTAGCCCATTTATTTTATTTTATGTTAAAAAATAATAATAATCAATAAAAGTAAAAAAAATAAATAATAATAATAATAATAAGAATGTTAATCTCGGTTTACCAAAAAAAAATAGGGGAAATTTGATTTCATTCTCGGTTGGTTATCAACTATTAGTTGAAATGTAACCAAGATCCATCATTCACATCTACACGCCAACCAGCAAAATGCAAGGCTCAATGCAGCCCAAAAGTGGTAAGAATGCAGATACAACATGTATGAGAAGTTGATAACCTAAAGGAATGTACATGAAAATGGAAGGCACCTACAACTGCAGCAGCCACTCTATCTAAGCTACTTTTTAGGGGTTGCAGGATGGATCTGCTTATAAGGGAGGAAATAGAGAACCGGGGGGGGGGGTTGAAGAATTTTTTCGGAGAACATTTTTGGAAGGGAAGAGCAACCAACAAAAATACTAAAACCTCCCACTTCATCACCTTTGCCACTTTGACCATCCTTATTACTCGTTACCACCAACCAACAACCACTTCACCAACACACTGAAACTCTCATAACAGCCCCCAACTTTCATCAACCATCGCTCTCCAACCTTCACTACCATAGCCTTAGCACACGTACTCATCTTCTTCACTAACCCAATCTCCACTTTCAACCACATCAAGAGCCACCACCCAACCATCCACTGCGCACGACCTCGGACCAGCACATCACTTCTGCGTGCACCAACCGCCAGATCTGCCAGCCACCAGGTCCATCGAGCGAGCCACCACCGCGCCGTCACGGAATCTCTACTCCGACTGAGACACGCTTCGACGCCGAACTGCGACCTTGTCACGCCGTGAACCGCACCGACCACCACTAGACTGACCGGCCAGCACCTGTGCTCCCTTGCGTGGTCGCTTCGCGTGAAAGACCAGAGGTTCTGGTAAGTTCTCAATTATGTGGTCTAAATTATGAAAATAAAGAGTATAATATGCATAGTGATTTGGATATTTGGAAACAGCAGCCCACTTTTACGTGGTTGGCCTTGCCTATCGCAAAAAAAAAAAACAAAAACAAAAACAAAAACAAAGAGATGAAAAGTTTTGGGTTACTTGATGGGGCTTTTTTTTAAAAAAAAAATAAGAACAATATAAAATAAAAAAAAATGAAAATAATAAAAAGGGAGAACTGAAAACAAAGAAAAGGGGTGAATGTTAGAAGAGTGTTTTAATTAGTGAGTTGAATTTCTTGTTTCTTTTTTTGGACTAAGATTAGTTTGCTTAGTAGTTTAGAGAATTAGTATATATAAAAAAAATAAATAAAAAATGATAAAAACAAAAATACAAAAATAAGGTAATTGAATCTTTTTTAGAAGAATAAAAATAAGATTAACTGAGTTGTGACAACTTGTTGATTCTGTTTTTTTATAATCATCTGAGTTATGACAACTTGATGAATCAATGGGTGACGTCTCTAGCGTGACGCGAGCTTCATCTATTTAATCCTTAATTTGAATAACTGAGCGCGACGACGACTTGTTGATTCAAATTTTTAAAGTTAATAAAATCAACCACCCACCAATTATTTTCTAAAGAACTACGTAACTTTGAGTTTCTCATTGCACCCGAGATACGTAGGAGGCGAGAATCTTATTTTGTCAAGCCAAAAAATTAAATTTTCATAAATTATTTGATTTTTTTTGTGTTTGTTTTAATAAAAGGAGTAAAGTAAATGCATTTGAGATATAAAAAATTTGCACAATTGATTTAAGGTACCGTTTTAGGACGGGTGCATTAGGGGTGCTGTGGGATTAAGTTCCCACCCTTCCCTAAGCATAACCGACTCCCGAATCCAATCTGGTTCCAAAGACCATTTTTTAATAAGAATTTTCTAATTTTTTCTAATTTAAATAAAATTGGTGGCGACTCCATTTTTCATTTTTTTTTCCTAAAATCACGAAGAATCGTTATTTTTCGCCGTGATCTTGGTCGCGACAATGGTCATAAAATATTCTTAACCGATGGCGGCCATGTAATAGCCTTTAATTAGCTTCAGATTCAAGGCAATTAACAACTCTTTTAAAACATGCTTTTAATTCTTGTAACCATTAGGCTTTTAAATTTCTGAAACATTATCATAAATTTTATCAAGAACATGTTTTTATAAAAATATTTCAACAATTTTCAGTTGATATATTTTCACTAATAATTATAAAAATATTATCTTATTTTTACTTTATTTACTAGTTTCAAATTTTTGTGCAGAAAATGATGAAAATAAGGAAATATTTTTTTCATAATTTCATTTACAAAAATATAAAAACAAGAATAAAGTAAAAAAATTGACATTTTTTATAATTATTAATAAAAATATATCAACTAAAAATAAAAATAAGAATAAATCAAACACTTTATTGGATAATAGTGGTGTTGTTGACTGACTTGGATGCGATCAAGAGTAAATTTAAATGGAAATGAAATTGTCAGGGGAACATGGGGAGAGATATGCAGGAAGGGTAATGGTACCTGTGACCAATTTCTATAAATACTCTTCATCTCATTTTCTCATCTCATTTCCTCTACCCTCTTCTGGACCCCATTAGGGGGCCCACTTAGGAGCCCCATTAGGGAACCCCTTACCCCGGCTTAGTGGGTACTAGGCCTTAAAAAAAGAGTATTTAATAGCTTTTGATTAAATGTTCTTAATTACTTAAAGAAGATAGTAATATTTTTGTAATTTACAATATATTATAGGTTTTATTTTATTTAATATTTTTTTATTTTTAATTCCTTAAACACTTGTTAACAAATTCCATTATCTTATTCAAAAGAAAATTCATTTATTCTTCACTTGTTTGATAGAATATTCATATATTTAATTAGCAGTATCAATTCTCCTTGTTTTGGAGGTAGAGAGGACAAAGGAAAGGAATTTTTGTGTAAACTTTAGTGTATATAAGTTAAGTACACTAAGTGAATCAATTTATGAATTAATAATTAATTATCATAATTGATTATTGATTAACTATTATAATAAATGATATATCAATAAATTATATTCCAAGTGCATCAATTTTTTGAAGTCAAGTTATAAGAAATATTTTTGTAAATCTCTATACTTTTAGTATAGATGACTTGTCTTTGACAAAATCAAAAAGATAAAATAATTGAGATGTAGGTAAGTTGACTCAAATATTACTCTGTAACACCAAAAGAAAAAAAAAATGTATTAACCTAATACACACAACTCAAACACCCCAAATTTATGCAACTTTTTCTCGGCAAAGAAACTTGCACTCAATCTCAATCAGATTCAGAATTGATGCTAGCCCAATCAAATTGTGTTTACGTTCTCAATTACTAGAGAGCATTAATTTCACCATAGAATACTAGCTACCAAATTGTCTTTGACTTCTGTTGTTTATATAAATAACAAATCGTAATTGAATTCTTTGGCTTTATACCAATGTCGTTGTCGTGATAAGTTGATATCAAATTGTCAATTGGATGTAGGAATCGCGAATCACATGAGAGAACAAGAGTATTAAGATTAGTTCTTTATTTTTGTCTTATAAACATGACAAATTAAGTCTAACCACACAAAAGCATAACTGTACAACATATATAATTTACTGTATTTATTTGAAATCAATTGCTGTTGGGAAGCTATATGTTTTCCTTCTGTCTATGTTTATATCACTAATATTACTGAACTGATCTACACCAACCTTGCCAATCTCTGATGCACCACTTATTAACTCATTCAGGTCAATGAGCCTACCTGGAATCCACGTCAACTGCCTTGTCAGCTTTGGTATTTAGATTAGATAATTATGCGCATCTTCTCTACAGCTTATTATGTGACGTATATAAACAATTGATGTATAGAAGGCATATTTTGGCTTTGAGTAATTGGTGCAGAGGCAATGTCCAACATAAAGTCGTAAACATTATCAGCAAGTATCTTGTTCACATAAATATATGCTTTGCCGAAGTCTAGTGTATTTTCTATAATCACAATAATTATTTAATAATTAGCTTTTTTTTTTAAATGTAAACTACAATGTCACAAATACATTAAAATTAGCATCCATCGTGACAATATAAAGTAGCAAAGAAGAAACGCAAAGGATTGGTCTAGTAATAGAAGAATATGTAATGTATGAGTAAGTACACGATCATCTTTAAATTTATATATGTCAATTTCTTAGATTAGGTCACAAAAAATATCTTTATGAATTTTTTAGTCTAAACATAAATGACTTGTCTTTGACTAAATCAGAATTAATTGAAGTATGCATAAGTTAACCCGAATATAACCTGACTATAATAAAAATAAAAATAAAAACAGCAAAGAAGAAAAGAATGTGGATCCCACCTCTAGTTTGAGTTCATTTCAACAAGTTCATTACTCCCCTTCATTAATATCTTTAGCTTTTCAATCATAATTGGCACTAATAATTGATGAGTTAGAAGAAAAGAATAAAGGCATGAAGTACGTCTTAATATTTTAAAAGTTTTTTCTTTTATGTGATAATATTTTCAAAGTTGTATTGGCCTTATGTGTAAAAATGATTTCATAATTAAAATGCAATGGCTTTTCTCTGGTTACGTCCCTGCCCTTCATGTCCTTTGTTTGTGCTAATTAACATGAAAAGTCTCCATGCTGTGATGTGTTTAATTCAAGTTGCTTTTGTTCACAAAAATGCTAGTGAGGGCTCGCTCAAATAGTATATAAAATATTAAATTAAATTGGATCAGTTAAAAATTTTGAGTTTAATTATTGTGATCTGGTCAATGATTTTTCATCTTTGGGTTATAAATACTTAAGTATCATTATAAGCAACTTTAAAGTATATACTCACTATTAGAAAATCGATTTTTAGAGACTGATTTAATGATTAAAAATAATCCGTCACAATAATAATTGATTTAGATACCAAAATAAAAAGAAGGAAAAAAATTCTAACACAAATAAAATTAGTCTCTAAATTATTTAGCTACTAAGTTAGTGACCAATTTTTTGATAAAAAAAAAGAACAATTTTTTTGACATATTAGTCACTGAATGGCTAATCTTAAATTTATTTTTTTCTGTCATAAATCATTATTAAAAATTATTATTTTAATAATTAAAATTTTTAAAAACAATAAAAAAGAGAAACACAGTTAAACCTTTTTTATAATAAAAAAACATATAGACTAGCGACTAAAAAATAGGTCACTAATTAGATATTGCTTTTTCCGTCGCTAAATAACGATTGAAATCAGTTGCTAAATTGAATAATAATAAAAATAAAAAATTGTAGAAGCATTAAAAAATATTAGCCACCAATTTTTTGGTCGCTAACTTAACCTTTATAAAATAAAAGATGACACATTAAAAAAAATCATTTGAAAAAATAAAAAAAGTGGCGATCGGTTTTTCGATCGCTGACGTTATCATAAAAAAATAAAACACAAAAATCCGACATCTTAAACTAAAAAAATTTAAAAATAAAAAAAAGGTAGCAACTGATTTTTGGTTGCTAAATTTATCATTAAAAAATTAAGAACAAATCCGGCGGCTTAAATAAAAAAAAATAGTGACAAAAAAATCGGTTGCTAATTTCATGATTAAAAGAAATTAAAAATTAGCAGCTTAATATAAAACAAAAAAACAAAAAAAAAATAATGGACAATATCTCTTCCCACGTGATCATCCTCCCCAAATTGCAAACGAACCCAAACTTCTCTCTCCGGATTTCTATCTAGATCTGCACCCATCCACCAGCCCCGTCCCTCCTCTCTTCGTTCTCCTGGTCATTTCTCTATGGTAATGTTTTTTTTTTTTTCAAGATTTAGTATTTAATAACGCAGTTATGATATTTTTATCATTAATAGTGTATACACATCTTTTCACATTTTTTTTAATATTATTTATTATATTTATTTTTTTGTTATCACTTTTTCTTACTAAATCTGACATCCTTAAAAAATATGTTAACAGTATATATACTCTTAAAAGAGATGTATGATAATTTTTTTCTTTAATAACATCATGTTACTTTTTGTTACTTGAATATGTTAAAACCAATGGTTAAAAACAAATTATATGTGGAAGTATGTAAGACATATTTATACCAAGAGATTTCTCATTTTTATTCTTATTATTTTGAATCTTATGTGCAATTAATAAGAAACAGAGTTGGTCAAAATGATGATATAAGTTTAGATGAGATAATTCAACTCACTTTATTAATTTTCAATTATTCTAATCGCTTAGCTAGAGCTTGTAAGATTATATATTTTATGAATTGAGAAGTAACTGATACACATTTACAAATATATTACTTAATTGTGAAGAGTTTCAACTATTTATTAAATAAGTGAACTAATTCATTATTGATATGTTTACTATATTAATTGACTCATCTAATATGTAATATTCATACAAATGTTTTTAGATATTTTGAATAATATGTAAAAGCAGTTAATACAAACATCAATCACACTGATGTTGATGGTAGGATTACATGTGTACAGTTGTCTGGCAGTTGGTTTAGCGATGAGCAAGGTCAGTCATCAAACTTTCCAGCTTATTATAGGATTGTGTATAATATTTCTCCTTAGCCCTTAAAAATTTATTTACCCTTGAGGTGTTGTGGCAACAACAAAACTATTCACAATTATTATACTTAAAATGTGTCAATGTTCTTATAATCAGTAATGACAATAAAGATAAATAGTGTCGTTGCTGGAGTCTTTAATAGTGTACTAAGAACAACAAAAATCATTTACGCTGTAAAATATCCTTGTTCCAATCACTTGGAGTTGTCTTAGTTGCTTTTGTTCTATATGTTTGGTTGTCTGGTCCATATCTCTCTGTATATGGTCATTCAGATGCTTCTGAATTCTAAAAATTTGTTTTCATCGTCATGCGGGGCAGACATTGCCTCTTGTGTGTAAAGTAAGAAGTTGTTTATTTTCTCTTTGTTACATGTGTTTGTAGATCTATAGTTGGCGCATATGGGAAAATCAGGCTACCATGGATGGAAATTTGCAAGGTATATAGCATAGAATCATGCTTCACCGACTAACCATTATAGGAACTTTGTCAATATAGAAACAAATGACTCATGGGAAAATTCTTCATACTTGATTTCCACTGGTTGTTTCTGATGTAATTATTTTCTGTATCGTATATCACATGTTAATAATATTGTTGCCTTTACTTTTACTACTTTTTGTTCTACAGGAAAGAAAAACAAGTTGATGAGGCGGCAGACAACCTTTGTTTTCAATCACACTTCTCATCCATGGAGGAGGAGTCCAATACTAATCTGGATGGAAATATATCATCAATATTAAATTATTAATTATCCATCCTTAATTATTTATGAGCTTATTTTTTACTGAGCTGACATTTTGATGGATTGTTTGGTTAGCAAATGAACTAAATATTATCGAAGTTACATCTTTCAGTTTGAAAAGTAAAAATTCGCAAAAGTATGACAAGATAGGGAAATATTCCTGGATTAGAAATTTTTTTTTGCAATTTTTCTTTGCTTGCCTCTAATTTTGCTTAAATGCATGTTTATGACCTGACCTTGCAGCTTTGTTTTCTACGTCAGTTTAGGAGTTCTATACAAAAATCAGATTACCTTGCACTCCGTCTGGGTTTCGTCACTGGAAGTTTTTTATTTTTGAGGGTTTTTCATTATTTATTTCTTCTGTTCTCTTGATGGATTTAGGACAAAGTAATGCATACTTGGAGATTCTAGTCCATTATTATTATTATTATTTTCACATAAATGATCATCACACAAGAATTTGAGGATAACAATCAGTTGTCTTTCTAGAATAAAATCATTAACTTGTTCTTCATCTTCCTCACTAGCAATTACACACCACTGGTCTAATATGCTCCCTGCTTTATAAATTTACAGGAGCACAAATTCCCGTTGTCATATAATTTTCATAAATATATTTTTCGAAGCATGGAAGATGAATTTCATGGCATTCTAGGAATAAGGTATGAAGTATGAACCCTTCTGAAATGCATTTCTCCCTTTGACTGATTACTGTATTGCAATGAATGTAACTTATTGACAGTAAGCTGCTTAGCTAACATGGAATGCTCGTGACTAACATAGGGAATGGGGTGAAGAGCTTTGAAGTTTCCTATGAGAGAAACTCCTGAATTATTGTAGCAAATACTTAAGTCTTCTTGAAGCAATTTGCTTTTCTCATTTTAAATCTCTGATTAGTTCCTCGTTGCGATGCCAATATTTTCAATACACCACTATTTAAATATACCTACCAGTTCAGATACTTATGGCAGATCATACAAAATATGAACAATATACGTGATGTTTCAAGTATACCTAGCCTGTAGGCTGATGTATGAAAATGGGCAAACAAAATAGATGGCAACATCTTTTCTTCATGACATACAAATCAGCATTAATTAAACTGGTACCAATGTGTTGCAATTCTCAAAGATTGAATAGATAAACTAGCTGAGAAATTTAAAATAAATCCATCAATTTCATGCAAATAATGCTCATTCAGCTAATGGAGACCATGAAGTACTGAAGTATGTTCTCTTCTCTTCCTACTCTTAATGTCACTTCCACTGCAGCCCAGCACAAATAAAAAAAAATGACTTATCACACAGATTATTAACATGTAAAAGCTATTGTAATTGCACAACAATTACTTACTGGAAATGTAGGACTATGAAAATAATTTTCAAATACAGTATCTAGATCATCAAAAAGCCGATGGTCAGGAGTGTCATATCTGCCATCACAGAGATCCAAGCCACCAATAAAAGCAGTTATTTTCCGATTATTCCCAGAAGCTTGAGTGTCTACAAACACACTCTTCTGATGGTGCGTAAAAAGGGTTCCCACAACCTGGACCAAAAGATTCAATCAAATTGGAACTATTTTCGGTTTTTATTCAAAAAGAAAAGAACATTAGTAGATCTTTTATCCATGACTATTAATTAATGTGAAGTTTTCCAGTACAGAAATAAGGTTTGGGGGATGCAGCAGTGAAATAAAATATTTTATCCTACATAATTTTATACTCAAGTGCAGGAATTCCATGCCTGCTGCTTGAAAATACTGAGCTTATTGCTTCCATAACATGGAGCAAGCACACAATGAACAGTGGAGTGTTTAAAATACTTTTTAGTTTCTTCATCATGAGTCTGCATGACACCATCCTGTAATCAAGCAAATCAATTAACACAATGCACACCAATTATAAATCTCAGTGAAGCAGAAGTACAAAATTGGCATGCACCAATGTCTACAATAATCCACAATGATTACATCCATTAAAACTAACATTTTATGAAACTTAAAAGTCTAGCATCTCATTACTGAAGGTTACTGTAATAGTCCAGAAGGCAGTCCATGCAAATCCACCCATAAAGAAGATATATGAAAACTTCCTTTTACTCCACACACCCTCTCAATTTTTGCCTTAATCAGACTTTTTCCGTTTCAATAATTTTATGAAATGAAAGCAATAAAATCAGGCCACCGATTCAAGATAAAGAAAAAAAATCCCAGAATTTGATGAGAAAATCAATATAAACCTCTGTACAGAAATCATATTTCATTTCCTCAACAGGGTAATAAGAATTACTGTTTTGAAAAGAAATTTGTTATGCGAAGTTTTCTCATCCCAAATGAGTATAACCATGCGGACCCATTCTTGTGACTTGTATTTCAACAATTCTCCAAGTGAAAGCTCTCCCCTAGAAGGCAAGGGTTTTGTTTGGCTCTCTGATAAGCTTTACTGTGTGGTAAACTGACCAGCCTATGATATATATTAGCTGGTGAGCTTCCGAGATGGCATGGCATATCTCCTCCCAACATTTAGCGTGCTGAAATACCTTTCCACCCTCAAGTGAAATTTCAGGTAGCTTATCATCAGGTACATGTGCGTCTTGATAAAGAGTGATACCCCCTCCTTTGTGGAGAGGAAAATATGTATTAGGAACTCCTCTATTAATATAATCTGTCCCAGTCCCATTACCGATGTTGTCTGAAGGGTTGACTCCAACTGGCCTAAAGTGAAGAGATATATGCAACTCAGGATAAGGATTTAAGCAGTTTCCATAAAGACCAATGATTGGAAACCAATCGCTGATAGTATTTCCTGAGAGAATTTGTGAACAGATATATCCACTACTCCAATGAATTCAGCCCCAATAACATCATTGTCTTTGACATGAAACTCCACTTTCTGAACAGGGTGAGCAACTGGGACAATAAAATGCTCATCCCACAAAGGGTTCTCACAGTTAGGAATGACTCTAGTTTGGGCTACGGTAGCCCCTGCGAGGCAGACAGAGACATAAGGATCACTAGTTATCATTTTGTGTTTGCCGGAGTGTGTCTTGAGACCTTTTACAAAGGGAGGGGAGCAACGGTTGCCTATGGTGAAACATGTTCTGACTGCTTCGATAGATAAATCCAAAATTGGGAAGAGATTTGGCTTCTAATATCCAGAGATACAAGTCACCATGTAAGAAAACTGGTTCTGTAGTGGGTTCAGAGTTAGAGTCCTTGCGTGGAGGCTTTGGGGGAATGTCACCGTGACAGTGACCATGACCGTGACTACTATCCATTAAGACAAGTACATGAAGAAATCAGATCTGTGTTTAACAGTCTAATAATAATTCTCATTCTGAGGTCACAGTCTCTATCCATAAACTGATCCATTCCAAAGTAGCGAACATCCTCCACTCAAATCTGATAATAATAATAATAATAATAATAATAATAATAATATGGACAAATTAGAAGCATAGGCATGGGTCATTCAATTGAATTGAATGGGTCATTCATGAATTGGAGCTAAGAGAGAGGGAGAGGGGTAACATTCATCCAATCCAAATATAAAGTAGCTAGCATTTTGTAAAGGAGATGAGAATTAAGACTAGCAGGATCAGAAATGGGGAAAGAGGGGGAAAGAAATAGAAAAAAGAAAAGAAATAAATGTATTGGAAGAGATAGAGATAACAAGTTTGCCTGGTGAGGTGTGAAGAGAGAGCAAGAGAGACAAAGCATCGGCCATGGTGGCCAGGAGCAAGAGAGTGCTTTGCTGAGCTGAAAATGGCGCGAAATCTTACGAAATAAAAAGTAGCTTGTAGACTTGTTATTGGTGGAAGACCAGAAATCTTGAAGTCAAGCTTGTAGACATCTTGTTGTAGGACAATTCTCTTCAGCACTTGCACAATGAGCTTCTTATTAAAGAATTGCTCAGCAAACATAGGCCAAGTTATCCTTGGGACACCTGCAGAAACCGCTTCCAGTGTAGAATTCCAGCCACAATGGGATAATAACCCAGCAGTTGCAGGATGGAAAAGTATCTGAACTTGTGGTGCCCATCCTCTAACTATGACACCTCTTCCTTTATTCCTCTCAGCAAAGTTCTCATCTGCCAACCATTTCTCTAACTCAGCAGAGTAATTAATCTATTTTTCCAATTACCCAAATGAATGGATGATTTGATACTTCCAAGCCCAAAGCAAGCAACCTTATTGATGCATGAGTGTAATCATGGAAATTAACATGGGGACGACGAAGAGATGAGAAGGATTGAAAGATTTGGACCATCTAGTACATATGAATTCACTTCGAAGTAGGAAAAGGATTGATCTGTAAATACAAATACTTAAAGAGTTTAGAAGTAATAGAATAATTTCCCTTTCTGCAAAATCTAAAAACCTACAGTAAAGGGTAAAGTAACAACTGAAAGGAGCTCAAGTCAGAACTCCCATTTAGTTTCAAAAGCTAATTGCCTAAGGGAGTCTTTATTAGCTTGTAAAAGTAAGTGCAAAGATCAAAGATACAGGAAATATGAGTATTAAAAGTCTAATTTTTCACAAATTAATTATACCATCAATTCTTCTTTCTCTTTCTAATTTTATCATATAGATATCATAGTCTTATGTAAGACTTTAAATATAAAAAGAGAGTTGTTATATAAGAAAAATCAGCTCTTCATTATAGGGGTGGACATGGTTTGGTTTGGCATGAAAAACCAAACTGAACCAGTAGAGGTTTGGTTCAAAAGCCAAACCGGTTTCTTTTGGGACCGAACCGGTTTTGGTTCGGCAAACCAGTTTTGAACCGGTTCAGAATCGGTTTGGGTTTATAACCGGTTCAAAACTGGTTTGGATTTAGAACTGGTTCAGAACCGGTTTGGGTTTCAAAACCGGTTCAGAAACCAGTTCAGAACTAGTTTTTCATGAAACCAGTTCAGAAAACTGGGTTTTCTATGAAACCAATTCATAAAACTGGTTTAAAAACCAGTTCAGAAAACTGATTCAAAAACCAGTTCAGAAAACTGGTTCAAAAACCAGTTCAGAACTGGTTTTTTCATGAAACCAGTTCAGAACTGGTTTTTTCATGAAACCAGTTCAGTTCAGAACTGGCTAAGTTAATACAAATTCTTGGTATGTACTTATCTATTTGCTACTGTTTTAAAGCAATTCAGATGTAAACTGTTACTTAGAATTAATTGTCAGGTATTAATTCCATTCTTTTCTGCCACCCCATATGGAATGTCATGAAGTGCAGGAGAGTTGGAACTTGGAAATAACTACTCTATTAAGCATTTTTATCCAGCATAAACTTGCTCTTTTGAAGAAAATAAAATAATAATAATAATAACTAAAATGCATTTTTGTAGATGGTGGTTATTGACCTCAGCGACCATATATGACAAATATGCCATCAACATCATAAGTGCAAATTCACGATCTGTAGAGTGCCTGCAAATGCAAGGAACTATGTCAGGTAGCACAACGTCAAGCAGGAATACACAAATCATATTTATTAATCTAATTCAAGTTGCCAGTATTTTTCAGCATTTTCATAGAAGCAAAACGCCCTTTTTTGCTCATATTTTATCTATTGTCTTTTGGTACTGCAATTAATGCAAAACCCCTTGCTTTCCACTTATTGTTGCATTCTTTCAAAGCAGAATGGAAGTATGGAGAGTGGATTCCAGTGCTGCATGTTAATGTTTTTCTACATTAAATAATTGAAACAGAGAGGACGCAACCTGTGACATTTGTATGCTTTTCCATTATTTTGTAGCTTTTTGTTTCCTTGTTAATTGCCCTGTCAATTATTCACATTTCAATGTTATCCAGTTTACCAGAGCTTCAAGTTCCTTCCAAATTTGATGACACTGAAAAAGTATATAATTCTACTAGACTTAGAATGTATGGCCATAATTTTTTACCACTTCAAATTGAAACTTGAAAGGGACAATAGTGAACACTTCAGGAAGTTATGTATGTTATACCTTCCGATGTAAAGGAAGTACTAGTGCAAAAGAGGTAAAGGAAGGTCCCCAACAATTTCATGGCAGTAATAGCATTGATGCTGCTGAAGTCAAGTGATTGGACTGAATTGAAAAGCACAATAGAGGTAGCATCATTTACTACTCCCTCCCCAAATACAATGCTGTAAAGCAAGGGTGTTTCATCTTGACTGAGAACCTTCACCGCAAAAGGAAAAGGAAGGCATTAAATGATCATATAATTAATTTTGAAATACAAATTTGTGTTTGAGCTAAGGTTAGAATATACCTGCAATGTACAAACTGAGTCAGTTGCTGACAATATGGCACCAATGGCTTCACATTTACGGAGCATGAACAATCATTAAGCACCAATGATGATTAGATTTAGAGGGTGAGAAGGGAGGAAAGAGATAGACATATTACTTTAAACAAAAACTCTGGAAAGAGATAGACATATTACTTTAAACAAAAACTCTTTCTCACCTAGATAATCTTTTATGCCCAGCTTAGCAATACCAATCCTCTTAATGGGCAGAAAGGCACCTAGAGAAATTGTTAACAATATTGAGTTTTTATTCTGTACATTCCATAGAGATTAAATCGACAATGAAACCAACAGTTCCATGGGCATTTCAACATAATGTTGAGAATGATCATATTATAAAGTTTGAAACACAAAAGGGTTGCAAGAGAATGCAGATCTTAGTCTTACCAACAGATATGAGACAGAATGAAATAACAGTTCCAAGGACTCCAAACAGCAGTATAGTTGTGAAATTCTTGAAGAACTGTTTGAAAATGATATATAAATATAAATATAAATATAAATATATAATTAATATTGGAGAGATGATATATAAATATAATCATACTTACCCGGCATTGAAAATCATATATAGAATGCACTCATTCAACAGATCAACTGGTCCAACAGGCAGCCCTTCTTTTCCACATCCACACACAGACAGACACACAAAGGAAGAAGGAAAACAGAAAGGAAAGATATGTTGCACAAACTCAGTAAATGAAACCTTCATCCAATTAATTTACAATGGACTTTAATCTTTGTCGTCCATATTGTGGATGAAGTATGAACAATGTCTCATTTACTGAAGAACATGCCTTGATGCTCAAATAACCAAGAAATCAGACATGTAACTATTAAATAGATTGTCTTATCATGACGAAACTATTACAGGTTATTAAATATTTGACAACACATTTATATAATTAATTGATGTAGGAAAGCTCAACCATTAAACTCTATAGGAAAATGCTTTCAAATAATGTCCTGTCATGTGCAATAAGTAAAACATAAAATCACAGCTTTCACCTTATGGGAAAATCTATTGGTCTTTTTGTGGAACACCTAGATCTCGCCAATCAAAAATAACCATGCAGCTCAAACACTCAAGTTCCACTATTTTCTTACTTTTCAAATGTCTGAACTCCAGTCAACAAAAATATCTATACTAGAACTTCACGGCTTTACTTTTCATGGCATATCATGCAAATTCATGAACAGAGTTTACCACAATCAGAAAGTGAGCATGTATATAAATATGGGAAATGCATGAGTATATATACAATCAAATTGCCTATAAAAAACATCTCAATTGCTCCAAATTTTGCAGAAACTAAGTTAAAATAAAAGAACACATCAAATAATATAATGCAGAGTGTTTTTAAGACATGCATCTGTCATTAAAGGATTCTTAACCAGAAAACTCAACTCATCCTCTCAGAATCACTCGCAAACAGCAACTAAAAACCCACAAATGTCATCCAATACTCATGCCAGTAAATAGCACCCCAGATTGAACAAACCCCAAATCCCCAATTGAACACTGAACCATTCCAAATCAAACAAATAAATAAAGATAGTTATTTAGATACCTTTGTGCTGCTATGAAAATGGCGAGACACTGCAATGGAGATGTTGTAAGTAGCAAAACTTTCACGCACTTTCGAAGGATGAAAGAATGGGAGTGCGAATCAGCAATGCAGGATGAACAGAGCGGCAAAGTACGAAGTGCGAATGGGAGTGCGAATCAGCAATGAAGGATGACAAGAGCGCAATCCAGATCTGGAATGGATTGTGAGTGTAAACTGGATTGTGTGATCCAGATCTGGAATAGAAGGGTTCTTCATAGATGGCAGAAACCAGAAAGAGGGCTAGGGTTCTTCGTAGATGTGAATTTGGGAATTTGAGATTAAGAAATGTTTTTGTGGAACGAAGATTCTAATTTGGAATTGGATGTGGTTCGGTTTTTACCAATTGACTGAAGTAGATTTAGTATAAGTTAACCAAATTAGTAGAATATTAAAAACAGTTCAGTTTAAGAACCGGTTCTTCTTAAAATGGATTTAAATGGTTGGATTTGGTTCAGTTTATAATGCGGTTTGGTTCTTTTAGATTTTATGCCCACCCCTATCTTCAACCAAACACCTCATAGTGGGCATTAGGAAAGCAAAAAAGAATGACATGGCCATGGCACTAGGCTTAAGGCCCATGGCAACGATTACGTTGCCACATTACTTATAACGCAAATTCACGGTCATCCAGTGCTCTGTCCGTCACAACTCACAAAGAGAAGGAGAAAGAGTAAGGAAGTAAAGTAAGAGAAAAGCCACATTAAATTCACAGTTCAACCATGTTTAATAAAACCAGGCGGCAGCCAGTACAAGCTTTACATACCACATCCAACTTTATCACTAAAACAGAGTATGGACTGAAAATTGATGGATATACAATGACAACTCAAAAGATTCAATTTTCAACCACACACATTGGCAAGGACATGCAACCAGCTGAAATTGCACTTAGTAACTTTAATACGAGCCCCCTACATGTCTCAGAGACTACGATCAATATCTTCCCTGCAGAAAACAACCAAAATAAGTCATCTTTTGCATTGCTTGAGCCAAAGAGGTGACAGTTTTTCTAATAGCACAGATTACAATGATATAGGCTCACCAATTACAGTTTCACAGAAGTATAAAATATTGGACTAAATATTATAAAACAAGACAAGCACTAGTTTTTCTAAAAACGATTCTCTATTCTGATTGATCTGATCCAGAAACAGAAACTTTAATGTTTCTCCCTTTTTTGGGTCTACCATACCTCTCCAGTAAAATTGCCTTGGCCAGGAGGTGGATATCTTTGTTGCGACCCCATCTGTTCTTTGGCAGGATAATTTCCCTGCTCAGCCTGTTCAAATTCCTCCATATATGATGGTTTGAAATCCTTCATATAAGATGGGGTAAAGGTATCATCCCGCACCTCAGAAGCACCAGTTCCTCCATGCCTAGGCACAGAATCTCTTCTTTCTCCTTGTCCTGGGAGTCCAAAGTTCTGCTGTGGCACATAGTTTCTTCTTTCTCCTTGTCCTGGTGGTCCGAAGCTCTGCTGCTGTGCATATTGTGGTGAAGCAGGCCCATATCTTTGCTGTGAAGCAGAACCATAGGTTTGCTGTTGTGGATAATTCTGCGATGCTTGGCCATAGTTGTGTTGGGGTAGATAATTCTGCGATGGTTGGGCATATTTCTGTGGGGGTGGATAATTCTGGGATGCTTGACCATCGTTGTGTTGGGGTGGATAATTCTGTGATGCTTGGCCATAGTTCTGTTGGGGTGGAAAATTTTGAGGAGGCCCATAGTTCCTTCCATCTCCTTGCATGGACCCCCGATTATTGTAGGAGAGATTCCCTTGAGGGTTAGACATCGGATTTTCTTGCCGATTATATTGGCCAGGAGTTCTATTGCGGTCTCTCCTTCCTTGATTTCTTCCATACTGTATTGGTGGAGGTCGAGGGATAATAGTTCCATTAATGTACTGATCTCCTATTTATCAGACATCAAAAGTTGCAAACAAAAGGATAGCTTAATATTGAAGTAGTCATCAAATAGAACTACTAATGAAATAGCTCCAACTAGCTTATTAGCATGAGTAAACTTTAAAAATAAAAATAAAAATTGCTTACCTCCATACTGCTTGTTCACTGGATCAATATAGGAATCTGGTAGTACAAAGATAACTCCAGGAAGACCTATTAAAAAAACAGCAAATCAAATATCATTTTTTTTTTTGTTTTTCTATTGTCTCGAGTAGATAATTGAATTTAAGAGTAAGAAGAAATAAAATACCTTCAAATTTCTGAGACTCTTCTTCGGTCATGACAGCCTGAAAGCCAGTGTAAGTTGTAGTGCTGCAGGCATACATTTTCTTCTTTGCCTCTTCCACACTAAAACCACAACATATAATAATTTTGAAGAAGCTAATTTGTTAATGAAAATAGGAACATGAAAGGTAGTTAATTTGTGGAAGAGAGAGAAAGAGATAGAGGGACCTGATATTGAGACCCTTGGCACAGGTCTCCTCATAGACGCGAACCATGTCTTCGGGGGAGGGCTTGTTGTCCTTGGGGAAGTCCATCACGAAGAGCCAGTGGTTGTAGTCGCACCCCTCGAACAGTATGGTATCGGGTCCAATCTCGCCGGAGATGTTGCTCGCTGAGGAGGATCGAGTAGATAGAAGCGAAATCGGGGATGACCTGAATGAACGGGATTGAATTTGAAGGACAAGATTCGGTGCGGACGAAGATGCTGGTGTTGAAAGTGCGCGGTGAATGGGGGTGGAAAATGGCGGCGTAGATGTGGCGGAGAAGGAGCGGTGAATGCCGGAGAGGGTTCTGAGGGTGCGGCGGAGGCGAATTGACGACAACGCCATGACGGTGAAGCGAAGTGGGTAGGGTTTTGGTTGGGAAACGAGGATTTCAGAGTCTCTTTATTTCTAGTTTGAGAATGGCTGAGTGATTTCATGATTATATTAAATTGAAAAAAATTTGGCTCTAATTATTATTTTTTAATTCTTTTCAACTCTTTTATTAACTCAAATAAAGATATTAGAAGTAATAAATAGACAATAATTAAAAAGATTAAAAGAAAATATCAGAGTCAAGTTTTGTTTTATTAAATTATTGCAACGGTATTAATATTTTATTTTGAAGTACTCTAATATTATGTTTTCTGAACTATTATACATGAAAAATAATTAAAAATAACTGAAAATAAAATGAAGTAAAAAAAAAAAAAAAAAGTTAGTTGCTTATTTTTATATTACATACGAGAAGAGAACATATCACAAAATTTAAGAAACCTGGTTAGCATGTTTTGGATGTCTTATAATGGATGACAATTTGTGATCTGACCTTGCAGCTTTGTTTTCTACGTCAGTTTAGGAGTCCTATACAAAAATCAGATTACCTTGCACTCCGCCTGGGTTTCATCACTGTAAGTTTTTTATTTTCGAGGGATTTTCATTGTTTATTTCTTCTGTTCTCTTGATGGATTTAGGACAAAGTAATGCATACCTGGAGATTCTCTTGTCCATTATTATTATTATTATTTTCACATAAATGATCATCACACAAGAATTTGAGGATAACAATCAGTTGTCTTTCTAGAATAAAATCATTAACTTGTTCTTCATCTTCCTCACTAGCAATTATACACCACTGGTCTAATATGCTCCCTGCTTTATAAATTTACAGGAGCACAAATTGCCGTTGTCATATAATTTTGATAAATATATTGTTCGAAGCATGGAAGATGAATTTCATGGCATTCTAGAAGTAAGGTATGAAGTATGAACCCTTCTGAAATGTATTTCTCCTTTTGACTGATTACTGTATTGCAACCAATGTAAGTTATTGACAGTAAGCTGCTTATTAGCTAACATGGAATGCTCGTGACTAACATAGGGAATGGGGTGAAGAGCTTTGAAGTTTCCTATGAGAGAAACTCCTGAATTATTGTAGCAAATACTCAAGTCTTCTTGAAGCAATTTGCTTTTCTCATTTTAAACCTCTGATTAGTTCCTCGTTGCGATGCCAATATTTTCAATACAAGACTATTTAAATGTACCTACCAGTTCAGATACTTATGGCAGATCATACAAAATATGAACAATATATGTGATGTTTCAAGTATACCTAGCCTGTAGGCTGATGTGTGAAAATGGGTCAAAAAAATAGATGACGACATCTTTTCTTCATGACATACAAATCAGCATTAATTAAACAGGTACCAATGTGTTGCAATTCTTAAAGATTGAATAGAAAAACTAGTACTGAGAAATTTAAAATAAATCCATCAATTTCATGCAAATAATGCTCATTCAGCTAATGGAGACCATGAAGTACTGAAGTAATAAAGCTTCTCTTCGAAAGTATGTTCTCTGCCTTGTCTTACAAGTAAACAAGAGTATAAGACTATCTGAATGCTTGTCAAATTGACTAAAGAATCAACACCAGACTTACTTCTACTAGTGTTTTATTGAGATTTTGTAATTTATGTGCTAAGTTTAAAGAAAAGCATGGAGAAAATAACTTGGAGCTTAGTTGTGATTTTTTATTTGCAGCTGGCCACTTTGGATATATGCCATAGTCTGCATCTTTGTGAACATCCACGGTCACTTTCCCTCTTCAGAATTGAAGATGTGTACATTGTTAGTGTCTTTGATTAATTTCCTCAGATATTTAAGTTTTTAAATTTGTAGGTCTGAATATATACTTCTGGCTCTCATTTATCCCTGCACTTGTATGTATATTCTGGTTTCATATTTCAGTAAATCAAAATGAAACAGTTCATTGAAAGTTATTTTCGTTCACGTCTGATTTCTTTACACGTAAAAGCTTGTCATGTTAATAGGGACAAAACTTCAACATTATCCACCTTAGCACTTGAAATTATGGAACAAAGGTCCATCTGCTAGGACACAAGTAAAGCCACGGGATGATCTTTTTTGGTTCAAGAAACCAGATATACTATTATGGCTGACACAATTTGTGAACGGTGCTAATCCGTGCATTTAATTACCTTCTATCTTTTACCCAATCAAGCAGAAAATTATCACAGCCTAGCAGTTCCTAATGCATGGAAGATGAACATTGTCATCAATCATCATCGGTTAAAGTAACATATGAACACATTTATACCACAAAACCAGCTTATAATGCAACATGAAGATCGGATGAAAAAAGGAATCACCTAATTGCAGATTTTCAAGCTACTTTAACCAATCAAGTCAATGTTAATTTGCAGAGTGTGATTGCTTTTACATCCACTAGTCTCAAGCTATGTATACGAATAAGTCAACGCCTTCCTGGAGAGACCAGTAGATAATAAAGGTAAGTTGAATACTCTTACGAAACTTAAGTGACAGCACACTGACATGTTAGAAGTCGGTATTATATTTATTCCACAGTTTTTTCATTCATTAACACACACACTCACAAGAGTATGTTTCTAAAGACATCTTTCTATCAAATTCCCTTGTATAATAAAGAGACGGTATAATTTATTATTGTGAGTGCATCAGAGTGTTTTGACATTGTATCAGAATTCAACTTAAAAAAATGAAAGTTGGAAAAATAATTGGCATTCGATTTTTTTATTTTTTTTTACTATAAAGAGAAGCTACAAATTTATTCAACAAGGACAAAGCGTGTCTTAAAAAACTAAATTACAAATAATTGGTAAAATAATTTAATTTTATTAAAATTTTAAAATTACTAAAAATAATACAAAATTTATTGGAATTGAAAAAAATATTTATTAATATTTAATACACATAATTACTCATATGTCTAGTTGGCATCTTTCGACATCTAACTGTTATTTTTTAGTGCCAACACATTTAAAAGTTAAGAATCTTAAATTAACTTATACCTAAAGTTGAGTTCTTTGTACAATAAGGATACGTTTGGTGGATAGGATAAAGAAGACCTAATAGTATTAACTAATACTATCAGATCTTATCAAGTGTTTAGTATTTTAATATGATAATATAATTAAATCAGGTTAAATTTTTTTATCATATTCTAACCTGATTACTCTATACTCCCCTACTCTTTGATTAGACATGATAAGAAACAACCCGATATCAGTAAATATTTCTCTTCCCAACTTGTCCTCTACCCCAGTATCATAATATTTATTTGCTCCATCGCTGCGCTGCTACTTCCTCTTGCTATCTTTATCTTCATCTTCCTGTTTCAGTAGTGTCGTCGTCTTGTCTTCACCAAAAATAAGCACACTTACAAATCGTCCTCTTGTACTTCCTAGTTTTTTTGGGTTTTATGATTTTTTTTTGTTCATCTTACTTTTTATGTTTCTTGTGTATTGTTTTGAATAATTTGATATTTACTAAAATTTGGGTATTAATAATTTAGAATTGAAAATTTGCTTAGAGATTTTGATAATTGGGAATACCAGACCATGGGGATGAAATTATTGTTGCCGCGTATCCCGTTCATACACACGGGTTTGGTTTTCATAAGTATATAGCAATATTTGGTTTCATAAGTGTATAACGATAACTTCAATGGTGTTAGGGATTTCTCAAAGAGTATATGGCCTAGTGACTTTGGTTGGAGCATTGTCAACGTTAGTTAATCATATTTACATTAATTATATAGTTAGTTAATTAACCACTTTTTTTCATTTTTTAGATTTTTCTAATTTAAAAGACAAATTAAGTATTACTATGACGAATATTTTATATATTTTTATATTTATATTTATATACTAAAAAAATGATGAAAAATTAAGTATTATTATGATGAGTATTTTATATAATTCCTATATTTATATACTAAATCATATTTTTATATTTAATATATATTTTCACTGGAATTGTAAGTACCATTGAATTTTTATGTGAATGAATTACAGTTTATGGTAAAAAAAAAGACTTTTCTAATTAGTATAATTAATTTACGTTCCTTTTCCTTTTATTATTTTCGGATCTAGAAAGAAATAATATTTTTTATAATAAAATTATAAAATTACTTGAGATGGGAATAGAAATACAGGTTGGAGTATTTATTGGTATTTGTTAGACGAGTTAGGTTAAGCTTGAGATATTTTTGGATTCGACTCTTGGGTGGAATTAAGAGATTTTTAGTTTTTTTTAGTTCACGTCGACTTAATTTGATTTATTTATGAGTAAATTGAGTTGTGTTTAAAATTATGTATTTGATATGTATTAATATATAAATATATATATATATATGTTTATCAAAATAAATGTTAAAATACAAAATAAAAATTTATTATATATAATAAATCTTAATTAAATTAAGATAAGTTTTAAATAACATAAGTCTCAATCCTTAACACACACTAAGTTAACACAATCATAATATTTAAATAATAATAATAATAATAACTGAGTCCGTCACTTGCTGCAATGATGTGCCTACGACTGCGTGATGAAGGATGGTCTGCTAGTTGCTGCAATGGTGTGACCTAAGTCGTGACCTGTCAGACCTGTTGCAATTGGGATGTGGTTAAGTCGTCTCGTGTAGAAAGACGATGGCGACTTGGGAGAGATTGAAAATTGGACATGGAGTGCATTCCTATCCACGAACAAAGGAGAAAAATTATGCAGAGAGGAATACGTGGAACTTGTTCCACACTTACTAGAATAGTAACAGTGTGATGTGATGTATGGAATTATAAAAAAATATTTAAAATTAATATATAATAACTATGTTATTTAATATAAAAAATACATTTATAATTTTTGTAAGTAATTATTACTGATGTAATAATTTTGCATTGAGATTTAAATGTTTATTTCATTTTATCAAAACGTCAAATATCAAGTTTATATGAAATTTTGAAAATATTTTTAAAATTTTAAAAAATATTGAAAGAATGTTTTAAGTTTTAAGTTTTAAAAACTACGGCCACTATTAATTACCTTAATTTTATATATGTATATTATAATATGATTTAACATCATAAAAAATATTTTTATTTTATAAAAATATCTCAAAAAAGTTATATATATATATATATATAAACATTATTATTACATTAATAGGATAATAACAATAAAATTTAAGTTTAAATGTGTAATAAATCATTAATGATATAACTTAAAAATGATACTTTTAATAAAGAATCATGAAATAATTTATATTTTATTTTAGTTTTTATTTAAATAGATAATATTAAAATTCAAATTCAAATTATATTAGTGGCATAACCTAGAGTTGATCATTAACAAAATCTTTTACATTTTCATTTAATTTGTTTTAATAAGATAATATTAAAATTTAAATTCAAATAATATTAGTAACAAAATTTAAAGTTGTTATTTAATAGAATTTTATAAAATTAAGACTTTATTTTTATATATTATATTGATTGATTAATTCTTTTTTATTAATTAAATTAAGTTAAAATTTATGAATTTATGAATTGACTTAATTTGTTAGAGACATTTAGGATAAATTTTTCCTAACTACTTTTATAAAAAATTCTATTATTTAAACACTCAAAACATGACACTTAACTAATAAACCTCTTATATATTCATTTTATTTTTAGATATAGTATACTTCAACATTTACCAATACTTATATAGACATATATAGTACCTATACAGGTTTCATATTTACTTTTTTAAATCTACCTGTAAGAATTGTATCTAGCTCAGGCGCAAACTTACAAAATGCTTTTTTTTTATTAAAAGGGCAGAATTGTCATGCCCGAACAATGAAGTTTATTCCCCCCTCCATTGCTGACTTATATATGGAAACGTGATACATGCTTTTGTTTTTGTGTGGTACACTTTTTTTGTTTTTTAGTAAACCGAAGATGCCATATTTTAGTGGAAAAGATGATTTTGAATTTCTTTTTTTTTTTAGTATCTCGTTTCTTAGAAGAGGCTGATAAAACAATTTGAATTTTCTTTGGATGCTGGTTGGATAGTTCAATAGAAGAGATATAGTATACAGCTAACTGAAAAACTAACGAAAACAATAATTAATTAATATTTTGTTTGGAACCATTTACTCTAGAAACAAATTTAATTTATAAATAAAGTTCTATCTTTAAAAAAAGCCCTAAAATATAAATTTATTTAATTTATTTAAAATTTTACAAAATGTGAATTGATTTAATATTAAAATGAAGTTTTATTTAGAAATTTATAAAGCAAGAATTAATTTAATTTTAAAATTATATTTTTTATAACTTTAATTCTATACATGTATTAACTATTAATCCGTTCAAATATAGTAAGCTTCAAATAAATCTTATTTCTAAATAAAAATTAAATTTTTTTTTACGAAAATCCATTGAACACCCATTATGAGAAATAGGCCAATTGCATAAAACACTCTAATGATTTAATAATTAATACTTAGTAATTTGATTTTCATTGAATTTATTAAACTGCGTATATTAATTTTGTATAACAAGTTTTCTGTACATGCAGTAAGAGATCAAAAGGCATTTTTTATAATTGACTATAGTTAGGGGGTTATGTATTTTTTAGCCTTTATTTTTTAATAATTTCAAGCACAATATACAAAAGTTAAAATGAATTATGTACCCCCAAAATAAGAATAACAATTCTTATATAAAATATTCATCTCTAAATTTTTTTACTTGATAACACCAAATTGAATTTAAAAGTTTAACAAATATGACATTAACTTATTTGGTATATTATTGATCTTAAAATTGTAAACTTGTCACAATAAGAAATCATTATAATTTTGTCCTTTTCTTATTAAAGACGTACCAAAAAAAATGATAGGCAACTTAAGGATCCACGTAAGTAAGAACAGAACCACCCCAACAACACATTTTAATTTTGAAAAAAAGTAATTATACAATTTTTTTTAAAAATATATTATTATTTATATTATTTTTATGAATGTAATTAAATAAAAAAATAATAAAAAAATATATATAATAAATAATATTAAATAAAATATAAAAATAAATATATATATTATTTGATGTATGAATATAAAAATTGTTTAATTTTTTCATTTTGTCTTTCATCACATGGTCCACCATCCCTAATAATTATACCCTACTAAGTTGTCAAAATAAAATTCTCATCTGTTTACAAAAAAAAAAATTGAAAAATTGTCATCAATGATCTCACTGTTTAACACTTCCATCCCATGACTAATGTTTTTGCCAATGCATAACTGTTCAATGAATGAGCACTGATTGGTCAGTGTCAAACGGATCAAGTTTATAACCAGTCCAACTCTTCTCCCTTCTTAACTGCTTTGCTCTTTCTTCTAACAGATATTAGTATAGCCTCTTGGGCAGCCCCCAAACCAGACCCTCAAAAAATGGAGGGAGATCTAAAGCAGAAGCTGCTGAGCACAGAGAAAACATCAGAAGAAGAAGAAGAGGAATTGTCATTGGTGAAGAGGGTATGGCAAGAGAGCAAACTGATGTGGATAGTGGCAGCTCCTGGCATATTCACTAGATTCTCCACCTTTGGTATCAATGTTATCAGCCAAGCATTTGTTGGCCATATTGGGCCAAGGGAACTTGCAGCTTTTGCTCTTGTATTCACTGTTCTCATAAGATTCGCCAACGGTATTCTGGTACATTTTTCACAATTTTTCCAATTTTTTTTCCTAATTTTCTTTGAATTTTTATTTTAAAGGATTAAAAATTTAAAAAAAAAAAGATTCTTGAAGTAACTAGTTCTGAACGGTGCATCCTCTTGTAATCTGCAGAATCTACTTCTTTTAACTCTTTGTTGTACTATTTGTCTATATGTTCGGATTAATAATTCCCATGAGTCTTACATTTTATTCTGTTTTGCATTTTTAATATTTCAAACAAGATCTTCTGTAGTTTTGCCTCAAAGTAACAGAAACCTCTCCTCTGTTTTAATAAACTGAAGATCTCCATACTTTTTTTTTTCAAAAATATAAATAAATAAATAATGTCAAGGATCACTAAAAAGGAATATTTAATTTGAAAAGAATTTGAACTTCAGTATTTTTGTTTATTAGGTGAAATCTAATAGTTATTCTCTATAAATAAATTTTATGTGATCTTTATTTACGTTTTTTATGATAAAATATTCATCCTTAATGACCTGTATGTATAGGTTGGCGTAGTGCAATTGTGGTATGTCTCTCGGAAATAAGACGTGTGTTCAATCTATGAGTAAACCTTGTGAGAGAATGGCCATACTGTTTCACTCTTGGCCCAAAAGGAATTGGGATCTAAGAGCGGGATGTGCTAACCCTTCGCATGGTTTTGTGATCGCCTCAACTCCATTTGTACAAAGTTCATAAAAAAAATACATTATCAGTGGTCCACATTAATTTTGCCTTTTTTTTTCTTTGGTTAGTTAGAATCTATTAGTGTTATAGTAGTGATTTTAGTGATTACTGAAACTGGGGTTGTAAGAGAAACATTCAAACATATAGTTCAAAGATTGTAATAGGGTTAAAGTAGATTTAAAAGGTTGAAGCTTGTGAACATCTACTATCGCAACATTCAAAATTATGTTACTTTGTGGGTGTTTGCTTATGCTTTCATGCATGTATATATATACTTCACCTACATATGGCTACAATTATAGTTTATTCAATGTAAATGTATTGACATCGAATTGCAATTGCAATTACAATTTAATGCTATCATAATAACCCAAATTAGTTGTGTTTGTAAATTGACAACTGTAGCTAGGAATGGCGAGTGCGTTGTCAACACTTTGTGGACAAGCATACGGTGCAAAAGAATATGGCATGATGGGAGTGTATCTTCAAAGATCATGGATAGTTTTGTTCTTAACTGCTGTCATTCTGCTTCCCTTGTTCATCTTCACAAGCCCAATTTTGACTCTCTTAGGCCAAGAAGAAAGCATAGCAGAAGTGGCAGGAACCATTTCTCTTTGGTCAATTCCTGTCATGTTTGCTTTTATTGTCTCATTCACTTGCCAGACATTCCTGCAATCTCAAAGCAAGAACGTCATTATTGCATTCCTGGCAGCTTTTTCAATAATCATTCATGTATTCCTCTCCTGGCTTTTGGCTATAAAATTCAACCTTGGGCTTGCTGGTGCAATGACTTCAACAAGTTTGGCATACTGGATTCCCAACATTGGTCAACTTATATTTATTACATGTGGTTGGTGCCGTGAAACATGGAAAGGTTTCTCATTTTTAGCATTCAAAGATCTCTGGCCTGTTGTCAAGCTTTCCCTTTCAGCTGGTGCCATGTTATGGTGAGCTTTCTTCTCTATCAACTAGTGGGTTAAGTTCTTCTTCGTAAATGCATTGATTGCTAAATAAATTTGGATTTTTTAATGAAGTAGATGATGAAGTTTTGATTATCTAGATTGCTATTATGTTACTATTCATCGTAAACAAAAATGTTCATAAACAGATATATGTCTTCCTAACTTGATGAAATTGTCAATTATTTTACAGTCTTGAGCTCTGGTACAACACAATATTGGTTCTGTTAACTGGCAACATGAAAAATGCAGAAGTTGAAATTGATGCTCTATCTATATGGTAATCTTTCTACACCATCACATTTCTTTATTAAAATTTATATGTTGTGTTTCTATTTTATGTTGCTGGGTGTGTTGGCTAAATGTATAATAGACTTCTTCTCTTGGCCTGCTAAAGATCAAATTTTATTCTTTACAGTCTCAACATCAATGGTTGGGAAATGATGATATCTCTTGGTTTCATGGCTGCTGCAAGGTAATGGCATTGTTCCCCTTTCTATTGTTGATGCAGTCATTGCTTTAATCATCATTTGCAAAATAAAAGTTATGAATTACACACACACATATGTATACTACCATTTTTTTCATCTGTTGTAAGTTTACTATAGAAAATTGACTTTATCTTAATTTGCAGCGTTCGAGTAGCAAATGAGCTTGGAAAAGGAAGCGCCAAAGCTGCAAAGTTCTCTATTGTTGTGACAGTGCTTACATCATTTACCATTGGGTTCCTTCTGTTTTTAATTTTCTTATTTGCTAGGGAAAGACTTGCTTATATATTTACCTCAAATAAAGACGTGGCTAATGCTGTTGGGGATTTGTCACCTTTGTTATCATTCTCCATACTTCTAAACAGTGTTCAACCTGTACTCTCAGGTATTCTCTACAACATTTGGTCTTTATGAGTTGGTTTAATGAATAGGTTCAAGATTTGAATCGTGATTGTTTTTACATGACAAGCGAATTAATCTGTCAATGGTGTTTATACTTATAACAGCTATACATTGAATTTGTCATTTTCGGATTTTTATATATATATACACACACATTGAATTTGTCATTTTCGGATATATATATATATATATCTTCTGAAAGAATATGATAGACATGAAACTATGTGATTTCAACAGGAGTTGCTATTGGAGCAGGCTGGCAAGGCACTGTAGCATATGTCAACATAGGGTGTTATTACATCATAGGAATTCCAGTAGGAATTGTGCTTGGTAACGTTATCCATTTGCAAGTCAAGGTAGGGTTTTACCTACTCTGTTCTTTTTTTCTTTTTCTTTTTTTAAATTGCACTTCAGCTTTACACTGCTTTATCTATTGAACAAACTCTTTCCTCTTCTGTAGGGAATCTGGATTGGAATGTTGTTTGGAACGTTGATTCAAACTATAGTGCTAATTATAATCACCTACAAAACCAATTGGGACGAGCAGGTATTTGACATATTTACCTTCTTTAGATTGCTTCTTAATTACTTACATTCCCTTGAGAGTAAATTATAATTATGTATTAAACATGTTGAAATCATTATGTTATTGTACAGGTCAACATAGCTCGTAAACGTATTAACAGGTGGTCTAAGGTGGACGGTACAGATCAAGAAACAATAAATACATCAGATGATTAGTTTCAGTTCATTTGTGTGTTATGCAACTACGGCGATGATAGATAG
The DNA here is from genome assembly GCA_029884595.1 of Ormosia semicastrata. NCBI lineage: Eukaryota > Viridiplantae > Streptophyta > Magnoliopsida > Fabales > Fabaceae > Ormosia > Ormosia semicastrata. Next base: position 4,776,166 of record JAQQTO010000036.1, on the reverse strand, counting down.
CAATTGTATGCTTATTAATTGATTTTAAATTAAAATTAATGGACTAATATATTTTTTTTTTTGGGGCCAATGTTATGTTTTATTCATGTGATATATGTTAAATTAAATGTATCATGTGATGAATTTGTGACTTATTTTATTAGTTTAATAAATAATTAAATTAAGTTAATAAGTTAAATTTTTATTGGGTAAAAAATTAACTGTAATTTGATGGAAGTTAGTAATATTTAAAAATAATTTCTGTGCAAAACTCAATTTATTCATAGTGGTCAGGATTTCTTCTTCTATCACCATTATTAAAGTAGAACAAATATAAAGAAAAAGTAAGAATAAAAAATGAGTTTTGAGATTTTTTCAATGCTCTTAGAATATAATATGTTAATTATTTATAAATAAAATACTTTTTATATTTTTATTTATGAGAATCATAAATTTTACCATTTTTATGTTTAAATGATAGTTTTTTATATTAAAATTTTTAAAAATTTATAAACTAACGTGATATTAAAATATAATTATGAAATTTATAATTTTTCATTAATGATAACTCTTTTTCTCAATTTATATGATTTCTAATTAAGAAAAAATTATCATACATCTTTTTAAAGATGTGTATATTATTAATATTTTTTTGAAAGATGTTAGATTTAATGAAAAAAGTGATAAAAAAATAAATATGATAAATAATATTAAAAAAATATAAAAAAATGTATATATTATTAATGATAAGAATAACAAAATTATTTTAATTGTGAAAATTAAGAATTTTTTATTATGCTATTTTACTGCGTTATATGGATTAATTTTATGGTTTAATATGCACGTCTGCCGTGACGTCTGCAAAAAAAGTACGTATTTGAATTATCACGGGAAACGTGATATCACGGAAGACGTGATACATCACGTATTTAAATGTGTGTTTGAAGAAATTGTAAAAATTTGATTATGTTTAATAATTAATTATTATATAATTTTTTATAATTAATTATAATTAATTTATTTTTATATTTGGATACATTAGTTGAAAAATAATTTTAAGTTAATCTAATTTATTTAGATGATATAAAAAATTATTTTTATATATTAAATTATTAAAATAGATATATAATGATTAAAAAAATTATTTGATTGATGATAAAATGATATTTACGTCTTAAAATGTAAGAAATAATTTATAAGTTAAAATTATAAGTTTTAATCTTTAATATTATGAGTATGTTTAGTAATAATTTTTTCACTATGTAAACAGTTCTTTTTTTTAAAAAAAGTTATTTGCATAGTATTATAACATGTTTTGATAAAATCAATTTCGACTTTTATGCGAAATTTAATGCATTATAAAAGTTTTTTAAATTAATTTTTAATATTGAAAATTGAAACTTATGATTAACTTATAAATTATTTTTTACACATTGAGATGTAAATATTATTTTGTCCTTAATCAAATAATTTTTTTAATTATTTTATATCTATTTTAATAATTTAATGTATAAAAATAATTATTTTTATATCATCTAAATGAATCAAATTAGTTTAAAATTATTTTTTAATTAATATATCTAAACGTTAAAATAAATCGATTATAATCGATTATAATAAAAAATTATATAATAATTAATTATTGAGCATAATCAAGTTTTCATAATTTTTCTAAACACACTATAAAAATTAGCTTAAATTTTTTTATAATGTATTAAATTTAGTGCAAAAACTAAAATTAATTTTATCAAATATATTATAATCCTGTACAAATAACTTTTTAAAAAAACTATTAATACAGTAAAAAAATCATTATCAAACACACACCAACTTGATATTATGTTTTTATAATATTATGATATTATGTTTCCAAATTCACTTTTGATTGAAAAAAAAAAAAAACTGGAGATGTGATCTCACGAGATGATATCAACAAATATATAGTATTTGTTTTAAAGAATATTCGTTATTTTGGTATGCTATCAACAAATGTGATATTTGCCATAAATCAATATTGTTTTAATGATATATTAATTTTTATGCATAATATTATCAATTTGAGATGATATTATGTGAGATTTATCAATTATTAAAGTGATTAAATTTTTAGTTGATTAAATTTCAAATTGTATGAAAATTATTATTTTAAAGAATATGTAATATTTGATTTTTATGCATAATGCTATCAATTTGAAATGATATGATGTGAGATTTGTTAATCATCAAAATGATTGAATCTTACTCATAAAATAAATGTTGTTGTGAATAACATGATGATTATTTGTGTATAGGTAAATTAAAATTCATTATTATAAGGTATTTATGAATCGCTCAAAGGTTAATTATTTATCATTATAATAAATGGATATGATTATTGGTATTGTAAGTACACTATTAGTTTTATTTATATATCCAAAGATAATAAATATTTCTAATTAGTATATATATCATTGTCAAATAATGTTAAATTTATTAGCATCATTATGTTTATTGTTGTATGTTGATGGATCACTCAAATGAAAACATTGATATACATTGAATGCTTAAGTGATTTGTTGTCTGAATCTATATAGTATGTTAATTTATGACTCAAAGTATTAATGTTAGAAATGTGATCATTACAGTACCTATTGCTATGCATTCACATCTCTCATTTGTTTCAATTTTTAATAGACTTAATTTCTCTGAATAGAGAAAGTAAATGCAGTTTTACCTTGGAATAATTGATTTGGATTTGGCTCTTCGAGTAGAGAAACCATATGCTATTACTGTTTTAAGCATTGATTAAGAGAAAATTTATTATAAAAATTGGGAAGAATCAAACAAATTGAATTTGATGTAATGCGGATGAGTATGGCTAATAATACTAAGTCAGCTTTTCCTAAAACTGATAATGCTAAAGAAATGATGAAGTTTGTAGAAGATCGTTCCTAAACTGTTGACAAGTCTCTTACTGGACATTAATAGGTACTTTAACTACCATGAAATTTGATGGTTCTCGTACTATGCATGAGCACGTCATTAAAATCACAAACATTGGAGCAAGACTTAAGTCATTGAGAATGGAAGTGGATGAAAATTTTTTTGTGCAGTTCATTCTGAACTCATTACTGTCTGAGCATTGTCCATTCCAATTGGACTATAATACCATGAAAGATAAATGAAATATGCATGAATTACACAGTATGTTAGTTTAGACTTAAGAATCAAATAAATCACTTTATCCATTATGTAAACAATCAAGGAGCTGGAAAGAAAGCTGGAAAAAAAAACATGGAAAGGGAAAATGACTATTAAAGATTGATGAGTCCTCTGTCAAAATCCCAAAGAAAGAATAAAACAATAATATATGTCATTTCTTGGGAAATCTAGACACTTCCAAAATGATTGCCCAAGGCGTAAGGTTTGCTTTGAAAAGAAAGGTAAGCTTAATGCTTACATATGTTTCGAATCAAATTTAACTGAAGTCCCCATAATACTTGGTAGGCTGATTCTGAATGTACAATTCATGTTTCTAATATGATACAATGATTTCTTATAATCCAAACCATAAGCTCAAATGAAAAGTCCGTCTTCATGGAAAATAGAGTGAAAGGTTCCAGTGGAAGGTGTTAGGACTTACTGTTTAATCCTAGACACTAGACATCATTTAGATTTATTTGAAACTTGTTATGTACCTAGTATTTATAGGAATTTAGTTTCTTTATCTAAACTTGATGTTGCTAGATACTTTTTTAAGTTTGGTAATTGATGTTTTAGTTTGCATAAGCATACCTATATGATTAGTTCTGGTATACTTTATGATGATTTGTATAAATTGAATCTTAATTTATATGTTGAAACTCTTATGACATTGCATAATAATGTTGGCACTAAACATAGTTTAGTAAATGAACGTTCTGCTTACTTGTGACATAAACGTTTGAGTCACATTTCCAAAAAAAGAATATAAAGGTTAGTTAAGAATGACATCCTTCTAGATTTAGATTTCACTTACCTTAATATTTGCATAGATTGCATTAAGAGAAAACAAACAAAACACACAAAAAAGGTGCCACGAGAAGCACTTAGTTTCTTGAAATTGTACGCATCGATATATGTGGACTATTTGATGTCAATTCTTTTGGTAAAGAAAAGTATTTTATCACTTTTATTGATGATTATTCATGTTATGGATATGTCTATTTATTGCATGAGAAATCTCAAGCAATGAATGTCTTAGAAATTTATGTAAATGAAATTGAAAGGTAATTGGACAGAAAGGTGAAAATCGTAAGATCATATAGAAGTTGTGAGTATTATAGAAGATTTGATGAAACTGGACAACATCTAGGTCCATTTGTTAAGTTCTTAGAAAAGCATGGTGTATGTGCTTAATACACAATACCAAGTACACCACAATAAAATGGTGTATTAGAAAGGCGTAACCGAACTTTAATAAATATGGTTAGGAGCATGTTAAGTAACATGTCTTTACCCTTGTCATTGTGGATGTATACTTTAAAAACTGTCGTGTATTTATTAAACAGAGTTCCTAGAAAGGTAGTTCCAAAGACACATTTTGAACTGTGGATAGGTAGAAAACCCAGTTTAAGACACCTACATGCTTGGGGATGTCAAGTAGAAATAAAAATTTACAATCCACATGAAAAGAAACTAGATGCAAAAATAATCAATGAATATTTCATTGGTTATCTAGAAAGGTCTAAAGGGTATAGATTTTTTACTGTTCTACCCATAGTACAAGAATTGTTGAAACTGAAAATGCCTAGTTCATTGAGAATGGTGAAACCATTAGGAGTGAAGCTTCACAAAATGTGGAGATTAATGAAGTTAGAGTACAAGTTCATTTGACTTGTGCTCTTACTTATGAAATTGTTGTTCCTTATGTTGTTGAACAAAATAACAATCAAGAACAACAACAAATTAATGATCTTGAGGTTAACAATGAATTTATAGTAGAACAACCACAAGAAATAGCATTAAGAAGATCTCGAAGAGAAAGGAGATCGGTTATTCCGAATGATAATGTGGTGTATCTACAATAGTCAGAAAATGACTTGGGAATTAATGATAATGATCTAGTTTCGTTTTCACAAACCACTAATAGTGATAATACTGATAAATGGTTAGATGTCATGAAAAATGAGCTTAAATCAATAGAACATAATGGTATATAGGACCTTGTGGAATTGCCTGAAGGGTGTAAGAGAGCTGGGTGTAAATGAGTCTTTAAGACTAAGTGTGATTCTCATGGCAACCTTGAATGCTACAAGGCTCGTCTTATTGCCAAATGTTTTACTCCAAAAGATGACATTGACTATAAGGAAACATTTTCACTAGTTTTCAAGAAAGATTTTTTCAGAATTATCATGGAATTAGTAGCTCATTATGATCTACTGCGACATCAAATGAATGTAAAAATCGCCTTTCTAAATGGGAATTTAGAGAAAGACATTTATATGGATCAACCAATAGGGTTTTCAGTTGAAGGGAAAGAACACATGATGTGTAAACTTAAAAAATCAATATATGAACTTAAACAAGCTTCCCGACAATGATATCTCAAGTTCAATGATAATATTTTATCCTTCGGGTTTAAGGAAAACATTGTTGCTTAGTGTATATATATTTGAAGGTCAATGAGAGTAAGTTTATCTTTTTGATTCTGTATGTTAATGACATCTTGCTTGTAACTAAAGATCTTGGTCTATTAAGTAAGACTAATAATTTTTTCTCTAATAATTTTATGGGAGAGGTAAGCTATATGATTGGAATAGAAATATTTTGTAACAGATCACAAGGATTGTTGAGTTTGTCTTAGAAAGCCTATATCAATAAATATATAGAAAATAGATAAATGGTTAGCATGTATGGTTCCAATTCAAAAGGGGGACAAATTTAATGTTATGACATGCTTTGAGACCATTATTAATGAATTGTAGTTGCAAAATTTTATTTAACACTTGAAATTGTCAACAACATTGCCAAGTTATTAAAGTTTATTATCTGTAGCAATCTTTTTTTCTTCTAAAAATGACAAGTATTCTATAGGTGCTAAACATATGGAATTAAAATACTTTGCTACTAAAGAAGAAGTTCAGAAACATAGAGTGTCAATATAGTATGTTAACACCAACTTTATGATTGCTGACCCTTTGGAGAAAGAGTTACTGCCAAAAACATTTGGTGGATATGTTGAAAGTATGAGCATTATTATTTATTATGTTAATGATTAAGTTTTATGTACTTTGACACTCTGAGCTTATGAATGAATATGTTTCTGTCTTACCTGTTTTCTGAGTTTGTATACATGATTGAATAGGAATAAAGATAACAGGTTCTGTCTTTAATAAAGACATTATTATTAGACCAATTATGTGTTTCCCATTTATAGGTTATGTCAAGGAGAGGACTAACTCTGTGGTACATGGATGGGACTATGTCGATTATACGACCGCCATGACTCGTGTTAGTTTATTCTTGGTCATGATGAATGATGTATCCAATATAAAGAAGAGTTTAACTATATATATGAATTTATATTATATTTTGACAGACTTATCAAACTATAAAGAAGATACTGTCACATGAGTCAAGTGAGAGAATGTTAGATTAAATGTCTCATGTGATAGATTTGTGACTTATCTTATTAGTTTAATAAGTAATTAAATTAAGTTAATGTGCTAAACTCTTATTAGGTAAAAGAGAAAGGACAGTTTTGTAATTATAATAACTGCCAACTTTATGGAAGTTAACAGTATTTAAGAAATAGTTTTTGCACAAAACTCAAGGTCTATTTCTGGCTGTCAGGATTTCTTATTCTCACACCATCACTAAAGTAGAAGAAGCATAAAGAAAAAGACAAATGAATAACAAGTGAATTTTGATATCTCTCTAATGCTCTTAGAATATAGTATACCAATTATTCATAGATAAAAGTAAGTATTTTTTATACTTTTATTTGTAAGAATCGTAAATTTTATGATCATTTTATTTTAGTAATAATTTTTTATATTAAAATTCTTAGAAAACTTCCAAACTAATAATATAAACCAGGGGGCGAGAAATGAAAAAGCCAAGCTCTTAGAGAACCAATAATTTGGAATTATCAAACAATAGACAGAATAGACTTCCACGCACAAAACCATAACTAATTTTTCAAACTGGTTCCTATTCACTTGGCCTTGCTCAATACAAAACTACTTACAATTAGCATCAACATGGCCACTTCTAGCCCTTTTCCTCGCACCATCCCAAGATAATAAAAGCTAGTTATGAGAAAGCTCTAAGCTGCTTGGAGGATCGTCACCGGTTCTAACCCCAGTAAGAGCTACAAGTACTTTGATTTTAGATCTCGCAAACACCAACACATACAATAAATCATGAACATTAAGCCCTTGTTTAAATTAAGATTTCTTTAAGTTAAGATTATATTATTAGATACAAATCATGAATATTAGGCTCTTATTTAAGTTTGAATTATATTATTAGACACTAATAATGAACATTGAGTTTTTACTTAAGCAATGACCCAATGTTCATTATTAGCATCTAATAGTATAATCTTAGCTTAAGCAGAGATTCAATGTTCATAATTAGTGTCTAAAACTATAACTCATGTTTAAGTAAGGGTCCAATGTTCATAATTAATAACTAATAGTATAATCCATGCTTAAGTAAGTTTCTAATGTGCAAGATTAGTGTCTAATAGTATAACTTTAGCTTAAGCATCGGTCCAATATTCATGATTATTGTCTAATAATATAATCTAAGCTTAAACAAAGGAGTTAATGTTCATGATAAATGTATAATAGTATAATCTAGGGGTGTTCATGGGATGACCATGACCTGAACCTAACTAGATTATGACCCAATAATGACTAGGTCGTAATCAAGCCAACCCTATATACAGACATAATTTACAAATTTGAACATTATGTATAATTAAGTCATAAAACTATAGAAGTAGAAAATCAAAACTAAAATATAGTTAACAATATATATTTCAAAACAACTAATATCAATATAAACATATTATCATATTATGGAAAAGTTATTAATTTAATTTAAGAAGTCCTATTATTTAAAACTAGTTATAAAAAATTATGTTTTAAAATAATATGGGAAATCGGACCAGGTCGGCACGATCCAAAATATAACTTGAATCCAACTTAAAAATGCACCGAGTCTAATTGTTAAAACCCGAACCAGTTCCAATTAACTGTAGGTTGGGACAGGTTAATAAGAAGGGTCAGGTTTTCAACATCCCTGGTATAATCTTAGTAAATGTCAAATGTTCATGAGTAGTGTCAAATAATATATTCTTAACTTAAGCAGGGGCTCAATATTCATGATTAATGTCCAATATTATAATTCATGCTTAATCAAGGGCCCAATGTTTATAATTAGTATCTAATAGTATAATTCATGTTTAAGTAAGGACCAATATTCATGATTAATGTCTAATAGTATAATCTTAACTTAAGTAGAGGCACAATATTCATGATTAGTATCTAATAATATAATATATGCTTAAGTAATGACCCAACATTCGCGATTAGTGTAATAATATAATTCATACTTAAGTAAAGGCCCAATGTTTAAGATTAGTGTCTAATAATATAATCTTATCTTAAGCAGGAGTTCAATGCTCATTATTAGTGTCTAATAGTATAACACATGCTTAAACAAAGACCCAATGTTTATGATTATTATCTAAAAATATAATATTAATTAATATTTTAATTATTTAAAACTTTTATATATGATAATGTAATTTACATATTTTGTCCTTTTTTATTTTATTCCATTTTTTAATTATATTATAAGCATGAATGTAATTATAATAATTATTTTATTTCTTTGATTAATTTAAAATAAAAATTATGCATGACATTTTAGCTTGAGTTTAAAATAATGACCTCATTAAAATAATATTATCACAAGGCACTGCATATGTTCGACAAAATTAAATATTACAAAAATATGATTTTATTATTAAAAAAATACAAATTTGTTAATCAATGTAAAGAAAATTAAGGAATGTGAGTTCTATATTAAAATATCTATTTAAATTATTATTTATATGCATTATATTTTATTTTTGAATAAGGAAAATGTAATTTCTTAACAAAATTACATATTTTTGTTATATCTGTAATTCGTCTTCCTCTTTTTATATTTATGCCATTATATTTTGATTATAATCAAGTATAAAAAATCTCAAAGGCAAAATAGGAGAGTATCAAATATTTTTTAACATTTTAAAATCTAAAAAATATAAATAAATATTTATAGTGTTCAAAAAATTAATTAAAATTTTAAAAAAATAATTTTATGACGCATCAATAATAATGGAAATTTTATCACACTCATATTATCCTTTTTTATTTTATTCCAAAAGAGAAATTCTATTTAAAAATTAAATATTTTCTAAATTTAAATAAAAAATTAAATATTTTATTAAATAATTTAAAGTAAGTAATAAAAAATATTAAATTTTAAAATAAAAATTAATTAATTTGATAATAATGAATTAATGAAATAATTTATTGTTTGAATAAAATTAAAAGGACAATACAAGGAGAAGTTTTAAATAAAATAGAATAAACTTTTATCCTAACCCTGAACAAGTCAAATGTGGATGGATAGTTTCATATAAAATTTGGGGTTAATTTTCTAATATAGATATTTTTAATGGGTCAAATCAATAGCACCTATATTTACTAATTTCCAAACTTACTGTTCATCAACAATGGCGTTACACGTGGCTTTCTGATGGGCAAAGTTAGCATGGGCTGTAATTTCCCATTGATGCCCGAGTTACACTGAGGCCAGGACAATTGACAAGTAAATTATCCAGCACAAAGACAGCAGCACAATCTCCGGTTTTTTTTTTTGGGTCTTACATAAAGACTGGTTAGAAATTTAATTATGTATAATGTTTAGATTTATACATTATATTTATATATTAAATTAATTTGATTATTATTAAGTCATGACTAAGTAAGATTCAGGTACAATAAAATGATTCAATTAAAATATCAGATCAAATTCTGATGAAGTCAAACATGTCACATGAATATCTCTAACATTTTATGATGACAATGTTGTTATTATTGCATATCTTTTTTTATGCTATTACTTTAGGGTAATACAAGTTTATTTTTTGTCTTGATTATCTTTTAAATAAATTTTGATTCTTTCGATATTGTGTTAAAAAATTAAAATTATTTTGATATTAAATAAAATATAAGAATATAGAGAGACATATATTTCTAAGAAATTAATCCTTTCATATTGCTAAAGTTATTAGTGCATGTCTCATGATGATAATTGTCTTTTTGATTAAACAAATAAATTATAACATCTCATTAAAAGTAATGATATTATTTTATATTAAAATATTTTGTATTCATGTTGCGATTAATAACTTTACATAAAAATATATTAATATCACATTAGTTTGAATATTTTATAAAAAACCATAGAAAAATTGATTCAAATAAAATTTATTTTTAGAAAAATAAATTAGTTATATTTTTAATTACTTTATTTATTGAGATGTAGATTTGTTATATAATATTTAAAAAATTTCAATATGTACGTTACATGAGAGTAAAACTTTTATATGAAAATATAATAAAATTAATTAAATATAATTATTATGAGAAAATTAAGAATTTATTAAGTATATTTTTTTAAAATATTTTTGTTCAAATATATAATATATAATATTTAAATATTTTATATTTATATTTCATGATATTGAAAATTTTGAATGAAAATATATTAATATGTATATATATGAAATAAAAACTTTACAAATAATCATGATAAAATCAATTAAAAAGTATGAATTTATAATAAATTTTCTTAACCAAGATCATTGAAATACAACTAAACAAAACTCGTATGATATAATACCAAGGTTTCAATAATGTTTTGAGTGAGATTATTTATAGAAGTTGAGATAGTTTCTATAGATAAGTAAGACAATAACTTAAATTTAACTAGATTATTGATAAAAAAGATGCAATAAAAAAGTTATAATTTAAGTTTGACAATCTTATCCGATCTTGAGAGTACCTAAACCATATGCCTCGTTTAGTTGTAAGTTTTCTTTTTATTTGTCATTGTAATGTCTTTTAATCTAAATTTATTTTGTTGATATAATTTGATATTTATAATTATATTGATATACTCTTAATAATAAGGTGATAAAATATCTAAATAAATAAATACATAAAAATTTATATTCAAATAAAAAATTGTAAAATCTAAAATTAAAATTATATAGAGTAATTATTTTATGAGTTTTGCTATATCCTCTTAATATATCCTCCTAATAATCTTCCTACTACCTAATAAAGAAAGTATTAAATAAAAAATTAAATGTAACATATATATTATAAACATAAAAAATATTTAATACTTTCTTCATTTAATAATTAGAAGAATTATTAGGAGAATAAATTAAGAGAATTAATCAATTTCCTTATTTTATTTATCCCGTCCAATGTACATATACACAACACTAGTGACATTATATAAAGAAAAACCATAATAGGTTACAAAAAAGTAGCCCTCACACCTTGTAACACTCGTCACGCATCTATTCGCGTGTCAATTATGGCATCGTGCCCTCAAAAATTACTTGTCGCATGAAAGACTTCACCTAGTCACTAACATAAAGAGAAATTATTATATATTTTTAGATTATATTTAATGTATGCTCAACGAAAAATATTTATTATTGATTTTAAATTAATGACTTAAAATTTATGTAAATTTATTTAAAATCAATGATGAATATTATCCTGAAACATATATTAAATGTGTTTTAAAAATATATAATAATTTCTCCTAACATAAAAGAATCATAATATGATAAAATACAAAAATAAAATTAATACATTCTACATAAATAATAATAAGTCTTATTATTACAAAATTTGTACTTTTCTCTCTTATAACATGATTAATTCATGTTAATAAGTAACATTAAAGAATCATCATCCGTTAAAATTACATAGTTACGTATTAAATTAGCTCAATTACTCCGCCATCCATTTCTCTCGTTCTGTTGCAGACAAACAAAAACATCTTCAAAGTTTTAGCAGGAACTAATTTCGTGGGTCTGCTTGACATGGGGGACACTGACAACGGCCCACCAGTCACCACAGCTCTGTTTCACGTGTTACTTCCCAGTCTGGTGCCAATTCCGTAGAGCCACGGGTCGTTTTAACATAGACCCTTGAGTCAAGGGTCCATCCATGATCCTTTTTTTGTGAGCTGTTAGATTGATTGAAAATAAAATTAATGGTTACAAATAATTACCAGTTACCTATTAATCAGGTAAACAACAAAAATGAGTTATTTGAAAAAGACCCTTAATAAAAATGAAATTATTGTGACAACCAACTTAAGACCGTAGCTCCACCAGGTTGCCTCATCGTATACGGCGACAAGATTAGAGGGTTGATGCACCGGTGAGAAAACCACTGCCGCTCCTCGATGGTGAGATCTGAGTATTCTGCAAAATAGATGGCAAAAGGGGAATGTGCTTTGGAACAGAACAGAAAGGGAAGACCCAAGCAGAGGAGTAACAACGTACGACGGTGTGACGCAGAGGAGTGTGGATCGGTTAGATCCAGTCGACTCCGGCCCAATCGACCGGCGGCGCGAGCAGCACATTGGTCTGGGTTCGACGGCTAGCGACTGGACGGTTGTGATTGACCGGATCCTGGTAGAGCGACGACGATGACGTCGATTTCTGGGTGGAGCAGGTTGCAGAACGCGGCTCGATAGCATTCACGGTGCTGGGTCGCACGAGTTGGGGCGGTGGAACGGTGGTGTTGTGGGTTGTTTGGCGTCGGTGGACTTCGAGGTATTTGGTCTGTGAACGGCAGCAAAAATGGTGAATCAAAGATGATGAAGTCTTTGTGTAAATATAGATAATATAATGATTTTTATGTAAAATTAAAGAAACTTATTAGCGGAAGTAAAGTCAAAGGTTCAGTGATGAACCTTTGACTGAAGGGTCCAGCATAAACGCTCCCTAGAGCCACCACTACTCTTTCGTTGAATAATGAATATAGTTGGCTTCATGCTTGATCCCATTTCTCTCTCACATCCAAAATCAATTTTTGTTTTTATTCATTAATTAGTTCTTAAATTGTGTTTGAGGAGAGGGTGAGGGTGGGGACTGACGAAAGGTATGCGAGGGATTGGAGTTGCAGCATGAGGTGGGGCTGGGGTAATTTTATTCATATTTAATTTAATTGAATTATATATATAAAAATATTAATATATATAAATATAAAATTAATTTAAAATTACTTGTTGAATAAAGAAGTTATTATTAAATATTTATAATTTTAAATTAAATTTTATTACTTTTTTATGAAATTTAGATATTAATAAATAATTTACCTAAATAAAAAATTCATAAATTGTATTTATTTCTATATTTTATAAAAAAGACATTTAGAGAAAATAAAAGAAATAAATATAGTTTTTAAGAAAAGTTGCTTAACTGATAATAAGTCACAATTTAAAAATATATATTAGTTGGTCTAATAATAAAGAATATATTAAAAATAATATAAAAATACGTTATTTACATTTCTTTATTTATAAATATAAAAAATCAAATACCTTTTTTCTCTCACTTTTACCTGCATTTCTTTCTTCAAAACCTCCAGTCATTATTTGCACTTGCTATTTATATACGATAAGTCACGTCGCTTTCTATCTCTTTATCACTATTACCCACAATTTGTCTGACTGAGAATGAAATGAAAAAAGGAAGTAACCTACAACCTCAAAAAAGAAAAAAACAAACAAACTTAGTACCAGACGCTACCCCAAAATTTATTGTGCTGGAATTTAGAAGTACTACTATTTCGGCACATTAATAGATGATGAATTGAATAGCCTACTTTTACCTTACTTCTCTACAAAGGAGCCTTTCCTACTAGCTTTTAAGTAAACGAAGACTTGAAGTCTTCCCTGTTAGCTTTTAAGTAAACGAAGACTTAAACAAATAAAAAAAAAAAAAAGAGTAAACGAAGACTTCGCTTTGCTCTCTGCTTAGACTTCGTCACATACTCACACAAATTGGTTTAGTAGTGACTTTGTGACCTGTGATTTTGAGATTGAGGTACGGCAGTGGCAACATCAAAGGAGCACATTGAAGAGACACAAAGGACAAAGTTCTCCATTGGTGGGGAACTGAACCCACTGAATGAGGACAAGTTCCTAATATTTATTTTTAGTAATTAATAATATAATTTATGTTTAATTTAGGTTTTAATATTTATGATTAGTATTTAATAATATAATTTAATTAAATAAGGATCTAATATTCATAAGTAGTGCATGAGTATAATTCATGTTTATGTAATGACTTAATGTCTATGATTAATTTATAATAATATAATACATGCTTAAATAAATATTTAATATTTAAGATTAGTGTCTAATAATATATTTTAATTTAAGTATGAACTTAATATTCATGATTAAGATCTACTAATATAATTTATGTTTAAGTAAAGACTCATTATTTATTATTAGTATTTAATAATATTATTCATACTTAAATTAAGATTTAATATTCATTATTAGTGTTTATGACGAATTATTAAGGGAGCACGGGTTGGCAGGTGCCACCCAAAAAAATTTTCAACTTCTTTTATATATATATATATATATATATATTATAAAACATTTAATTCCTTACTTATTTTTTAATTCGCCCACAACTCATGATTCTTACTAAAAAATAAAACTAAACGAACAATTTTGATATTTTTATTTATTTTTTATATTATTTTTATACTCTTTTTAATATTATTTATTATATATATATTTTATTATTTTCTCTTATTAAATCATATATTTTTAAAAATAATGTAAATAATACATACAACTTTAAAAGAAGGGTGTGATTAACTTTTTCTCAAAATGAAATGTAATGTTTTGGACTTCAGCGCTCTTTTTAACGAAAAATACTATAAAGTGGGGTTGGCCCCACCCATATACCAATTAGATTTAAAACGATGAATTTAAAACAGAAAAAGTATTGTTTCCATTTTTAATTTTACCATTTACCCAAAAAGGGAGTATTTATAGACATTTTTTTTGTGTTTATTGCTATATTCTTATTTTATTAATTTTTTATTAAATAATTCTTAATTTATTTTAATCTAATGATTCAAATTTATTTATTTAATAAAAAGTTAATAACATAAAAATAACAATAGATACAAAAAAAATATAATAAACTCTCTCACTTAAAAGACATAAGTAAAAGAGACACTGGATTAACGATGCAATATGTGGAAGTGGAGAACATGAGACAAATCTGTGGCCACCCCAAAATTTTAGCATATAAAATTGGTCCGGACCAGCTGGCTTAACCAAGAATCGGTCCTTTTTTCGATCCAATTCAGTTTCAAAAAATAGTATGTTTCAAAATTTGTGATTGAATCGGTCAAACCCTGTGAACCGGTCACAGTTTGGACGGTTCACCTAGTCAATATTATATTAATAAGTAGAAATTCACAAAATTATCAACCCGAGAATCAAACCTAGGATTAAAGATTGTGGACGACACGCTGCACCACTTATCCAATGGTATTTGTTGGTATGCATTGTTAAAATAAATTATATATTGGTTAAGTTTCAAAATAAAACATTATTCTAAATTTAATCATGATCCAAGTTTGATATATTTTCAATTTTCGTAATTGGAAATATTCCTTTTTGACATTTTTTCTTTCAATACAATTTTTAATTTTCTTAAAGATATTACTCAATAATTTTTTAAATAACTTAATATCATCTTAAACTTAAAAACACAAATTTAAATACTTTTTTTTGTACAAATGTATGGAGGTACACCAATGTAAAATATATTAAAAATGATTAACGTAAGAAATATTTATATATAGTCAGTTACTTTGTGTATTTTTATAATGTGTTGACGTAAAATCTATGTTATAAATCAATTTGGTGATGAAAGGGAGAGAGCAACAGAGCGACGGTGAGAGGGAGGCGGAGCGATGACATGAAAGGGAGGTGGAGCGGCAGTGTCAGAGAGAGGAGGAGCGTGAGGGTGTGAAAAATGGGTGACGGTGCTGATCAGAGGTTTCACTTCCAAACAGTGGAGAAATCCACAACCACTCTGTTTGTTGACAATCTACCCATGTCAATGACAGGATCGTGGTTGTGGCAGATTTTCAAGCATAAAGGAAAAATTGCAGACGTTTACATTTTCAATGAAACAGAGGAGATCTTGTGGAACTTCCTTTGGCTACATTAGATTCTATTGGTGTTGGAAGGCTATAAGAGCTATTGAGAGATTGAATGGGATGATGATTAGAGATTGTGCAATGAAGGTGCAGGAAATGACATACTCGAGAACTTGTGATCAAAACGCATTTGTGGAATGTAAAAAAAATAAAAGGAGATGAAAGTATATGATGAGAGAGAATGGATGAAGCTTAGGGACGGGAAATCATATAGAGACGTTGTTGCAACAAACTCTGTAACTGAACAGAAAAACAGAGACTCTTCACACCATCAAAAAACCAGGGGAGGAAAGATTGCTAGAGGTGGTGGAAGGAAGGTCATGAAAATGGTGAAGAGTGCTGAGGAATTCCCAAAGGAAGAGACGAAAGTGGTTAAAGGTGAAGTATGTGAAGGAAATCTGGATTGGTTGAGGAGAAGTATTGTTGGGGAGACCTTATTTCCAATTGATGTTGACACCCTAGCAGTGAAGCTGATTAATGAATGGCCATCAGCAACAAATGTGCGTGACATGGGTAAGTACAAAATCCTTTTGACATTTATGTCTGCGGAAGATATGGAGGAAGCTATTTCATCGGGGGGTGATTTCTTAAAGAATTATTTTGAGGATTATAGAATATGGTCAGAGGAAGAAATCTGTTTAACCAGGAGAGTATAGCTTGAATGCATTGGTATTCCTATCCATGCTTGGTCCGGTGATAACCTCAGGAAGATTGGTGAGTGTTGGGGTGAGGTCGTTTGTTTTGATAGGGAAACAGAATCTGCCTTGTCCTTTGGGGTTGCAAGATTGCTAATAGATACAATATATTGGCCTTTGATTGGTGGCTGGGTATATCTATCCGTAGATGGCAAGGGCTTTGATGTTTATGTCAGAGAAGTTGGAAGGGACGCTGGGCAAGCGTGGAAGAAGTGTGGTATAGACCCAAGCAAGGAAAGAAACTCATCGGATCCATCTTCACCGGAGGCTGGAGATGATGATGCCAGAGAAGGTGAAGCAGGGTCTCCGGCTATAATTTCAGACAAGGCTCAATGGGAAGGACAAGGGGTGGTCGATGGGGTTTTAGTGTTTAATGATGTGTTGGGAATAGACAGAGATCATTTATCACAGGGTGGAAAACATGATGATATTGAATGTTCATTTAGTGAGTGCCCTTTAATACCACATATTGAAACTTCTCCTACTAGAATGCACACAATAGCTTTTACTGAAGATAGGAGGACGAAGGAGGTACTTGTTGAAATACAATTGGGTTTGCTTAGGCCCACGTTAACTAAAAATATAACTTCAATTTTAATATGTGGTAGAAAAGAAAGTGAAATGGGTCATGGGCCCATTTGGTGTGACGAAGCTGAGTCTATATATTTGTATCCCCCTGGCTTTGGCCCTAACCAAGCAGACATTAATGAGAAATCACGGATAAGCAATGTCATGGTTTGCTTGAATCATAATGATTCTGATAACTAAACTTTCAAAGGATTCTCAGAGTCGTGCTCAGGAGGAGATGCAGAGGGCGTTGAAGAGGCTCAAGAAACTTGGAATGTGGGAAAGATTGTAGGCTTGGTGGCTTCAAATGAAGAGGAGACAATCCTAGCACTCCAAAATGCTAGAAAATCGAAGAAGAAGAGGAGCAGGAAAGCTTCAAAGAGGAGGGAATCAAGAGGGAGTCCGTGAGCTCTCTGGTTTACAGATGTGCCATTTTCTGTTTTAATATGCGTATTTTATGCTGGAATATTAGGGGTATTGGGGGTGGGGGAAAATGTGTTGCTGTGAAAAAATTGGTGGCTGAAAAAAATGTTTCCTTCTTGGGTCTGGTTGAAACAAAACACACAACCCTTACTGACCAGAAAATTAGAAGTTTGTGAGGTAGTTTTGACTTTGATTGGTGTCCTGTAGAGGCAGTAAACGGTGGTGGGGTTTAATTTGTATTTGGGAGAAAGAAATCTTTAAGAAAAAAAATATCGTCTTTGGCCAAAGGTAGGTATGCGTGGAAGGAATTATATCTGAGTAGAAGTTCAATTGTGCTATTTTGGTAGTATATGGTCCTCATAGCCATTGTGAAAGAAACACATTGTGGCAGGAATTGCTAAACCTAAAGCAAGTGGTATTGGTCCCTATGCTCATTATGGGGGATTTTAATGAGGTGCTTCTGCTTGAGGAAAGAAAAGGGGGACGTGTTATGTCTCTAAGTATGGTAGATTTTGCTGAGTGGGTCCAAAATATGGGAATTGTAGACATGCCTCTTATTGGGAGAAAATATACTTGGTCAAGAGGAAGGTCACATAGTAAACTGGACAAAATGTTTGTGGAGAATGATTGGTTGGTAATATTTCAGAACCTTAAACTATGGGGTCTAAGAAGGTCAATCTTGGATCACTTGCCTTTGTTTCTGGATTCGGAGATCTTGAATTGGGGGCCTAAGCCCTTTAGGTCGCTGGATGTTTAGTTTTCACATAAGGAATTTGCGAAAATGGTGGAAATGGAATGGAAGAATCTGGGTAATAAATCAGTTGAGGAGAAATTAAAGCGGCTAAAAATTCCTTTAAAAAAATGGAATAAGGAAGTTTTTGGTTATATTGATAACAAAATTAAATGTCTGGAGTTGGAGTTATCCAAAATAGACTTTTTGGCTGAGGTGGGAGATCTGGATGAAGTGGAAATGACTAGGAGGAATGCTCTTTTAAGTCACTTGGGAAAATGGTATGAAAGGAAAGAAGAATACTGGAGGCAGTTATCTCGTGAAATACACTTTAAGGAGTTAGACAAAAACACAAAATATTTTCATGCTATGGCTGCTACTAAGAAAAGGAAAACAGATTCTGAAGTTGAAGTTAGGAAGGAGGGTTTTTCATGACCCAAAGAATATTAAAAAAGTGGCAAGAAAGTTCTTTAAGGATCTTTATAAATAGGAGCCTCTTCCAAATATTAAAATCCAAGAAGGTATATTGACGTGTATCAATAAAGAACAAGCGTTGGCTCTTGAAGTTTTGCCAACTGTGGATGAGATAAAAAATGTTGTCTGGTGTTGTGAGCCTACAAAATCGCTTACGTATGATGGGTTCAACTTAAAATTCATTAAGAGTGTGTGGTGTGTTATTGGTGAAGATTTCTCTAAGTTTATTATTGACTACTTTTCATCGGGCTCTCTTCCAAGAAAAATTAATATGACTTAGGTGGCTTTAATTCCAAAAGTAGAAGGGATGGTTGTATTTCAGAACATAGACTTATTAGTATGGTTGGATGTATATACAAGGTAATTTCAAAATTTTTAGCTTCACGGATAAGAAAAGACTTTCCAAACTTAGTGGGTGAGACTCAGATATCCTTTTTTAGTGGAAGGCAGGTTCTTGATGGGACTCTTATTGCAAATGAAGTAATATATTGGCTCAAGAAGCAAAAAAAAAATTCAGCAGTGATAATGAAATTTGATTTTTAGAAAGCTTATGATTCAGTTAAATGGAGCTTTGTAGATCATGTGTTAAAGCACATGGTTTTGGTGAGAAATAGAGAAGATGTGTGTCTTAATGCATTTCAACAGCATCTATGTCAGTTTTGGTGAATGACTCACCAACAATGCCATTTAATATGCAGCATGGCTTAAGACAAGGTGACCCCCTATCCCCTTATTTGTCTTGGTGGCGGAGGTGTTCAATCGGATGGTGTGTCGAGCCAAGGAAGCTAGGTTGATAGAAGGTGTTTACATTGGAAAGGGTAAGGTCGAATTGTCTCACCTCCAATTTGCGGATGACACAGTAATCTTTTGCCCCGCTAAGGAACGAGTTATTATTAATTATAGAAGATTGCTGGATTATTTTGGTGTCATGTTTGGGCTGAACATAAATTATACAAAATCGACTCTCATTCCTTTTTATTGCTCGTAGCAGTGGGTTGATAGGATATGTAGCAGGTTAAGATGCTCAGTTGCTTCATTGCCAATAAAGTATTTAGGAATTCCTCTTGGGTCAAGTCCGAGAAATCTAGTCACTTAGAGGCCGATAGTGGATAGGATTGAAAAGAAACTTGCTTCTTGGAAGGTGAGGCTTCTGTCCAGAGCAGGAAGACTTGTATTGATTAAGTCCGTACTTAATAATTTACCTTTATATTATCTTGGGCTCTTTAAAATTCCGGTGGCAGTGGTTAAAAAAATTATAAGAATCCAAAGCAAGTTTTTTTGGAATGGTGATATTAATAAACGAGGGTTGCCATTTATCAAATGGAGTGATATTCAAAAGCCAAAATTGTTGGGAGGGCTTGGAGTGGGAGACTTGATTATAAAAAATGTTGTTATGCTATTCAAATGGTGGTGGTGATTTTTAGCTGAAGATAAACCCTTATGGAAGCGGGTAGTGTGCTCAAAGTATAATCTAGTAATGGATAGACCGCTTGTTGATCAGCACATATCTTGTAGAGGGGGTCCTTGGGCAGATGTTTATAATATTACAAATTCTAGAAAAGAAATAAGTAAAATTATCCAGCATGATTTTTGGATGAATGTGGGAAATGGTATGAAATCTTTGTTTTGGGAAGATAAATGGATTGGTGATGGGTGCCTCAAAGATAAATTTCCAAGGTTGTTTGCTGTCTCCTTGTAAAAAAATAAGGTAATTGCAGAGTTTGGTGTGTGGGATGGGTATAGCTGGAGGTGGAACTTTCTCTGGAGACGGTCATTATTTGTATAGGAGTTGCAGCAACTTAATAATTTGAATATTTTGTTATCCCAAGCCTCCTTTGATAAAGAGACTGAAGATAAGCTTTTTTGGAAATTTGACTCTAAAGGGTCCTTTTCGGTTAAATCGTTCTTGTTTGTTGAAGCTTCTCTATCAGGCTCCATGTGTCTTTCTAGTAATTTTACAAAAGGTGTCTGGTAGGGCCTAGCTACTCCAAGGGCTGAAATGCTTGTTTGATATGTGTTGCTAGGAAGATTGAATACCAAAGATTGCCTTAGAAAGTTCAACATAATTTAGGTTAGTGACGATGGCTGCCCATTTTGTATTGATGGTAAGCAAAGTATTGAACATCTATTCTTCACTTGTTCTTTCTCCTAGAAATTATGGTGTACTTGTCTGAATTGGTGGGGCTTTTTCTGGTCTTCTCCTTCTGACCCACGCACTTTCTTTGATTTATGGGTGGATATTGGTTTGTATGATTTTCAAAAAAAGTTATGAGTGACTTTATTCTTTGTTGTTATCTGGACGATTTGGTAAGTTAGAAACAGGATGATGTTTAATAAAATTAAACCAATTTGGGAGCAACTATACTCTCAAGTAAAGTTAAGACTTGGGTTTTGGACTAAGGGATGGTGCACTGATTTTTCGTTTTCACCGGAGTTTTTGAAGTCTAATTTACAGGATGTTAGAAAATGAAAGCTCCCTGGTTCGAGAAGTAGGCAAGTTATTAGAGGGCCTCCTATGATTATGGGTGTTCTTTTTTGGTGTTTAGAAGGTTCGATTAGAAGTATGTTGGGGAAGTTTATTATTGGTGGTACTCTTAAGGATGCGAGTGGGAAGATTATGTGTCGTTGTGCTAAATTGTGGAGTGTTGTGATGTTAATGAAGTTGACTTTATGACCATTGTCTTTGCTCTTGAAGTGTCTTTTCAAAAAACATGGGTGTTACAATATCCGATCTTGGTTGTTTCTAGTTCCTTGCTTGCTTTGACGTGAGTGGGTGATGACAAGATTGTGCCATGGAAGATGCATTTCCTTTGGAACAAGTTTCAGTCTATCAGGAGGTGTTTCAAGGGCTTGCGGTTTATGCATCAGAAAAGGTTAGTTAGGCCTCAAGAATCTTTTGAGTTTAAGAGCGATATTATCTTAGAAATGCAGAAAATTTCTTGATTTTGTTCTTGATTGCCTCTTATTTGTTGTTTATGGTATTCTTTTTTTGTGTTTTGTTCTTTTGAATGTTTGTTGGTTCTTACTTCTCTCTCTTGGAGAGAGTCTTTGAGCTTTGAATCTTGAGTATATATATAAAAAAAAACTTAAATATTTAACATATGTAAGTTTTATTTTTTAACAAACATTATCATTTTATGTATATAATATACATGTATGTTCAAAATTCTGGTTTGATCTCGACTTAATCTCAATTGAACCTCAAAAACTTTGAACTTATCTCTTTATCAGTTAATGACCAATCCGATTTTAAAAAATTTGGGAACAATTTGAAAGAATAGCCTTGCTTTTATGTATGAAAGTCTATTCTTTCTATTGTTTGAATAATAATTCCAGAGTGTTGGTTCTCACCGAGCTTAGCTTTTTCATTTCTCGCCCCTGGTTTATACGACATGAATAAAACATAATTGGCCACACAAAAAAAAAAAATTGAAGTTCATTAATTTTGATTTAAGATCAATAAATAAACATACAATTGCTATCTAAAAGAACGTTAATAATATATTTTTTTGAATATTTTTTTAATATTTATTTTATTATTGATCTACTTCATATATTTAAAAATATTATTAAAATAATAATAATAATATTTATTTTTAAATCAATAATAAAATAAATATTTAAAAATATATCTAAAAGAATATATAACTAATATTTTTATTGTTATCTATCTGATGTGTTTATTATTTCTTGATCTGTACTGTCCACCTTGGACCACCTGTTAATACGTTTACGAGTTATGTTAACCTGCACAATGAAACTACTTATTGTTTCGTTGAATAATGAATATAGTTGGCTTCATGCTTTCTCACACCCAAAATCAATTTTTGTTTTTATTGAGGTGATTGCGTGCAACCAAAAAATAAATATTATTGGTGGTATTTTATAATTTTTAATATTATTTTAACACATATATATATAAATTAAAGTTATCAATTCATATCATAGAAGTATTTTGTAAATTTTTATTTGTTAAACTCATTTTAAAGATTGTTTTGTAAATTTGTAAAAAATAAAACATATTATCTCTATATGTAATTATAATTTAAAAATAAATATAATTTTTCTAATATAGCCACTCAATTATTCTACTTTTCTAATCTTTAGAAATAATAAAAAAAAACCCTTAAACTCCTTAATTGAAAGAATATCAACCTTAATTTTATTTGCTAAACTTTCCTTAAGAGTTGTTTTACAAATTTATAAAAAATAAAATTGTTCACTTACTCTCCTTGAGTTCCAGTAGATACTAGGCACCCACTAAAGTATCATGTTATAAGTGAAATTTTTTAACATATGATTTACTTAATATTCATTAAAGAATTAAATATAAAAATATCAAATAAAAGATATAATATTTAATATATTAATAATTTAATAAATTATAATTTTTTTTAATATTATTTATTTTAAATTTTTTAATAAGTATTTTTAAGATATTTATTAAAAATTAATTTTTTATTATGTACTAATACAACCATGTATATCACAATAATTATGAGAATAAAAGTATGTTTAGATTAATTAAAAAATATTTTAATAATTAATTATATGTATAATTAATTTAAAAAATTATTTATGATAAAAAATAATTTTATATTTAGATATATTAATAAAAAATAATTTTAAAATAATATATTTTGTTTAAATTATGTAAATAAAAATCATTTTTCATAATAAAGTCAAAGTAAACATCTCAAATTTTATAATTCAACAAACATCTCAAATCTTAATTATAATCAAAATGTTTAAAATAATAATTTTTGATTATAAATAACTTCTGCTTTTCATTGTTTTACTTGAGTTTTTCGTATATCATGGTCATATTAAAATAGAAATAAACATTCAACTAAAAAAAATAGACATTAAGATATTGTAATATGTTTTATTTTTTACAAATTTACAAAATAACCTTTAAGAGGAGTTTAACAAATAAAAATTTATAAAACACTCCTATAACATAAATTGATAACTTTAATTTATATGTTTATCTGTTAAAATAGAATTAAAAAATTATAAAATGTTATAAGTGGTATTCACTTTTTGGTTTCACTATAAAAAACACCTTTTATTAATTAGTTAGTTCTTAAATTGTGTTTGAGGTAGGGGAGGTGGTTGGGTGAGGACCGGCAAAAGGTATGAGACGGATTGGGGTATGGGGATGAGGTGGGGGTGGGTTAATTTTATTTAATCGAATTTTAAATTAATTTAAATTTAAAATTACTTGTTGAATAAAGAAGTTAATATTAGATGTTTATAATTTTAAATTAAATTTATTTTTTATGTAATTTAGATATTAATAAATAATTTTTCTTAATAAAAATTTCATAAATTGTATTTTTTTTGTAATTTATAAAAAAAAAAAGACATTTAGAGGGAAAAAAGAAAAATGTAGTTTTTAAGGAAAATTGTTAAACTGCTAACAAGTTATAATTTAAAGGAAATGTATTAAGTAGTTCAATAATAAAGAGTATGCTTAAAATAATGTATTGCTAACATTCTTTTATTTACAAATGTTACATTTGTCTTTTAATAATTGTCTTTTAAATTTTTTGATTTATCTCAAATTATGTATTATTTGATAATATTAAAAAATATTAATTAATTTTTTTAATTTTGTCCTCTTTAATAGAAAGAAATTTTATTATATTATATGAGATTAATAAAAAAATAATAGAATAAGATAAAAAAATAGTTTAATCATATGACTTTTTTATATTACTATTTAATTTTATCTTCAATTTTTATATAAAAACCTTAAAGACTATAAAAGAACAGATGAAGCACTAAAATGCTTATTATTTATTTCTCTCTCTCACTTTCACATACATTTCTCTCTCTTAAACCTGCGGTCTTTCTGTACGCTTGCTCCATGACAATGCTATCATGACATTGCTATCGTGGATCCAATAATTTTGGATTTAATTTTTTATATTTGGTAATATTTATATGTAAGTTTAGATATATATATAAATTATTAATTAAAATTTATAAATTTTTATATATATAATTATTTATAAAAAATAATTTAATTAAAATTTTATATAATTTTAAATATTATTAATTAAAATTTAAAAATATAATTTTTTAATTTAAATTATTAATTTATTTTAACAATAAATTAATAACTTAAAAGTCATAATCTGTCTGTACACCTCTTTTTTAGAGATTAAGCAATGTCCCTTGCTAACTTTTTGATACTATAAATTATAATTTTTATGGCTGAGAATCAATTTGAAAAAGGCGTGTCATTGGCGTCGACCCCGAAAATTATTGTACTGGAAAGGAAATTGGAAGGACACTGCATTAAGGGTACAATAATAGACGATGAATTAATGAATGATGAGCAGCTTTCACCTTACTTCTCGACGAAGGAGTCTTCCCTGTTAGCATTTAAAGTAAACGAAGATGGTACAATAATTGAGGATGGAATGAGGGTAAATTAATATTAATTTATAAATATTTTATTAATTAAGGATGGTTTTAAAATTAAAATTTTGTTAAGAATATTTGTTAAAAAAGTTAAAATAAATTTTTTTTATAAAAACAAGAGAAATAATTAATTTTTTAATTTTTAATGCATTAAATATCATATTTTTATAAAAAATTATTTTAATTTCTTTAACAATAATTTTTAAAATATTTGTTAATAAAATCTTAAAATTAATTATTGATTTATAATAATTTTTTGTCATGTCAATAAGGTCCATTGATTTATTTTTTTACATGCCAATTTAACTAAAGGTGTTAATCCACTTTAAAAAAGGTCACATGTGTCTGTATTTTTTTTCAAAACTTACAATCTTTGAGGGCACGTGACAAAATCATGTAAAAGACATACTGCCACATGTTTAATCTATACAATTTTTTGTTTTTTAATTAATATTAAAGATGAGGCACATGAACTAATTTCTTTTCTAAGACGCTACAACTGGCTTATAATGTGACCAAAGCTGCATAAATTAAAAAGTGCTACATGAACTAATATCTTTTAGGTGGAATCTCTGGTGTTATCGTGTCTCTAATAGGATAAAATAGATAAAAATAATAATAAATAAAAATTAATTTAAAAGATATTAAAAGAATGTTTATATCAGAAGAAATTAAAATAATGAGTAAAGAATTAATTAAAATAATAAAAGAAATAAATAAAAATATAATAATATTGATACAAAATACAAGCAAAATTACAAATTATACATGTAATCGAATACAAAATAAAATAAATAAAATAAATAATATAAGAGATACACTTAATAATATAAATAAAGGAAAAAATTGATGAAAATAAAAATATTAAAAAAATTGAAGAAATACTTTTACAATTAGAAAATCTTTTAAAAGACGAACAAAATAATAGATATATAACAAAAAAAAAAATTTAGAAGAATTACTAAATATTGAACCAGGAAAACAAATAAAATCAATAGATCAACTAGAGAAGAAACCTTTGAAATTTCTTAAACCAATAACTTCATGGAGGGAATAAAAGATGAATATAAAGAATTATTAAAGAAATCAAATGATATTGAAGAAATTCAATAATTGTTAAAATAACTAAAAATAGTTGAAGAAGAAAATAAACAAATACAAAATATAAAACAAATAGAAACAAATAAAGAAAATAAAGAAGTAATATTAAATTATAATACTTCGAAATCTGAATAAGATTATGATGAAATATTTATGGAAAAAAGAAACAAGTGGAACAAAAATCAAAAGAAAATAGGAGGAATAGTGGGATAAATATGAACGAGAAATAATGTACAATAAAGGATATGCTAGAAAAGATAGTAGATGAATTAAGATTCAAGAAAAATTTAAACCTCGATATGAAAATTTTAGAATTGAGAATAAATTAAATATTGATTGTGTAAGAAATAAAGAAGAAGTACTCCTTCAATGGACTGATGAAATGACTTTACTTATAGCAACAGATGAAAAATTTAGTGGACTGAGTCTATTAGATGTAAAAAAGTTATTAGTCTATAAAATAGAAGAAAATGTACAAAGATTTCTCATAAGTATTAATGATGAAACATGGTATCAATATTCAAGAACTATAAAAAATAATCAGGAATTTGTTAGATTAATTATGCATTTAATCTATCAAGAATTCATAGGATATAATTCAATTGAACATAGAGACAAAGTAAATAAATTTCTTCATGAAAAGGCAAAGGCACATTTAAATAAAATGCAAATATGTAATATGTGTGAAATAAATAGTTTTATATGTGAATATAAAAAATATTACTATCAGCTAAATACTGATACAAAACAAATATATAGAGATATCTTTATAGATAAATTACCTTACCCACTTAATATGAAAATAAGAACTATCTGGCAAACTCAGCCTATGGAAACGGCTAATACATTAGGAGGAATTATACAAATTTTATATCACGAATTAAGAGAATGATGCATATAAAGAGAAGTAATTAGACAATTAAATAAAGGAAGATTTACAATTTGTTGTGATAAACCGTAAATAGAAAAACTAGGAAATTATGGATGCAATCAAACCATAAAAAAAAAAAAAGAAAATATTATAAAAGAAAACCTAAATTAAGAAAAACTTATCCTAAAAGAAAAGCCCACAGAAATATTAAGAAAAAATATTTTAGAAAGAAAAGACAAACACTAAGAAAATATTGTCCAAAAGGAAAAAAAAATGTGTATGTTGGATATGTAACGTAGAAGGATACTATGCAAACGAATATCCTCATAGAAAAGAAAAAGATTTTAAAGAAAAAATAAAATTAATAAAGAAGGTATATAAAATATACAACTTAGAACCACTGGAAGAAGAATTAAGTGACTCTGAAAATAGTATATATGAATATTCAGAAGATGAATTATCTTCAGAGAAAACAGAATTCAAATAGTACTTATATTAAAATAAAAATTGAAAAAAGTAATAAGGAAACAAAAGTTTATATAGATACTGGTGCAAGCATTTGCCTAGCAACAAAAACATTATTTGAAAAATGAGAAACATTAGAAAAATCATTAAAAATTCAAATTGCGGATGGATCAGTACATCCTTTACATTTAATAGCAAAAAGACTTACTTTAATAATTTAAAATAAATTATTTATTATTCCAACCATATATCAACAAGAAACTGGTTTAGATATGATCCTAGAAAATAATTTCTTACGATTATACTCTCCGTTTTGTCAATATTTAAATTATATATCATTCAAAACACCATATATGAGGAATAAACAATTAAAGGAAATAATAGAAATCTCAATTATTCATTCTTCTGAATGTATCCACTCCAAAAAGTAATCCGAGTTTAGCAAGCTGAAACATGGTGAGATAGTAGAGGCAGTATGCCAAAAAATTTGTCATGTATTAATTAATTTAGAACCCGAAAGAAAAATCTCAGCCTATATTGAAGAACTTCTAAATAAAACATGTAGTGAAAATCCATTAGACCCAAAAATCAATAATAAAAATACAGAGTTAATTGAACTAAAATTAAAAGATCCAACAACAGAAATTAAATGTAAACCCATGATTTATACAAAATAAGATAGAGATGAATTTGTAAAAGATATTAAAGAAATGGAAGACAAAGGATTAATAAGACTATCAAAAAGTAAACATTTTTCACTAGCATTCTATATTGAAAATCATAATGAAATCAAAAGAGGAAAAAGACGAATGGTAATCAATTATAAACAAATGAATGATGCAATGGAAGGAGATACATATTATCTTCCTAGAAAAGATCTAATTATTGAACAAATAAGAAATATGAATTGGTTCAGTACTTTTGACTATAAGTCATGATTTTATCAAATACGACTTACGGAAGAATCTAACGCATTAACAGCATTCAGCTGTCCGCAAGGACAATATGAATGGAATGTACTTTCCATGAGAATGAAACAATCACCAGGTATTTTTCAACGAAGAATGAATTTAATACTTAAAGAATTTAAAGTTTTTTGTCTTATCTATATTGATGATATATTAATTTTTACTAACAAAGATTTAAATGATCATTTTAAAAAGGTAGAATTAATACTCAATAAATGTTTAAAGCACGGAGTAGTATTAAGTAAGAAAAAAACTATTTTAGCTCAAAATAGAATTAATTATTTAGGACTAGAAATTGAAAAAGGAAAAATAATAATGCAGAAACATGTATTAGAAAAATTTCAAAAATTTCCAACAAAATTAAAAGATAAAAAAGATTTACAACGATTTATTTTTCTACTTACATACATTTTCAATGAAGGTTTTATAAAGAATCTTGCTGCAGAAAGGAGAGTACTTCAGCAAAAATTAAAGAAGGATACCCTCTCGTCTTGGACAAAGGAGGACGAAGTAATTATTTCTAAATTAAAGTACTTATGTCAGGATCTTCCTGAATTATATTATCCTTCGGATGATGACTTAATTATTATTGAAATCGACGCATCCAATATATATTGGGGTGGTGTCAACAAAGCAAAATCCCCTGGTCAAAAGAAAGAATTACTATGTCGATACATGTCTGAAACATTTTCAGATAATGAAATTAATTATCCTACCCATGAAAAAAAAAACTTGACACTAATTCGTATGTTAGAAAAATATCGGATTTATGTGTTAGATAAATAATTTATTGTCCGAACGGACCCCACCTATGTTGCAAGTTTTAAAAACATCAATTACAAAGGAACGTACAAACAAGGAAGACTAATCAAATGGTAAATGAAGCTTGCCGAATACAATTACTCAATCTCATATATTAAGGAAGAGAAGAACGTTCTTGCAGATATCTTATCCAGAGAATGGAACGAAGCACATTAGAAATGATCAAGCAATAACTAGAACTCAAGGAAGCATTAGAAACTCAAAAGATGAAAGAATTAGAACTTATTGAAGCATATATTAAAGTTCTAAATTTGCAACTCAAGGCAGAAGGATTTCTTGCGGAAGCATTTCAATAAGAAGAGATAAAGATCAATAAGTGATAGGTAGTTTTCAACGAATCATTTCCAGGAATTTATGATGAATGGTTCAAAGCAGCACTATACTGCCAGAAAATTTCAAGAGTTTTACACAAGTCATATTCTACCAAGGAAGAAGCAGAAAAAGCCTTAAAAGAATATTCTGAAAAAGGAAAAGAAAAAGAACTTTATCTCGGACCAAGAACTTTCTCAGAAGCAACCAAGAATCCACCAGTTAAACAGTCACCACTTAAAATTCTGGGAAAAATTCCTTCCTCCTTAAATAATTTCCAAAAAAGATCATGAATTGCAGATACAATTTTTAGAAGAAAATTTCTGGAAAAACTTCAAAAGACTGGTTAATTGGAACGACAAGAAAAAGTCAATTGTTGTTATATGGTTGACCGAAAGCTCTTCGGCATTAAAGCAATTATCCTACCAGGAGCACAACCAATACTGGCATACAATATGTTCCAGTTTGGTTTCATTGATTGTCTTTACTTAAGTTTGAATTTAGAATAAATTAACCTATTTCCTCACAATTTCAAGGATGCAGTCCAAATGTTCAAGAAAAACATAGCAAAAGAGCAAAGTATTTTTCTGAAGTTCTACTCAGCATACCTAGATTTCATCACTAAGCTACAGGCTAAGCACTTAGTCTATGTCGGAGTAAGTAACAATAATTTCCCACTCAAAGACAAACCACATAGAGTCATCTACGATGAAGATCAAATCACTCAGATAATGACAAACTAATTTGCCAGCATTTACTCACAATGTCAGAGCATTGGAAAGGAATCATTTATCAAGACACTGTATAAAGGACCGACAACTTTATTACTCAGCAAGATAAGCAGCAAAGCAATAAAGGAGAAAGATATGAATCTCTTAACAAGTTTCGAATTTCTTTTTTACGCATTCCAATGCCCACTAATGGAGTACAAACCAGCTATCCTCAATGACTTGTGCGCAATGATTAAAGAAAGTGGGAACCACGCATGTGAAAGATGCGCAAAAAGCAAAGGAGTGGCCGACACAATTAAAGAAGACATTTCGTCAAATGAAGTAATAATTGAAGAGTGATATAAGCCCTTACGTCACTATGTAAATTATTAAGTATCTAATGTAAGCACTTACGTTTGTAAGGATACTTCTGTAAATTAGTATTTGGCACTCTAGCCTATAAATAAGACCTCTTATGCTGAGGCAAGGCAGAGTTTTTCAGTCCTAAAATTCTCAAACTTTGAGAGTGTTTTTCTCAGGAAAACTTTGTGCTAGTCTCTAAAGGAGCTAGTTGAGCATTTGAGAGTATGTCCAAACCTCCTTGTATTTATAATTACTTATCAATAAAGATTTCCTATTTTCACTCATCTTTCTTTCATTTTCTTACTCAAATTTATCCAAACACTTTATTCTATACAAAATTCCAACACTCAAACATAGAAGCAGTAACCACGGAAACAGTAGTGGGTTGACAGAATTTTCACAAGAACAAAACAAAAGAAATCAAAGGAAGAGAACAGTAGAAATTTATAATCCCAGAACAGGTATATTTATCAAACTCATCTCAGATAATTATTCACAATATCATGTACTAGGAAGAGTAAATGAAATTATTATACCCATACTAATTGATACTGGATCATGTCTTAGTTATGTAAGTAAAGATTTAATAAGTAAAATAGAAGAAGCAAAACCTCGAACAGTAGTGAAATTTAATCAAGAAAAAAATATATTTAGAGAAAAAACAAATATAAAAATTTATTTTAATTCAAAAATAAATATCCAGACTGAATTATATATTTCAAATCAGGCGAATACTAAATTATTATTAGGAATAGATTTTCTCGAAGTAGTAAAATCATATGAAATAAAATCAAGAATTAATTATAAACTTAAAAGACATAAAGATGAAAATTCCAAGAATTAATTTAAGTATTTGTACAATAAAAGATTATTTAAATAAATTAATATAGATGGAAATAGAAAAGATAGATGAAATAGACCATTTATATACTTGAAGAAGAAGAAGGAAATTATGAAAGAAGTATTTTAATAAATAAATCTCTTTTTAAGAAATTACAAAAGGAATAGTTAGATTTAACAAAAAATGCAAACATGCAAGGAAAAGAAAAACTTGGCGGAATACTAAGAAGATTTAATCAAAGAAAAAATATTATTTACTATGAAAAACTAAATAATGAAACTCCGTTGGATATAGCAGACACACAAGGAAATATGTGTTTATTATTACTAAATAATAAAAAACTCATGGAATTAAAAGGAAAAATTAAAAATGATGAAGATAGAAGAAAAATTGAATATATTCATATAAATGCAGTACAAGTATTGATTAAATCGACCTTTCAAGAAGAAATTAATTCACCAATAGAACTAATTTTAAAAGATGACAGAATTAATGATGCAAAAGATAAAATATTAGGAGTAATTGAAAGAAAATTAGCTTATGAAAATTTAAAATTCGAAGTACGACTAAATTTTGAAATACCACTAAATACTCAAAGATTAGAACAAACACTAACACTAGAATATAAAATTTTAAGAAGAAATCTAATGAGACCTGAAGATAAAATTTTCTCAGTAACTTATTGTGTAAGTTATGCATTAACAAATTCACATCATAGTATTATATTTAAAGACAATGATAAAATAGATATTTTACATCTATTTACTGACATGGGTAAAATTTATTATCCTAGAAAAAATGAAATAACAGAATTAGGAACTTTTACAAATAAACCAACAAAATTATTAGAGTTTAAAGAAAAACAAATCCCAAAACCAATTACATTTCCTGAAACAGAAAAAACTAGTGAAGAAAATGAAGTTAATAAATTAGCAACTCAAGTAAATGATTTGACTCAATATTTGAAACAAAGATTATGAAGAAAATTAAGAAAATCTTGATAAACCAAGAATTTAGTCGATTGAGAAAAGAATTTGGTATCAGAGCAGGTAATAAACCTAGCAAAATAACATATTAGAATAATGAGTATAACGAGACAGAGAGAATTAGAAATACGAAATCATTTAACAATAAGCCCCCTTGAAAAGTTAGGTGAAAAATTAAGATATTATATAGAAACAAAAAGATTAATTTCAAATAAAAAAGAAAGAGAAATAAAGAGAATAAGCCATTATTTAAAAAAGATGAATAATAAACTACATCAACAAAAGGAAGAAATAAAACAACTAAAAGAAATCGAAATATTAAAAATATTTTAAAAAAAAAGGTCACCGATGGACACACATTTTGTGGTCCACCGAAAAAGCCACCTATCTCTTATAAGGTTTTGTCATATAACGTGTAAAGGCTATCAATTTTGAAAAAAGTGTGAATTCACATTACTTCTTTTAAATTATCAAGTACACTCATGACTTTGGCTGAGTCAGTAAATAAAAAATAAAAAATTAGTAAACCATCGACAAAAACTATCCAAAATTAATAATTAATTTTGAAATTATTTTAAATTGACAAATTATTTCTAAATTAACAATAATTTAGTCAGTTACCCTGAATTGATGACAAACTTATGCCTTACTTCTGCACGAAGGAGTCTTTCCCTTTTAGCTTTAAAGTAAACGAAGAGTTCACTTTATTCTTTGCTTAAGCTTCTTCACACACTCACACACTTTGCTTCAGTAGTGACTTTGTGACCTGTGATTTTGAGAACTGAGGTACGACAATGGCAATACCGAAGGAGCACATTGAAGAGATACGAAGGACCAAGTTCTCCATTGGTGGGAACCCATTGACTGAGGACAAGCACCAAGCTGTCAAGAATCTCTCCGCTGAACTTTATGCCAAAGATGTTCATTTCCTGATGGAGCTCATTCAAGTAGTCTTACCCTCAATTTTTCTATTTCATTTCTTTTCTTTTGCTATTGATTATGTAATAATGCATGTTAACACTCGATTTCATCCAGGTAAAACAAACAAAATTTATTACACAGAGAAAAAATTTTACATTCATAATAAAGGCTCAAATTCCATTAAAAAAAGAGAAAAAGAAAAACGAAAGACTTCAGCCCATTACTCATCATGGCCAATCTTCTAATTCATTTGAATCTTAACCCATGGTCCAAATTTCAACAAACCAAATTCGCAACCATAGTTATAATCGAATGAACTCTTAACTAAGAATTTTCTTTTTAACTAAGTGGTAACTCTCATTTGCAAAAAAAAGACTTCTATCGTGAACTCAAAACATTTGGGTTGAGTTTATGAATGAATTTTTTTTTTATTTAACAGTATTTATATATAAATTTAATTGTATATAAAAATTATCGTTAAAATTTATAAATTATATATATATATAATTATTTATAAAAAATATAATTTAACTAAATATTTATATAAATCTAAATATTATTAATTAAAATCTATAAAGATCTAATATTTTAATCTCCGCTATTAATTTATTTTAATAATAAATCAATAAAAAAAAAGTTATGGTTTATCATCCAGGTTAGACTTTTCCTTTCCACAAACTAGCAAACATAACAAAATCTTTCAGTATAATGACTTTTTTATTATAAATTTATTATTAAAATAAATTAATAACTGAAATTAAAATGTTAAATTTTTATAAATTTTAATTAATAACAATCATATGCATACAAAAAATTAACTAAATTATTTTTTTATGAATAATTATATAGACATAAAATTTATTAATTTTATCTGATAATTTTTATACAGTGTCAACCTTTTGTGTTATATGCAGTATGCATCTTTAAAATTAGCTGCAATTAGAGGTTGCTTGATTTTTCTAAACTATATTTATGTTATTTTGAAACTAACCCAATAAAGAACCGGCTTCTCCGACACCCCAGCTCATCGCCGAACCAGCCACCCATCATCGACGCCCATCTACATGAAATATCAACGCAACTGATTCAGTCCAAACAAATGAACAATTAACACTCAGAATGAAATTTAAATAAACACATAAATAAATAAAAACAAAAAAAAAATCAAAGGGGGTCAGAAGATGGTCTTTGTATGACCGAAACAGAGAAAAAACGGTGGCATGGCCGGAGATCAGACGACGGCGGGTGGTGGCGAGGTGGTCGGGTGGTTCCAGTGACTGGATTTCCAGAGCAGCACTTTCAGATCCTTGCACCACCTGCTTCGCCGCCCAAACGCCAAACCATCATCGACCCAGCCACCACCGTTAGCGACCTCCTCCATCCACCAAAGATCACGAGCTGTAGCAAATTACTTGCTGCCCTGGTAATCGGTTCTTCATTTCTACCATTGAACCTGCAACCTCTTGAACTGAAACTCAACCCCTTCAGCCACCCTTACACCCCCTGCCAAAACCTTCAACCAAATCCAACCCCAATAGTCCCACACTTTACCACATGAAACGAGAGTAATTCAAGATCATCAACCAAAATTCCAAAATCCAAACTCCACCACCAAATCAGAAACCAAAAAAGTAAAAATAAAAAGGGAAAGAACAGTCCAGCAAAACGCCGCCCATCGCACCAAGCCACGCGCCACCACCCAAGCGATCGGACCTATGCTGCAGACCACTGACCAACCACGAACCGGAATCGCACCTTCCTCCACCATAGCAACCGTCCCCTCGCGCCGCCGTTCCAGCAACCAGCAACCCCAACACAACCTCCAGTTCCGCCACTCCTCTCCATCGCGCCACCCGCACTGCAGCTCTCTGCCTCGATCGAATCCCGCTCAGCCACTAAACCATCCTCGCCGGCCACCTCAACTCCGACCACCCACATCCATGCGTCGCCACCACGTCTTGATCTGTTCCCCATGTTTTGAAGCAAATGACCAAAAAATCAAAAAACAATAAAAATAAAAAAAAAGATGGGAAATATTTTGAGTTTTCTTATTTGAGTTATTTAAAATTAACTTGCACTTGTTTAATTATGTTTTCTTTGTTCAACAAGCATGATTTTATGTTTATTTTATAATGTTGGTACTTGATTATTTGTATGTCTCTTTTTTCTTTTATTTATTAAAAATGTTAACTTCATAATTCTTAAATAAAGTTTTTTAAAAGAAAATTGATTACGCAATAATTTATAATGTTAATTGTATAATTTATTATCCTCAAGTTTGTATAAATTATAAGAGCTTATTATCTTTAACCCTTTGCAAGCATAGATTTACTATCCTCATGCAAAGTATAGATACACAACACTAGTAATTATGGATGGAAACAAATTTGATTTGTATATCAATGATAAGACTTGAATATAATTTTTAAATTTAAAATAAGACTATTTTTAAGATCGGATATCACTTTTTTAAAAGTCAAGTTTAATTTAAAAATTTATTTTATAATAAAATTTTTAAATAAATTAATAAATTTATCTTTATTTAAATAAATTAACAGGTTAATGTCCAATCATATATTTTTGATATAACTTAATACTTATATCTTATTTTTATAAATATTAACCATTTTTTTATTCTAATATCTAGTCGATGTAAAATTTAAAGATATCTTTAACTGACTGGAAATCCAATGCACAATATCAATATCACCCCGTCCCTATATTTCTATTCCACATTTCCACTGTAGGTGCATAAATTTTCTTAGAATTCTAGCAGCATGAACACGAGGCAATGGACCTTTCAATGCTTGTACAAGCATTTCCAGTACTTTCAACTTCAAAATTCGATGACAATTACTTTTGCTTTCTAATGCCAGCATTGCTAGGGTCTCACCAGCAACAATCGTTACATGTTTTTGATTTTCTGGTATGCTGTGTTTGAAAAATATGTTAAACAATTCTTAATCCTTTCTGTTGCATCCCCTTCCAATGACAGACTGGTCAAAATTTCTATGATCAGTTTTTGAACAGCTTGCTAAATTTAGTTTTACTATGTGTATTTATGTTAAATTGAAGCTGAAAATGTTAAATTGAACAGCTTCCAATTAAAAATATAAGCTGTTTCCATATTACGTTTTTTCTTACTCTTACTTTTATAGTTTTACTTTTTGTTAATTTAGCAAGCTGTTTCTTTTATTTTTTCTGCTAACTGGTTCAATTCTTAAGGTTCCTTATATTAATTTTTTGAAGGGTATCATACAAAAATCGCTCATTGATTGAAAACTTATAAGAATCCGTGAGAGATTTTAAGTCTCACATTTATTAAAGATTAAAGTAAAAAAATATGAATATTTATAAAAGTAAGAAATGAGTGTTAAGTTATAATATAATTTTAATATATTATTTTTATTTTAATTTATTAATTTTAGTTTTAATTATTAATTTTTAGTAAAATTTAATTAAAAATATATTAATATATTATAATAAATTAATAATTATAATTATTATAATAATATATATTATATTATATATAATTAAATAGATTACATCACTTGTCAAATTAAAAAACTTATTAAATAATTTGAAGTCTGACTTTTTAATTAAATAAATTTAAAAAAAAAATTAATTCAACTTATTTAATAAATATGTTAAGTC
Organism: Ormosia semicastrata; assembly: GCA_029884595.1. Lineage (NCBI taxonomy): Eukaryota > Viridiplantae > Streptophyta > Magnoliopsida > Fabales > Fabaceae > Ormosia > Ormosia semicastrata. The sequence goes on along the minus strand of JAQQTO010000036.1, from coordinate 4,738,533 downwards.
AAGTATTAGACAAGTTAAATGATAGGTTTCTAACATATGATTTGACTTATTTTTACTTCTACTAAAAATATTATGTAATTGGTTTATCCTGCACTCTTATTTGCATTCAAACATGACACATAAATAAAAGTAAAAAAATTATGTGCGAACTCGACATATGGAATGATAATATAAAATTATCTTATTTTATTTTATTATTAAATTTATCTTAGATATGTAACGATAACAATACCATAATCACCAAGTGTATTGAAATACAAATTAAAAAAGGTATATAGAAGTATTTATAATAATATTAAGAAAAAAATGTGCCTACTAAAGAGAATGTAATATTAAAATATAAATATTATAATATTAGAATATTTTATTTAAAATAATAATGTATTTAATTCTTGAATATTTGTATTATAAAATATTTTATTTAATTATTAAAAACGTATTTAATTATTATTTTTTATTAATTATTAAATATCATAATATTAAATTATTTAATTATTTTTATAAAATTACAATATTATGTATTTAAATTATTAAATTATGTTTTTTGTAATTAAATATTTTTTATATTAAAAAATAACATATGACCATTTAAACGAGAAGATGACATGACATATCTCTTCTTTAATGAGAAGACATGTATAATAGGTTAAAAAAAATAGGTCCCACATCTTGTAACACTTGTCGCTCACCCCTTCACGTGTCAATTATTAATCATGCCCCCACAAAGTAATTGTTGCATGGAAGATTCCACCTGCTCGTTAGCATGAGGAAAAATTATTATATGTTCTTATATTATATATTTAATGTATGTTCCAAGAAAGATATTTGTCATTGATTTTAAATTGATAACTTAAAATTTATCTAGATTTATTTAAAATTAATAGTGAATATCCTTTTAAAACATGTATTAAATGTGCTTTAAAAATATGTAATAATTTCTCTTAACATAAGAGAATCATATCATAAAAGAAAAAAATGCAAAAGTAAAATTAGTAGACGTTACATAAATAATAATGAATTATATTATTACAAAATTTATACTTTTCTCTCTTCTAATATGACTAATGCATGTTAATAAATAATTAATAACATTAAAGAATCTTCATCCATTAAAATTATCTAATTATACATTAAATTAGCTCAATCACTCCCCCGCTCATCTCTCATGTTCTGTTGCAGACAAACAAAAACATCTTCAGAGTTTTTAGCGGGGGACTAATTTCGTGGGTCTGCTTGACATGGGGGACACTGACAACGGCCCACCACTGCTCTGTTTTATGTGTTACTTCCCGATCTGGTGCCAATTCTGTAGAGCCACCACCACTCCTTCGTTGAATAATGAATATAGTTGGCTTTGTGCTTGAACCCATTAGTTTCTCACATACAAAATAAATTTTTGTTTTTATTATTAATTGATTAGTTCTTAAATTGTGTTTGAGGAGGGGTTGAGGGGGGGGGGGCTGACGAAAGGTATGAGAGGTATTGGAGTTGGGGCATGAGGTTGGGGTAATTTTATTTATATTTAATTTAGTTGAATTTTATATATGAAAATTTAAATATATATAAATTTAAATTAATTTAAAATTACTTGTTCAATAAAGAGATTATTATTAGATATTTATAATTTTAAATTAAATTATATTACTTTTTAATGTAATTTAGATATTAATAAATAATTTATCTAAAAAAAACATTCATAAATTGTAGTTATCAGTAATTTATAAAAAATACATTTAGAGAAAAAAAAGAAAAATATAGTTTATAAGGAAATTTACTAAACTGGTAATAGGTCACAATTTTAAAAAATATATATTAGGTGATTTAATAATAAATAATATATTAAGAATAATATATGAAAGAATGTGTTGTTAATATTTTTTAATTTATAAATATAAAAAATTCAATATTTTTTCCTCTCTTACTTTTACCTTTGTTTCTTTGTCTAAAACCTGCGAGTCTTTCTTTGCACTTGTTCTTTACATGATAATTCACGTCGCTTCCTATCTCTTTATCACTATTACCCACAATTTGTGTGACTAGAATCAAATGAAAAAAAAAAATCAAATGAAAAAAAGGTTGTGACCTACAACCTCAAAAAATAAAAAAAAGTAGTACCAGAATCTTCCCAAAAATTATTGTGCCAATGAATTGAATGGCCAACTTTTACCTTAATTCTCCACGAAGGAGTCTTCCCTATTAGCTTTCAAGTAAACGAAGACTTAAACCAAAAAAAAATAAAGAAAAAGAGAGTATACGAAGACTGCGCTTTGCTGTCTGCTTAGACTTCGACACATACTCATACACTTTGCTTGAGTAGTGACTTTGTGACATGTGATTTTGAGATTGAGGTGCAAAGGACAAAGTTCTCCTTTGCTTTAGTACGGCAATGGCAACTCCAAAGGAGCACATTCAAGAGATACAAAGGACGAAGTTCTCTATTGGTGGGGAACTGAACCCACTGAGCGAGGACAAAGTTGTCAATATCTTTTTTAAAAAATGGTGTCATTCAGGTCATTTTTCTAATCATAATATTATTCATACTATTATTTAATAGTTATAATTAAGTAAAAATAAGTATTTAAAAAATATAATTAATTATATAAAAAATAATATAAAAAATATAAGATAAAATAGCGTCTTCAAACTTTGTAGAGACTCAATATTCATAATTAAAATTTAATAGTATAATTTATATTTAAGTAAGGGTCTAATATTTTTTATTAGTATTTAATAATATTATTCAGACTTAAGTTAAGATTTAATATTCATAATTAGTGTTTACAGTGGATTGTTAAGGGAGCAAGAGTTGCAAGTGCCACTCAAATTTTTTTTCAACTTATTATTATTATTATTATTATTATTATTATATTATATTATTATTATTATAATAAAGCATTTAATTCCTTACATATTTTTTAATAAAAAAATATTTTGTATATAATTTTTATAGGCATATTTTATTTATATTATATATTAATATAAAAAAATATTAAGTCAACCTATATTTGATTATAATATTTTCGTAAAATATAAAATTAAATTTATAAGTAAATTAAAAAATTAAATATATAAAAATTAAACCAATAACAAAATTATTTTTTAATTGACCCACAAATCATGATTCTTACTAAAAAAATAAGACTAAGCGAAATGTAATATTACTTGTGGACTTCAGCCCTCTTTTTTTTTTTACCAAAAATACTATAAAGTGTGGTTGGCCCCACCCTTATACCAATTAGACTTGAAACGATGAATTTAAAACAGAAAAGTATTGTTTTCATTTTTCATTTTCCCATTGAAAAATGCTATTTACTATGAATGAGTTTTGTAAAAACGCACACGAATTAGTTTAAACAAATGCCGTTTTAAATTCTATCATTTTTCTTGTTTGGTGTTTCAAATACTTGGCAGAAAAGTGGATGATTAAAAAAATGCCAAGTCATTCGTGAATCTGTTTACGAAACAATTTTCGTAGGATATGCACTGCTTTTACCATTTACCCAAAAAAAGAGAGTATTTTTTTTTATTATATTTCTTTGTGTTTATTGTCATATTTTTATTTTATCATTTTTTATTAAATATTTTTTTATTTATTTTGATTTAATAATTTAAATTTAATTATTTAATAAACATTAATAAAATAAAAATAACAATAGATAAAAAAAATAAACACTTTTATTTAAAAGACATAAGTAAGAAAAGACACCTATTAATGAAGCTTTGTGGCCACCCAAGATTTTAGCATAAGTAGGAGAGACACGTAATTAACAATAATTATTATATTTTTACATCAAATAATATATATATATATATTTTTGATATTTTATTTAATATCATTTATTATACATACTTTTTTATTACTTTCTCTCACTAATCACATTCTTAAAAAAGTATGAATAGTATTCACCTCAATGGTAAATAGTTTCGTATAAATTGAGAGACTTAAAATAAATTATATATTGGTTAAGTTAGACTAATATTTTTACATCAAATAGTAAATATATTATGCTTTATTTAATTGATTTATTATATCTTTTTTTATTACTTTCTCTCACTCAATCACATCCCTTAAAAAAGTTATGAATAGTACTTACACCTAAAGGTAGAAATATTCCTTTTTGACATTTTTTCTTATTTACTAAACAAGTTATAAATTTTTTTAAAAGTTTTTAACTAAAAAATTACCCTAATTTTTAATAAAGTATTTAATATCATCTTTAATTATATATAATATAATATATATTATAATAATAATTATAAATTATAATTATAATTATTAATTTATTATAATATATTAATATATTTTTTAATTAAATTTTAATAAAAGTCAATAATTAAAACTCAAGTTAGTAAGTTAGAATAGAAATAACATATTTATTAATATATTTAACGTAATACATTTATTAGAATGAAAATAATAAGTTATATTTTTATATCAAATTTTATATATGCTTTTTTTTTTATATTTTTGATCGATGTGGGACTTGAAAGACTAGAATAAGAAAGTATTTATTATATCTCCAAGTCCCATATTTTTAAGAAAGTTACTTAAAATTAGAAGATGAATGTTAAATTATAACATTAAAAACTATTGGCTATAAATAATACTTTATTTTAAGGTTTAGGCAAGTGTAAAATATTGACTTTTTAAAGGTAGGTAATAAGCAATGTCGACATGTCAACAATTTAAAGATAGTCATTGTCAATCTATGTAAAGGCTTGTTGGCTTTATTTAAAGGTAGGTATGTTAGCTGAAAGGCAATTTGAAAAAGGTCTTTAAATAGGCTTTGAGACCGTAGGCTTTTAAAAGGTCGTATAAAAATCGGAATCATAGACCCCTTATAATTGAGATTGCACTGGTAAATTGAAGGACACTACAATAACTTACACCCCTTTTTAGGGGTGTAAGATCATAATTTTTCAATTAACAAAGCATTGTGGCCACCCCAAGATTTGAGCATAGTTTTGAGAATCAAACGCAGGCTAAAGCATTGTGTAAGATAAGTTGTACCACTCATTCAATGGTATTTGTTGGTATACATTGTTAAAATAAATTATATATTGGTTAAGTTTCAAAATAAAATATTATTTTAAATTGAATCATGATCCAAATTTGATATATTTTTTAATTTTCGTAATTGGAAATATTCCTTTTTGGCCTTTTTTCTTTCAATATAAATTTTAATTTTCTTAAAGAAATTACCCAATAATTTTTTAATAACTTAATATCATCTTGAACTTCAAAACACAAATTTAAATAATTTTTTTTTTTTTGCAAATGTCACTTGCCAACTTATTATTTTTTCTTTCTCTCACTTTTACATACATGTCTTACGGCCAATGCTACTATACACCTAGTCATGTTATGGTGTATAGTACACTGTTGACTTGACCTACCATTAACGATCATTTTTGTTTGTACTCGGTCATTGTTTTAGTTAGTAACAAAAGTTACTGTGAATGAAAATCTCAAGTAAGTGTGGTAAAAAAATCAATTGATGAAAATAATTATCAGAACAAGGCAGCTCTTTCTTTTGCCATTCGTTGCTCGAACGAAGGAAGTTGCGCGAGTGTTGGTCGTGAAACCATCACCAATGGACTGAAATAGAGATTAGCAGAGACGAGTGTGAAGCGGTTTTTGTAGTGAGTCATTCTACTTGCAGCTGAGGTAGGTATGTCATTATTTCCGTTATTTGTGTGTAAGATGGACTTAGGGTTTTGGCAGAATTGGGGAACTGAAAATGGCTAGGCAATAGAGTATTTAGGAAATTAATTTGAGCAATCATTGACACTTTCATTCCCATCCCTTTTCTTTCTTGAGAAATTTTATTTTCGTCTTCCTTTTGCCTCCCTTCCCAAAGGGATCTCCCGCGTTCCTCTTCCGTATCATGCTGGAGTTCCTCACCAATAAGATCTTCGATGCCTACATCGCCATTAACCGCATCATTGGCATTGTCATGTTCCTCGTTAGCAACATCCTCTGTCAATGCTGCCAGAACCCATGCTTCAGCGCATTCTAGATACGCATGCCTTAAGGAGGTTCTACGGTGTGATGAAAATCGACATCGAGTGATAGAAGACTCGAATTCCCCAAATCTCCACCGTGTATAAGCCATATGCATCCCACACATAGACCTCTGTACCCAAATCCCAGCCACACCCCACACCCATTGTTCTCTTCTACTTTGTACCCATCACTGCCATCAAAGAGTGCCAGCAACATGCTTGCTTGTTGGCATTTTTATTTAATTTGCTATTTTATTCATTATAGTTGTTGATGAATCTATCAATTGTTTCACTTTAGCAAATAGAAAATAAGGTGGACAATAGAAATATATTTGGATATATAGATTTTATGTGTTTAAATACAACATTTTTTAAACATAACTTGAATTCCATTTTGCTTATGTACAATTAGTAGCCACTGGCCAATGATGATATCAATTACTAAAACCATCTTTCGATGAATGGATTTTTATGCCTTGCCATTATTACCAATTAGGATGTACATATTAAGTTTATATGATTTTTATTCCCCTCTTTTGTGATTTATTAAGTTGAAGTAATAATTTTTATTTTATTTTCACTCTTCTATATTAGATGTTTTAGTTGTGCTTTATGATTCAGTTACAACAATAAGTAAATGTATATCTTAACTTGCAGATTTTATATTACTTGCTATCATTTTTTATTTTTGTTTTCCTTATTTAATTCTATGTTTAAGAATAATTTTTTGTCGTAATAGTAAAATTAAGGGTTTTATGATCTCGGATAGCTAGGTAGAAGACACTCGGAAGGACTACTAACCCCTGCATAATTCATAGGGACATCAATTACAACAATATCTTTATATATGACAATGTTAGACACATTGAGATTGGAGACTTGGGGTTGGCAATAGCAGTAGAGAGTGGTAGAGCACATTATACCAGAGTTCATGGCGCCAGAGCTATATGAAGAGGACTACACAGAAAAGGTGGATATATACTTTTTTGGGATGTGCTTGCTTGAGATGTCAACACTTGAAATCCCTCATAGTTAGTGTGATAGTGTTGCAAAAATCTATGAGAGGGTGACATCTAGATTTATGCCCGAGGCAATGAACAAGGTGAAAGACCGAAAGTCAAGGTGTTTATTGAGAAGTGCATTGAAGACAATGATTCAATGATGATGACAACAGTGGTTCAGAATTTTCCATTTGATGTATGTATATAATTCTAAAGTATGGGTAGGCGTAACACGATGAAACTTAACTATAAAAACAGAATTAAATCTATGATTGGTTGTATATAATTATGTCTATAAAGAAACGATTTTTTTAATAGAGTTTATGCTAAAATTTTCAATACGTTTCTGAGCTCGTTAATTTGTTTATGATTCTGGATTCCACATGCATCATTCGTTGCCGTTACTTTTACTTGCAAATGTCTATTAATGAATTTTTAGTGCACAAGATTATCTGAGTTATACATGTCAATTTAACATATATTTCATCCGTTGGTGTTAACCTGCAAAATTTTGATTTATATATACAACATTATTAGATTAGAATCAGCAGGATACTCATTAATGAAATATATGTGAATAGCACATTGATTCAAATTGATAAATCCACAATTATATAGCCACGAGCTGCACCAACATCACACCATCTAACACAACATATATCAACAGTTTCATCTTTAAAAGAAAAATGGGAAAAAAGGCCATTGACTACTTCCCCCTTTCTCTGAACTGTTTCAAATCCACATCCATCAAAATGAAGCAAGTTCAATACCAGCTTTCGATTTGGAATAAAACTATACTTATATGCTTAATTGAAAAAAGATCCTACTCACTTGGCAATTCATTACAATATGTAGATATGGCATGATCATGTTTAAACACTAAGCAGGTTACAATGCCAAAAAATCCATAAATATTTAAACTGACCAGCTCCACCATGAATCATGGACCTATTTATGTAGGGAGCCACATTAAACTTTTCTTTGAGATTCCAGGACATTTCTTGTCTTCTTCTTGGCTACCTCCCTTACATAGTGCTACCGACACACTGGCATGTAGACATCAACTCCACCAATCAACTCAATCTGTGTCTCCTGTGTCTTCTTCAGAGTAAAAAAAAGCACACTTCGCACAGATTTCCAATCAAGCATTTAACTTGGTTACAAAATCAGCAAGGGGAATTATATCAAGGACAGAACCAAAGCTCCTCTTGCCAGTAAATGTAGAAACACCATTAGCATGGACTTGATAATGTAATTTTCAACCATAACCTACTGATAAAACCCCTAGTAACATAAGAGTTGTTGAAGAAAAATAGAGTTACATACAAATTGAGCTTTTAAACTCAATCTTGTGCCTGATTATGCTTGAATGAAGTTGGAATTAGCTCTAATCAAGTATTAAATTAAGGTTTGGTGATCACGTGGCTTCACTTTATGTCAAAGACTAAAGCTACTTTCTCTCAAGATTATGCAGAAAATGAAAACTATTCTAATTAATCACAACAAAATTTGCTTAGCTTATCGTTTGAAGCTGCAAGCAATTCTAAACTCCACTACAAAAAAAAAATATTAAAAAAAATAATTAGAGAATTGAAGTTTATGGATGGGAGTGGGGAGATAAATGTTTCACCCCGTGATATCTCAAGCATAATTGCCAACATCGGACGAAATATTTGCAATAAGAACGGCAACAGTAACACAATAGTTTCCAACCTACAGCAGATATCACCAATTCACATACTTTTTCAGTTGGCCAAATCATTTTCATTTCTTGTCAATCTAAAAAAAGCAGATATTAAAGTAGCAAGAGGCATAGCAGTATGTAGGTCACCAGATGACAACATTCAACTTTTGTCACATACAATTATTTCATACATAAAATGCAATAGTATTGAAAGTGTTAACTAAAACAACAATGTACCTCAACTTTATCTGGGAACTTAACCGAATCACAAGCTAGTTGGAAAAACTCTTTGCTTGCACAAATTTCCTGAGAATGATTATCTATAACAAAAAAAGCTTCAATTGCACGAAGAATTAAATCAAGAATTGATTACCTAAAACGTTAACATATTAGGTTGTCATATCAATTCCACTCGATAGTTGGATGAATAGTTAGCTGAAAAAATTAAATGTAAGAGGGAAAAAATTGCAAGGCAATATATTTTACAAGCATTTATCACTGATATAGTTAGAATTAGCATCAGAAGCTAATAGGAACCATGTAATTTCATCATTGCAGAATAGACGGTTGTGGATCAAGGTGCCTTTCGGGTATTCTTTCACTCATTAATTTGCTCATCTCAAAATTCAAGAGACTTATCAATATACTTGCCAAAACTACCATGGATTAATACAAAGTATTCATTACCTTCTCTATAAGATAAAGGTTCAATGTATTTTCTGCAATCCTTAATATTTGACATAGTATATGTTCAGATTGCAATGCCTCAGCCCATGTAATAGATTCGCCACTTTGAAGACCCACAGTCAATAATCTGTTCTCAAAACTAACTATAGGAAAAGATTGAAAAATAAAGAGTAAGGACAATTATGTCAAAAAGCATAATGATACCTAATTTACGGCATGACACGAATACAATTCTTGAGATAAATAAAACATCATGCCCTTTTCTTATCTATTCGAGTGGGTATAGCTGTGTGTGCATCTTCAAGTTAACAAGGAATAATTAAATAAGCATGGAACAAATACATGTTTTTCTAAAGCACTAACAAATATTGAGAATTGATGCAAGGGTCATGACATAATTGTCTTTGTTCTTTTTTCCATCCTGATTCTTTTTTATTTTGGGTGGGGGTCAGGTGTTTATGTATAATATATTGTAGGTACAAAAAAATGGAGGTCTGTAAAACCCCTTTCCCCGAGGTAACTAGCAAAAGTGAAGTTGCTGGAGAGGAATTGAAGAAGTTTCCTACTAGGCTTTTTGCAGTCCCTCCTCAAATAGCTAAGGGCATTATTCCAGGGGTTACAACTGAATCTTATCAAGAGGACAACAAATTATGGAAAAAGCATGTTAATGCTTACAAAAGATGGACATGAATGCAGGCCTTGGAGGATTTGGAGTTGTGCTTGAATCACAAAAATCTTGGGTGATGAATGTTGCGACCACGATTGCTAAGAACACTTTAGGTGTTATCTATGGCAGAGGTCTAATTACCATTTATCATGACTGGTAAGTTTTTAAAAATTCTCTTAATTTCCCTAGAAGTCTTCCAAATTCAAGCAAACTTTCCTTGCAAGTTGGCTTCCTTTACTCACAAAAATTATTTATTAAACTGACACTACTAGCATTATATTTGTTTTATAACATTAATGAAGGCAAAAGGAAAACAATCATTAACCAAGGTCATCATCCTTGAGGGGTTTCAAAGTAAAAGCATGCTCTTTCACTTTCTAAATTGCTATAAACCTTTGATTGGACTCCATTTTGTGTCATTATTCTATCATCCTAAACCCCATAAATTAACTAACTCTTCACATGCAAATCACTTAACTCTCGATTAAAAGATTGCATAAGTCAATCTAAAGAATCAAACTTCCAAATTTCAATTAAATGGCAATGACATCCTCAAACATAGCTCTCAATTTGAAGTCAAAATAAGTCAAGCTTTTTCAACTACAACCTACATGTGCAACTCTATTAAGACATTGTCTCACAAAAAACTATAGATTAATAGTCATAGAAATATAGAGAGGTTGATATAACAGGGGGCCAGTAGAACTAGAATGTTAACGCAAATAAATACTAGGATTTAGAAACATTCTTCTACAAATTGGGGCTGGGCTTTGCAGCAAAATACACTCTCTGCAGAGCCAAATCTTGTTCATTTGTCCACATTTTCACAATTTCTTCTTCACTGCCACCGTGCTTTCTCTTCCACATTCTATTCACTCCCGCTTCGTCCCCATCCCCATCTATTCTCGTCCCTTCAACCCCAAATCCCTCATAATTAACGTAGTCCTCTCCACAGATTTTTCTTTCGTTTTCGCTTCACCATAACCACCAAGTAACTGATTGAGACTACAAAAACGGAAAAACTTACAAATGGTATGTGATCAGAACCAAATGAACCATTCCTCCTTCAACGACTTTCTTCGGATAGATGTTCACTCTGGTGAGAATAAACCTCGATGGAAAGTAGACTTTACTATGAAGTTACTCACTTAATCACCATTTTGAAAACTCTCATTCATAAAGTATTCCATAGGTAACCGGTGATCAATCTTAGTTGTTGCCGTATTTTATTCATTTATCAACGGCTATTGTAACTAGGTGTATAGTACATCCTGAAAATGATGGTGTATATTAGAAATCGCCAATTACTCCTAAGCATGCAGACTGTAGTCTTTCTTTGCAATTGCTCATTATATAATAAGCAATGTCGCATGTCAACTTTTTGTCATTGTCAGCTATAACTTATGTGGCTGAGAATCAATTTGAAAAAGGTTGTAGCCTACAACCCCTGTAAAAGCGTATCATCGGAATCGACCCCGAAAATTATTGTACTGAAAATTGGAAGGACATTACAATAATAGTAAAATAATATATGATAAAGTGATGAATAGTTAGGAGTGTTTGAGGAATGAGTTGGTGAATTTATAAATATTTTTAGATCCGATCTGTTTATCAAAATAATAAATTGAGTAGGGTTAGGTTGAAATTTTTTTTTGCTCAACTTGATTTATCTCAACTCATTTAAGAGTGGATTTGGTCAAGTTGAACCTGTGAATCTAATATGTATTTTTTTTAAAAATTAAAAAAGTTAAAATATAAAATCTAATAAATTAACACCATAAGTTTCAATTTTAAACATAATATATCTCATTTAATAAATTAATATTATAAGTCTTAATCTCAAACACAATAAGTCTCAATCTAACAAATTAACATTATAAATCTCAACTTACTTTATTCAAATATAATAAGTTTCAATCTCAAATAAACTAAATACCATAAGTCAATAAGTGCATAACAAATTAACAACTAACAAGTTTTACTAAGTTTAGAATAAACTAAACAAAGCTAATCATAACTCAAACAACAAATTAGTCTAACCAATCGAAGTTAGTATCATCATGCATATCAAATATATTGACATAATCATTGACTTCACTTTCGATTTTTCTTCGTATACTCTTATCATCTAAATGACTCTTTACTAAAAAAAAACGTGGGTGAATTGGGTTTGTGTAAGATGAACGTGTTCCACCCTGCTACTTGACCTACACACTGTAGATTAAAATATTTTTCAACCTAACTCAATTCACGAACTTAACTTAACTCACATTTTATATGTTAGATTGAGTTGAAATCCCCAAATTGACCTAATCCATTACACACTCCTATAAACACCCCTATAAATGATGACCAACTTTTACCTTACTTCTCCACAAGGAGTCTTCCCTATTAGCTTTTAAGTAAACGAAGATGGTACAATAATACATGATGAATTGAGGGTAATTGACCGAATTAATCTTAATTTAGAAATAATTTATCCATTTAAGGTAGTTTTAAAATTAAGGGTTTTGTTAAAAGCATTCAATAAGAAAGTTAAAATAACTTTTTTTTATGAAAATAAGATAAATAATATATATTTTTTAATTTTCAATGTGTTAAATACATTATTTTTATAAAAAAAATTATTTTTATTTTTTTAAACAACTGCTCTTGTAACAAAATCCTAAAATTAATTATTCATTTGGGATAGTTTTTGTCATGTCCATTAATTTTTTATTTTTTTGCATGTCAACTTAACTAAAAGTTTTAGTCCACTTGACATCTTAAGAAAAGTCATGTGAGTCTCTGATTTTTTCAAAATTTGTAGTCTTTACAAGTCACGTGAGAAAGTCCTATAAAAAACACTAATTCACTATATACATTTTAGTTCACGTAGCTTTAGTCATATTAAAGGTCATGTAAAAATTCTTATAAAGAGCGTCAGTTCATGTAATGTTTTTCAGAATTAAATTAAAAAAAATAAAGTTGCATGGAGCACTAGAATAAAAAGATGTAAGAAATAAAGCTGCATGAATCAATTAAATAAGATACTTAGGGCTCGTTTGGTGGTCAGGATAGGATAAGAACGAATAGGATAAGAGAGCAAGATAAGAGTAGGATAGAATATGAGCAGGATAAGCTGTTATCCTATCTGATGTTTGATGTCCACCAGATAACCAACAGGATAGTATTATATTATCTTGCCTTGTGTTTGATATAAATCAGATATTATCAGGATATGATATAAATTATATGCAAATGACAAATTTACCTTTATATCAGAATTACATATTTTTTTTTAAATTTTTTAACATTTTGTACATTTAAATTATAAAAAATTATATAAAAAAATTGCATAAAATAGATAGAATAAAAATGAAAGCAAGAAACAGAGAGGCAAAAGAGATAGAGCTATCTGTGTGTGACTAAAGACTTGGAGGGAGGCATGGTGTTTGAGTTGCTACGGCTGCTGCGTGAAGAGGTGGCTGATTCGCGGTGAAGGAGTGGTCTCAGGTAGCACGAATGGTGCATGGATAACGATGGTGGCCTCGGATTTGCGACGTGGAGGCGCGACGCGATAGAGGCACGACTCTACGGCGACTCACGATGTTGATGCGCGATATGGATGGATCTGCGATCAATGAAACAACCGGTCACCCCACTTGGTGGCCGAGATGTAGAGGTTTGTTTGGGTAGAGGTTGAACGTTGGTTATTAGGGATGGCACCAGCGGGCGGGGACGGCAGTAACCCCCGTCCCCCCCCCCGCGAATAATATCCGCCCCGCCCCGCCTCCATATCCGTCAGTCTGCACTATCTTTTTTGTAGGTAAACGGGTATCTACGAATATCCACAAGTACCCAATAAATTATAAAAAAATTTAAAAAAATCAAAAAAATAAAATAAAAAAATGAAAAATAAAAAAATATAATACTATAATTTTTCAAAATTTGTCTAACACAACTTAATTTAAAAATAATGTCAAACACCTAAAATACTTTTAATTTATATAACTTTACAATATTTTAATTTATATAATTAAAATTTTTAATAATTTTATATAAAATATTTATATAAAATTTTTGCGGGTACTCGCGTGTACGGGCGGAATCACCCCGCCCCGCCCCGTTTATTAAATGGAGATAATATTAAACGGGTATTTATATCCGCGGGAGAAATTTGACGGGTATTACCCGCCTCCGTCACGGGTATTACCCGCGGGTACCCGCGGGGGCGGGTAAAATTGCCATCCCTATTAGTTATGGAGGTGAGAGGTTGGACCGTGGTGGTCTCGGTTGGGACGGTGGATGGGTGGTGTTTGTGATGGAGGTACAGTGGAAAAAAAAAAAATGATATCCTATCCTACTTGCTTCTAACCCAACCTCACCCTTAGGATAAAATTTTAATAAGCAGTAGGATAGATAAGTTCGATCCGGATAACCATATCCATCCTATTGGCCACCAAACTATAGATTAAAATAAGATGATAAACCCTATCCTACCACGTCTTGTATCCTGTTCCCCATGTTTTAACGTATAAAGCTGCTTGAAACAATTAAATAAGATACTTAACGTAAAGTCCTAAGATTCGCAAAAGAAAAAAAAAGCATGATGATGTGACGAGAATTACTATAGTAACCTCCATAAATATTTAAACTGACCAACTCCACCCTCCCCATCTTTTTTTCTTCTTTTGCTTTTCTTTCATTTTACTATTCTTCTTCTTCTTTCACTATCAGATCCCTTTTTTACCCTTTGATTCTCCTCTTTTTTTCACTTTTTTCTTTTTTATTCCTTAACATTTTATTTTTTTCACCTACATTCACTTTTATGTAATTCTAACCAATATTTCTTGCTAAAGGTCCATCATATTTTATTTTTAAGGTAAATGTTTATTTTAAAATATGTCATTTGCTATTAATATCTTATAAAAAATATGTTTTTTAATGTGTTTATTGAGCTTTGCATTTTTATTAGTGTGTGCTTGTGTTTATGCAAGATTTTATTTTTTTACCACTAAAATTTTATTGAAATTATGAAGAAGGAACAATACAACCATCCAAACTAGCTTGAACAATTGTGCAAGATTTATCGTATTGTTATCTTTTTATTATTTATATAATTTTTAAATAAATGTTATGTTTAAATGTTTAAATAAATACAATTTATGTATTTTCACATATTATTTTATCATGTTTAAATGCTTAAATAAATATTTTAATTTATAATATTTTTTAGAAATTACATATGGTATTGTCATCTTTTATCCATTATTGACTTATTGTTTAAATAATTATTAATATAATTTTTGGTAATTTAAATGTTATTAACAAATATTTGAGTTTAATTTTTATACATTGTCGATTTAAAAAATTTTTTACCATCAATTAATTATATATTATCATATATGTGATTTTTGAAGTAATTATTGAGAAGTTAAATATTTTTAATGACGTGACGATGCATGATTGAATAATAGTGTAAAAGACTTTGAAATAAAAAACCTAATTGACAGACGTGAGTCTATGTGTTCCTTCAAAGTTTCTACTATTTGAATAAACAAAAATGATTAATTGACTCATTTTTTAAAATAAAAATAGCTACACAAAATAAGTGAGCAGATAAGAGAAAAATTATAAAAATGATGAGTGAGGGAGCTTAGTGAAGTCACAAGTGAACTTGTGTGAGTGAATTGGGAAGGGGTCGTTGATTTTTATAGGACATTGTCTTGATAAGGAGAGTATCACATGGTAGCATCCGATAAAAGACGCTAGTCCACATAGTGTTTGTCCACATAGCATCTTGTAAGACACCATGTAGACTAGCGCCTTACATCAAGATGCCACGTGGACTAGCACCTTTCACCAAATGCCGCCACCTATCTAAGCTATGCAACTTTTTTGTTTTTTTAATTAATATTAAAGATGAGTCACATGGACTAATGTCTTTCATAAGACGTTGTCATGTGGTCTATGATGTGACCAAAACTGCATGAACTAAAAAGCACCATATGGACTACTGTCTTTCATAAAACTTTGTTATGTGGCCTGTAAAGACTGTCAATTTTGAAAAAAAAAAATCCAAGTTCACATGACTTCTTTTAAGATATCAAGTGAACTAGTGTCTTTGACTGAGTTGACACAAAAAAAAAATAGCAAGTCATATGACAAAAATTATCCCAAATCAATAAATAATTTTGAAATTATCCTAAATTAATAAATTATTTCTAAATTAACAATAATTTAGTCAATTACCCACGAATTGATAACCAACTTTCACCTTACTTCTCCACAAAGGAGCATTCCCTATTATTAGCTTTAAAGTAAACGAAGAATTTCGCTTTGTTCTCTGCTTAGGCTTCTTCTAGTCATTTACCCACAAATTGATGACCAACTTTTACCTTACTTCTCCATGAAGGAGTCTTCCCTATTAGCTTTAAAAGTAAACGAAGGCTTCACTTTGTTCTATGCTTAGGCTTGTTCACACACTCACACACTTTGCTTCAGTAGTGACTTCGTGACCTGTGATTTTGAGAACTGAGGTACGACAATGGCAACACCGAAGGAGCACATTGAAGAGATACGAAGGACCAAGTTCTCCATTGGTGGGGAACTGAACCCATTGTCTGAGGACTTGCACCAAGCTGTCAAGAATCTCTCCGCTGAACTTTATGCCAAAGATGTTCATTTCCTAATGGAGCTCATTCAGGTAGTCTTACCCTCATTTTTCTATTTTATTTCTTTTCTTATGCTATTGATTTTGTAATAATGCGTGTCAACACTCAATTTTATCCTGGTAAAAAAAAGGACAAACATTAATACACAGAAAAAAAATTGCATTCATAATAAGGGCTCAAAGTCCATTAAAAAAGAAAAATGAAAAATGAAAAACTTCAGCCCATTACTCATCATGGCCAATCTTTTAAGTCATTTGAATCTTAAACCGACGGTCCAAATTTCAACAAACCAAATTCATTACCTTTAGTTAGAATTCAATGAACTCTTAGAATTCAATGAACTCTTAACTAAGTATTTTCTTTTTAACAAAGTGGTAAAGCACAAGTTAAACCACTCTTACAAATAAAATAGTGATTGCCTTCATCATTTTAAGCTATACTCATAATCCTACTGGTCTGAAGCTAATTTAGGTGGATTGAGTTTTTAAAATTAAATACGATGTAATTTTTTGATTAAATTTAAGTCATATTTCATGTTGGTCAAATTTGGTTCGATATTATTTATTATATTAAAATTTATAATTTTATAAAAATTAATAATAAAATATAAAACTTATTAACTTTAATATTTTTATTATTAATATAATTTATTTTAAAATATATATTATAAAATATTCTATAATTTTTGCTTTATATTTTTAAAATTTTATAATTTAAATATACATAAAATTTAAATTTATAAATTTTATTTAAACGTTAATTTAGCTCAATCCGTACCCGACCACAGCTATAATTGAGTTGAATCCAAGTCTTGAAAATTTGAACTAATAAAAATATCGGATCGGGTCAAGTCAGTTAAACCTGGTTCAACCCGACATGAGCACCCGTACCTATAGTGGTCTCATGCATCAACAGGGGGAACAATTAGAGTGGAATTGAAAAAACAAGAAACGAGTTAAACCTAGGGGATAAGTTATTTACTCTAAATTTCAAACAAAAATGTCACTTGTGTAAATTCTAGTCTAATCCAAATCAAAGTTTAAATGTGTAAGTTGCAATTTACAAAATTAATTCAAAAAACCATGACTTGGTGTGTCGTGCATTTCACATTCACTAGTCACTGATGCAAATGGTGCAAAATAAGTTTTATTTATGTCAAGTGCCTGTCTACACACTCACCGATCAAATGATGTTGGAGAATCTGGAAAGGAAAATGTATGAGCAAATTATAGAAATATAGGAATTTTATTTTTCAAGATATATATGATTGAAAATATAAAACTTCTAGGATGACTTGATATTTGAAAAGAGAGAACAGCTTCACCTGGAAAAAAATGTTACTTATAATTGAAACTTGTATTAGCCACAAAACATTATTTGCAACGCTTAAATTATGTGCAAATGCAAACTGATGTCTCATTATGCAATTTTGAGGCAATGAGTTTTTATAAGTCATAAATGTTTCACATATAGTTGGTGAATCACTTACAAACTGGAAAATCATAATGCCAAGCCAACACTACTATTTCTCAGAAATATAAGAGCTAATTTTCACTTGATTTCATCGTTGTGTGATAAAATATCAGAAAGGAAAAGGAGTTATATATACTTTCTAACGAAATGTAGCACTATGATTAGCTTGGTTTAGCTTAGTTTGTGTGTGATTTTGGTTAAAAGCTGGGCAGGAGTGTTTCTTTCATTAGCCAACATTAGTTGGTCAGTACAGTGTAAAGGAGTGATTATCTCTATTTTGTTGAAAATCTGTACTAGTTAGATACTGACAAAAAAACCATTATGTACTGCCAAAACCTCTTGTATATATTTAGCTGCAGAAATGAATGAAAAGTAAGAAAAAATACTTTGCTGTAGATATCCTCTCTTATTTTCTATTCTATTTTTAGCCTTCACTAATACTCTTAACAGGAACGATGCAATCATATTATCCAATTATAGTGGTTGATTCACCATCATCAATTTTTTATCACTTTCACAGAATGCAGAAGATAACCCGTACTATGAAGGAGTGAGTCCAACACTTGAGTTCATCATAACATCTAAGGACATAACAGCTACTGGTGCTCCAGCCACATTACTCATTTTCAACAATGAAAAGGGTTTCTCTGCCAGAAACATTGAATCTATCTGCAGTATTGGACGGTCCACAAAGAAAGGCAACAGGAGTAGCGGTTACATAGGCGAGAAAGGTATATTCACACACTTAGATGTCTCTGAAAAAGGGTTTTATACTTTTGTTTCAAGAAAGACTTGAGTCCATGCGCTTACTTCAATGAATATTAGTTAAATAAGTTAAATGGTATGTTGATACCTTGATGAATTGAACATGTATGCATATAATTAGCTTGAATCAATTCAATGTCAAACTATTTTGTTTTTCAGAAGATAATATTGTTTACTGTTGTACCAAAGGAAAGAAACAAAGACTAATTTAACAATGCTTTAGCAAATGGGACTGAGTTTCTAATGCAAGATATAGTTCTCAAATTTAAACATGTTACTTAGCTTTGTATCTTTATAATCGATTAGGATGATTAATATAATATAAAAGGCTTCAAGATTATTCTTGGCTAAGGATATGGATTAGACTAGCCAAATAAAACAAAAGATGCAAATGTTTGACAGAATCTCTCTTATGGTTGAATTGCAGGAATTGGTTTCAAAAGTGTATTTCTGGTTACTGCTCAGCCTTATATTTTTAGCAATGGATATCAGATACGGTTCAATGAGAAGCCTTGTCCACATTGCAGTCTTGGATATATAGTTCCTGAATGGGTTGAGGAGAATCCAACCCCTCTTGACATAAAGCAAATATATCGTGCTGGTGATGATACCCTTCCAACTACAACAATTGTCTTACCTCTGAAGCCGGACAAGGTCAAACCTGTGAAACAGCAGCTCTCAAGCATTCATCCAGAAGTTCTGTTGTTCCTGTCAAAAATCAAACATCTTTCTGTCAGAGAAGATAATGAGGATCCCAAGCTGAATACTGTCAGTACTGTAGCTATTTCAAGTGAGATTAATTTTTTGACAAGGAAAAACATGAATGCTGAGTCTTACACACTCCATCTCTCTGCGGAGGAAAATGGTGATTCTGGAAAAGAATGCAGCTACTACATGTGGAAGCAAAGGTTTCCTGTCAGGGTAGAAAATGTAGTGGAAAGGAGAATGGATGTGGAGGAGTGGGTTATTACATTAGCTTTTCCAAATCAGGAGAGGCTTCACAGGGGAATGATTTTACCAGGGGTCTATGCATTTCTTCCTACAGAGATGGTCACTAACTTTCCCTTCATAATGCACGCAGATTTTGTCCTAGCTTCATCAAGGGAGACAATTCTCTTGGATGATAAGTGGAACCAAGGGATACTAGATTGTGTTCCATCGGCTTTTATGGATGCATTCAAAACACTTGTCATAGCATCAGATCAAGCTCCAATATCCAGTTTGCCTCGGATGTTCAAGTTCCTTCCCATTGATAGTTCTCCCTATGAGAAGTTAAATTATGTGAGAGAGAAAATCAAAGAAAAACTGGTTGAAGAAAATATTATTCCTATTGAGACATACAAGGAGCAGAAGCACTTCTATAAGCCTCGTGAAGTTGGCAGGCTACTGCCTGATTTCTGGAATATTTTGATTCAGGCTCGGGCACAAGGAGTATACTTGCTTAACCTATCATCTCATGATGAAAGAAAAATCTTGAGTTCTTCATTTGACAAAAACGAGTATGATCACATACTCAATTTTTTAGGTTTACAACATGTCAACATTGATTGGTATGCAAAGTGCATCCAGAGTTCTAATCTTGTGGATGGAGTCTCAGAAGATGTCTATCTGGAGCTTTTACTGTTTGTTGCCACTAATTGGATGTCGAGTTTTTGTGGCTCCAACATGATGAACATTCCATTGATTAAATATGTGGGTTCTGATGGGAGTCTGTCCCACTTCAGTCTTGATGAATGCACACAGCACTATGGTGCCAAGCGAGTACTCCTAGCAGATCCAAATCAGTCTTGTCCTTGCTCTTGGCTGATTGATTGGAACACGGAATTTTCTTGTGCAGCCAACCAGTTTTTTATGCCAGCAATCACACAGCAAGCTATCTGGGAATTGGCCCAGAAACAGACTTTGTTGGAATGGCTAGTAAATCAAGTTAATGTTACTACTTTGAATGTGTACAAATTTGCAAAAGTCCTTTGCAGCTCTATTAAAAATAACGGCAGGTTTGCCATTGCATATGCTCATTTCTTATATCACTCTTGCTCAAAGGGTTATTTATCAAATCTGGAGGTTCATGATTTGTGTAGTTCTATGCCTCTTGTTGACAACTATGGATGTGTGACTGAATGCAGAAAAGGGGTTCTTGTACCTGCAAATGTGAGCAAATGGGCAGACTTGATTGTTTCTAATCCATGGAGAAATGAAGACTATGTTGAGCTGGGAGAGGAGTACTTGCATCCATGTCATTATGCAGGCCAATATACACACAATGGGGAGCTCATCGAATTCCTCAAAATTCATGTTGAAGCTTCTGATATACCTCACATATCTCCTCCAAATGCTGGGTTTTCTGCTGTAGATACACCACTTACCAAAGACAATGCTTTCTTGCTTTTGGATTGGATTCGGAACCTGAAGTATAGGGGAATGCAACTACCAGAGAGATTCTTGAAACACATAAAGGAAGGCAGCTGGCTTAAAGTTACAGTCAGTGAATGGAGGCCACCTTTGCAGTCATTCTTAATTCGCTCGTCATTGGGAAAAATTTTGCATGGTGCTTCGGATCTTGTGGACATTCCACTGATTGATGAGAGCTTCTATGGGAATAGAATAAATGAGTATGAGGAAGAGTTGAAAACAATTGGGGTGATGTTCAGTTATGAGGAAGCATGTGAATTCATTGGAAAAGAACTAATGTCTCGCGTAGCTTCATTCACTTTAACTAGAAGTCATATCCTTTTGATGCTTAACTTCATCCAATATCTGAGGAAAAGTCTTCTTCCCTTAGATAAATTTGTCAACAGCATCAGAGAGGGTAGTTGGCTGAAGACATCTCATGGTCTCAGGTCCCCTGAAGGATCTGTATTGTACGATTCAGGATGGCGAATTGCATCACAAATCAGTGCTATCCCTTTCATTGATCAGGCTTATTTTGGTGAGGAAATATTTAATTTCAAAGAGGAGCTCAAGTTGCTGGGCGTGATAGTTGGCCTCAGTGGAAATTACCAAGTTGTCATTGACCATTTAAAATCACCTTCAGATTTGGTCTCTTTGACAGCTGACGCTGTTCTTTTGATACTGGAATGCATACAATTCTCGCGTGCTTCTAGCAAACTCATAAATTCACTCAGTGGTACAAACTGCTTGAAGACAAACATGGGTTTCAAAACACCAGGTGAATGTTTCTTGTATGACCCTGAATGGGGTTGTATTTTAGAGGTATTCAATGATCTTCCAGTAATTGATCATAAATTCTATGGAGAAAAGATTTTCACTTACAAAGATGAGTTGAAGCAAATGCGGGTGGTGGTTGATTTTGAGGAGGCAATCCAAAAATTTGCTTGTCTTTTTAAACAGAAGGCATCACAAACATTCTTTAACCAACTACATGTAAAGTCATTTCTCTCATGTTGCAGCCGGCTGAAGGGAACTAAATATAGATTTCCTTCAGATTTCTCAATCATCATAGATACTGTGAAGTGGTTGCATACTCGGATTGGTGATTATAGGTGTCCAGGACACTGTATTTTATATGGTCCAGAGTGGAAATCTCTGTCTCTAATAACTTGTCTCCCTTTCATTGATGACAGTGACAATTGTTATGGCAAGGGAATACATGAGTACAAGGAAGAGCTGAAGAGCGCTGGTGTTGTTACTGAATTGAAAGATGGGGTGAAGTTCGTGCCTAAATGTCTGAATTTCCCTTATGATCCCTCAACCATTACTCCTGAAAGTGTGTTTTCTTTGCTGGAATGCATCCGACTTCTAATGCAAGAGAATAATCTTGCTTTCGAAGATGACTTCACAAAAAGATTATCCAAAAATTGGTTGAAGACACATGCTGGTTATAGGCCTCCAGATAAGTGTTTGTTGTTTGATTCCAAGTGGAATTCGTACCTGAAGCCAAATGATGGGCCTTTCATTGATGAGAGTTTTTATGGACCTAAAATTGCATCTTTCAAGGAAGAACTCAATGCAATAGGAGTCACCGTTGATGTTGAGAAAGGGTGCTCCTTAATTGCCAGTCACCTTGACTTCCACTCTGATTATAACACCATTGTGCAAATATACAGGTACTTGAATGAACACTGCTGGAAACCTGAGGATAAAGCTGCCAAAAAGATTTGGATTCCGGATGGAAATAAAGGTGGAAAGTGGGTCAATCATGAAGAATGTATCATACATGACCATGATAATCTTTTTGGTTCAAAATTTTATGTTCTAGAAGATTTCTATGACAAGAAGATACTTCCCTTTTTTAGCTTTGCTATGGAAGTCAGGAACAGGCCCTCAGTCGATGATTATGTTGACCTTTGGAATGATTGGGAGAGTTCAGTGGAACAACTGTCACATGACAAGTGCCGTAAGTTTTGGATATTTATCTTGCATCATTGGACGAAGAATACCGAGCAAAAACTTTCTGACAGCTTAATGAAACTACCTGCAACATCAGGCAACAATGAAATATTTTTGCTGAACAAGGAGGATGTTTTTATTGCTGATAACCTTCATCTCATGAAGCTTTTTGAGCAAGAGAAAGTTTTTGTGTGGTATCCTCTGCAGAACTTGGCACCATTGGACCGAAATAAATTATTTGACATTTACAGAAAAATTGGTGCTCGCAATATCTCTGAATCTCTTAGCAAGGAAGAATCAACCTTACCAAATGGTGTTGAACTCAAGCATGTGGATCCAAGTAATATTTTTGACGTCAAGGGGTTGGTTAAGTTTATTCTTGGTTTTCTTGCTTGTTCTAGCCTAAACATGGAACCAGACAAGAGGCATGAAGCTGTTCAAGGTCTTCTCAACCTGAGTTTCCTTGAGACAATAGAGCCAGTCACTGTAAGGTATAGTTTATCACTATCATCAGGGGACATCATTACCAAGGAAGCAAACAGAATGGTACGCTGGGAAAGGCAGAATTCCAAGTTTTTCAGCCAGAAGATGAATGGAAATGCAAGTTTGATAAAATATGCTACATATTTCTCAGAAGCAATATCAGAGGGTGTTTTGCGCGAGAATCATGATCATGTACCTGCACTCTCTGATCTGATCAAATTGGCTTTTGTGCTGAAATTCAACAATGAAGAAATTGATTTCCTAATGGAGTCCAAGAATTTGCAGATTTTCTATGAGGATGAGGAGTTCCTCAGTTCTGCCTTCCAATCTGATCAGATCTTCTGCACTGATCTTTGAGATCTTTTAAGGTTTGCTTGTTACTAGAATCTATTTGTGTTTGCTTGTTTCTAGTGTTTTTGAGTTTGCATGTTCCTTTAATTTTTTGCCCTTGTCAGTGGTGTTTAATTATTTAATGACTGAAAGTAAAACTAAAATGAAGTGAGTTATTGGAAAGTAAGACTTGGAGACTTACCTGTAGCTCAATTTCATGGCCAATGCTTTGTTATTATTATTTGACTGAATCTTGTAAGTTACTAAGTACCTACGTGCATATCTCTTGCTTTCTTGACTCTTATATAATGTTTTAAAAATCGAATCGGAAATTGAATTGGTGAGACCTCCAAGTCATGGTTCGATTAGTTTGATGCGCGTAAAATATACTAAGAGCAAGTGTACTTTATCACCAAGTAATATAGGACTTGAGTCCCAGTTATCGATCCTACGAGGAATAATTGATAATTACTAGATTCGCTAAACTCTTTGTTATTTAGACAATCGAAAGTGTATGAAGAAATTCAAGTTAAAATCAAAATAAACAAATAAAGAAAACAATGAACAATTAAACAAAGAAAAGATAATCAATGAAAGAGAGATTAGGGCGCAAAATTCATTTGAATCTAATTATTCAGATTTTCTTTCAATTATGATCAAGGTAATTCTTTTGTCAATATTCTCTTATTTGTTATTGAATCCCAATGGTCATGGATGAAACAATATTCTATTCCTAATTTAATTCACCTATTTGGTCATGTGGTTGAATTAATCAAGAATGCATTAAGCTTCAATTCAAAAGATGAACTAACATACAGTCAATTCTATTGGTAGGAAAAATTGATGTTTGGTCATTCACCAATCTAATCCTAGGCTTATCATATAGATCCACTCATTGAATGCGGATGGTCACCGGTCAAACAATGAATTAACACATGCCAAAAGTGATCAAATTCTGACAAGAATACAAGCAATATGATAAAGTCAAAAAGAAATTATCATAATCAAATTAGAAATCAAACCCAAATAATTAAGAAAACAAGATCCCCCATAACCCTAGCTATGAGTTTAGCTACTCATGTTCAATAAAAACAAACTCATATCAGAATACAAATCCATAGAAAGAAAACTCAAAGAAAAAGGGAAACTAAAAAGAAAGAGAAATCAAAACCCCTTTTATGGAGATTATGATCTCTAAGCCTTCAAGAATCGATTCCTCTTTCAAGCCTTCCTCCAAGGTCTGTTGCCGCAAAACAACTCTCTCAGGATTAGGGATTTTCTGTGTAATGTGCTCAATGTGTTGAATTTGGCATAACTTCCCATTATATTAAAATTCACATCTGCTGTTACGCTCTCAGCGTCTAGGCGCCCAGTTCTGAGCATTCAAGTGCTCAGCCACTTAAACTAGAATGCATGCTGCTACACGTTGCGCGCTCAAGTGCTCCCCACCCAGCGCCCAAGTGCTGAATCACTAAATCACCGTTACTGCATATGTTCTGGGCGCTCAGTGCCCCAATACCAGCGCTCAAGCGCTGGACTCTGTTGCTAAATTCTTTTTTTTCTTATTCCTTTACACATTCAATCTTCTCCCCGTATAATTACCTGACAAAAACACACAAAATACTTAATAAAAAACAATTAAACAATACTAAAAATATAACAAAACTAACAAACAAAATTCATTAAAAATAAAAAAAAAGAATATGAAAAACTAAAGAATTAAACCGTAAAAATAGGACATGTTTACGGTTCATCAACTCCCCCACACTTTAACTTTGCTTTTCCTCAAGCAAAGAATAGGAGTCAACAACAAGATCAAACTCAACATCAAGAAATATGAATCAAAGGAGAATTTCTCAATTAAAAGAAATTTAAGTTCAGCAATCAAATCCAGTCAAGCAAGATCTTTTAGCACTTGAACAATTAAAAGCTTGAGTCTAACTTGCAACTGTTCTCTTCATCAAACATCTGAGATCACTCAACTTTCCATCGCTCAAGTATTTAAAAGACAAAGAGATCACTCAAATTTCTTTTGAAAAATGTAATACCATAGGTTTGCTTATCAATTTCATCTTCACTTGGGTTCACATATAACACAAGAATCAAAAAGACTTTCCTTTGGTTGTAACAGGGTCAAGGGTATAATGAGAGGTAGGAAGAAAGAATAAAATGGGGTAAAGAATACTCATGAATAAATCAACACAAAGAGAATCAGGCTGAAAAGATGACAAATAGAGCATGATGCATAAGAATATAACAACTTCTCACTTTCAACCCAATATTTTCATTATTCTTCACCAATAATTCTTTTCTTTTCTTTCTTTTTCATTTTTTTTTCCAAAACTTTTTTTTCTTTTCACTTTCAAACTCTTTTTTTAACCCTTGAAGACAACAACTTTTTATGACTTCTCAATCAACACATCAATTGCTCCAAAGAATTTAACCTAATTATTCAATTGGGTATTAAAAGAAATCAATTCAGGCTCAAATGGGGCAAGTAAGAGGTTATTTAATTAATGCAACTCTGGAAGTCATGAAAGAATTAAACCTAATTATTTTAATCATATTCAAGTCTGTATGTGAATCATTAACGCCTCAACAAGATATCAAAGCAAGTTCTAGCGCACATCAATCAAGAGAAAACTCACTCCAGAAGAAAAATAAGATTTCATTTATGAAAAATTCAATCATTAAAGCTCAAAACTCACTTTCTGGCTAAGTTGATAAAGAGAATAGAAGCAAGCAGACATGGCTAATTTCTAACTAAGATGCTAAATTTCACTTTTTTTCATTAAAAAAGATTGCTTCACACATTATCAGCTCGTGATCAATGGAATCCCCTTTAAAAACATATCTCTATTAGCTCAGAATAAATCAAGACATCAACACATAATTCCAGCTTAATTACCAACATTACTCAAGTGCTTCAACAAAAAAAAAAATTTGCACAAAAATTTTAAAAGTACCCCTTATACTTAAGATAAACATTGTCCTCAATGTGAAAGAAAAAGAAATAAAGGGGGTAAAGAAAAGAACAACACAACCTGATAAACAATGACAGAATGTCAGGAAAAGGAGAAGCACAAGAGTCAACGCATCAACAAAATCTGAAAAATAAAATCCCAAAACACATGAGTAGAATCTAAAAGAAAAACAAAAATAACAAAACAACTAAAATAAAATAAAGAAAGAAGAAACACATGTTGCCTCTTGTGAAGTGCTTGTTTAACGTCATTAGCTCGACGTCGCCTTTTCAGATACATCAAGGTGGCTTAAAGTAAGAAAAATAGGAGGACGTCTTCTTCTTTTCAAAATAATTCTTCCTTCCTTTGACAATGGCCTTGGGACTGCTTCCATCAGTATTCTGAACTTGACAAGAGCTTGGCTGCCCCAATTATGCCTTGACTCTGCTAGGCCATGGTGGTCACACTCGATCAACAGATGAAGGACCAATCTGTGAAGAAGCGTGGATCTTAGGAGGACCCTTATCTGTTTCAGCAGATTGACTTTCCGGAAGATCAGCATCAACATTGTATGATGGCGGGGGATCCTTGATAGCTAAGGTTTCCTACTTCTTAGCTTGAACAAAATTGATAGAAGTATGGAGATTTGACATTGGGGAAGATTTAGCCTCCCTAAAGACATTAATGATCACGTGATCTTCATCCACTCTCAAGATGAGCTTACCCCGAAGTACATCAATTACAGCTCCAAAAGTGGCTAAAAATGGTCTTCCAAGAATGAGAGGAATATCAGCATCCTCTTCCATATCGAGCACCACAAAATCAACTGGGAAAATGAATTTGTCCACCTTCACCAAAACATCCTCCACCACACCACGCGGGTAAGTAAAGGATCTATCAGCTAACTGTAGTGAAATGTTGGTGGGCTTTGGTTCCTGTATTCCCAATTTCTTAAACACAGAAAAAGACATCAAATTAATACTAGCACCCAAATCACATAACGCCTTATCAAAATAGGAGTTATCAATAGTGCAAGGAATAGTAAAACTCTCTGGATATTTCAATTTTGGGGGTAACTTCTTTAAAAGAATGGCAGAACACTCCCTAGTAAGACATACAGTCTCAAATTCCTCAAGCTTGCGTTTCTTTATAAGTATTTCCTTTAGAAACTTTGCATACTTGGGCATTTGAGAGATGACTTCAACAAATGGTATATTAATTTGTAATTTCTTAAATATCTCAAAGAATTTGGCAAACTGCTGATCTGGCTTATTGTTCATGAGCCTCTGAGGGAATGAGATCTTGGCATATGGGGATGGTTCATAAACTGCGCTCTGCTCATAATTCTTCTTCGCTCTCTGCCACTTTGGTGCTTTATTTTCAACCTCTCTTTCTTGATTGACATCTTCACTTGCCTTCTCTTCATCATGCACTGACTTAATAAGAGTATCTCCAAGCTCTGGTATTTCCTTCTTTTGAGAAGACTCTTCAAGTTCCTTACCACTTCTAAGGAAAATTGCATGGGTCTGTTCCCTTGAATTAGTCTCAGTAGTGCTAGGCAATGTCCCTGGTGCCCTTGCTATCATCAATGCAGTCAACTGACTAATCTGAGTCTCCATATTCTTTATTCTGGCATCAGAATTCTGCATGTACTTCATAACCAGTTCTTCAAAACTCGGCTTCTCTGCAGGTGCTTGGAAACCAGGAGGTGGTGGTGGAACTCTCTGCTGATTTTGCTGATAGCCTTGTTGATTTCCCAATTTGAAATTCGGGTGATCACTCCAATCAGGATTATACAAATTTGAATACGGATTGTACTGCTGCCGGTTGGAATTACTAACAAAACTTACTACTTCATGCTCGGGGGCAAAAGGACTACCAACTTGACAATTTGCACTTGTATGACCTTGTCCTCCACATGCCTCACAAATGATTAGGGGGACTGCACTATTTATCACCATCAAAGTCTCCACCTTCTTAGTCAAAGCTTCCAATTGACTCAAAATCACTATAAAAGAATCAATATCATGTACGCCTGCTTGTTTCTTAGGAGCCTGGCTCTCATTCTGCCACTGATAACTGTTCAGCGTCATTTCTTCAATTAATGTTTGGCTCTCAGTAGGTGTTTTCCTCCATATGGCACCTCCCACAGCAGCATCAATGAGCGAACGGTTTGCAGGCGACAAACTATTGTAAAAAGTCTAAACCTACTGCCATACAAGAAATCCATGATGTGGACATCTCCTCAACAACTCCTGAAAGCGCTCCCAAGCTTCATAAAGAGTGTCCATTTCAAACTGCACAAAAGAAGATATATCATTCCTTAACTTAGCAGATTTAGAAGGAGGAAAATACTTAGCCAGAAACTGTTGTGTTAATTAATCCCAAGTAGTAATAGAACCTCTCGGTAGTGACGTTAACCATTGGCTTGCTCTGTCCCTAAGAGAGAAAGGAAAGAGTCGCAATCAGATTGTATCATCTGTCACCTCATTGTACTTGATAGTATCGCACAACTGCAAGAACCTGGCCAAATGTTGATTTGGATCATCTGAAGGCAATCTACCAAACTAAACTGAATTCTGAATCATAGAGATCAATGCTGGTTTGATCTCAAAGTTATTAGCCGCCATAGCTGGTCTTATAATACTCTCTCCATACCCTTCAGCAGTGGGCATAGAGTACTCAAACATAGTCCGCTCTGCTGGGATAGCTCTTTCTTCACGGTTGGCCTCAACAACTGGTTGTCTCTCCATCATATTAATGTCTTCTGCCACAACTGCAATAAAAGACTGTTTCTTTAACCTGCGAGCTATTTTCTCAATTTCTGAATCAAAAGTCAAATCAGGAAACTGAGATCGAGTAAGCATAAACAAGAAATAGGAAGTAAAAATTAAATAAAAATAAAAATAAATAAATAAAAAAATAAATCAGAAAATAAAATAAAAAAAATAAAATAAGAAATAAAAATAAAAATAAAAATAAAAATAAAATAAGGAATAAAAGAAAAAAAAGTCTAAATTAACTAAAATTTTTCGCTTCTAATATTACCAAACTTATTCCCTAGCAACGGCGCCAAAAACTTAGTATGCGTAAAATACACTAAGAGCAAACACACTCTATCACCAAGTAATATAGGACTTGAGTCCCAATTATCGATCCCACGAGGAATAATTGATAATTACTAGATTTGTTAAACTCTTTATTATTCAGACAATCAAAAGTGTATGAAGAAATTCAAGTTAAAATCAAAATAAACAAATAAAGAAAAATAATGAACAATTAAACAAAGAAAAGATAATCAATGAAAGAGAGACTAGGGCACAAGGTTCACTTGAATCCAATTATTCAGATTTTCTTTCAATTATGATCAAGGTAATTCTTTTGTTAATATTCTCTTATTTGCTATTGAATCCCAATGGTCATGAATGAAACAATATTCTATTCCTAATTTAATTCACCTATTTGGTCATGTAATTGAATTAATCAAGAATGCATTAAGTTTCAATTCAAAAGATGAACTAGCATACCGTCAATTCCATTGGTAAGAAAAATTGATGTTTGGTCATTCACCAATCTAATTCTAGACTTACCATATAGATCTACTCATTAAATGCGGATGGTCACCGGTCAAACAATGAATTAACACATGCCAAAAGTGATCAAATTCTGACAAGAATACAAGCAATATGATAAACTCAAAAAGAAATTATCATAATCAAATTAGAAATCAAACCCAAATAATTAGGAAAACAAGATCCCCCGTAACCCTAGCTATGAGTTTAGCTACTTATGTTCAATAAAAACAAACTCATATCAGAATACAAATCCATAGAAAGAAAACCCAAAGAAAAGGGGAAACTAAAAAGAAAGAGAAATCAAACCCCCTTTTATGGATATTATGATCTCTAAGCCTTCAAGAATCGATTCCTCCTTCAAGTCTTCCTCCAAGGTCTGCTGCCGCAAAACAACTCTCTCAGGATTAGAAATTTTTTGTGTAATGTGCTCAATGTGTTGAATTTGGCGTAACTTCCTATTATATTAAAATTCACGTCTGCTGTTATGCTCTCAACGCCTAGGCGTCCAGTTCTGAGCGCTCAAGCGCTCAGCCACTTAAACCAGAATGCACGCTGCTACACGTTACACGCTCAAGCGCTCCCCACCTAGCGCTCAGGCGCTGAATCACTAAATCACCGTTGCTGCATACGCTCTGGGCGCTCAGGTGCCCCAACACCAGCGCTCAAGCGCTGGACTCTGTTGCTAAATTCTTCTTTTTCTTGTTCCTTTACACATTCAATCTTCTCCCCATACAATTACCTAACAAAAACACACAAAACACTTAATAAAAACACAATTAAATAATACTAAAAATATAACAAACTAACAAATAAAATTCATTAAAAATAAATAAAAGAAATATGAAAAACTAAGGAATTAAATTGTAAAAATAGGACATGTTGACGATTCATCATAGTTCAACCAGCTAAATTTATGGTTGAACCGTGATTGAACAAAATATTGTTTGATTTGAAAATATAACTAGTTTATGGTCTAACCGGTTCAATTGGACAATTTGATTTTTAAAACACTACTTTGATATGATGGCCATTTGGACTTGATTGCAGTCATGGTCGCGAAATTTGACTATGTGAAAGTTTATTTCCTTGTGGAGAAAGTACTAGAGTGAAAAAGAAAATAATTGTCTCTAATTTTTCTAATTACTTTCTATGCGGTTTTTCTTTTATAGAAATTAATTCTTTATAAAGTAATCAATAGGTTATTGCTCAAATGATAAACAAACTTGAATTAAGTGGAGGGGTCTATGCAATGTTAGGAGTTCGAGCTTGCAGAAACTTATTCTTAGGAGGGGCAGGCTCCATATCGCGAACAAGATTAGTCTCACACTCAAAAAGTGAGGGAATGTCGTTAAAGATTAAAAAAATTCTTTTATACAATAAAATATATTTTATATAAAAATAAAAATAACAATTTTTTTAATGCTACAAACATGATAAATATTTATACACAAGTTTAAACGGAAATTCTATCCTACCTTAAGTGGTATATGTGGTCTCAAGTATTAATGCTGATATGTAGAACTTTCTAAGGTTACACATTTAGTGTGTCCATATTGCATATATATTACTATTTTATATTAATTTTTAACTTGAAAGTATTTTACTCCTTGAGGGTTGAATGACGTGACTCAAATTTAAATAGTATAACAACAACAATGCTCATTCTAAAAGCATAAAACATTGATTTGTACACTGACAAAATCTATGCGCAAACCTCATAAAGAACTGTTCAGTAGTGAATATTGATGTGTACCTGAATAGGAATAAACTGATGTTTTTCTCCTTGCGCAGCAGCAGAGAGTGTTGGAACGTTGGGGGGGAGTTAGGCTGTGCACAATTAGGGTTTTAGCTAAAGTGCAATAGTTACTTATAGAAGATGATTGAGTCTGATATTTATAGAGGTTGGACTGAGAAACTTGTTCCCTTATTTTTGTAGAGGATCCCTATAAAATCAAAATGTTAATACTATAATTATGAGCAGTCAAAGGCAATTTTGGGCACTATTATTATGCAAGATCATGATTGGCAGTTACAGATAATCATAAGATTTATCCACTGCGTAAATCTCGTGGTAATGTTGCTGCTACCCAATGCCTTGGTTCTACATCTGCTGTGCTGAGATTTCAGCAGTGTACCATGAATTCCTGCTAGGGTGTCAACGACGGACCCTTACTGGATGTATGCTAGGTTGACCCATAGAACAAAATTTTGAATCACGGTCTAGAACAAGATCCCATGTGAGGCATTGATTTGAAGAAAAAAGTACAAGAAAGAAAAAAGAGAGAGACAAAAAGCAAATTGTAAAGATTAAATTTATGTAAAGTTTGTATAAAAAGTTGTTTGTGAATGGAACATTACTCAAAACTATATGCCCAATCAAGTAAAATTTAGTTAGCTTTTCATAATAATTTGTTTGCATTGATCCTTACACAAACAGTGAGTAACTCTAAAGAGTTAAACTCTATCCTAACTTTTTATTTCACTTAAATAATAGTCATTTATGTTCATCTAATACTATTATATAAAGTAATGTATTTGCTTCTAGTCCTATGTCACTTTTTAGTTTTAGAATCATTATTTTATCTCAAAAAGGGCTTCATTGATAAGCTTCTTCTCAAATAGATGACAACCCTTTTATTTCTATCTTCCACCACATGAAATAGACGTGAATTGTAAACTTGAAATTCTCATTAATGTAATTAAAGTGCAGCACATTTAACCTTCAATGATCAATTAAAATCAATTAAAATTAAAAACAATAAATTAAAATCAATGTTATCTCTGCATTCTCCAAGTAATTATAAATTTTGTATCTCTTCTTTTTTATATAGATTCAAATTTTAAACACAATTCTCTCTCTGTTTTTTAATCTACTCTAGCTAAAGTTTTTCTATATTGAAGATTGTAGATCCAAGCAATATTGTTAAAGTTGGACCGAATAATGAATCAAAAAGGTTTTTGGTTTAGTTTCAACCGGTTTGATCAGTTAAACCATCTAGTTGGACTAGATATATATAAATTTTTTTTATAAATAAGAAATAATTCATTTATTATTACATCTAAACTTTTTATATAATAAGTTTTATATTGAATCATTTGAATTATTTCTGACATTGATTGGGTTCAATGTTGTCGATTGCACACTGCTGAATAACATAAAGCCATAAAGCATAGCAATCCCATAAAAAAGAACTCTCTATCATTAACAATTGGTGAACTCGTGAACAAGACATCAACTTTTTCTCTCTCACACACACACTTTCTCTCTCTTTAACTTTCTAGAGCAACATAACCTACATAATCCCATGAGCTTCTTTTAGTTTCTGGTTTAAGCTCTTACTTTGTCTCCCTCTCTCACTCTTCAATGCCTCTCTCTTTATTCAGAGAAAGCAAGTCTCTCATGGAGGAATCGTGCCTGAAACTTGAGTGGAAATGCAGTGGCAAAAGCAGTAGGATGAGCGGTGGCTAACCGATGAGTGGTGGGATGAACAATAGCTAGTCGATAAGCGACAATCATTCTTACATTATGGAGGAGTGACTATTATGCATTTGAATGATATATATATATATATATATATATATATATATATATAAAATGATTGCTGGTTTAACTAAAATTGTTCGACTCTCTTAGTTTAACTTGATTTTAAACTAGCCTTGACCGATTCAACACAATCCAACCATGAAAACGGCTATGGCACTGAATCAAAGTTGAAATAAAGGCCGGTCATGGTTTTTGTGGTCGGATCAACTAGTCAAGTCCAACCCAAAGAATACTAGATCTAAGCCTCCCAAATATGACAAATTTGGATGACAATTCCACTTTAGAGGTAAAATAGAAAAAGTGATTACCTATATTCTCTCAATTCTCGCATTCTCTCTCTCTCTTTTTTTGCTACCCCCTCTTTTTTATTCCTATGTGTATTCAATTTTCTCTTCTCTCTACTATAACGACTGCTTCTCCCTTTTGTGTGGTGACCTCCCTTTATATATATATAACTTAGGGTTTTTAAGAGTGAGGTCAAAGGGTTGGGTTCTAAATGGGCCAAGGAATTTGTAGTGAGCAAAGGGCAACAATTTTCTAATTGAGCTTAAAAGAAATTAAATTTGGATAAAAAGTATTATTTTTTGCCATTCCCCAATTTAAACTTTCTTCATTTTAAATAATGAATTTTTATTTTTCTATTTTCTTTAACAAAAAAGCAACAAAAAAACATTTTTTTAAATTTTAATTTTAAAAATTTGGACAAAATTGGGTGCTAACAAAATTATTTAACTTATACATTGCACAAGTTAAAAAAGTTAGTTCAATTATTAAAGTTTCTAACTAGTTTTATATACTCATATAAGTGAACAAACTATATTTGCTACACTAATCATTAAAATTTAAGTTTGGTGTTCTCTATATTGATTTTCTATATATTAGTACCATTATTATTGCTATGTTTGGCCTATTTAACAAACTTATCATCTTCCAAGCAGATTGACACTATATTCATTTTGTACTTCCTCCTTCAATATATAGTTTTTTTGGTGATGAATATTTTGGGTGATCATTGTATTGGTTTGACTCCTTGACCTAAAGCAAGCAACCCAAACTAATCAATTAGAATCAGATTAGGTTGGATCATTGGGTCTAATCAAGTAAAAATGACTTAACTTGAGCTTAATTGTTTTGGGTAATGGGTGAGTGTTTGATGAACCAAAGGCCTAATAAATGACTTGATGAACCCGACCGTCCTTTTGCAATGCCATTTCACTACAACATCAATAAGACATCTGACATCCTTTCTCCTCCATTTTCAACCAATCCCTAAAGTCTCTAAAAGTGAATTGAATCCTCGAAGGACCAAACCTTGTTTACCTTTTTTGAAAGTAGCAAATCATAGATTGGATGGTTCTAGCTGGGCTAGTTCTCGACAGCATATATGGTGGCTATCTCTGAAATCAAATCCATTGGGGATCTTAGCCTTTCTCCTCCATTTTCATTAGGAAGAAGGATGATGTCAGAAGAAAATGAGAGCCACCATTGGGGTACTCACCCAATTGTTGATGATGGCCTTCGCTACCCACTAGTGATGTTGCCCTGTGACCGCTAAAAGGTACACAAGGGTTATCATCCTCCTAGTTCGTGTGTGCTCCTTGTCATAATCTAAACGATGTTGTTGTTTGGTCATGCTTGTGAGTGAAGATTATTGAAGTGTTCAATGTGAAATTTTCTTCAAGGTAGAAGAACTTGGAAACATGATAGGGAATTTGGATGTGGTGGTGAGCAAGTTAGTGGGATGATTTTAAATATTGGAAGAGAATAAGGAAAAGTTGGTACTTTTGTTAGTGAACGGAAAGAACAACAATGGGTTTTGAGATTTGAATGATCACACAAAGACAAAGAACAAGGAAATGTTGGTGCTTTTGTTTATGAATAAAAAGAAGAAGAAGTGGTCTAATCTTTGATACACTTATTTTAGGCTAGTAAGTTTGTTTCTTTTATTGGTTGAATTATTTATGAACCCAATGACTCGATCTAAACTAACCTGATTCAAGGTTGGTTTGATTTGGATTGACTAAAATAATTTTGTAAAATTGAAACAACCCAACTCAACTAGGATTGGTCTTTTTAAAATTAAAAAAAAAAACCTGAACCAAACTAACTTATGAGCACCCCTAAATTCATCTATGTTGATAATACTCATCATTAATATGTTTTTCAAAAAACAACACAGCCACATCAATTCATTTGACTTTTAGAGTATTTTCGATATGAATGATGTGGCAATTTTTATATCCATCAAAATATAACATAATTAATAACTCCGAGAAATGAAGTTATTTAGGCCTTGATTAGTTCACAATTGGTATTATGAGTTCTTAGATTCTATGAAATTATAAGTGTTTTGAGCTAAATTTTATTGGTTAAGTCTTAGTTCCTTCCTTGGACTAATTTATCTAAATTCTGGTGTTTATTCAATTGGTGTTCATACTTTTAAATGCCTAGATCTATTATGTGTATTTTTATGCATTTATGCATATTTGGAGCTTAAAGAGACCTAGAAGAAGGCCAAGGAAAGGAGTATTAGACCTAGCTTGAAAAGAAGAATGAGAACATCAAGTTCAGCAAGTGGCGCCGTGGTGCCACCACTCTGGTAATTGCGAGCCTGAGCTCGTAGGTGTACAACTCTAATCAATCTAGAGAGGTCAACGCCATGACGCCACTACCCACCATTGCAACATCACAACTTAACTATAAGAAATGTACTTGAGGTGTATGCGTCGTGGCGCCTAACAAACCAAGGCCATGACACCAAGGTCACAATTTAGCCCTTGATTTTGGCCCTTTTAGTTTAATTTTCATATCATTCTTTTATCTTTTGTTTTTCCTCAATTTTAGAGAGAGAGGGCTTGTGCTGGGTTTTCACATTCCTAGTGAGAGAGTCAACCTTAGCTTGAAGATCAAGGCTAAGAAGGAAGATCAAGTTCAAGGGCTCCAACTCTAGTTATTTCTTCCCATCTCTTTCTTAATTTTCTTTGATGGAGTTGTGTTAAGATGTAGGGTTTT
This sequence comes from Ormosia semicastrata, assembly GCA_029884595.1. Taxonomy (NCBI): domain Eukaryota; kingdom Viridiplantae; phylum Streptophyta; class Magnoliopsida; order Fabales; family Fabaceae; genus Ormosia; species Ormosia semicastrata. The sequence goes on along the minus strand of JAQQTO010000036.1, from coordinate 4,701,337 downwards.
TGTTCTTAATTCTTATGGATTGCAAGCCTATTTTCTAGGGGATCCTTTGGCTCCCATCATGTAGCTTGACTTTCTTGTGATTCCCATAAATTTGTTAATAATATTAGTTTTGTTTGTTCACTTCTGCACTTAATGCTCTTAATTGCTAGGCCACCAATTAAGTATTTCTCAGTGACTTTTATGAATCTAGATATAGATAATTGGATGTTAGACCTTAGTTGTGGATAATGCTTGTTCAATTTTTATCTTATGTGTTGGAAGAGTTGATTAGCCTATAAGATAGAAATATACCTATTGGTCTTGTACAATTTAATGAGACTTGTGCTTAATGAGTGGAACTTGGGTTAATGCACATAGACACAATTTATTAGGCAAGAGAAATATGGTTAATTGACCTAGATATAGGTTTTTAACTAAAGCAATGTCTTGGTTAATAAAACAACATTGTTAATAAAAATGGGAGTTGCATGATGTCAAGTGAAGCTGTGGGTGAAAATGGACCCCTAGGCTCTAATACACTGTCTCTACTTTCTTAAAATTTGGAAGTTATTTTACTTGTTTGAATTCTTGCATTTAGTAATTTGTTTGTTTAGCTAGTTGCCCATGTGTATTCAATAGCTTGGATAAGAATTTACTAATAATTGGTTAGTAGATAGCATCCTTTATTTCAATCCTTCGGGAAATGATACTCACACTCCTCATCTATATTACTTGTATGACTTGTGTACTTGTTGTGTCAAGAATAACAAATAAACAAAATAATAAAAAGAGTAAATATTTATTCTAATTTTTTAAAAATATATGTAATATTATATTAATTTTTTATTTATAAATACTGATCCAGGGTGAACAATGGGCCTAGCAAGGCCAAGTCCAGTAGGATTTTGGATATGACATACAATCATTAGGAGATGTCACTACCATTACCTATTATAGGAATATTTCCTTTAATACCACTCATTGGCCAGTACACCATATGAGGAAAATCCTAGGAAGTTTCCTCCAAGATATTTACAAGGCACCTAGAAGGATCAATTTGTCTGTAAGCCCAACTTGGTCCCCAAGATACTCTCTTCTATAAATAGCTATAGTAACCTCAAGGCTAAGGATCATTCTCCACTTACTCTACCCTCTCATACCCTTACTTACTTAAGCATTGAAGTGTCTTGCATGTACTCAACTCCCTCTCCAATGCATTCAAGAGGTTGTTGGATCTGTTCAATGAGGTTCCCATCACTCTCTCACTTTGGTACAGATCATTGGCGCCATCTTTGGGAAGAGGAAAACTTTTAATTCTACTATATTTCTTCCATGGCAAACACCTGCCGAAAAATTGCCACCAGCCAGGAGTAGCAGTGAGATATGGTATTGGCCTCTGTGATGGTAAGCTAGGACTGTGACAGGCTACCCCTACCCCTTGTGTGCGCTTTGTGGTCCAGAAAATGGACCCTGTTGCCTAAGAACAACTAGTCCTCCTTCCAATTCTTGCACAACAATGAGCAGGAATATCGGCAAGTCAGAATTTGACAAACTATAAGCTTTTTGAGATGTTGGCGAAGCAGCAAGGAAAGATTGTCGACCCCCTCCGCGTAGTGAACCTGTAGTGCATGGTTAAAAACAATGTAGGAGCTCGCATGGAACTTGGACCTCGGGTGAATCAACAGCCCCATGCTAATGGGATCCGCAAAGAGGGCTAGAATCCTCTACGGCTTTAGGCCCCTCACAACAACAAAGGACCCATTACCATTTCATCCACCCGCTCTCTGACTTCATCATAAGAGTCACTTTGCTATAGGGTTTCAAAATTTCCACTAGTATTACGACATATTATGAGACGACAGACCCTCAAGAGTACTTAGATGCATTTGATGTGCGTAAAATACACTAAGAACACGTGCACTCTATCGTCAAGTAATATAGGACTTAAGTCCCAATTATCGATCTCATAAGAAATAAGTGGTAATTACTAGATTCGTAAAACTCTTTGTTATCCAAATAATCAAAAGTGTATGAAGAAATTCAAGATAAAATAAAAAAATGTAGAAAAATAATGAATAATCAAACAAATAATATATAATCAATGAGAGAAAGATTAGGATGCAAGGCTCACTTGAATCCAATTATTCAAATTTTCTTTCATTTATGATGTAAGGTAATTTTTTTGTCAATATTCTCTTACCTGCTATTGAATCCCAATAGTCATGGATGAAATAATATTCTATTCCTAAATTAAATCACTTATTTAATCATTTAGCTGAATTAATTAGGAATGCATTAAGTTTCAATTCAAGAGATGAACTAACATATCTGTTAATTCTATTGGAAGGAAAAATTGATGGTTGGTCATTCACCAATCTAATCTTAGGCTTACCATATAGATCCACTCATTGAATGTTGATGGTCACTAGTCAAACAATGAATTAATACATGCCAAAAGTGATCAAGTTATGAAAAGAATGCAAGTAATATGATAGACCCTAAAAGAAATTATCTTAATCAAATTAGAAATCAAACTCAAATAATTAGGAAAACAAGATCCCCCATAGCCTTAGCTATGAGTTTAGAAACTCATGTTCAATACAAACAAACTCATATCACAATACAAACTCATGGAAAGAAAACTCAAAGAAAGGAGAAAACTAAAGGGAAAGAGAAATCAAAACCTCTTTTACAGTGATTATGATCTTCTAGCCTTCAAGAATCGAATCCTCCCTTCGAAGTTATCTTCCAAAGTCTATTGCCACGAAACTATTCTCTCAAGATTTAGGATTTTCTGCATGTTGTGCAAAGTGTAAAGTCTCGTGTGTTGAGTTTGGCGTAACTTTTCTAATTTATAGAAAATAACGTGTGTTGTTACGTGACCAGCACCTAGGCGCTGGATTATGGGCACTTAAGCACTAAGCCACGTAAGTTAAGACGTGCTACATTACGTTCTACGTGCTCAGGCGCTCCTTTCCTAGAGCTTAGGCGCTGGGACACTAAATCACCGCTGCTGCATACGCTTCGAGAGCTCAGGCGTTCCCTTCTCAACGCTCAAGCGCTGAACGTCTGATGAGATTTCTTTTTTTTTTCTTGCTTCTTTAAATACTCAGTCTTCTCCATGTGTAATTACCTGCCAAAAACACATAAAAACACGTAATAAGCACAAAATTAAAGAATGATAAAAACATGAGAAAACTTGAGAATAAAGTTTAATAAAAAATACCAAAAGATGATGAAAAACCAAGGAATTGAACTGTAAAAATATGAGATATTAAAGGTTCATCAACTCTCCCACACTAGAGCTTTGCTTGTCCTCACGCAAAGAATAAGAATCAACAACAAGAAACATGAATCAAGGGAAATTCCATAATTTAAAAAAATTCAAGTTCAGCTATCAAATCCAATCATGCAAAATCATTTAGCACTTAAAACAATTAGAAGCTTGAGTATAGCTTGCACCTTTTCTCTTTACCAAATAATTGAGGTCACTCATCTTTCTATCATTCAAGTGTTTAAGGACAAATAGATCACTCAAATTTCTCTTAAAAATGTAATATCATAGACTTGCTTATCAATCTTATCTCCACTTTCAAGTTCACATACAACACAAAAATCAAAAGGACTTCCTTTAGTTATAACGGGGCCAATGGTATAAAGAAAGGTAGGGAAAAGATAAATAAGGATAAAGAATGCTCGTGGATAAATCAATACAAAGCAGAATCGGGTTGAAAAGATGACAAATAGAACATAATGCACAAAGATATAACAAATTTTCACTTTCAACCCAGTATTCTCATTATTCTTCACCTACAAACTTCTTCTTTCTCTTTTTTCTCATTTTTCTTTTCTTTCTTTTTTTTTAATTTTATTTTTAACCCTTGAAGACAAAAGCAACCTTTCAAGACTTTTCAATCAACACATCAGATGCTCCAAAGAATTCAACCTGATTATTCAATTGGGTATTCAAAGAAATCAATTTCAGGTTCAAATGGGGCAGCTAAATGATTATTTTATCAATATAACTCCGAAAGTCAAGAAAGAATAAAGCTTAATTGCCTTAATCATATTTAAGTTTGTACGTGAATCATTAAAGTCTCAACAAGATATCAAAGCAAATTCTAGTGCACATCAAATAAGAGAAAACTCACTCTAGAAGGAAAATAGGATTTCATTTATGAAAAATCCAATCATTAAAGCTCAAAACTCACTTTTTGGCTAGAGTTAATAAAGAGAACAAAAGCAAGCAGAAACTACTCTCTCAGGATTAGGGATTTTCTGCATGTTGCGCAAAATGTAAAGTCTCGTGTGTTGAGTTTGGCATAATTTTTCTAATTTATAGAAAATAACGTGTGTTGTTTACGTGACCAGGCGCTGGCTTATGGGTGCTCAAGCACTGAGCCACTTAAGTCAAGATGCGTTGCGTTACGTTCTGCGAGCTCAGGCGCTCCCTTCCTAGCGCTCAAGCGCTAGGACACTAAATCACCACTGCTGAATACGCTTTGAGTGCTCAGGCGCTCCCTTCTCAGTGCTCAAGCGCTGAACGTCTGATGAGATTTCTTCTTTTTCTTGCTTCTTTAAATACCTAGTCCTCTCCATGTGTAATTACTTGCTAAAAACACATAAAAATACTTAATAAGCACAAAATTAAAGAATAATAAAAATAAGAGAAAACTTGAGAATAAAAGTTTAATAAAAAAAATACCAAAAGAAGATAAAAAAAACTAAGGAATTCCGTAAAAATATGATATATTAAAGGTTCATCAGCATTCACGTCATCCATGTTGCTTGTTGGGGACACCGACCCCATAATGTGTTGTACTTTTCTAACCACCCTTAAGAAAGTTGCCCTTAAGTAGTTCTTATCCTCGCCCCTTAAGTCCATCAATGATTTTTTTGAGTTGGCCTCGAGTTTCTTGACCTACTTTACCATGAGTAAAGCCCAACCCAAGATCTCGGCCAACCTTATTAATCTCAAGCATGGCAAGGACGAACCACTCAGAGACTATATAACCATGTTCAATAAGAAGTTGATGGAGATCAAGGACCTTATCCAAGTGATGGCAATGCATGCAATTATAGGCGGACTCCGTCTTGGAGGGTTCACCAAATTGTTGGCAAAAAGGCCACCTGTGGACCTCGATGAGCTGAAAAATCACTTTGAGAATTACTTTAACATGGAGGAGGTCTTAAAGGTGAAAAACAAGGCATGTAAGTTAGTAGAGACATCTTGCAAGAAAGATAAGGAATCAGAGTAAAAAGGCTCCCGAAATGGGCCAAGGGGACCACCATAGGAAAAATTTAATGATCACAATTGTATCACCTTCAAAAACATGTTAGACTTGAAAATGGTTATAGAGGTAGCCTAATACTTGCTTAACATGCCTGTTAAAATTTGTAACCTTCTTAGCAAGTTTAGTCGCATTATTGAAACACTATATGTGAAAATAAATGTTATTAGCCCAGAATTTGACTTAAACTGCTTAGTTAATGAAAATAAATGTAAGAAATTTATTTCTAAGTCACAAATGTATGAAAGATTATGTGGTTAAAATTTAAGGATAATCAGAGTTAGTTTGATATTTTTAAGCCTACTGAGAGTGTATTTTAATGTTAGATTGACTAGTCGCAGATACAAAAAAATATGAAAATGGTAAAATAAGATTTTTGGTGAATCCTTGAATTTATTCTAAAGTTTTTGGAAGTTAAGAAACTTGATTTGGTGAAATTTAAGTATTCTTAACAAATCAGACGTACCATCCTAAATATCTAAAGAGGCCAAAAGCCTCACGTTTCTCTCTTTCTGCCCTTAACTTTCTGAGTTCCGTGGGATATTTTATCCCTCGTTCTCATCGTTTCTCATGACTCCTAATAGGAAAATACGAAGGAAAAGGAAAGAAAGAAGATAGAGGAGAAGCAACAGCAAACAAAGAAGGAAAAGATGAGGAAAAAGAAGGAAGAGGTGGAGAGGAGCTCTTGAGTTCATTTCTTTATGGAAACTAGAGGTAGGGGAACCTTGTTTCATACCTCTTTTTCCTTCTTTTCTTGTTTTTGCTTCATGTTTGATGGTGAACAAAAAAGGGGTTTTGGGTGAGTTATGAAGTATTTCTTGTTGGTTTGTACTTCTTATGGCTGAGTAGGTGGTGTTTGTGGTTTAGTTTGATCATGGGTATGACTTAGAACATGTTTATGTCTTTGTTGCTCCATGAAGGTTGAGTTAGAAAAATGGATTTCAAGGTGGAGCTTTTGATTCATTTTTCAATGTGTTTGTGTTTTGAATGGAGAATGTGAAAGTTTCTTTGGGTTTAGTTACCATGTTTGTGGTTGAAAACCACTAAGAACTCATAAGTTGATGAATCAAGTGAGGAAAGAGGAATGGGTGCCCTATTTTTTTGGTACAACATGCACTTGATAACTGGTTATTGCATGGCATAATCGATTATCTGGCTTCCTTTTTGTTTCTATGTTTTTGTGTGAGGCACATAACCGGTTAGGGAAAAAGGCCTAACCGATTATTTTATTTGGCAGAGAACTTCATTTCTCTGATAACCGGTTAACCAAAGTGGCTAATTGATTATCTAAATCCTCCAAAAGGTTAAGAAATGGGTCCTAACCGATTATCTGAGGACATAATTAGTTAGGGGACATGCAAAAAATAGAATTTTGCATAGTCCTGAATAATTAGTTATGGACTTCCGAAAACAAAGTTTTCTGTTCTTGGGATTCATTCAAAGTATGTTTAGATTATGTAATGGATAACCATGATCCAAATGAGATAATTAAGCATGCTTTTTAGTGTGTACTATGAGACTCTAATAGAGGTATTTAATGACGTAATAATGTGATGAATGTAAATCAATTGATATATTAATTATTATATTAATTAGTATCATTGTTGTTCATACTTGAGATAATGAATGTAAATCAATTGGTATGCTAGTTATTGTAGTAATTGACATCATTGTTTTTCATCCTTGTGGTTATGAATGTAAACCAATTGGTACGCTAGTTATTATGGTAATTAACATCATTGTGTTTCATACCTATGTTTGATGGAAGATGAGGTCCTCAATTTTGGGTGATCATTTGTGATTGTAAGTGAATAGGTAACATTCCTTCCCTATCATAACGATGAGCTGAGGATGGTCCATTCCCTCACCATCTGGAGAAACATCTGGAACTGGGTTCCAGTGCTTGTTCAAGGTTTAAGGAACCGGGTTCCTTTACTTTGTTCAAGGCTTATGACATATCATGACATTACCATGAAACTGGGTTCCCGTAAATGGTATCATGACATTATTCTTCACATATTTAGGTTATTGCATAGGCATAAACATAAGACATAATTTGGCATAAACATGACAATTGTGTGGGCGGTTGCTAACCATGACATATTCATGACATTGTAATTGTATGGGCAACTACTTATTTTAAAGATTGTGACGATGATTGCGAGTATTGTGTGGAAATGAGTTTTCTATATAAACTTATAAAAATGATATTCTATTTCAGGAAAAGAAAGGAAGTGGTTTTGGCTTTTGCCATCTTTCTAGAGATATTGTGTTTTTACTTGATGTTTTTTCGTAAAATAACTGAAATGATTGTGATGACATGTTTTATTGTGAAACTACCTAAAATATGTGATTCTCATCCCGTGTGTTGTGTTTCCATAATGATTTTAAGGAAAAAGACTTATGGATAGTTAAACGCAAACAGGAGATTGGAAAGCTTAACTTAGTTTTACTTTGTAGTTTCTTTTTGAAAGATGTATATTTTGTGCTTTGAGAGGCCTAATTTATAATCTTTGTACATGTTTTGTATTTATGAGAAATGTAGACGTTATGTATATATTCTTCTGTTCGTGGCTCATATTTTCTTATTATTTGATATGGTTATATTATGTTAGAAATGTTTTTAGTAGTTGGTAGCATGTCTTGATCTAATTACTATGGTATAATATAAATTATATTGTTATTATTAAATTTGAGATGTTACAACAATCTCCTCAAGGTACCCAGCAGTAAAATCTTTGAGAAGTGTATTATACAGAAATCTTCGACCTCCCCAAATCAAGAAAATTTATATATTTATTTTTTATTTATTTATTTTCCTTTACAATAAGAGATTCTTGTATGAGAACTTCATATTTTTGGTATATAAATCAACTTTTGACATGTGTAAAGTTACGTGAATCATATTAAAAATATATATCTCTCTATCAAAACTACCTTGTACATGTCAAAAATTAATTTATATACCAAAAATAGAAAATTTTCACCCAAAAATGTTTTCTAACTGATGACTTGTTTTATTTAACTTTTTCTTATCAAAATTCAAAAGGTAGCAAAAATAATAATAGGTATTTAAGGATCTACGTAAGAGCAACCCACCCCACCCCAGCAAAATATTTTATTTTTGTTTTATTTATTTCCCTTCGTAACACTTGCGGATTGATCAATTCGCATTTGTTATTTTCTGTTCATGTATGTAAATTTATTTTCTTCATATATTAAATTAAAATGTTACAATAAATGCTGATAATTGTGATACAAACAATATAAAACTATATATATTTACACATAAACAATTGTAAATATTTATATGTAATTATGATAATTAAGAGTGTTCAAGATCTAACTTATCTTACAAATTCAGTTAGCCTAAAGTTAATTAAAACTGGTTCAAGTTTTAGAAATTAGACTTAATGTATTTTTGAGTCGATTTTAAGTTATACTTCGAATTGTCTAAACTCAGTTTGATATTTTAAATTATTTTAAAATTTATATTTTTTTATAATTAATTATAAATAATAATATTTCTTAACTTAAATTAATAATTTTTACATAATATGATAATATATTTATATTAATTTTATTTATTTTAAAATATATATTATAAAATATACCTTAATTTTAATTTTTTATTTTATAATTTTATAACTTAATTATATATAATATTTAAATTTATATATTATGTTTATATATCGAATTAACTCAATTTAGATTAGATTATTATCATACCATGATGAGATCAAATTCAAATTCAAAAAAATGATTCAATTAAAATTTTAAGTCAAATTCAAGTCAAATCAAATGTACACCCTAGTGTTAAGTATAAATCATTAACTTTATTCAACTAAAACAACTAACATCTATTTGCCCAGTTGTACACATCTATTTACAACTATATACAATACATAATCTATAACCATCGTTGCTTTTGTTCTTATTCATTCATGGGTTTAATTGGGAGACCAAATGGTAATCGTGTTCTTGAAACATTTGTCATTTTCCTACATTTTGTCAAAAAAAAAACAATTGTCAACTTTAAAAGTTATACTTGTAATTTATTTAAAAAACCTGAAAATTAAACAAATGTATACATTGTAAGAATTCTTCTCACTTCTTTGTACATGTCATCGTCAATAAATTCTCGAGTTTTGAAAAACTGCATAATAACTTATACAATGACATAAATATGACATATTTAAAAAAAACTTATAATATAATTATTGAATGCATAATGGATTGTCACTTCGAGAAGGCATATATCTTAGGATTTTTTATCAAATTGTTATTAAAATATTACCTTTTTAAAATTATATATCAAAATACTATCTTTTTTGTCCAATGTAATATTTTTTATTTTTTCTATCCACGTGAAAGCACCAACGTAGATGGTGCTATCTACATAGACAGGAAAAAAAATAAAAAATGTCATGCTATAAGTGTTTTTCACGTAATAGCGCCAGACACGCTGGAGTTATGGATGTAGTAACGCTTGACGCGTTAGCGTTACCAGTATATGCCAATTTTTTTTTAAAATATAAATACAAATAGAATTATTCTCTTATTATTTTACCGCATTCAATTGCTTTATTGTAAATTTTACTTTTTACGGCATAGAAATTTTTAAGCATACAATAAACAAAATTGATTTATAATTTACTTATAACCTGCGATTAAGTTAAAAAAAGTGTAAACAAATATAAGTATGTCAAAATAATGTAGGATAAATTTGTGACCACTCAAAACTAGGCCATGACCGGTTCATGGGCTAGAATACCAGTCTAACAAGCCTATCAAAATCAACTAACCTTAGTAGTTCAAACTTTTCGATTCTATGGGAAATTTGACAGAGTTTTCTCTAAAAATTTGATGTTCCCAAAAGTACATCATTCTGTTTAATGAAACATATCCATATATATTTAGATTTTCAAATCAACAGAGCATCTATAGGATGCATAACAAAAACATATGTACATATACATACAGTCATTCCAGATTAAGGAAATGTGATAAAAGGTATATAATTTAATCCAAGTGTAATGACCATATCAATGAGAATGGCCAAGGTCAAAATGTGGTGACCTGTGAAAGGGATCAAAAGAAGGTCTTGACTGTAATGAGTGAGGATATGGTGGGTAACCCATATATGGTAGGTATGAAAATGATGGTGTAAGAGTAACAGTCAAAGGATATGCTGGGTAAGTAGGCGGTGGGTATCCTGTAGTTGGTGGGTAACCTGTAGGTGGTGAGTAACCTGGATATAGTGGGTAAAATGTAGGTGGTGGTTGACATGGTGGGTAAGTAACAGTAGTAGTAGTGGTTGGGGACTGAATCCTAGGCGCACTTGAAGAATTAGAGTCCTCTGAATGTCAAAATTGTGTCCGAGTACTCGCTAACCCTATCCTTCTTCTATGGTGCGTGCTCTGTTCTTCAGACTGCTCGGGTGGCCCTGGAATTTCATCTATAGGAGGAGTTGGATGAAGTTGCACCATTGTAATGCAATCATGCTCCTTCAATGAAGATAAGATCTCCTCGGCAGATTCTTGAAGGCTAACTATACTAAATCTTGAATTAGGATTCGTAGCCCAAGTATATAGATTCTCTGCAATGTCAACCTAAGAAATAGATATAACATATGTTATCATCAATACAAAATATATTCAGTAAGGAGCAGAACATGTTGCTAAATAACTTACCATAACCCAATAGATGCACTAGTACGAGAAATCCAGCATCTAGTAATTCTTTTATTCTAATGCATGTACTCAGAATGTGCAGTGAGGGGAGTTTCCAATGGCCTTCTAATAACACAGTTCTCCCTTCAAATCTCCCAAGTGGCAATGTGTACAAGAAGTGTATTTAACTAATTCTCATCATGCCTTCCCGTCAATGTTATTGAGTGCAAATCGTCAAGTTGGTGAGGTCTCCTTGGTATAGGTTGGTCCAAATCAAATTAACGCATTTCCCTGTTTAGATGATGCCACTCAACAATGCGAAAAAATATGAGAGGGACCACTATTAGTATTATTTCTCTACCAGCCACACAAAAAACTAGTAGTGACGCCACAATCTCATCTGTGTATAACTGCCATATAATCTGTAAAATGATATGTATAAAGAATTAGAAAGAAAGACAAAGTAACTTATTTAAATCAACGTAAGTCAATACTGAATTCATCATTCTTCAATTCATCAAAGAATCGGCAATAATATTGAAGCACCCCCATTGGGGTTTCATTCAAAACCTTATGTTTATGCCATCTATTTCAATGTCGAAGTCATATAGTGTGAACAAAAGTAGTATATATAACAAACTAATATAAGCAAATAATATATTGAGAAACTTACTGAAATCCCAATGGACGTAGGTTATCACGATCAGCAGCATAGGCAGCCAAAAGGTTAGGATCAGTATCATCAATCAGTATAAGGACAAGATTGGGAAATCTATACCATGCCCAATACTACAACAAGATGCAAGCACCATCAATCTCATGCACGTTATAGTCTGTGGCTTTGCAAAGCTCCCTATACAAGTACGGTAAGACCACAAATCCTCAACTGTATGTCCCAACAATGGTAAAGTCTTCTAACAGGGGAAGGAACATCATGTGCACATATCTACCAGAATGATCAAGAAATAACAAACCCCCAATCAACTTAAGTATATATGCCCGTGCACACTGCTGCACGTAAATATCATCATTGTCATCTGTAATTCATCTATGAAATCTGCTCCAAAGCCACGACATATCAACACGTGCACCTAATAATTATGATGCATCTAGCTCCGAACTTAACAAATCAACACATAGGTCCATCCAATCGTGACGGTGGGTACGACTAGTAACTACATCATCGTCAATAGGAAGTCCCGATATGATACCAATATCCTCCAACATGATGGTGCACTCTCTAGTAGGCATGTGAAATGTATGTGTCTCAGGGCATCATCGCTCAACCAATGCAATAATCAAGAAGTGATTGATAGTGCAATACCCCATGTGGGCAACCCCCATGAAGCCAGTCTGTTGTAGATATGGAAGCATCCACTCATCTGGGTCCATATGCCTGAATTTATGAGCACGTCTAACACGCAAATGATGGTCTTCTTTTCCTTACCATATAGGTTGCGAAACATGATACTCTTGCAACTTTAGTACTGAAGGGTCCTCTAGTCTTGGGTTCAAGTGGAATGTCATGTCTCACTCTGTAATGTGACAAATAACAAGAACAATAGGTAAGTCTTCAAATGATAAGACACTAAGAAAAAAAATATACTTATTAACCATGAGTTACCGAATACAAATTAGAAGGCACTTCTAAAAGCAATGTGAGATGGTGATTATAAAATTATGATAATGATTATACAATGATTATAACATGATAATGAACTAACATTATAAAATACAAATTAGAATACACAATGATAATGAACTAACACACACTGATAATCATGATACACAATAATAGTTAACTAATACACACTGATAGTCTTCAATTACATACTGATAGTCATCTAATATAAGATAGTGATTATAAAATTATGTCCTAGCTCAAGTATATGACCCTTCTTGGTCATTCGTCAAGGAAGGTGATCCACCACGACGACAACTACGAAAATTATGTCCAACTTTATGGCAATTGACGACAATTATATCTTTGTCTAAGTCCTGGTTCGCGCTAATCCATCTTATTTCTAAGTCGAGTTGATTTGGGTCGACCTTTAGATCTAAGCAATTGACGATCAAGCACCAATGTAATCTCTGGAGCTGGTGGCTACCATGGTTCATCCTTAATGATTCCCCAATCAACCTCATAAACTCTATATATATTTTTCATTCTGTAAACCCTATGCACATATTGGAAAGGGTTAAGTGCCCTAGAAGCACAGGCTATTATTGCATGAGAGTAAGGGAAATGTAATGCTTGAAACAACCAGTAGTCACACCAGTCTTCTTGAAGGTTTAAAGAATATTTAATTCCACTCTCTTGTGTTATAGAGTTGAATGCTTCTTCGACCAAAAATCTGGTTGATTGTATATTATATCGACGGACTTGGTGGGAGCTTGCCTTTTGCATGTTGACATTCTAGTTTTTCATAAAATCATCAGTCCATTCTGCCCCAGCAATGATTTTCTCGTTTGCCTCATCTTTTTTATTAACAAAGTACTTTATCAATTTGTAATATGTCATCTGAACCAATGTAGTTATTAGTAGATTTCTGTCACATTTCAACACTTCATTGATACACTCTGATAAGTTTGTTGTCATATGACTGAATCTGTGACCACCATCATATGCCAAACTTCATTTTTCTTTTGGAGTCGAATTAATCCAATTTGCCATATTAGGAGTAGCGGTCATCTTTTTCAACTTAGCCTCAAATTTGTATGCAATTGATTCGTACCCTAATATAAAAAATTAAATGAGTTGGTGTTAGTAAATAAGTTTTAGTATAGTCAATTTAAATAGAAATTGGAAATTTTAAATACTTGTGTTAATTAGATATTTCTTTAGGGCCACATTGTGGAACTGGTTGTTAAAATTGCTACTAATATGTCGTATGCAGTAAACATGATGCATATGCGGTGGCTGCCATCCTAAATGTGGATTCGCCACTGACTGTATGATGCATTGATGTCGATCAGATATCAAGCATAAGCTCTGTTGTTGTGTGACATGTGTTCGAATTAAAACTAAAAACCAACTCCAAGCATCCATTGTTTCTCCTTCCATAATGGCAAATGCAATTAGTAGAGGGTTTCTATCTCCATCTTGTATTGTTGTAATCAATAGTTTATGATGATATTTATCATACAAATGAGTAATGTCAATTTGAATAATGGACTTGCAGTATCAGAATCCAACAATATATGGTTTAAATGTCCAAAATAAGCAACAACAAAAAAATACTTGTCTCGAATAGTCAACTTTGTTGCACTCAACAAATTCAACAGTTTGCAACTCCACCACTATGTCTGGTATGTCTCTTTGCATGACAGCTAACCATCTAGGCAACACCTCATAAGATACATCCTAGTCCTAAGAAACCTTCACAATGACAATTTATTTTGCCTTCCAAGCTTTCCGATATGACACTTCATATCCAAATTGACTTCAAATCTTTTCAATAATCAAGCATATAGGTACGTCAGGTTTTTGCTTAACCATCTCCAAAATGCAAGAACAGATCATAACAAAGTCTAATTTCTTATGATCTTGTGACAAAGATGGTTGACACAACTATGAGGTCCATTATATTTTGTAATTTGTCATATGTTTGATTTCTTGCTTTGAATGACCCTGATTCTCCAATTATAACCATCAGCATATTTGGGGCACTTATCAGTTAGCCTCTATGTATCAGAATTCTCAACCTTGTAGTTCTGATGTCTACTAATCGAATAATATTTTAGGGCCAACTTGACAGCACCTTTAGATGAAAATTACAACCCAACATATAATTCTTCCTCTAGCCTCCAAATACCACAATGATCTAATTCAGGAAAATTATCAGGTGCACTCAATGCATCCCAATTGATTTGAGAGAACTAAAGGCATGGAACCACAAACATAGATTCAGGAGCAATAAACAATGAAAGAACTTGTTCCTGTAAATTTACTTCAGCATTGATAAACATAATTTTTATACATTAATTAACCCTCACATTTAGTCTCTTGAATCTCTTATATGTTTAATTAATTAGTTTTGATCACATTTTATAAGTTTAGGCTCAAATTGGGCTTAATTGATTTTTCTAGCATTATTAGGATTTTACATTATTTCTGTATTTTAGTCATATCTTGAGTTCTAGATATATAATAATTATAACTTTTATCTTATAGAAAATTTGAGAGAAAGCTCTACAACTTTGTTGAAAAGCTCGAAGTCTGAATCGGAGGTCTAGTGGGTCAGATTAAGCCACAAAGTCAAAACTCAGGTTCTATCGCGTAACCCGAGCAGTGTTCACTAATTGATCCATAATTCAGGTTGTAGGTGTGATATGGACCTGAAACTAGTGGCATTCAAAATTTAATACATAGATCTTAAATTCTTATGAAGATCACGAATTAAAAATACAACGTTTTGATGGTGTTTCACCCCTGTGAAGTCGGCTGATGGGATCAGAGACTTGTTAAGAGTGAATTGGGCATGACTCTCTCATCTTAAGCCCAATTGAAGTGATTTCGATGACCAAGGAAAGCTAAGAGGCAGAGGATTAACTTTAACCTATGAGAAAATTAGGATTCTTAATTTTTAGATCAGTTATTTTTGTATAAATAGGGAACCCAAGATAGATAGAAACCCAAGCCATTTTTACTTGATTCTTCGACCTAGAGTCTTCTTCTTTCTTTTGCAAATTGTGTGTGGCAGCCATGGAGAGCTAATTATCTGAAATCAATCCAAGGATCTTGAGGAAATTCTGGTTTGGCAATGAGATTTTGTTGCTAATTTCATTTTTGAATTGAATTAATTATCTTCTTCTTCTCTTGATTTGGATTTTGAATTACACGATTAAAGATTTCTGTTGTGTGATGTGAATTGATTGAATCCTTAATCCTAATTAAGATTTATGATTAAATTATGATTGATAATTATGATTTAGCCACGTGAATTGAAGAAGGTTAGGTTGGCAGATTTGGTAATCTAGGTTAATTGAATTCTGGTAGTTAAGCTAACATAGGTTGCATGATTCTAGCGATTGCGGATTTATGAATTGTTTATTAGTTAAATTTTAGGTGATTATCTAGTGTTGAATTTTATATATTTGATGCATAGATTTTGGTCAATCATAGATTAACCAATTAATTCAATCAAGATGCATGTTTAGTGATCGATGATAAGCCAACTAGATTTCTGACAGTTTCTTGGATTGATTGCTTTGTAATTTGATTTTCTTTCTTATATTTAATTATTATGTTTATATTCTGCATACACAATCCCCCCTGTATGATCTTGATTTGCTTTGATGGGTATCTTGATTCATAAGAGACGACTCGGTTTGCTGCTTTATACTACAAGTTATCGGTAGAACTGGAATTTTATTATTTGGTTGAGCTCGATACTCAAGCCAAGCGTCAAAAGTGATCTTCTTCTAAGTTAGTATCTGAATTCTCACCCTCAAACATCTCTCATTCATCTTCACTTGTGTGAGATAATGCATCTCTAATAAGTGGATTATCAGTTTCAAAGTCCAACTCAGATGATCTCAATTCAAGTATTGCAATGTAACAACTTCTTGAGGTTGGAGTAAGGGAGCAACATGTGACATAGAGAATTGAGTATTGATTAGGTACGATGATTTAGGAAGATTAGAATGACTAACTTGGATTTTTGTTTCAGAAGGAGCTTCAACATGCTCATTGTGCTCACTCGTTTCTATCTAACATGCAACTCCATGGAAGTTAAGTTCGGATGCTGATCAAAACAATCTATCATGCAAGCAACATCTTCATCATCTTCTAATGGAAAAGCTATCTATCCCAGTACATTGCTCCATTGTGGAAATCGATACACAACACCGGACATGTTTATTTTCTTGGAGCTTTAATTTTAAATGAATTCTACTTTTCAGAAGCTCAAAAGTCGTATCACGTCTAATCATGATAGACTTAGGACGAGGACCTTCATACATTATACCCTAGTCACCTTCATACATTCTCTCATTGTAGTAAATGAGAACAACAAGGTGTTTTGTCATCTTAATTTCACTTCTTAAACTTCTGAAAAATAACAAAACAACAAGTATGAAATCAATCAACACATGTGTCAGCTGAAACAAAATTGCTACCCATAATAATGAATTCATATTATTAATTTTCATAAGAAATTGTTTTTCTAAATCCTACTAATTTCAGTTTCAATAAACCCATAATTTTAATCAATTGAAAACAAAAAAAAAATACATAATCAGCACATGTGTCAACTAAATTTGTTACCCTAATAATATTCAAGCTATTAATTTTTGTATGAACAAATTTCCAAAAACCTCCTAACCAACAAAATTAGTCAACAATAAAAAATATACAATACACAATTCACATAATTACAATAAAAAATAAGTTATAATTATAACAATAAAAATAATGAGCAATAACAATAGAAATAATAATAAAAATAATTCAATGATGAATAAAAATACTTATATATGTTAAGATCCAAATGTCTTTCTCACAAACTACTGCCAAATGAGGGTTTGGGAGAGTTTAGAGAGAGAAAAAGTCTAGAAAAATGTGAAAATTTAATAAATGAGGAATCTGTGCGTGAGAAGGAGAGAAAAACTCTATTTATAGTGGCGTGCATGGATAACGTCAATATACGTGACGTTATTACATAGATAACGCCAATATGCGTGGCGTTATCCATGTAATAACGCCAATATGCATGACGTTATTACGTGGATAACATTTACAACTTGGTGTTTCCACATAAGTACCATCAGCCGTTTTGGCGTAATTATGAGGAAAGCGCCAAAGTTGTTGACGCTATCTAAGTGGACAGAAAAAAATAAAAAAAATGTCACACTTGATAAAAGAATGACATTTTAGTATATAGTTTTAAAAAAGTGATCTTTTGATAAATAATTTTGTCATTAAGGACAGTTTGATCAAAAACTCAGATATCTTATTTTGCATGAAATTTTCTATTAGTACAAAATTTCAAATTTTAATTTATTATTAGCGAACAATTATATATTATATTTTATGATGATTTTTATTGTAAAATAATAATTACCTGATATCATGAATATGGCAACTATTGTTTGATGTTGCATCTCCAAGTTTCCTATTTTAGTAAAATAAGTAGTTAATATTGCTTTAACATGTAAAAATACTACAACCCATTCTATAATGGATCTTAATTTTCCATATAACATTTGTTTGCCCACAAAAATCATAGTAGTTTAGTTATAACTATGCCATAATAATGTTATCAATACAAATGCATAAAAAAAATATTTTGAGCAGTTAAAAAAAATATTTTGAGTGGACATATTATCTTACCATTTATTCTTTTGAGTCAATAGTTCTTTTTTATCACTTTCCAAAGTTGAGTTTTATTTGCTATTATTGTGATTCCTCATTCAATAGAATATATTTTTAATCGATGAACATGCTGCAATAAATTTAAAAAATTAGTATAGATAACAATGACATAATAATATTAAAAATAAAAATTTACTATAATTTTATTTAACCTTGTTGTCAATTGAAAACATTGATGCGAGTGATTGCTCATTCTTTCAAGTATACAAAAGAATTTCAAAAGAGGAGATTTGCATGTTGTGACTGCAAGATCAATGAAAACAATTAATTAAAAATTAGTTTAGTGTCTTTTTAAAAGTAAGTATTAAAATTAAAAATGATATTCAGTTAAACTAATTCAATAAAATACATTTTTCACTTAATAATACTCAAAACGTTAAATTATTTGGTATATTATTTATTTTCAAATTGTAAAAGGGTCATAATAAAAGAAAAAACTCTATCATTTTAACTTGATCTTATCGAAAGGTAATAAAAATAATAATAAGTTTTTAAGAATCCACGTAAGAGCAGACCCATCTCACCAAAATCTTTTATTTTTGTTTTATTTTTTATAAAAATAATTTTGAGAGAGAACTTCATATGTTAAACATGTAAATAAGTTTTTAATATATATAAAATTATGGATCATATTAAAAATATACATTTTTCTATTAAAATTACTTTACACATGTTAAAAAATAGTTTATAAATTTAAAATAAGAAAATCTCATTCAAAATTTTATATAAGATTTTTTTATTTAATTTTTCTTATCAAAATTCGAAAGGTAGTAAAATTAATAACAGGCTTTTAAGGATCCACGTCAGAGCAGACCCACCCCACCAAAACCTTTTATTTTTATTTTATTTATTTCTCTTCATAACATAAGTCATGAAACTTGGAGAAATGTGCAACGACGTAATACCCATCCCCTTCGTACAACGACTTCTTATGAAAAATGATCGATTTACATTAATTTTTTAAATTTTTTTACATATTATCTTTTTTAGAAAAGGAATGAAAAAGAAATAATATATTATAATATATTTTTTTATTTTATTATTTAAATAAAAATTAATATAAAATTAATATAAAAAAATAATGTGTGAAAGTCACTAATTTCTTATATATAAGTTGCTAAAGAGGCAAAGACAAATTGTCATCGTTAGTCCCACTCCCCTACATTCCCCTAATTCATGTAGTATGAGCAATTGAGCTCAGACCGATGAGAAATTCTTGCATGTATACAAACCTAACACATCAAATCACAATTAATTATTATATGATAACACAACAAAATAAACCCTACTCAAATCAGCTCATCATAAAATAACCAAGTCAGAAAAAAAAAAAATCAGCTTCTCTGTTCTCCCTCCTCCGAGTGCCTTTCTTCTTCTTTGAAAAGCCACTCCACCTTTTTCCAGAGCAGAGTAACTGTTACCCTTTTTCAACCAAGCAAGCATCTTTACTATTAAACATTAATTTAGAGTTTTGTTACCCATTCTCTGACTGGATAAGACCAGGCCAAACAGAAATGGAGCAACATAGTTGAAGACGAGAAATGGGCTTTGGTTAAAGGGTCTGTTGCAGAGTGGGGTGTCCACTTTCATCCATTGTCCGCAAGGTCTACTAAAGAGATGGTAGGCATATCAATGACAAGGGAACGTTCCCAACACACCTCCAAAATCTCCTCCTTCTGTGCTGTTTCTGGGACTTGAGAGAATAATTGATTTTTATTCTTTGATACAGAGAGAATAATTAGTTGGGACTTTAAATTCACAGTTCAAATTAGTTTTTTGTATTTTTGTTTTTCTTTTATCAAATTAGCAGAAAAAGAAGATTAAGGTTGCTTTATTAATTTGGCCATAAGAAATATTCTATGACACAAATTAATCTATTGATGATGATATGACCAAGATAAGCAATGGGAGGAGAGAGGGAAAACACAGAAGCTGGTTTTTTTTTTTTTTTTCAGTTGTATTGTGAAGAGTGAGTTGAGTGGGTCTATTTTGATGTGTTAACATATAATAATTGATTGTGCCTAAATCTAATGTCTTTGGTATGTATTCATGCAAGAATTTTTCTAGATTATCACAGATTTGCTCCTACAAACGAGAAGCCTCATGTTCCAATCCCATCGCTCCATGCCCTAGTTTAAAAATTTAGCTATAACTATCTATGCTTTACAACAAAAACACGAGGGTTTTTGTCCAAATAGTGTAATTTTATAAATTATTTATTAAATTAAGATAATTTTTAAATTATTTAGTAATTTGATGTTTTTTTGTCACGTTATCGCAACTGTGATCGTGGTAGGAAGGACAAAATTTAAAAAATTAGGAGTTGCTAGTAATTTTATTTAAAATAAAAAAAATTAGAATTTTTTTTTTCAAAATAGTCTTCAAAATTAGATTAGATTCAGAAGTTGGTTATGCATAAGAAATGAAGGAGACTTAACCATATAGTATCCTTAATACATCCATTCTAAAACGGTTATCTTAAATTAGTTGTGTAAAAGTTGATAACTCTTAAAAAAAATTATTTTACCCCTTTTCAGAGCATAAAATGAAATTAGTAGATAAATTATAAAAATTTAATTTTAGCTTGATAGAATAAAGATTCTATTTTTACATATCCTCAAATGTAACGAAAAATTCAAAATCATGTCGTTCTTTAGAAAAATAATTGTGGGTTGGTTATTTTTAATTTTAAAAAAAAATTGTTTCAAAAATTCATTTAATTTTTATTTTATTAAAAAAATGGATCATCAAACTATCACAATTAAGATGATTTTTTTTATTAAAAAAAATTAACAAACTGTTACAACTCAATTATCTCGTTTTATTCTTCTCAACAATGTTCAATGTTTAATAATATTTCACAACACCGGACACGTTGATTTTCTAGGAACTTTAATTTTAAATGAATTCTACCTTTCAGAAGCTTAAAAATCGTATCACGTCTAATCATGATAGACTTAGGACGAGGACTTTCATACATTAAACCCTCTCCACCTTCATACATTCTCTCATTGTAGTAAATGAGAACAACAATGTGTTTTGCCATCTTAATTTCACTTCTTAAACTTCTGAAAAATAATAAAACAAGATGTATGAAATCAATCAACACATGTATCAACTGAAACAAAATTGCTACCCATAATAATGAATTCATACTATTAATTTTCATAAGAATTTTTTTTCTAAATCCTACTAATTTCAATTTCAATAAACCCACAATTTTAATCAATTGAAAAAAAAAAAACATAATCAGCACATGTGTCAACTAAATTTGTTACCCTAATAATATTCAAACTATTAATTTTTGTATGAACAAATTTCAAAAACCTCCTAACCAACAAAATTAGTCAACAATAAAAAATTATACAATACACAATTCACATAATTACAATAAAAAATAAGCAATAATTATAACAATAAAAATAATCAGCAATAACAATAGAAATAATAATAATAATATTTCAATGATGAATAAAAATACTTATGTATGTGATGATCCAAATGTCTTTCTCGCAAACTACTGTCACATGAGGGTTTAGGAGAGTTTAGAGAGAGAAAAGGTCTAGAAAGAATGTGAAAATATAATAAATAAGGAATCTGTGCTTGAGAAAGAGAGAAAAACTCTATTTATAGTTGCGTGCATGGATAACGTCAATACGCATACGTTATTACGTGGATAACGCTAATATGTGTGGCGTTATCCATGTAATAACGCCAATGTGCATGACGTTATTACGTGGATAACATTTACAACTTGGTGTTTCCACATAAGTATCGTCAGCCATTTTGACGTAATTATGAGGAAAGCGCCAAAGTTGTTGACGCTATCTACGTGGATAAAAAAAATAAAAAATGTCACACTTGATAAAAGAATGACATTTTAGTATATAATTTTAAAAAAGTGACATTTTGATAAATAATTTTGTCATTAAGAATAGTTTGGTCAAAAACCCAGATATCTTATTTTGCATGAAATTTTCTATTAGTACAAAATTTCAAATTTTAATTTATTATTAGCGAACAATTATATATTATATTTTATGATGATTTTTATTGTAAAATAATAATTACCTGATATCATGAATATGGCAACTATTGTTTGATGTTGCATCTCCAAGTTTCCTATTTTAGTAAAACAAGTAGTTAATATTGCTTTAAAATGTAAAAATACTACAACCCATTCTATAATGGATCTTAATTTTCCATATAACATTTGTTTGCCCACAAAAATCATAGTAGTTTAGTTATAACTATGCCATAATAATGTTATCAACATAAATGCATAAATAAAATATTTTGAGCAGTTAAAAAAAATATTTTGAGTGGACATATTATCTTACCATTTATTCTTTTGAGTGAATAGTTCTTTTTTTATCACTTTCCAAAGTTGAGTTTTATTTGCTATTATTGTGATTCCTCATTCAATAGAATATATTTTTAATCGATGAACATGCTGCAATAAATTTAAAAAATTAGTATAGATAACAATGACATAATAATATTAAAAATAAAAATTTACTATAATTTTATTTAACCTTGTTGTCAATTGAAAACATTGATGCGAGTGATTGCTCATTCTTTCAAGTATACAAAAAGAAAATTAGTTTTTTGTATTTTTGTTTTTCTTTTATTAAATTAGCAAAAAAAGAAAATTAAGGTTGCTTTATTAATTTGGCCATAAGAAATATTCTATGACACAAATTAATCTATTGATGATGATATGACCAAGATAAACAATGGGAGAAGAGAGGGAAAACACAGAAGCTGGTTTTTTTGTTTTTTTTTCAGTTGTATTGTGAAGTGTGAGTTGAGTGGGTCTATTTTGATGTGTTAACATGTAATAATTGATTGTGCCTAAATCTAATGTCTTTGGTATGTATTCATGCAAGAATTTTTCTAGATTGTCACAGATTTGCTCCTACAGACGAGAAGCCTCATGTTCCAATCCCGTCGCCCCATGTCCTTAGTTTAAAAATTTAGCTATAACTATCTATGCTTTACAACAAAAACACTGGGGATTTTGTCCAGTGTAATTTTATAAATTATTTATTAAATTAAGATAATTTTTAAATTATTTAGTAATTTGATGTTTTTTTGTCACGTTGTGGCAACTGTGATCGTAGCAGGTGGGACAAAAATTAAATAATTAGGAATTGCTAGTAATTTTATTTAAAATAAAAAAGATTAGAATTTTTTTTTAAAAAATAGTCTTCAAAATTAGATTAGATTCAGAAGTCAATTATGTATAAGAAATGATAGAGACTTAATCCCATAACACCTTTAATACATCCATTCTAAAACGATTACCTTCAATCAATTGTGTAAAAATTGATAACTTTTAAAAAAAATTATTTTATCCCTTTTCAAAGCATAAAAAGAAATTAACAGATAAATTATAAGAATTTAATTTTACTTTGACAGAATAGTAATTCTATTTCTACATATCTTCGAATGTAATGAAAAATTCAAAATCACGTCATTCTTTAGAAAAACAATTGTGAGTTAGTTATTTTTAACTTTAAAAAGATTTTTTTTGTTTCAAAAATTCATTTAATTTTTATTTATTAAAAAAATAAATCATCAAACTCTCACAATTAAGATAATTTTTTTATAAAAAAATTAATAAATTATCACAACTCAACTAATCTTATTTTATTCTTCTCAGCAATATTCAATTAGGATTAAGCAATATGTCAATTAACATAATAGCAAGACAACAAATTAAACAATGACAGATTGACAAGGATAAGCATCACTCAACTCTAATCAACCCATAATTTCACTTTCATCACTTTTGATATTTTCTCCATTTTTTTATCCTTTTTTATTGTTTAAATTTTATTATTCCTTTTTAGCCTCTCATTAATTATAAAACACAACATAAAATATATCATTAAATAAAGTAAACACTATCACACAAAAACTAATCCCAAATAACACAAACAATTAAACTCAAGATATATTTTTTATATTTTTATTCTCTTTTTTTGGCATTTTCGTATTATTATTATTATTTTTACAAAAAAAGGGACAAAAGTAATCTTAAGTTGGAAATAGGCTGCTGGCCCATGAAGAAAGGGGAAGAGACAAATAAATGAATACAAGGGGAGGGGAGTATTCTGGAAGCAGAAGACGCACGGGACGGGGAAATGGTCTTTTTCATTCAAACCAAAGAGCCAAAAGCCACAGAAACAGGGGTGGTCTTATAGTTTTCAATTTCCTTCTAAAAATGAGTCAACTTATTATTTTCCTTTATTCAAATGGTAAGAAGTTTAAAGGGCTACAATGTCTCACATTCAAAGGCGACACGAGACCAATTTAAATTAAATCTAATATCAATTATAAAATGTTGAAGAGAAAGATTCATGCTAAATTGAACCTTCAATTTCATCTAATCATTTTTAGTCTTACATATAAATTTGTGATATCTAAAAATGAGAGCAAATATATTGCTCTTGAAATATTTTATGATGAAGATGTTGAGTGCTTGATCAACACTCTACTATGATAGTATTAGAACTACATGTTGAGATCGACATTGTAGACAGTTCATCATTACTTGTATATTCATGTCATATGAATACTCAACTAGGAACTGCTCATGAAGAAGACCATGTTGATGAGTCTATTGTTGCACCTTTTTGTGGTCAATCTAATGCCTACATTGGGCTTTCAGATGATGATAATGATTGGAATAGAGACCTGATAATGGAGTCTAGTGAAGATGAAGACAAAGGTGAAATTCCTAATAGCAATTCGTCTGACACTGAAATTGAGGGTGATTTTGATGCTGCTGACTTGGCTTCCCTAGTTGTTATGACTTCTCCAGTTGCATCATCATTACCTATTAGTGAACTTCCATAGCAAATAGGTTAATATCCATATAATTTAATTAGTATATAATGAAGTTAGTACTTGCCTCTCACGCTTTTAAGACATATGCATGTGTTAAACATTCCATAGATACCCTATTTTGGACTTCAACTCCACATTATAAATATATTAATTGGGACCACCCCGACCAAGAGACTGATTTTCTAGGGTTAGATGTGCTCGGTTCCTAGTGTGCAGGAGATTAGCTATATGTTGGTTTATGATTTGATAGTAAAGATGATGTTCAATTGGCTATCAAACATTATTCTATGAAAAGGCATCAGACATTTTTTGTGGTTGAATCAAAACCAACAATTTTATATGTGAAGTACCAAAAACATGCAGAAGGTTGCTCATGGTGTATGAGGGTAATTTTATGAAAGAAGACAAGCAAGTGACAAATTACTAAATAGGGTGGTCGTCACACTTGTATGAATCCAATACTTTTTTAAGATCATAAGAAGTCGGGTTCCAATTTTTTCTGCTCATGTATAGTAAGTATGGTCCTCACCCATATATGAATTATATGCTTTTGGAATAACATTTTAATATTTTATAATGTGTGTGTTAGGTATGGTCAACCAAAAACCATCAGTCCTAATTTATTTGATTAAGGAGAGGATTAACAGCCAATTTGGATATCAAATCTCATCCAAGAAGACTTAGAAGGCTAAGCAGAAAGTAGGTGTTTGGTGACTAGGATGAGTCTTTTGCAATCTTACCTAGATGACTGGAGTATATGCAATTATTTGCACCAGATTTCATCTACAAAATGGAGACAAATGAATTTGTCTTCAACAATCAGGTTGATCATTGGTTTCGTAAGTTTCATCAATTATTCTGAACTTTCAAGCAATGTTATGATGCTTTTAACTTTTGCAAACCGATTATACAAATTGATGGAACCTTCCTGTATGGTAAGTATCATGGTACACTATTAATTGCCATGACATAAGATGGTAATAGCTGCGTTCTGCCAGTTGCCTTTGCTATTGTTGAAGGTGAGACCTTGAATGCTTGGTCATGGTTCTTGGCAAACATATGGCAACATGTGACAAGAAAGAAAGGTCTATGTTGATTTCTAATTGACACTAAAGCATAAAAGCTGCTGTGAACAATGCACACCTTGGTTGGCAGCTTCCCAATGCATATCATGTATACTGCATACGCCACATTGTTAGCAATTTCAAGCATAAGTTCAGGAATGCAAAATTGAAACAAGACTTATTAAAACTAGGTAAATGTTCATTCCCTATAATGTTTCATTGAGATATATGATTTTGTTGCTTTTCAAAACTTTTTTTTTAATGTAGGTTATACTACTTGTAAGCACCATTTTGCGAGGAACTTGCAAAAATTTCATCAAATTAGCAGTGACATATAGAGGTGGATTGACAGCATTTAAAAAAAAAATGGAGTCATACTCATGATGAAGAAAGGCGAAGATATAGGCACATGACGACGAACTTGTTAGATGCTGTAAATAAAGTATTAAAAGGTGCTCAAAATTTGTCAATAACAACATTGGTGAAGTGCATATATGGTAGGAAGGTGGAGTACTTTGTGCAGAGATTGAGGTAGGCTAAGTCTGAGCAAAATGTTGGGCAAAGATTCTGTAAGAAATTAATTGAGGCGATCATGAAAAATCAAGAAGATGTAAGTTCCTACCAAGTTCGCAGATATGATATACAATCCATAAGTTTTGAAGTTGAGGAGACACTTCATTCAAATACGACCACCCTGTAGTGCGTCCTGTGGTGGATATATGCCTAACAATTGGTGCACAAGCAGTTCCCACTGATCCACGGTATGGCCAATAACTGCTTTCCCACTTACTCGAAGACCAACTAGGATAGCAACATCTTGTAATGTTATCGTACACTCCCCTAGTGGCATGTGAAATGTGAGGATCTCAGGATTTTAGCGCTTTACCAATGCAGATATCAAAGTTTGTTGAATTTGAAAGAATGCAAGCTGTGCAATTCCCAAAAAAATCTACTTGTTGCAGATACAGAACAATCTCATTAGGAACTTGCTCTACCCCTTCACGTGTCACCTGTGCCCATCTAACAAACAGAATCTGATCTCCTTTTCCTTTTCAAATATGTTGAGAAATGTGTGTTTCTTACATCGTCAACAATGATGGATCCTCTAGCTCTTGACGCATAATGCGTGATTGTGAAAATGAATTGGACGCCATATCTAACACTTAATTTGTCAAACATAAATAATTATTATGATGTAATCAAGATTTTATTAATTAATTAATTAATTAATTTACAACATGCATAAATGAAAATCAATGTTAAAAATATTAGTTAAAAGAATTGACAAATAAAAAGACCTTATATTTGAAAAGAATTGAAAAAAGTAATTTTACATTATTTTTTAAAAAGACTTTATCTTTGAACAAATTAATAAGTTGTAATTTTTTTCAATAAAAATTTCATATTAAATAATCTTAATCAAACAACTAAAGTTTGACTTTACATTACTCTATAGATGACAAGTTGACAATGTTAAACTTAATAAACCTTTTAAGATTTAGTGTGATAAGGTTTTCTGCATACAACAATACTAAGTGCATGTTTGGATTGTCGTTCACCCACCAAATGTACATTTATAATTGCCTAGGAATGATACATCTTTTGTTTGGCAAAATTTGTTTATGTTTGCTGCAAATTAAGTTTGAGCTCAAACGGACGTTCACATAAAAGCAAGAAAATCTTGCTTTTGTGTTGAATTTTTTGATAAAAGTTTGATTAAAATTTACTTTTGAAATAAAAATTTCTAAACATAAATCACGTTACTACAAACTCACTTTACACTAAACTTAAGTTTGTAAACATATTTTCAACCAAACTTAAGCTTACCAACTATAATCCAAATACACACTAATGCTTTTTAATGATATGTTGTTACATTATATAATGAACTTGACAATGCATATAAATTTTTACTTTGTCAAACTTATTAAATAATGTCTCAACACATTATTAAATAATAGTGTAAAATTATTTTATTCTAACCTTGCAAAAAATTGTATTCAATAAATTATTTAATAATATGAATACAATGTTACAAATTTTAGTTAATATTTAATAATTATTCTAACCTTGCACAAAAATTGTATTCATATAATTTAAAAATAAATTAATAAATAACAATATTGCAAATATATACATATAATGCAATAGATAAGTTAATTAATTAATAAGAATAATAAGGTTACAAACAATTCAGATTAATAAAAAGGAAAAAGTGCACTAGGTCACCCTAACTTTAAGTCCTTTACAAATAGTTACGGTGAACTCTAAAATTGTCCCAATTAATCTCTAAATTTTAATTATTATTTCAATTGACCCTTCCATTAAGATGTTGTTAACTCATTAACAATGAGTTAATCATTACTAAGGGTGCTCATGGCCCTACTCAATAACCTAGCCCAAAGCTAATTTGGTCAGGTTGGATTTTTGAAATTATGCTCGATATATTTTTTTGGGTCGAGTTCAGACCATGCTTCGGGTTGGTTCAACGCTGTCCGATATTACATAATGTATTAAAACTTATAATTTTATGAAAATAAATAATAAATTATAATTTTGGGTTAGAATTGGATCAAGTTGAACCTAACCCATGAGCACCTCTAATCCTAATCATTCATCTATATTAAATTTGGATTTTTAATTTATTTATTATTAAAAATCTTTTTATCTAATTTCTTAAATAAGCTAAATTAAAAAATATATATTTTAAAATATAATATAAAACACTTACCTAACTCTCGTGATTCATCCAGATGAATCCTTTTATGCTTCATGAGCTCATGCTCATGTCCACATTCAACTAATAAGGTGGGTGAAAGGTGAGAGATAAAAAAAAGAATAAAAGTGTAACAATGAAAAGGGTAGAGTGAAAATGAAAAAGTAAAAATGAATATGTAGGGAAGGAGGGGATCAGCGTCACTTAAAAAGGAAGAGTTTTGGTAAAATTAGTGGGCTACATGTAGCCACATGTCATTTTATGTGAAAAAAGTAACTCCAAGTTACTCTTTCACTTTTTTATGAAAAATATTATTAAACTTAATTTTTTTAAACCTGATTATACTTACTAACACAATTTGAAAAGAGTAAATTGCTCTTACTTTTACTTTTTTATTAAAATATTATTAAATTTAATTATTTTTTAATTAAAAGTATGATAGCAACTTTTTGTAAAAAATAACTTCAAAGTTACTCTTTACACAATATAATAAAATAATAAAATAAAATATAAAATTCCTTTTGAGCATGACAAAATAGACTCTAAATTAATAAATAATTTTAAAATTATTCTAATTTAATAAATAATTTATAAAATTACACTACTTTAGTTATGAGAACAAATTTAGAGAAGTTGTTGTAGATGCAATACGTTAACAAAATTTTGAAAGTTATTTAATCTAAAGTGATGATGCCTAATCAACTTGATGTGTATTTGAAATAGTTATGAAAATTAGATTATTTTAATAATTAATTATTATATAAATTTTTTTTTGTTATAATTAATTATAAGAAAAAAAATTATGTCTAAATATAGTAGTTAAAAAATAATTTTAAACTAACTTATTTCACTTAAATAATATAAAAAAATCACATTTATATATTGAATTACTAAATTATGTATAAAATAATTTAAAAAATTATTTAATTAAAATAAAATAATATTTATATATCACTATTAAAAATAATTTTAATAATTTTTTTATAAAATACTCACAAAAATAATTCTCCTCCAACAACTTCTTTGAATGAAAAGCCAAAAATGTTACTTTATTAAGTAACAGTCTAAAAGGTTATAAAAAAGTTGTTGGAAACGAAAAAATCGTGCACAACTCTATTATTGAACATACGGACCAAGTTTTTTAAGTTATAACCAGGCCGACGCTCCCTTCTCTGCTCTGCAGTACCTTCCAAGTTCCAATAGATACCATAACCTTTTAGGCAAAAATGGAGGGAGATCCAAAGCAGAAGCTGCTGAGCACAGGGAAAACATCAGAAGAAGAAGAAGAGGAATTGTCATTGGTGAAGAAGGTGTGGAAAGAGAGCAAGCTGATGTGGATAGTGGCAGCTCCAGCCATATTCACTAGATTCTCCACCTTTGGCATTAATGTTATCACCCAGGCATTTGTTGGCCATATTGGGTCAAGGGAACTGGCTGCTTTTGCTCTTGTATACACTGTTCTTATAAGATTCGCCAATGGTATTCTGGTACGTTTTTCACAAATTTTCCATTTCTTTCTTCCCTTTTTTGTTTGACAATTTTTTTATGCCAATAGATTTTTATTTTTATTTTTTCAAAAAGATTTTTGAAGTGCCTGGTTCTGAACTGTGCATCCTCCTCTTGTAATCTGTGGAACATGTTTCTGTTACTCTCCGTTATTATGTGTTGTTATATATATATATATATATATATGGGAAGGTACTAGGTAAGAGGAATATCTATTAGAGGAGGTGTAACGAGTGAATCTTTATTTTTGGATTTTATATGAATAGTGCATCTAACTTTTTTAAGTGATGACGTGAATTTTAAGTAGGTTCTTTAGAGACACTAATTTAGTGATTAGTGAAATTGGGGTTGTAAAAGAAACATATACTTTCAAAATATGTTATGGGATTAAATTAAACTAAAAAGGTTGAAGCTTGTGAACATCTATTATCACAATAACATTCAAAATTTTGTTAGCTTCGCACTGACGGTTGAGGTCCAAGTGCCCCAGCCTTCGCAAAGTTATGTGAGTACCTGGTTCGATCCTTGGATCACTCATTTGTTGGTCAGTTTTGAGCTGAGTTTTTAGTGGGTTAAATGTGTCCCTATACCTTTTTGGAGGTAGGGTCACGGTGAGCCGAAAACCCGAACACTTGCCATACAAGAATCCCGAGACAACGGCTCTGACGAGTACGTAGAAGGGGGTTCGCCCATTTTGTGCAGGCTACCTCCTTGGAATCCAATTTGAAGTGCCCACCCAAAGAAAAAAAAATGGTTACACTGTAGGTGTGCGAACTTTCATGCGTATGTATATTTCACCTATATATGGCTACAAATATAATTTTTTCAATGAAAATACATTGGCACTGTAATTCAATTGCAATTACAACTTAATGCTTTCACAATAACCCAAATTAATTGTGTTTATAAATTGATAACTGTAGTTAGGAATGGCTAGTGCATTGGCTACACTTTGTGGACAAGCATATGGTGCTAAAGAATATGACATGATGGGAGTCTATCTTCAACGATCATGGATAGTTTTATTCTTAACTGCAGTCATTCTTCTTCCGGTGTTCTTCTTCACAAGCCCAATTTTGACGTTCTTAGGCCAAGAAGATAGCATAGCACAAGAGGCCGGCATCATTTCTCTTTGGTCAATTCCTATCATGTTTGCTTTTATTGTCTCATTCACCTGCCAGACATTCCTGCAATCTCAAAGCAAGAACATCGTTATTGCATTCTTGGCAGCTTTCTCAATAATCATTCATGGATTCCTTTCCTGGCTTTTGACTATAAAATTCAACCTTGGAATTGCTGGTGCAATGACTTCAACAAGTTTGGCATTCTGGATTCCCAACATCGGTCAACTTATATTTGTTATATGTGGTTGGTGCCCTGAAACATGGAAAGGTTTCTCATTTTTAGCATTCAAAGATCTCTGGCCTGTTGTCAAGCTTTCCCTTTCATCTGGTACCATGTTGTGGTGAGCTTTCTTCTCTATCAACTAGTGGGTTTAGTTCTTTGGAAATGCTATGATTGCTGAATAGATTTGGATTTTCCTTTTGATAGGTGTAGAAGATAAACTTTTGATTATCTAGATTGCTATTATGTTATTTATTATAAACAAAAATGTTCATAAATAGATATGTGTCTTCCTAACTTGAAGCTGTCAAATTTTAACAGTCTCGAGCTTTGGTACTACACAATATTGGTTCTTTTGACAGGCAGTATGAAAAATGCAGAGGTTGAAATTAATGCTCTATCTATATGGTAATCCTTCTACATTGTCACATTTCTCTATTTAAATTTATATATTGTGTTTCTATTTTAAGTTGTAGGTTGTGTTGGCTTGACGTATAATTGACTTTTCTCTTGGACTACTAAGGATCAAATTTTGTTCTTTACAGTCTCAACATCAATGGATGGGAAATGATGATATCACTTGGTTTCCTGGCTGCATCAAGGTGATGGTATTCTTTCCCTTTTATTGTTGTAGTCATTGGTTCTTTTTTTCATCATCTGCAAAACAGGAGTTATTTTGTTAGATATAAAAGTATTCATGAGCCTTCAATTGGAAGCTTAAGTTTTTGAGAGAGTTGGTTTCATGACATGGTATTAGGGCCTTTATGTCTAGGAAGCATAGATATAGATACGAGACATAAATATAACATGACATTAATACGCAGACAAGACAAATTTAAAAAATTATAAGAGACAACTAAGATACAACATGTAAAATTAATATAATATTAATGCAAAAACACAAATCCTAATTTATAATAAAGATATCAATGCTTCATAAGTTAGCTTTAGTTATTGTATAAAATACTATCATTTATCTAATCATTGTACGTGGTACCCTGCTTGTGACAGTTCAAAAATTCAAAAAATAATTAAAAGATATAGGTTAGAATTCTCAAAAAGTATCCAAGAAGTATCAGATATCAGTATGACAACTATTTTAAAGTATCGATACCCTAACTTTATAAACAATTGGTTAGGAGTTTAATCATTACTGCACCTTTCTTCTAAATAATAGTATTTCAGCACTAGGTATGTTAGGTATGTGCATTGTCACGCCTATGCTTTTAGGAGAGTTGATGATTGAAAGTTATGAATAACGGATCAGGATCCTTTAAACTGCAGGGGATACCTTTAAAAATAATTTTTTTTAATAAAGATTTGAAGAAAAACATGATTTACGTAATTCCAATCATTATATTGGAAACTGCACCATGTGCAGTTATTTTTTGAACTGCACCTGATCCGGTGGCTATGAATAACACACACAAAACAACCTACCAAAATTTCATCTGTTTTATGTTTACCATGGAAAATTAACTTTATCTTAACTTGCAGTGTTCGAGTGGCAAATGAGCTTGGAAAAGGAAGTGCCAAAGCTGCGAAGTTCTCTATTGCTGTGACAGTGTTTACATCATTTACCATTGGGTTCCTTTTGTTTTTGTTTTTCTTATTTTTTCGGGAAAGACTTGCTTATATATTTACCTCAAATAAAGACGTGGCCACTGCTGTTGGGGATTTGTCACCTTTGTTGTCAATCTCTATACTACTAAACAGTGTTCAGCCTGTGCTCTCAGGTATTTTATACAACATTTCATCTCTTTGAGTTGATTTAATGGATTGGTTTAGGATTTAAATCCTTTTTTTTTCCCACATGGCAAAAACAAATTAATCTGTCAATGGTGTATACTTACATATAACAGTGATCTTTTTTTTTTGGTTACTATTATCTTCAAAAAATGAAGGAAATGGGAAAAAATAACGCAATGATGCTCTTAATTGAATATTGAATAAGTCATTTCTTGATATATATATATATCTTCTGAAAGAGTATGAAAGACATGAAATTATATAATTTCAACAGGAGTTGCTATTGGAGCAGGGTGGCAAAGCGTTGTAGCCTATGTCAACATAGGGTGTTATTATATCATAGGAATTCCGGTAGGAGTTGTACTTGGTCACGTTATCAATTGGCAAGTCAAGGTAGGCTTTTACGTTACTCTCTTCTCATTTTTAAATTGCACTTGAACTTTATGCTGTATCATTCGTTGAACAATAATTTTTCTTCTTTTGTAGGGCATCTGGATTGGAATGTTGTTTGGAACCCTGACTCAAACTATAGTGCTAGCTATAATCACCTGCAGAACTAATTGGGACGAGCAGGTATTCGATTCATTTACCTTCTCATTGCTTCTTAATTACTACATTCCCTTGAGAGTAAATTATAATTATATATTAAACATTCTCTATGCAGGTAACCATAGCTCGTAATCGTATAAACAGGTGGTCTAAGGTGGACCCAGATCACGAAACAATTACAAATACTTCAGATAATTAGTTTCAGGCTTCTTCCTTTTTCTTGTCATCATTTGTGTCCGTTGGTGTTATACAGCCAAAGAGGCTGATAGATCGCTATTGTATGGTTATTATTTTCTTTTGGTGCACCTATTGTATGGTTATTTATTAATGCTGAATCTTAAAAATAAAAATGTTCATCAAACACTATTTTTTCTTACATCACTTTACACTCTACTTACTTTAGTAAAAAAAAAAAAAGGAGAAAGTATGTATTAGGAAATATGTTTCTCTTACTTTATTATTCAAAAAGAAAGTAGTATAAGAAGGGTGTGATGAAAGTGGTGTGTTAAAGAATTAATGAACTACATTTTCTTTTGGGCCAAAGATAAGAATTCTATTCATCTGGTGTACACTACGAGCAAGAAAAGAAAGGGCTAAGCCGACAGTAATACACAGAAGATTAATGCAATATAGTCAGAATAAATAAATAAAATATTTGATAAAATATATAAGTGGTTGTTGAATGGAATAAAGTAATAAAGATTATTCACTTATTCAATAGTCAATAATCATGCTACATCATTCTGTAAAAAAAATTGAGTTTCTAATATTTTTGTATACCGAAGTGACCCCTACGTTCAAAACCAAAGCTGTTCTTTCAATTTTCAAACTGGTTCTTCGTTTCGCCCTGCTCAATACAAAGATGTTTACACTTTACGCTCAGCGTTATCAAGGCCACTTCTATACCTTTTGCATCATCTCCATATGAAAGCAAGTTATGGGAAGGCTCCAAGCTGCTAGGAGGTTTGTCACTGGCTTTGACCCCAGGCTTGCTTTATGAGAGTACTTTGATTTTAGATTTCTTTTTTCCATGCCAGTTGTAGTATCAGTCCCAATTTTTTAACTCCCTACTACACTACAAATTAATTAATTATAAAACTAATTTAAAATTTCTCAAGATAATGGTACGAATAAACAAATGAGTTTGATTAAAATGTGCCTTTAAAAGAAGGAATAAAAGATAAAAAATATTAAATAAAAAGTATAAATATTTATTATCTTAAAAATTTTAAAAATATTTAATACTCTCTTCTTTAAGTAATTAATAATAAATAATAAATATTATTGAGTAATTAAAGTATCTAAAAAGCCTGGGCTTTGACCCCAGTCTTGCTTTCTATTCTGCGAGCAATTTGATTTTAGATTTCTTCTTTCCATGTCAGTTGCAGTAGCAGTCCCAATTTTATAACCCCTGCTACACTACAAATTAATTAATTATAAAACAAAACAATTTAAAATTTCTCAAGATAATAGTACAAATAAACAAATGAATTTGGCTAAAGTGCCTTTAGAAGATACATTAAGGAATAAAAACTAGAAAAAATTAAATAAAAAGTATAAATATTTATTATATTAAAAATTTAAAAATATTTAATACTTTCTTCTTTAAATAATAAATAATAAATATTTTTTTGAGTCATAAAAAGTATCTAAAAAGCTGGGCTTTAACCCAGGCTTGCTTTCTACGATTGATTTTAGATTTCTTCTTTCCATGTCAGTTGCAGTAGCAGTCCTAATTTTCTAATCCCCTGCTACACTACAAATTAATTAATCATAAAACCAACCATTTAAAATTTCTCAAGATAATGGAATGAATAAGCAAATCAGTTTGGTTAAAGTGTGCCTTTAAAAGATATGTTAAGAATAAAAAATAGAAAATATTAAATAAAAAGTATAAGTATCTATTGTCTTAAAAATTTAAAAAATATTTAATATTTTTTTTAAGTAATGAATAATAAATATTATCGAGTAATAAAAAGTAGGTGGCTTTTCCGGTGCACACGAAAATGTGAGTGCACCTGTGGATTTATTACATGGCTCAATCATCATGTGACACTTCACATTTTATAATCCATGTCATTCGTCTAGTCATAAAAAGTGGATTGATCACTATATTTGCAGATTGATCTTAGAAGACTGTTTTGATATTACTTTAAAGATTTAATGTTAGATTAAACTGCAATTCATTAAATGAAATCATTTCAACCCCAAATCAAGAACCCTAATCCTAAATGGCCAAAAATATGTAAACCTCCATTTCTTTCTCCCAATTCACCTTCCACCTCAAGAACAATAGAAAGAGTCCTCGCACTTTGCATCCTCCACTGGACCCAATCCAGCTCCTTCTGCCGCCACAACCTCGCTAGTCGACTCCACCATCATCTGTGTCCTCGCAAGTGCTCGTCTGAAGTCTCGTTCATGACACCATTTGAACCGCCGCCATTCGCGTTTCCGATCTGGCGATCTGGACCACAATGACAACGACAATGATGTGGTGCACCGTGTGGTGAGCAAGCTGTTGGAAGCTGAGGCGGCTGTGGAGGAAAGCTCCTATGTGTTCTGTGTCCCATTCGTCATCGTTGACCTCCTTCTGAACGCTGTTCTTCACCTTCATCTGCAACCTAGGGTTCTTTTATCTTTCTCTCAACTCTCTCATTGTCTTGAAAGCGATGGACTTTTTATGCCATTAGCATTTACAAAAAGCTTTGATGGATTTTGGATAATTTTTAATTTTTTATTTAATACAATTTTCATTTGATTCAATTTGAGAATTGAAAGGTATGTTCTGAAATAAATCATGTTTTGAATATTTGGTGTAAATTACTTGAGAATTGTGGTATACTTTGTATGTGGCACTCAGAAATTTGATATACTATAACTATAACCTCTTTTTCTGCAGCGACTAACTAGTTTTTATGCACAAGGTTATAGTTATAATAATTTCCCCATTGACCCTAGCTCGTGTGGTCACTGCCAGGCCTTGGCGCCCAAATCAGATAGAAGACATTTTTCACCAAATATTTTTCACATACACAGGAAAAGACCAAGTCTTTCACTAATTGGGCTTACTGTAATGTGCTTTTTCACTGCTTTAGTTTTGAATCATACTTTCCTACATCTAATCTCAATAAATTTTTAATGTGTCTTGCTGAGATAGAAGTAATTTTATATGCTTCATCCTTCGTGTTTCTAAGTCATGTTACAAATTGCATTATAAGCTAATTTTTGTCATTGCTAATTCATGGCAAGTGGGATTATGTTCAGGAGAATAATAAGTTGTACAAAGACATAAACCGTTTTGTTGCATTCTACAAAGGTCTAACAACTTGGGCTAGGTGGGTTGAACAGAACGTAAATCTAGCACAAACCAAGGTCTTCTTTTTAGGAATTTCTCCTGTGCATTACCAGTAAGTTAATAATTTCTACTTCAATCTAATTGATTAATTTAAGTATTAATCTACATCCATATTCTATGTTACTAATGTAAGTGGTACTAGTTTTATATTAACAATCTGTGGTGGTGTATATGGTATGGTAATTAGGGGCAGAGATTGGAATCAACCAGCAAAGTCATGCATGAGTGAGACACAACCATTCTTTGGTTTGAAGTACCCTGCAGGGACACCAATGGCTTGGGTAGTGGTGAACAAGTTGTTGAGCAGGATAACAAAGCCAGTGTATTTCTTAGATGTGACCACTTTCTCACAGTACAGAAAAGATGCACATCCTGAAGCCTACGGTGGGGTTATGCCAACAGATTGCAGCCACTGGTGTCTTCTAGGACTTCCCGATACTTGGAATGAGCTTCTTTATGTAGCTCTTCTTGGTTGAAGGCAGCACAGACTTTGACAACTTTGTTTATTAGGTCCAACTTTGTCAGAGGAAAACCCATTGTTTTCAAATGTAGGAAATATTTAATTTGGCATTTTGCTTCTTGTAATTGGGCAATAAAAAAGGTTTGATGCTCCAAATTGTAAATGTATATTATTTTGATAGAAACTTGCCTTGAATTGTACCAAATACCATTTTGAATTTTGAAAAGCATTTTGGAAAGACTTGGTGGCTCATTGTAAATCAAGTTGATGTTGAAATTGCCTTTTTCTGAAGCATAAGAATAAAAATGCAAAAAGAGAATCTGCTGTGAAGTTACAAACTTGAGCAATTCTAATTTCTAAGCTTCATCTGTCTGATTTGAATACAACCTATTTTATATGCTCACATGCTGTTAGTCTTCAGTTTCAAACTCAGGATGGGTTGTGAATACGTTTAAAGTGGCCTTCAATTTAATCTGGGCAATAAAGCCAATGGATGATTGGGATGTGTGATTGGAGATGATGCAAGAATCATTTTTCCATCTTTATTTGGGCTTTATAAGTTTCAAGCCATTTGTCAGTTGGTGCCCAAATAACTAATTGAGGAAATGTCTGATGGCACGGCTAAATGCAATTTCTGCTTGCCAAATGCTAACAACTAATGCAAAGGTCTGCCAAAGACTTTTAAGGTGGTGTGACAGAGATACTATAAATATTAGTAGATGAAAGTTTCTCATAGCTTCATAAAGACATGATTATGTCATTTTTTTTAAAATATATTTTCAGTCTTTAGTTTATGTGTTTCTAGTCAGTTTAGTTTTGTGAACTCTAATTAATATAATTCTGTTGAAAAGCAAGATTGTATTATTTAACTTCCTTTAAACTATGTTATAATTATCCAATAATGTGAGCTTATAATATCCATTCTTTATCTCTTTTTGTTATAGTAATACTCTACAATGATTGATGATTTAAACCTTGTGTCAGTTATACCTTTCGTGACCAATGAAATGCTATAAATGTAATGTGTTGACAAAAGAGGTATGAGTGCAGATAAAGATGGAATATGAATAACACCAACTCATGGTCAATAAACAAGCCAGGTGTCTTCCGGTGAACTATAGTAATACGAGGCATTCCTCCAAGCTTTCAAGTGTGTTCTATTAGTAATACGAGGCATTCCTCCAAGCTTTCAAGTGTGTTCTATCATCAAGGCCTAAAAGCCATTAACTTACAGTGTCCATAAAAGGAGGACAGATTGATATCAAGTCTTTGTGATGAGTATGGGAAATTCTGCTTCTTATTACTCATGGCCAATCTATTCAGATTTTGAGAATTACTAGCTTGTGCTTTGAGTTACAACTAGAAGCTCTTCTTAAGCTTAAACTCTACTCAATTCCTTATTAAAGTTTCCCTCAAAGTTGACTGAAACTTCTTTTACACTAAAAGTTTATGAAATAATTCTTGCCCCACAGTAAAAAATTCTTGATTGTTTTCTTTATGTGAAAGAGTAAAAGAATTCTTGATTAGTTTAGGAAATAATTCTTTATTGTTTTCTTTGTGTGAAAGAATTCCCCCTTCCAAATGTTTTTTTAATCTGAAATAAAATAGTACCTAATTTTACCAATGAGCTTTGGGTGTAATCTATCATTAGAGTAAAATATGACAAACTAAAATCAAATATAAGCAAGGATTAATTTGCAAGCATAGACAATTAGGAACTATTGGTTATACAATTGCTATATTGATTCTTTCTATTAAAAAATGATTCTAGAATCCATATTTCTCTCTAATAATATTAAATCAGATGTTAAACTTTTATAGGAAATTTATAAGTATAAATATTTATCATGTGAGATTAATGCTCCATTGTATGTTAAAGTTTTGACACAGAAACTAATCATATTTTTGTTCCGTGTATGTGTTTTCTAAAAGTACTAACTGAACAGGAGATATTAAACATTGTACTCCCTCACCTGACTGCTATATGCTGCATGCATTGAAAAGCATCCTCCTGGTGCAATGTAATTTTTAAAGTCTTAGAGTTAGTCTTATACTGCCCTTTATATGCATATTATACTGCGTAGTATTTAATAAATGCATAATAAATCCTACTCCAGTTATTATACTGCATATTAGATATATATATTTTTATGTCTTTCCACTCTTTCATGCTTTGGAGCTTGTCTTTACATAATTTTCCTTTTTGTTTGGCTGAAAGTCGATCTTTTCTTGGCTATGACTCAATGATAAATCAAATTGTTCATTAGCGCTACTAATTAGTAACCACAGTTTGGTTCTTTCAGAAGAGCATCCCACAGTTCTGGATAGTTTGATAACATGTAACCATCATATCCTTTATACTAATATAAATGAAATGAACTTAGGTGCCTTTCCATAATACTAATGAAGGCAAGCTCCCATCTACCCTCACAACTTTCTTTTTAGCTAGTTTTTATGCTTTCTTTAGCAAGTTCAGATCCCATTCTATAAATCTCTAGTATGTGAAAAATTACAAGTTGAAAGAGTAAAAGATGTAATAATATTATTTGCTTACAGCAGCTGTTGTCCACTTTAAGAGTGGTATGAGATTCCTATGTGAAATGGTCAACTTTGCAATCGATACTTTAACAAAAGATGGGGTTATATTACTAAGATGAGGTAATAGTACAAATATTTACCAGTGGGATGTGTGTACGAGTGTTTGTAATAACTAACCAGAGCATTTTCGTCTGCAATTTACATTTGAGCTGAAAGCCAGATCTTTTTATTTACTAGGGGAATTAACCTTGTTAATTGTTAGTTTCTTTCTTACGCATCTCAAAGAAATAGAGGTCCATGGCTAAACACCTTTAATAAGATTTTTCTTTTAATAGGATTTATGCAGAAGAGCAAGATAGAAGATAAGGGAATATATGGAAGTAAGATAGATTAAGGCTCTAATCATGGAGGCACTCGTGGTGGCAAATCACATAGAAATGGTAATGGAGAATCACGATCGCCCAATACACATGGAGATATAGCAGTTATACCTATTTATGCAGCCAGTGCTACAAAAAATAATCGCCAACATCTGAGCCATGGTGCTGCCAACTGCAACCTTAACAAAATCAAATATTCCACTGTACTTATGATCACCTTGGTCTATCCTCTCTTACTGTTATTTTTGTTAACATAGAAAGTGCGAACAAAGTTCATTGTGTATTTTTTAACAACTGTTTGTCATAGGTTCTTTTTCGAACAATGTTTTCTCCTGACACAATGATGTATTATGTTCAGTTTGAATATGTAACACAATATGCAGAATGTATCAATTGCTTATGAATAAGATATTTTATTCAGAATGCAAGGCACGTTCACATACTAAAAATATCAAATTAACCACATAAAAAGCCAATCAAGTTTACAGATTCCTTAGGGGCAAAAAGTGCCAACTCGAGTGTATGTGTATTTGCAATTGCAAGTATGAGAAATACAGATTGAATAGGGTATATATTATCATTTTCCGTAATCGTATGAAGCAGTGTGTGTGAGTCCAGTGTCTGTGTGACCATAAAAACTGGGCACTCGATGCTCATTGTTTACCATATAGCCTTATATAAGGGTATGACAGTGAATTGGTCAACCCAGTGTCATACAAAACAGCCATTCAAACCAAAAATGTATTCCATGAATCACTGTTACCACATATAGGTTTGCTTTCACTGCCCTGAGATATCAGAAAACAAGGAAAAAACCTTGCAGTGGATCCTTTTCTGCAGTTATAGAGGTTTCTAGGGTAAATCTAACACTTAAATGGGCTGGAGAGAATGCGACCAAAGAACTTTGACAGAAATGATTTAGAACCTGATATGACTGAACAAGACACTTCTTTTGCTAGTATTGAACTCAGGATTATTATGTATGACAACAATGTAGACTCTATTTTCAAATTAGGCAGAGGATTTTAAAAGAGTTCATGATGCCTGAGAAAATGTGAGAAAGAGCAAGAAAGTGATGGAAAATGATGAGAGAGAAAGAGAGACAGAAACTGAGACAAAAAAAAACTTTGATTAACTAAAACTGAGATCTAAAACTGATTTCAACTGTTTTATACAGGGGTCTAGATCATTCTGGAGTATCTAAAAGCTATGCCTAACAGAATTTCAACTGTAATACTAACAGAATTACAACTGTCATGAGCTAACATAACTAACTAAGCGCTTAAGTAAAGTAGCAACATAACATTAACATTTCCCCCCTCAAACCCAGGGTGGGTGCATCAATGCAAATTGATCAAACACCCTGAGTTTGTCTCTTAACTCAAAAAACCGAAGATTAGATAAGGCTCCAGTAAGAATGTCTGCATTCTGATCTTTAGCTAGAATGTGGGAGACAATAAAGTTCTTGCTGAGTACTTTCTCCCTGACAAAGAACAGGTCCAGCTCCATATGCTTAGTTCTTGAGTGTAAGACAGGGTTATGAGAGAGAGAGAGAGACAGTGCTGAGATTATCACAGTAGATGATAGGTGTAG
The DNA here is from genome assembly GCA_029884595.1 of Ormosia semicastrata. Classification (NCBI taxonomy): domain Eukaryota; kingdom Viridiplantae; phylum Streptophyta; class Magnoliopsida; order Fabales; family Fabaceae; genus Ormosia; species Ormosia semicastrata. The sequence goes on along the minus strand of JAQQTO010000036.1, from coordinate 4,658,911 downwards.
AAACTGCAACCTTAAGTTCCTTGAGGTCTAGGCATAGGAAGAACAGAAAAAGAATCAGACTCAGAAAGAATAGTAGCTGAGATAGAGGAGGAAGAAGTAGCTGCAGCAGCAGATAAAGAGGAAGGGGATACAGTGGCTGCAGCAACTGAAGAAGAAGAGGTGGCAGGCAGCAGGAGAAGGATGAACAGAAGTAGTATGAGTAGATTCAGGAGAAGAAAGGGTAGAGTAAGAAGAGGAAGAAGCAGCATAAATACTATCAGAAACAGAGAGAAAGGATACAGTAGGAACAGTAGCAGATACAGAGAGAGAGGAATGAGAAGGAGAAGTGGCTGTAGACTGAGATAAATGGCAAAAGGGAACCTGAACTCATTAAAGAGAACATCCTTAGAGACAAATATCCTGCCATCATTAGACAAACACTTATAGCCTTTGTGACTAGATGAGTAACCTAAAAAGGTGCACTCACTAGACCTAAACTCAAGCTTGTGATGATTATAAGGCCTTAAAAAGGGATAGCATGCACAGCTGTTAAAAGAGAGAAAATAGAAGCATATAGATTGTGAAACTGCGTGTCTCAATTACACGACGGAGAGCTGATTATATAGAACTATGGTAATAAATACAAATAAATACTAAGATTACGGTTATGATTTGGTTAGCCTATACAAGGAATCTACATAAATACAATATATATTTACATGTTTCCAACACTCTCCCTCAAGTTGGAGCATATAAGTCATATGCACCAAGCTTGTTACAAATATAGTTTACTCGAGGACCTCTCAAAGACTTAGTGAAAACATTTTCCAGTTGATCATTTGAATTGACAAAGCTAGTGGCGATGTCTCCAGATAGGATCTTCTCTCTAATAAAATTCTTGGAAAGAAAAAGATCTAACACTGGAATTTTTGAATGTGCTAGGGTGTTTATTCCACTCTGCTGTATCCTCTATTTATATACATCAGAATTACAAAGAAATGAATGCTGAATGCAATTTACAAGAATAATTAAACTAGCATTATTCCCTATGATACATTGCACCTAATCTATTTTTTGTACAATGAACCTATACTACTTGGAAACTGAGTCATTAATTGGAGTCATTAACTCTTATTCTCGATTCCAACACTCCCCCTCAAGCGTATTCCCAGCTTGGATACAATTCTTTCAAAGGCCGGGCTGCTCACCCTTTAGTTAGAATATCCGCAAGTTGTTCTTGTGAGGGTACGTAAGGAGTACAAATCAAACCACAATCGAGTTTTTCTTTGATAAAATGTCTATCCACCTCGATATGTTTAGTTCGATCATGCTGGACAGGGTTAGTGGATTGCAGATTTATTATCGCAATAGAGCTTCATAGGTCCTTCCCACTTAATCTTCAAGTCGTCTAGGATAATTTTGAGCCACAAGACCACAAATACCTTGTGCCATAGCTCGAAACTCGCTTCAAGACTAGAACGAGCCACCACATTTCTCCTTTTTACTTCTCCAAGTCACTAGATTTCCCGAGGAATGTAATACCGTGTGAGTGGATCTCCGTCGCAGACCCCGCATAGTCCGCATCGTGTATGCTTCAAGAGTCATATTACCATTCTTCTTGAATAAGATTCCTCTCAGTTCCTTTGAGATATTGCAATCCTATAAGCCGCACCGTAAATGAATTTCTTTTGGACTGTGCATAAATTGACTAACCAAACTTACAAAGATAAGCAATGTCTCTTGTATGAGACAAATAAATTAATTTCCCAACCAGGATACATCTCCTTATCTATTGCAACATCTTCTTCTCGCATTTCCCACTTTTAGACTCCTGGATAGTACTCATGTTTACATGCTGCCTTTCCTGTCTCCTTAAGCAAATCTATGATATATTTTTGTTGAGATATGAAAATGCCTTTCCGGGAATGAGCTACTTCGATTCCCAAAAAGTATTTTAGTTTCCCAAGAGTTTTTATCTCAAACTCCTTTGCCAAACACTGACCCAAGACTTTTTGCTCCCTCTAATCATTTCCGGTCACTATGATGTCATCCACATACACTAACAATATTGTCACCCCCCTGAAGTGGAGTGTTTAATGAACAATGTATGATCCCCTTGACTCTGTTTATATCCCAAGGCTGTCATAACTTTAGTGAACCTTTCAAACCATGCTCGGGGTGATTGTTTCAACCCGTATAATGCCTTTCTTAACCTGCAAATAGTATTGACTGGAGCACTTTTACCATATCCTGGTGGCACATCCATGTAAATCTCCTCCTCAAGATCCCCATGTAAGAAAGCATTCTTTACATCAAATTGATGTAATTCCCACCATAATTGCCGCAAGAAATAATATTACCCGATCTTCATCTTTGCAACCGAGCAAAGGTCTCTCAATCCCATAAGTTTGTGTAAAACCTTTGGCAACCAGCCTTGCTTTGTATCTCTCTATTGACCCATCTTATACTTTAATATACCCACTTGCACCCAACTGAAGCAAAACAACAAACTCTCAGGTTCTATTCTTTTCTAATGCATCCATCTCAATATCCATGGCTTGCTTCCATTTTTTATCAGATAATGCCTCAAAAACATTGGATGGTATGGAAGTAGTGTTTAGGTTTGCAAGGAAGTACTGAATTTAAGATGAGTTGGCTTTTGACATGGTATACCAAGTGGTTGGGAGTTAGATTCTTGTTGCCCACATTTTTCATAATTAAATTAAAGCACAAGGTAAATCGGACCTATGCATTGTCCATGCTTCAAGCCCAAAGCTCGTGTGAGGGATCTGTGTTAGAAATATAAAACCACACCTAACAGTTTAAACTTTTAGGAGAATTGGTTTTCACAATACACTTAGATCTATATGAAGTGTGCAAAATCAAGTATGATAATTAGTCTCGAGTTCAGAAAATTTTTATATTTTTATTCTTTGTTTGGTTGTTACAACCACTGCAAAAAAGCAAGGACAAATTCCTGCTTATCAATCTGAAAACAATTAGCAGAACTCACAAACGATGAGGAATTTAAAGCACATGGTGCAGTGGTGTTAAGACCACAAAAGAGCAAATTCCTAAAATTACTGATATGGTATTGGCTTAGATTTGAGATTGCTATTCTGGGAGCACATGAACCTTGACGCCCCTAAAACACAAAATAGTCATTCATGGAAGTTAATAAAGAAAGCTAATCAAATAAAATGATAATCAGAACTAGTTTTAGTTTTTAAGTTGACCCTAACAACTGACTTAAGTTAGGTTGTGTATGGTGGTTATAAATAGCACTTTGCAATATGTCAACATTGTTCTTGAAAGATCCAGAGTAGTCAATTGGGCCTAGTTAAACTACCCAAACAGAAAGCACGGCAAAAAAATGACATGATGAATACATTAGCATATATAAAGTGGAACAAACTTGGGAATCACATGCTATACAATCACAGGTTTCCCAGAAGATTAAGAAAGCAGGCTTACCACAAGACTTCCACAATATCTTTAAAATAAGAGGTGCAGGTTCCCCAACTAAATCGGACCAATGATGGAAATCCAAAGATAGAATGTTTTGTGATGTTCTAGCCAAGACTTGGTTTTGAGATCTACACAAATGAAAACATAACCAGATTTATCTTAAGTACAATGTTATTCAAAATGACAGACCCAGCATGAGATGAGATGGACTTATGGCCTTTTCACCTCCAGGATATCCTCATTATGGGCAAAACAAAGAAGATTGAGAAAAGAAACAAACCAAAATGGTAGAGTTTTTCTTCCTCTTTTCTTGAGCAGGAACAAAGCTTCATCACATCAGGATTCACATTTCAATAAAATATGACAACATCATCGAGTCTTGAAGCTGCAACTAGATCCTCACTCTCAAGACACTGCATATTATGACAAGATAAATAAAGCATAATAGCCAATAATTTCATATATTTAATTATTACAGCTCAAACCTATCATTTGATCCAGAGAATCAACAATGGCAAATGGCCTTTATATTCCAAAATTTTCAGCTTCATCTACCTTACAAGATAAATTTGCAAGACTGATTGGGAAATAATGCAGTGTCAGTGGCGACAGCAGCATAATTAGGCGCTGTGCCCATTGTGCAATGAGATTTGAAAATATGAGTGTCCAATGAAACTGTGCCTTCTTCCTCTCATCACCCCATATATCTTCAAGTGTACATATCTGTATGGCAGAGAAAAATAAAACATCACAAAATGCAAAAATAGATAAAACCAAAGAATTTATAACCAAAAAAAATGATAACCACAATTTCTCACCTTCTTACTCTCATAATAGCCATCATGCCCCAGCAAGGGCTCACTCAAAGCATCCAATCCTGAAGTCTCAAAATGCTCCCGCCTTTTGCCATCGACATCCCCATGATGGAGTCTTCTCCTCAAAATTCTTGAAGACATTAATATCTTTACTATAGGTCAGCTTACAAGTCAAAAAGGGACCATTTCTAAGAGCCCAGAATCATCAAGTTCAAGAACATTATCATCAATGTTCTAAACAAAAAAAAAAAAATCCATTATTTTCATGGATCACTCCAGCTGGTACTCCAATTTTTTTCAATAACCCACATCACAAGAATCATTATAATCTGTTTCAGATGCTGATAAACACCAAACCATTGGCTTATCCATCCGATAAACCCCAGATAAAAGGGCCATCAGATTATTCAACTAATCTAAAATGGTCAGAAGGACAGATAGTGCAAATGCTAAAGACTCTCACTCTACGGAAAGATTCAGGACCCATCTGCTTTTCCAACATCTGAAGAACTGCCACCTGAACAAAGTATGGTAAAAAATAAATAAATAAATGATCTAATTCAATACTAAACTAGGAAACACATTACTGTACTGGCATATTGCTCTATGATTAAAAAGGGGGAAAAAAAGAAAGGAAAGGAAAGGAAAAACTTACAGACTTGCATGATCTTATTTTTCCATACAAAGCAACACACTGTGTTCCATATAAATCCTTACAAGAAGCTGAACAGCTCAAAGCTGTCGCTCCACTATTATCGACTTTGCAAACAGCACAATTTCCCTGTAAATAGATTTACAAAAGAGCATTCAAAAAAAGTAATTACTAATTAGCAATTAGCATATTAACTGCTTACAGAGATAATGCTCTGCAGCTTCTACCAAGAATGACATTAACTAACAAAGTTTAACAACGGCAATCAAAGAACAAAAACACATCAAGTATAAAATGAAATTCAATTGAGAAACTTCGCTAAAGTCGTTATGTGTCCAAATAGGAGAAGAAAATCCAAGCAGAAAAGGAAAAATAAAATCCATTCATAACACAGTTCAGTAACAGGAAAGATGCTACAATCTCGCTAAATCAATGTTTACTACTCTCAGCTACATTTTCTTCCTTCCCAAGTGCAACCACCACTTTCTTCAAGATGGCTTCCGTTGGTTGGTGAGAGTTCTCAACTGCCTTTGAGATTGCTTGCCATTTCTCTCCATGTTTAGGTTCAGCAACAACACATCTATTCAATACATCCTTCTGGTTCTCCTCAGTTCCATGCTGTAGTTCAAATTTGTACAACAGTGCCCAGAAATCCCCAATGTCAGGGGCTAGCGTCACTGCCCTATTCAGCCAAGTCCTAGCTTTGTCCACCTTCCTATCATGCCAGAATAATTTGGCCACAGCAGCGATAACATGGGGATCATGGTCACATTTCTTGAGGGCATCCATACTCTTGGTTTTACGCTGGGGACGAGGTACCATTTCAATTGATGCTGCCCACAGAATACCACTGTTGGGACACTCTTGCAATGCTCTCGCCATCAAATTATCAGCTTCTTTCTTATATCCGTGCTTCAATTCTGCTCTAACAGCAGCTAGCCAGAGTTCAGGGTTTTGAGGATTCTTCTTTCGAGCCATTTGGAGAACTGCCCGAGCTTTACCCAGTCCATCCATCTCCTCTTCAAGATTAGCAAGAGATAACCAAAGAGGTACACAATTAGGACAGTTTTTCAGTCCAGATTCATAGACCTTCTTAGCTTCCTTCATGTGATCAACCCGCTGCTTCTCAGACTGATCAAGCCGCTTTGCAGTCTCAGCAAGCCGTTCCTCAAGCTGGCCAAGCATCAGCCACAATTTGAAGAATGAAGGGAATTGCTTTAGCCCTTCATCTAACAATCTCCTCTCCTCTTCAATGTTGCCCAGTTCTCTCTCAACAATTGCTGATTTCATCCAGACTCTTTCTGTACCTCCTCTCTCTCTGGCTTTAGCTAACAACATTCTAGCTCTCTCAGGTTCATGGTTTTCAAATTCTAGCTTGAAAGCCGCAAGCCATATTTCCTCAGAATTAGGAATGGCAGCATAAGCTTCTTGGAGGATAGCACGAGCTGCCGGTACATCACCAGCAAGCCACTTCTCTTTGGCACCCATAAGCCAAAGAACTTCAGCCTGTGGTCTGTAGGTAACTGCTTTACGGAGTAATGCATCAAGAGATTCCCTGGTTCCATGACTCTTTTCAAGCTGTGCTGCTTTGAGCCATATGCTCTTCTTAGTTAAGAAGACGGTCAAGGCATGAGCATATATAGCTCTGGCTGTCTCAATAGAACCTCTTTTCTTGCATTCCTCTGCATCAGCAACCCATGTCCTCTTCCTATCTTCTTCTTCCACTCCAATTCCAATAGTATTATGGATTATTGCTTGGCAGGTTACCACTGACCCAGCACGTTCCGCAGCCTCCGCTTCCTTCATCCAAGCTTCTCTATCAATCGTCAAGCCTTCTCTCTGCAGAGCCCTTATACCCCTTTCAATTATCTTGCCAACCATGGAAGTATTCCCATTAGCTTCTTCCAACTTTGCAGCTGTTATCCATATGGCTGGTTCCTTGGACAGCCTTTCTCTTGCCCTATTAAGAACCTTCTTAGCACTTTCATATGTTTCCAACCTTGCAAGTGCCAGCCACAATTCAACATGCAACGGACAACATTCGACAGCTCTGTGAAGCAAAAGTCTAGCATCTTCTTCATTAGCAAGCTCCACAACAGCCTTCCACAGCCTAACTGAATCAGGAACGTGCTCCAACCCCTTCCTTAACACCCTACTCTTGTTCGCATCATCATGTTCTAATTTTGCAGCCTGCTGCCACAACTTCACAGAAGTGGGAATGGACTTGACACCCCGAGCTATTACAGCCTTTGCTTCCTCAGGATTTGCCAGCCTACAAGCCTCCAGCCACACATCTTCATTCTTCGGACATTCTTCACAGCCTCTCTGCATCAATTGCCTTGCTGCTTGAAGCTTGCCCGCCAACTCCTCCAACCTTGCAGCCGCAATCCAACCAGGAGGGTGTTTAGGATTCGTCTGAGTAACACTCTTGAGCAGCAGCCTGGCCTTCTTGATATCTGAAATCTCGGCATCACTAGTTATTTTCATACTCTTGAGAGTAGTCAGATACCCCTTTGGATCCACATTAGTCAAACCTGACACTGAATCTGACAGCCTATCCAATTTCAAGGACAATACAGTACCCCTGCCCTCACCAACTGCAGTTAAATCAGTGACCGGTGTCTGTGCCCATGGAGTCTCAGTCCCCCCAGCTGCCCTACTCTTGGGATCCAATGCTGTCACATGCTCTTGCTCCTGCCTTGCCTTCTCAAGAAGTGTATCAGGCACAGGCACAAAACTCTCAAACCTTTTCTTCTTATTCCTCAAGGAATAATCCCCAATCTCCGGTATGTTCTCCCACTCATCCGCCGATACAGTATACAACTTGCGTTTCAAATCAGCAAACTGTTCAGTGATTTTCGGGTTAGACGCCCGATACTTCTCAATCTCCTGCTTCAGCCTTGCCTCTCTTCTATCCTTCCTCCTCGAATCCATTCTCTTATCAATGGCTTCCCATACAGCATCTGCCTCCTTATCATCTTCATCATATTCGGCAGAGGCAAACAACCCCACATCATTCCCTTCAAACTCATCAAACTTCTGATTCTCATCATACCCTTTATCTTCGCCTTCATCTTCTTCCTCGTCCTCGCCTCCCTTCCCTCTTCCCCTGCCAACTGCAGCAGGGGCAGCGCCGCCAATCATAGCGGCAGACCTGTCGGGGAGATCGGGGGCTGCGCGAGCAGGTCCAATATCCGATCGGGTGGTGAAGCCGGTGGCACCACGTCCAAGTCCGGCGACATAATTCGGAGGCGGCTTGGAGTTGAGGAAATCGAAACGGGGCTTGGGAACCGCCGGGGGCTGAGTGCCGCCGAATAATGGGACGTGAAGGGTTAGGGTTGAGTAGGGTCCCACACCGAGGTCGGAGATGAGAAGGGAATCATTGTGGCCGAGTAGTTGGAGACTCTGAGAAAGGAACAAACGTTGCTGGGAAATGGGTATGTTGTAATTTCGCTGGATTATGAGCTTGAGGAGATTGAGAGTGGTGGTGTTAGGGTCTACGTCTAAGGCTAAGGTTCTGTGATTGGGTGGCACAATGAACACCATGGCTATGTCTCTGCAAAAGAAAGAGTTGCAGCACTATAAATCAATGGAAATCGATGACGCTGAGCAGCACCAAGCGACTCGTTGAGGACGCAGCAGAAAGAAATCGATGAAGACACAGTCGCAGATCGACGCAGAAAGATGAAGATACAGAGTTGCAGATCGACGCAGAATCGGGAGCTCGATTTGAGCCTGAAGGTGTCGCTAATTGTGCAATTCTTGGTGCTCGATTGGGGGTTAGGGTTCAGTGAATTGGGAGTGGGGTTCAGTGTTTTGGGGGTTAGGGTTGATAAAATTTGAGAGGAATATCTGAAAAGTGAGAAGGAATGGATGAGTGAACTGAAATCTGATGAATAAAGAGAGAGGAAAAACCGGAGATGTATATTACACGAGATTGACTCAAATTGAAACTTGAAAGTGCTATTATACGAATTTTCAAAAGCCGATGTATAGTTATTGTATGATTATTTGTTGAAACTTTAAACACATAAATTGATAAATGTCATTTGCTTTTCATTGCTTATACAACGTGTGAAATTCCCTTCTTATGAGAATAATGACTATTAGAGCAAGAACTACCACAAAATTCATTTTGAGAATTTGAAGTGGAATCATATATCCATATACTTTCCTCCAGCGATCAAAGATTCCTTACAATGCTAACAACAGTTGGTACAATTGGCAAAGGCAAACTGTGTCAACTAAACTCGCCGAGATTCAATTTTTGTCAAAGTCTATTGCTAATGAGTTATATATAAGTACTTATATAAGCGCTTATTGAATTTGGAAGCTCCTCCTGACAAGGATGAGCCAGCTAACCTTGACCTTAAATTTTTGACAACCTAAAAAGAAAAAGGATTCCTTACAATGAGATAAGCTAATCGTTCACGGCATTAATTTACTATATTCATATTCAGCCCTGCACCAAAATGGGAGAGGTAAAGGAGTCACTTTTATTCCAATTTCCAAGTCATTATATAGTTTGCTTATGAAGGAATACTGGCTATCAACTCGAGAAATGGTAAATTATTACTTTGCTCAAAAGAAGTGGAAAAAATAGCAAACAATTCAGGGCAAAAATTTTATATATAAAAAACAATAAATCGAATTTAAACTAACTTTTTGGCATAAAGACCACATTGTGGTGTGTGGATTATCACCTGGCTTAATAGCATATTCGAGGATTCAAGCAAGCAGATGTCAACCACTTGGCAAACCATACTTGACTGGCGTATCATTCTCCAGGCATGATTTCCAGTTATTTATTTGCAATTCTGACATAGTTTTGTGCTCTTTATTGTTTCATCTCTTCCCTCTTAAAAAAGATTAGGTTGCTCTATTTATTTGTGGCCGAAATCAAGTGTGCTTAACTAGTTACAGAAATTGTACCCATTACCCAATGTGTAGTATACACACGTATTCAAGTTTGTTATGTTAAAAAAAAAAAATCATCATTTAGTAAAATAATATTATCATATTATGTGTAAAAATAGTGTGATTAGCAGCATTGAGATTAAGTATTGGATCCTGATTAGAGAAGGAATACGTTGAGCAGATGAAAGGAACACGCCAGTTTGGCAACTCGTCTGCGTTAATTTCTCAAATGCTGAGACTCAATGACTCATTGCTCACGCAAGGTTTCAGACTTTCATATAATTGACTTGAATTATTGTAATTGTTGACAACAGAAATTCTTTGAACAATTTCCTGGATATGAATACATATGCTTAAATACATGGGATGATGGAAATTAACAAAATGATTAACCTGATATTTGAGGTCCCACTTTCACTTTATTTTCATTTTTCATGATGTTTCTATTTTAGAGATAAAATGACAAATGCTTTAGATGATACATTTCATGTAACATTCTCTCTCAAAACTAAAAACGAGGGAGAGAGTGATGTTAAACTAAATGAACATAGTAAATCATCTCAACAAGTTGTAAGCAGGTAAGTCTTTCACACTGGAGATGTCTTCAAGAGCAAGCTCACGCTCTAACTGCATTCTTGTGGCCTTCAAAACATCCTAATGAAAAGAAATATTACAAATGAATGAGAAGACCATTAAAGTATTAGTTAACCAAACAAAATTTAAGCAATGAACATATATACAGTTTAATGATATATTACATTAAATTCCATATAAGTAGCACGCTTTGCTAGCCACTGAGCATCCATCATTTGAAAGGCAACACAATAAAGGTTATCAAATGCCATTTCATCCTCCTCAAGCAGTTGTAGAAAACGGATTCCTGACAAAGAAGATGGATCCCCTGCAAGGAAAACAGTTCATCAGATGATTTTACACGTGATAATATATAAGGTGAGTTAGTATTCAAGGGCCCGTGTAGTATAAGGCTTAAGGCTTGACAGTATAAGACCTAATATGTAATGATTGAGGATATAGGGGTGTTTAGAATTGTAACGAAAAAGTCTTTATAACAGTTTATACATCAAAATTCAATCAGACCTAATCTTACTCTCCAAGACTTGATTAAGTTATCCATCATTTGAATGTATAAGAGAAATTTGATGGTAAGCTTATACAATATAACATTTCCACCAAATAACTGATAAGTTCATAATGTATTATATTAGTTTATCTTATTAAGTCTAATACAGCATGTCAAACTGGTCCCAAGAAACATCAACACTCAGTACAAATAAGGGAACCTCCAAAACATATTAAATCTGCGAAGGTGGCTTGGTGGAACAAGATTTCATAATATCAGTTAACTACTTAGCGACTCCAGACTACCTTGATACCAGCCTTACTATTTGCACTGAGGCAGAGAACAACCATCATTACAACCACTGAATTTCTTTTTAAGAGAATTCATGTTACCTGCTTGAAGATCCAGCATCTGCGCCAACATAAAAGAAATATTGATTCCAGCTACAGCAAATGGATATTCCCACTCTGCTCTGGTTCCATCTTGTTTATGCAATAATCGCTGAAATGATTCCTATGACAATGCCAAGTAGAAATGCGCTTGACTAACCAATATCACACTAACTAAAGTTTGGAACACATTATGTAGACCTGCTGTGCTCACACAAAGAAGTGTATAATGCAGAAAAACAGTTTTAAACATGCACAATGAACATAAAATCTATTTCTGCTTAATATAAAGCCAAATAAGCAGAAATGCACCCAAAAAAAAAAGGCTTTATCATCAGCAAAATGAAAATTTATTGAATTTAGAGAAACATGAGGACTACACATGAAAGATGATATCCTTCAAGAAACACTGTTAATGAACCTATACAGTATAGCATCAAGAATAATACACAAATTTCTTAAATAAATTCTGATGATACCCAACAATATCATTTCTTAGGAATTTTCAGATCAGTCTTAGATCAAACATGACTTTATCTTCTGGTATGTGTGTGATTTGCTACTCCAATTTAGAAACAGCAACATATTTATTTTTACATTGTCCAGCTTTTAAATCATAGGATTCAAGCTTGGTAGCTGAAATGGAGAAATGCCTCAAGTGTTTTGTGATTGAAAGGTGCTTATCAAGCTCAAAGGAAAATTTTACCAACAGCCATAAGACCAACGATGCTTTATGGTTATGTATGTTGGGCGGTAAAGAACCAGCAAGAGCATAAGCTAAGCGTTGCAAAGATAAGAATGTTACTAAGGATGAGTGGACATACAAGAAAATATAAGATTTGAAATGAATATATAAGAGAAAAAGTAGGGTAGTACCTATAGAGGAAAATATGATAGAATCGCGCCTAAGATGGTTTGACCATGTGAGAAAAAGATCAATAGAAGTTCAAATAAGAAGAGTTGATCAGATGAAGGAAGTATAGCCCAATAAATAGAGGTAGAGGATGACTAAGAAAAATTCTAAGAGAAACCATTAAAAATGATTTAGATCTAAATGGCCTTCTTGAAGACATAGTTTTTGACATAGCACAATAATGTTGTTGTCCAGCTATTAAATACAGTTGGAATAGGTTTTGGTGTTTTTGGTGAATCATGGGCAAGCCCTCAAAGTTTGGAGCATAAGTTTTTTTATTTTTAATAAATCCTAGCATTTTCTTTTAATTAAGTTTAGGGTCTTTGGTCAGAGAAAGGAGGGCAAAGTGTGGCAGTGTGTGCTGTATATGCTATTTTCTGGTGCCTTTAACTGGAGAGAAATGCCCACATAAGAGAAAGGAGGGTATAATTGTTTGCGTAGCCTCTCTATGGTGTTCAGTGCATGGCCTTTTGAAAGACTTCAATTGGCAGACATGCAGAGGGAGGGAAAGATATTTTCTTAGATGTCTTTGCCTTTACTGCATCTCTTTCTGTAGCACATTTTTAAAGAGGATATCATATTCTCATTTTCGTTTTATTTGTACTCATTTTCAAATAAAATTTCTTCTTTTATCATATAAAAAATTTGATGACCAAAAATTTTGCTTTGGCAGCTAAGTGGTTACAGCATTTTTCTTTAGACAACACTTCATTATGGCACCAGCCAGAATTTGACTTAGACTAGAAAGGGTGAGATGCCAAGCCTGCAATCATTGCAATTGCAAATCATGTGAGTCCCTTGAAGTTTATCAGTTATGGATAATTGGATATGTTTATTTTAGACCTCTGGTTTATTTGGGTTAAGGTGATGACTCTCTCATAAAGTTTTGGAAGGATATTTGGGTGGAGAATTTTAATTGTTTAAAGGCTTTTCCTCTTCCCTATCTTTATCCTTCTTTATATAATTCACCAATCCAAAATTTTGAAGCTTTTCAAGGTTCTACCATTGAAGCAAACCTTTTGCAAGGTTTGATGGAAAGGTATAAGAGGAAACAAAGGGATCTACACATGGTTTTCACTGAACTGGAAAAGGCCTATGATAGCGAGCCAAGAGAAGTCTTGTGGAAGGCGTTGGAGAGGAAGGGAGTTCGAGTTGCTTATATTTGGGCCTTCAAGGCCATCAAGGATATGATGTATGATGGGGTTAAAATCAGTGTATGAACACATGGTGGGGCCACAAAAGATTTCCTTATAACCATAGATTTACACCAAGTGTCAACCTTAAGCCCTAATCTTTTTACCTTGGTTTTGGACATCCTAATCCAAGAGTCAGTGCCTCAATGCATGCTTTTTGTAGATGATATAGTCCTAATAGAAGAATCGAGAGAGGGGACAAATGGTAAACTAGAGTTATGGAGGGAGCTTTGGAATCACATGGTTTCTGTTTAAGCAAAAGTAAAACAGAGTATATGGGATGCAAGTTCAATAAGACGCGCAATAAAAAACTAGCTTAGAGATGAAATTTAGAGATCATACCATATCACGAGTAACACAGTTTAGGTATCTTGGATGTATCATACAAAATGATAGAGAAATAAAGGGAGATGTAAACCAAAGGATTCAAGCTAGGTGGATGAAATGGAGGAATGCTTTAGGTGTTATTTGTGACTGAAAGGTACCTATCAAGCTAAAAGAAAATTTTTAGCACTAGCCATAAGACCGACGATGCTTTATGGTACTGATTGGGTAGTAGAGTGCCAACAAGAGCATAAGATAAGTGTGACAGAGATGAGAATGTTGCATGGATGAGAGAGCATACAAGGAAAAATAAAATCAAGAATGAATGTATTAGAGATAAAATAGGAGTGGCACCTATTGAGAAAAAGATGGTAGAATCGTACTTAAGATGGTTTGGCCATGTGAGAACAGTCAGAAGAGTTGATCAAATGGAAGATAACCCAATAACAAATGGTAGAGGAAGATCGAGAAAAACTCTAAGTAAAACCATTAGAAAAGATTCAAATCTAAATGGCCTCTCTAAGATTTGGTTTTTGATAGAACACAGTGGTGTTGTTTGATCCATGTACCAACCCCACCTAGTGAGAAAAGGCTTTAGTTGTTGTTATTGTTTCAAGATTCTACCCTACTTTGGATCTTTCACTTTGAGGAACCTGAATAATAGAGTCAGAGACTAGTTTCTTACTCATTCTCATAATTAGAAGAGGTTTTTCTTGACAGACCCATTTTGAAATCTTAAACTCCTAAGTTCAAAATGTTTTGTTCAGACAATGGTATCCAATAGGATTGATACCGATGGCATGCTGCAGATTTGCATAGCTGTTTCCCATTTTCCCCGAATGGGTGTTGCAAGGTTAGTTCGGAAAGAGGTACCCGTTTTTTACATAAAAAGAAAAAGAGGTATCCATTTATTTTTGCATTGTCAGCAGCTACTTTCCTATGGAATACTCTTTTCGGAGTTCTAGGTGAATAGTGGGCATGTCTTTCCACCTCAGCAGTTTTCTCATGATTCATTTCCAAATATTCAGAAAGAAAAATTGGCAAAAACTTTGGCCATATACCATTTATGTTGTTGTCAAGTGTATGTGGTTAGCGTAAAATGCACGCATTTTCAAGGGCGTTTCAAGAGGCATTTCATTGCCCTTATATATGTTTTTCCTCATAGGTATTGCCCTTGCATATGTACGGGATAGGGTTAAGCTTATGGCCTCTCTTTGGTCTTCTGCATGTGAGGTTTTTTTAAAGGGAGCTTCACTCTATGATATGCAGAGAGAATGGATAGCCGTGTTCCATTTTTTTAATACTCCATAGGCTCACTATTTTCTGAGTGCTGATTTTGTTGCATTTTTTAGGAAGCTATTCAATGAGCAAGCCTGTATCATCTAGTATTTTCCATTTTCTTTTAGTTTCTCCTTTCAGAGAACCAGGGGATATTTTTATCCTCCCCCTTATTTTCCTCTTTTTCTCTAATAAAATATATTTTTCCTTTCAGAAAAAATATATATAGGCTTGACAACAGAAAAATATATATAAGCTTGACAACAGAAGTTGAGGTAAAATATGGTATAATCCAAGGTCTGAAACTACAGGATTATAACCCCCCAAAGTTCGGAGACACATATAATATAATAGGCTATTTTCTTATTCATACTGGAATAATACATAGCCAATCTGGTAATTTTCTGAATCACACTGGATCAATTATGTGCCCATTTTCAATTATCCACAAGACAGTATAGATGTATATAGAAGTGTACCACAAAGGTTATAAATCACTCTCTTTTAACAAGGATGGGGGTAGAATTTGGCCTTGAGCAGACAAATCCACAGTAATCAAATTATAAGTCCAAGTATATAATAAAACAGAGAATCAATTTAATAATGTATTGATAAGAAATATGAAATCTACTCATTAAGCAAGCACAATGTATGCATGAATGTAAATGCAATGGAAGAAACTTACAGGATACTTCAGGGCAAAAAAGATGAGATTCTCTAATGATATAAATCCTCCACCCCTGCAGATCATGGTTAGATGGTTCATACTAACTCATTCATAATAAAACAACTCAAAAAAAAAAAAGTATAACTGACCGCAGAAAAATTACTGAGTTTGAGGAAACTTTTGTTTGAAGATCAAGAGTACGATTGAGAAAAATCATGTCAAAGAAAATATGTCTTCACTGGAGATATTCTGTACAAAATATTTTCATAGAAAAATGTGTGCTGTACCATTATTTTATTCAAGGATAGAACTTCTGCATTCCATAAGGTGAAGCTATGTTATTATTTTCTACCAGTTGCTTCACTAACACAGAAAGATTAGGAAAATGTTCCTCAGAATTATTTTTTTTTGAAGTAAATTGTTTTTTTTAATAAGAACATGCCAAGGGAGTGTAACCCATTTATTCCAAAAGTACACAAGAACCAACCGCTCAGAATCCAAATCAAACTATCAAAACATCTAGAAGCAAGTCTAAACTATGAGGACAAAGTGTAGCCCATGATTATGGCAATGTGTCAGAATATTCTCAGTCACCTCCCATTATTAAGCCAATGAAGCCTTAATGGTCTCAGATAATATTTTGACCTGTTAATGAATAAAACCCTATCCATACTTGTGCCCCCACCCCCTCTCCTTAAAGTATAATATATTGCTTTGTTCACACACCTAAAATCTGTTGAAGGGTCCGAACCTTGCCATCCCATTTCCTTCCAAAGCTCTGATATAAGTGAAGGAAGCTCCCTGTCAGGGTAAGCCAATTTCCACAGTTGTTTAAGTGCATCCTGCAACAATAAAAAAAATTACATTTGAAAATGCAGTCCTAATGTCAATAAAAGAAAATGTCGTTAAACATTCTATTTTTTCCTATTTATATAATAGATTCTCAAAAACATCTTATGGATATATTAGATACCTGTGTACTATATAGACATGCAACAAAGGAATGGGTAGTCATTGTGCTTGACGACCTTTCGGTTAATCCATGTAACACAATAAAATTTCAAATAATTTATCTTTCCTCCTAAACATTCCCCATAAACATGCATTTGCAAGTCAAGCAGTTAGCGTGCCCACATTCCAGATCAGAAACATTCAGATTGTTTATCAAGCATGCATGCATGCATGCAGAGCAAAATAGAACATCAGCATAACAAAGTGGTATCGAAAGGAGAACATGAAGATAACAGCAGGATCAACTAGTGAAAATAGAACAAAACAGAATGCAGAATATAGTGGCAAATGCCATCAAGCAAATTTGAAAATTAAAAAATTGCATTAAATACATACTTGGTGCTCTGTTTTAGAACCATCAAAGGGGACTTCAAGCCGATGCCTTAAATTTCTTAGTCTTTCTTCCTAATAAAGAAATAAATGTGAAATAATCATAAATAACAGATTATCCAGAGTAACAAATAGAAAGCATACAGTCAGAAGCTACAAACAATAAGATGGCATTATATAACATATAATATTCGTAAAAAATTAATAATAAGACAAACTCCACAATAATCATAACAACGAGAAAGACTACACAAGCTCAGCAAAGGAATCAAAATCTCAAAAAATCATATGTTTGAATATACATATTTATAACAAGGGTAGAATAGGTTTCTCAAATCTCGAGGATTGCCCTTTCCATGTGAAAATTTTCCATTTATAATTCAACCAAATATACATCATCAAATTCTAAAGAAGTATCCACTGCCCACCTTTGCCTTTGAAACACAACACCTGCAGACATTCAAGACATTGAGTGGCAATATAAAACTAATTAACTAACTCCAGTGATAATATCCTATCACATAATTGATTTTACATTATCAGAATTGCCCTGCAGCTTCTACACATATTGCACCAACTTATCATGGTGCACCATTTCATTTTCAAACAATGAGGGGTGATTGAGTTAGGGGTTTGGTGGCATTGATTCAAAAGGGGTGCTCAGAAATCTGTCAATTTCATAATTTAGATCAACTGCATTTTCAGTTAGGATTTATAAATTTGTGACATAGATGGAATATGCAAAACTAAAACCATATGACGTTATTTGCCAAAGGATCAAAGTAGAAGTTGGTTACTTGATTTTGGCCAAAACAAGCACATGAGAATTGAAAATATGATATCAGTAGACATACCTGCAGAGGGCTAAGAGAAGGAGGAAGCATCCTATTGTTTTGCCCATTTAGAGCAGTAGAAGGAAGAGATAAAAGACGCCCAATAAGAGATCCAGATCCCAGTACAATGGTTGCTGCAAAGACAATATAAAATAATTGGTTACAGATCATATAATCACCACTAAAATCATGACAAGCTGCATGCATTTGTCTTCTTAATTGTGCACCAGTCCGCAATAAGGAAAAGTTACATATAAAACATGCATAAAATCCTGATGTTTAATATTTTATAGTATAGCTCCACATTTTTTTAAAGAAAAATAAACGAGGCTCATAGAAATGAATAGTATAAATGATCCCTCTGATAGTAAGTTCACTTATTCACCAAAAATACACATCCAAGCAATGCTTCCCTCTCTGTATGATTTATAAGATTTCAAACCTAATATGTAATACTACACCAATCACCATGTGCCCCCAAACACAATTCCTAGCCTTATTATCGATCACCTTCCTCCATCAGTTCAGTCAACTAATACTTACAAGTTACAAAAGAAGTGCTCAATTATGCAAAGTCCACAACCCTAAGACTTATTCTTTTAACTGCCACTCTAAACGTAAGACATCAGGGGGAATTGGGGAAAGAATGGTCATTGACTTTCTTTAATTTGCAAGAGTGACAAAAGCATTGAATTTTATTCCCCCCATAACTAACACTGACGGAAAATTTGTCCACAAACACTTAGCATAGAATGAGTGAACTATGATCAAAAGAATCATATTTAGTAGTAAATGCAGGGCTTTCTCTGAGAAATGAAAAAGGAAAATAACAATTGAATAGTAAAAAAATATGTCAGTCAGCATATGTGAGGGAGAAGATGTTTGCCTAATAGGAAAAGATAAATAAAACATCGAATTAGTTGCTGTCAATGAAAACAACCATGATGGACAAACAGTCACGTATTGCTATTTGCTAACAAAAGTGAAACAATCTACTGCTCGATTACTCATTCTATCAAGCTTAATTGTATCTGAGAGACAAGCCAAAACAATCATACACATACCTAACCACTGTGCCCATTGTGCAATGAGATTTGAAAATATGAATGTCCAATGAAACTGTGCCTTCTTCGTCTCATCATCCCATATATCTTCAAGTGTACATATCTGTATGGCATAGAAAAATAAAACCTCACAAAATGCAAAAATAGATAAAACCAAAGAATTTATAGCCAAAAATAATGATAACCACAATTTATGACCTTCTTATTCTCATTATAACCATCATCCCCCAGCAAGGGCTCACTCAAAGCATCCAATCCTGAAGTCTCAAAATGCTCCCGCCTTTTGCCATCGACATCCCCATGATGGAGTCTTCTCCTCAAAGTTCTTGAAGACATTAATATCTTTACTATAGGTCAGCCTACAAGTCAAAAAGGGACCATTTATAAGAGCCCAGAACCATCAAGTTCAAGAACATCATCATCAATGTTCTAAACAAAAAAAAAAACAATCCATTATTTTCATGGATCACTCCAGCTGGTACTCCAATTTTTTTCAATAACCCACATCACAAGAATCATTATAATCCGTTTCAGATGCTGATAAACACCAAACCATTGGCATATCCATCTGATAAACCCCAGATAAAGGGCCATCAGATTATTCAACTAATTGAAAAGTAAAACGACATATGAACTAAATTTGAACTGAAATTCAGTAAGGGCACAACAACAACAACAATGAAAACAAACACCAAGAACGCACAAAAATGAATTAAGAAATAAAAATGACATAAACCCTAAAGATGAACAATTTACCTATTAAAAAAAAAAGACGCTTCTTTTCCACCCGATTGATAACGAACCGAATAATTTGAAATGCGAATCAACAGAATAGGGGGGGGGGGGGGGGGGGGTTCTTAAGCTTACCTGAATTTCAAGGAGGGAAAGGAATCTTTGTATGGAAATGCGAAGTAACCAAAAACTGAGAGTATTATAAATTCAAAAGTAAATAAATAAATAAAAGTTGCTTAAGCTTAATTCTATTGCTATTGCTTTTCGTGCTTGTTAAGAAAAAATAAATAAGAATAATAAGTGAATTAAAAAGATGATGTATTACCAAATCAACAACTAGCGTAGCCAGCTCAAACGCGTTCTGGTCTGGGTGTGCAAACTCTTTGACTTGTGCCACCGTAAAAACTAAAAACGATTCGCTTTTTAAGATAAAAAAACGTTGAAAAAAGGGGAAAATGAATAAAACTCCAAATTCTTGGATACATAAAAATGAAAAGGAAATTATATAGTAGTGTCAAATTAGGCGTTCTACTCTAATTTAGTGTTAGGTTTATTATGTGTCACTTTCTAAAAATGTTATTTCCCAGCTAAGTGACTAACAGTTATTATTATTATTATTATAATTATAATAATATTAAAATACTAAAAAACAATGTTTCAAAGGCTGTTGAGTTGCAAAGCTATATTTCAGCTTATAATCTTATATCCAACTAAAATTTTCATTACAAGCAAGCAATACAAACAACTTGCAAAAAAATTACTTGCAGAGAAGTGTTAAAGAATAAAGATAGTATTAAAATTTTGAATTGAAAATAATAATTGCCCTTCTATGCTTTAGTGTGGCTTAATTCAGCTAAATTAGAATCTTGATTTTTATTTTTATTTTGAAAATTATTTTTTTAATAAAAATTTTAATAACTTTAAATGAATTAATAGTACAATAACTAATTTTGAAAGTTTTGGTTTTCTTGTGAATCTTGGTATTTGTTCTTCTATACTTATTGCTAAACAAACTTTTTGGAAGTGCTAAATGATCACAAAGTATAAATATAAAATAATTAAGATAATTATTAATATCAAAGATTCGTTGTATTAGAATATGGAAAGTTTCTATTCCTACTCCTTATCTATTATTATTCTTATTTTATTAATTTTTATTAAATAAATTTTAATTTTATTTTGATCAATGATTTAAAATAACTTATTTAATAAAATAAAAGTAATAATAAATAACAAAAAAATTACAAGATAATAAGTACTCCTTAAAATATGTGAGAATCTTCTTATTTCTAATACCAAATCACTTTTTATCAAAACATCACCACTCAATGCATGATTTAATCCTCAATGTGATTTTGGGGACGCTATAATCCAATATAAACATGCGTATTACTTTTTCATTTTCACTTTTCAACTTTAATTCTTAAGTAAAGAAATCCTTGAGGTTCACTTTGATTGGACAAGTGCCCTCCCTCTAAAACAATATGCATTTATGCTTGCTCATTTTTATTTTAGAAAAAATTACATTAATTTTTCATGAGATTTAATTTAATTACAGCTAATACTCTTCTTGTTTGCACATCTTACACTGACTTGCCCTACAAAAGTGATAAGTACAATAATTAAAGGGAGATCAATATAGTGGTAATATAAACTAAAAAAAATATCAGTATGATAACAATATAAATCTTAAGAGAGAAGTTAGTATAACTTTTGAAATAAGAGATGTGTCAGATTAGTTGAATCAAACTTTAAAAAAAGTCTCTGTAATTTTTTCTTTTTTTTTTTTTACTCTTTCAAATAACGTGTCGAAGGTTAGGACGGTGAACTCACCTGAATCCGAAGTGATACATATTGATTGAACTATGCCTTAAGACTTAGCACAAAAAATAAAATAAAATAAAATAAAATATGTCTTAAGACTTAGGAGATTCAAACGAATTGCATTCGAAGTGATTATAGATTCGGAGCTCTAAAAAGTACTATGCAATTCACAACTTTGGCTTGAAATGCCATATGAAACCACAGCATTTGCAAAAGTAAAGACCTGACATGCACCATCCACACACTAGCAGGAAACTAAAATACCAACGTCTTGTCAATTGATATTACTCTACATTAACATCCAACCTCCTACAACATGAGCATGGTGAAGCTCTGAAAAGTCGTCTCCTAGGAATTCATCTAGAGGCGAATAACACCAGCTGCAAATGTTTATCCCCATAGGCAGCTTCATGGAAACAGACGAGGTCCACATACACCATAACAAGGGCATTGTGATGTTTCAGAACAATTAGTAAGAGCCCCATGAGGTTCTTTCTTTTTAACGGTAGTAGGAAGTAGATCTCAAGTATCACTATGATGTCAAAGCCTACCACTCCCAACTTAGGCAGTAGGTAAAAGAAAAAGGGGCTACAGTTGAATTCAGGTCACATCTAATTTTCTAACAATTTACATTATTACACAGCCTCCGGGAAAACTTCATCCTACAAGCAATTTCCCAGAGGAACTTGCTACAAAGGTTTTGCGGCAATGTTGGCTGATGGTCTTTGGAATAATGCTCACTGCCTAGGCACTGGCGGTGGTGTTGATGGGTGGCTTTGCCCATAAAACCCAATGCCTGGTGGCCTGTAAAATCCTCCTGGCGATGGCTGCGGTTGCTGTTGTGCTGGTTGAGTGCTGGCCATTGATAACCCTATTGCCACATGTGGAGGCAAAGGAGGTGGAGGCGGTAGGTTATTTGATCCATATCCATAAGGAATTCCGCCAACCACTAAACCAGTTGATTGGACATATTGATTTGATGGTGGATTTGCAGGAGAATGAGGCGGCGGTTGGGTTGCTGAAGCAAATGTAGCTTGTAATTGATTGGCTGGAGACATGGCTTGCAAGCTGGTTGAAGGTGCAAGTGGCACATTTGCCACTGATGGTTGTGGTAAAGTGGTGAAAAAGGAAGAGCTCCCCATATCAGAACTGTTAACATCAGAAACAGGCATTGGATTTTCAAGTTTGGGTCTTTTCTCTGGGTTGAAAATAGGTAATCCAGATGTAAATCCATTCATGGCGGCAGCTTCTTCAGCTACAAGAGAAGAAAGAACAGATGTAAGCATCTGGGCGGAGGATGTAGAGGCAGCAAGCTTAGCAGCAACAGCAGCAGCTACGGCCTTCTTGTTATCATCTTCTGAAGTTTGGAAGGGAGCAAATGTTATAGAAGGTTGGGTATAAGAAGGCTGAGGAGTAGTGCTGTTTAGTTGAACTGATGGAAGCGTGGCTTCTGCTGCTTGGTTAAGCCGCTTCCTGATACTGGCTGCTTTCTCAATCTGGCCTCGTGCAACCTTCACAACAATAAAACCATCAATTTTTATATATAACACGAGGAATCAATTGATACTGATGTAAAACTCGACATAATATGCAGAGGTGACAATAAAATCCATTAATTTTTAATCTATCTATATTAAAACCAATTCAATCCATCCAATTAAAATAATATATCTTGTTGGATTGGATATAATAGATTAAATTTAATTATAAATAATTAGTAATCCAACCAAAACATATATTGAATATCCAATTGATATCCAATTAAAAACCAATCCAATGGATATACAATATAATTTTAGAGAGAGAATGAAAAATTTAGAGCGATAAACATTCTTTAGAGAGAGAAACATATTTTAGAGAGAGAATAAAATTTTTTAGAGAGAGAAATATTTTCTTTAAGTGAGTGGGTTGGATATCCATCCATCCAATCCATTAAAATGAATTAATGGATGGATTGAATATCCATCCATTAAATTTGGTCAATGATGGATTGGATAATATTAAACATTTTGTAATGGATCTTAAATAGATTAATGGTTTATTTTGAATCCATCCATTACGATCCAATCCAAAATCAAACCAATCCATCCATTTGCCACCCATTTGCAGGATCTGGGGAGTTCCCCTATCTATTATGTTTCATGGCTGTGGTGAGAAAATTAAATAGTTTCTTATCAGGTGCTAAAGAGCCAGTTAACCATTATTTTCTGACTGATTTATCCATAAACTGTGAAAACAAAGTTCTTAAACTTATTTCAAACTAAAAAACCCTTTCATGGAAAGAAGTAAATATGTTGGCATCAGTATGTTGCATCCTTTGACTCTTAACAAAACTACATTTAATGGAATTTAATCCATTAACAGAAGCAGAAAAACAATTAAATGTTTTGGTTTCAAAATAAGGAAATATTAAATCTACAAACCAGACATACATTTAACACGCATGTACAGAGTGGCCATCTCAATGAGTGTACCAAAAGAAAAATTCTATCAGAAGCGAAGACCAGACATTAATTGAACAGGAAAAACTCCAAAACTAGCAGAAAAAAGACTTCAAAACAATTGTTTAGGGGGGGGGGGCAGAAGGGAGAAAGCAAGGGAGAAAAACTACTCCATGCCACTTAAGCATTTTGTTATTCAGATGCAGATGAGGAACACAAGGCGTAAAATAGTGGGAAGCAAAAAAGAAATAATCTGTATAACGTTTCTTTATAATAAATAGTCAATAGATGTGACAGGAAAGACAAGTAGATCCAGGGGCGGAGCTAGAGAATTTTCTATGAGGGGACCAGAGTGAACAACATTTTGTTTAGGGGGGTCAAGCTTAACTACCCTCCGCCCCTGAGTAGATCACAATTTGACATGCTTTATGCAATACATATCATGGCCAATTGTGCAGCAAAACAATTTGTAGGATTAAACCATTAAAATAACAATTTAAGGTGAAATGAACGAAGGTAAAAGAAAAATAGTTTATCTTTCATGAAAAGCCCAAGCGCATGTGGTCCTTAGTGATTTTTATTCTTTCTGTGGAAAACTGTGTATAGTCAATCAGCTATTTTAGTAAATTTTTTATAACAGATACTGACTGTATCCCTAGAATTAGGCTCATTTAATTGTATTCCTTAGTCAGTTAGGACATCCCACAAATCATGGGATTTAACCTTTAATTCATTTCCTATTCTGCTTTGGGTTCTCGTGTATATAGCTCACCCATTGATGTATTATTAAAATATGAATGAAATCCCTATTTTCTAAATTCTGAGATGGTATCAAAGCGGTTCTTTCTTGGGACCGCCTCTGTTTCTCCTTCACTTTGAAACCTTTGCATTTCTATCCTGTTAATCATTTGGCCTTCATTGCTGACGATACCACGCACCTGCCAGCCTTCATCACTGGTTATTTCTGTTCGAAGTAATTGGGCCTTAATTGCCTAGAGAGTGCTCTATGCAAACGATGTCAGAAAGCAATTTGATCTCAACAGTCTGGAGAGTTGCAGAACATTCAATCTGCACACAAGCTGACTGGAAAAAACTACCTTAAATGGTCTCATTGGTTCGCACCATACTCAAAGGAAAGGGGAAGATTAGCCATCTCACAGGTACCGGACCAAAGAAAGGAAATCCCAAATTCGAAGCATGGGACGAAGAAGACTCCATGATTATGGCTATAGAATTCTATGGTCCCAGAAATCAGTAACACGTGCATGTTCTTGAATACTGCCAAGGACATCAGGGATGCAATTGTGCAAACCTATTCCAAGGTCAAGGTTGCTGCTCAGGTATACAAGGTCAAGGTGAAAACAGTGGCAGCAAAGCAGGAAAACAAGACAGTCACTAAGTATGCCAACCAACTGAAGTCCTTATGGCAGGAACTGGATCATTATAGGGTGATAAAAACCAAATGTCCTGATGATGCAGCCGTGATAAAAGACTTCATCGAGCAAGACAGGGTCTATGACTTTCTTGTTGGACTAAATCCGGAGTTTGATCAAGAGAGGAAACAAATTCTTGGCAAGTCAAAGGTTCTAGATTTTAATGAAGTTGTGTCCGTAGTTCGAAGTGAAGAGAGTAGGAAGGAGCTGATGCTTGAACCAAAAATCAGCAAGAGTGCTGCCATGGTGACAAGTGGCAAATCAGCCACAAATGTTGAAAAAGGACTAGGCTTTGAAGGAGGAAAACCTGATCAGTCAAAGACCCAAAAACGTGACAACTTGTGGTGCACTTACTGCAATAAGGCACGCCATACTCATGAACGGTGCTAGAGGCTTAATGGAAAACCACCAAGTCGAGAATGGGGTCAGCGAGGAGAATAGCCAAGGAACAACAGCAAGGTCCACGTTGCTGCAATGTCACAAGGTGAATCAACATCACAAGAACTGGGCAGTCTCAACCAACAAGAGATTGAGAGGGTGAGATCACTCATTAGCAACCTTGAGAAGCCTTTAGGAACTTATTCTTTGGCATATTCAGGAGAGTTTCCTCTTTCAATTGGACTAAATGCCTTGGGTACAACCTTTACCAATTCCAGGATTGTAGACTCAGGAGCTACAACCATATGACCCACATATCCAATAATTTTTCCACCTATTCTCCTTGTCCAAGCAGTAAGAAAATAGCCACTGCTGATGGGTCTTTGACCACTATTGCAAGCATAGGGGACATCAAAATCAATCCATTAGTGACCTTGAAAAATGTTCTTCATGTCCCTAGCCTGTCCACAAACCTTGTCTCTATACACCAACTCACTCAAGACCTATGTTGTACTGTGATTTTTTACAATAGTTATTGTGTTTTACAAGACAAGGATTCAGGGAGGATGATTGGACGTGCTAGAGAATAGGACGGCCTCTACTACCTTGAAACACCAAGACAAGACAGATTACAGTATTGCACTATTCCTTCAGTTCAGAATCTGTTTCAGTCAATAAAGAAAAGATTTGGCTTCATCATAATAGACTTGGACATCTATCCTTTAAAATTATTAAAACTCTTTTCCCTTCCTTGTTTAGAGATTTGAGTGTTGAAAATTTCCATTGTGAAGTGTGTGAGCTTGCTAAACACAAGCATGTACCCTTTCCAATTAGTAATAAAAGCAATTTTGTTTCTTTTTACCTCATTCACAGTGACATTTGGGGTCCATCTACCATTCCTAATGTTTCTGGGGTAAGACAGTTTGTCTCCTTCATTAATGACTGCACTTGTGTTACTTGGATTTTTTTGCTCAAGCACAAATTTGATGTCAGTACTGTCCTTCCAAATTTATGTTCTATGATCAAAAATCAATTTGGGGTTACTATCAAGAGATTTAGATCAGATAATGCAAGGGACAATTTTAATCAAACCCTTAACCCTTTTTTCCGGAAAGAAGGAATTGTACATGAATCGTCTTGTGTCAACACCCCACAACAAAACGGGATAGCAAAAAGAAAAAATGGTGACCTCCTTGAAAGAACTTGAGCCCTTCTGTTCCAGAAAAATGTCCCAAAGTCCTTTTGGGGGGAAGTTGTTCTCACAACCACCCATCTCATAAATCGTTTGCCTACATGAGTTTTGGGATTCAAGAGCCCGATGGACATACTCTCAACTTTCTATCCTGACCTACACACTTCAAATAACCTTGTCCTTAGGATTTTTGGATGTGTTTCATTTGTTCATGTCCATAGTCAAAACAGGGGAAAACTTAACCCAAGGGCCCTAAAATGTGTCTTTGTTGGATATTCTGCAACTCAGAAAGGGTATAAATGCTATCATACTCCATCCAAAAAATTCTTATGTATCAATGAATGTCACATTCCATGAATAGGAGCCTTATTTCACTCAACCTTATCTTTAGGGGGAGAATTCAAGGGAAGATAAGGAGAATTTTTTGCTGGATTTGGATTTGTCATTGCTGCCAGTATCTAAAGACCCTCCTTGCACATCTATGTCCAAACATACCCCCTGAAAATTCACTTGAATTTGTACCCAAACTTGAACCTGTGCCTAAAATCATCTCTGTGCTTGAAATCACATCTGAATCCGTGCTTGAAAGACCACAAAAAAACCCTGCTCTTGAGAATCTGAGATTTGGCAAAGGCAAGGTGTTCACAACGAAGAAAATGGTCATCCCGGAAATTGTGCAGGTCTAAGAGTCCAACTCGGAGCCTTAGAATGAAATAATAATTTCTAACTCTTCATTGCAAGATGAAACTGAACTTCATGTGGATAATGATGACCAAAACCTGCTCATAGCCATCAGAAAAGGAACAAGAGAGTGCATTAAACGACCATTATATCCTCTTGCACACTTCATGTCCTTCAAGAAATTTTCACCATCACATGGGGTCTTTCTAGTCAGCCTAAATACCATTACCACCCCTACTACCCTATCCGAGGCTTTGTCCCATAAAAAATGGAAACAAGCTATGAATGTGGAAATGGATGCATTGGAAAAGAACAAAACCTGGAAGTTAGTGCAATTACCGGTAGGAAAGAAACCTGTGGGGTGTAAATGGGTGTATACAGTGAAGTATAGAGCAGACGGGTCAATAGAAAGATACAAGGCACAGTTGCTAGCCAAAGGGTATACCCAAACCTATGGAATCGATTACCTAGAGACCTTTGCTCCAGTTGTAAAGATGAACACAGTCAGAGTTTTATTGGCATTAGCAACTAATTATGGTTGGGACTTACATCAATTTGATGTAAAAAATGCATTCTTGCATGGAGATCTAGAGGAAGAAAGCTACATGGAGATTCCACCAGGCTACGGGAAGAATCTGAATGCCAATATTGTGTGTAAATTGAAGAAGGCCTTGTATGGCCTTAAGCAATCACAACAAACGTGGTTTGGAAGATTTGCAAGAGCTATGTTGGCTATGAGATACAGACAAAGCCAAGGGAATCACACATTGTTTATTAAACACTCTCCTTCAGGGGGAGTCACGACACTCTTGGTGTATGTGGATGACATAATAGTGACGGGAGATGATGTTAAGGAGAAACAGGTTCTAAGTCAGAGTTTGGCTAAGGAATTTGAGATCAAAGCACTAGGAAGATTGAAATACTTCCTTGGAATTGAGGTTGCTCATTCTAGGCAGGGTATTTTTATCTCCCAACAAAAATATGTTACAAATTTACTCAAAGAAACAGGCAAGATAGCCTACAAACCAGCAAGCACACCTATAGATCCGAATATGAAACTTGGAACAGCAAAAGAAGATGTTGCAGTGGATAGAAAAATGTTTCAACGTCTGGTAGGAAGATTAATTTATTTATCTCACATACGACCAGATATTGCATATGCAGTAAGTGTAATCAGCCAATTCATGCATAGCTCGAAAGAAGTTCACCTACAAGCAACTCATCAAATACTACAGTATCTCAAGGGAACACCTGAAAAAGGTATTCTATTTAAGAGAAATGGAGGTTTAGTACTTGAAACATATACTGATGTTGACTATGCTGGATCACTGATTGATAGAAGATCAACCTCTGGGTATTGCACCTTCCTTGGCGGGAATCTTATGACATGGAGGAGTGAAAAACATAATGTCGTAGCACGGTCTAATGCAAGGGCAGAATTTCAAGCTATGGCACAAGGTGTGTGTGAACTACTTTGGTTAAAGATCATTCTCAAAGATTTGAAGATCAAGTGGGATGGACCAATAAGACTCTATTGTAACAACAAGTCTGCAATTTGCATAGCTCATAACCCGGTACAACATGACAGAACAAAGCAAATTCAAGTTGACAGACATTTTATCAAAGAGAACCTAGAAAGTGGATTGATTTGTACACCCTATGTAACTACACAGGATCAACTTGTTAATGTACTCACCAAAGGGTTGAGCAGTATAGTATTCAGATTATTGTATCTAAGTTGGGAATGGAGAAGACCTATTCACCATCTTGAGGGAGAGTGTGGAAAACCGTGTACGGTCAGTCAATCAGCTATTTTAGGAAATTTTTTATAACAAATACAGACTGTATCCCTAGAATTAGGCTCATTTAATTGTATTCCTTAGTCAGTTAGGACATCCCACAAATCATAGGATTTAACCTTCAATTCATTTCCTATTCTGCTTTGGGTTCTCGTGTATATAGCTCACCCATTGATGTATTATTAAAATATGAATGAAATCCCTATTTTCTAAATTCTGAGACTTTCTTTACATAGAAGGCCAATATTAATTTGATGAGCTACTTATTCAAATAATAATAAGCTCATAGGGAAACATTGTAGAGTTACTTCACACAAAAATTTTGTTATTTTAGTAGTGACTGAAATTATATTGACGAAATCCACATCCTAGACAACGTATCTTCTGTTGAAAACAGTGTTGTCAAATTGCGGCCATGGCGGCGCCATGGCAGATTGCGGTGGCGGGATTCTCGGAATCTGCCATTCGCCAGCCGCTGTGTTGCGGATTCTGCCTTGTTGGAGACAGCGGCCGCCACAGCCATGGCGCCATGGCGGTTATGGCGTTTCATGGCTGAAATAGCGGTTGTACCTCCTTTTTTTTAGGGGCTTTTCAGGGTTTTCAGCATTAGGGATTTATAAAATCCCTAACCCATTCGACAGAGACTTCCCACTTTCAGCTTCTACCTCTTGAGACTTCCTCCCACTCCCCTTCACCAACCTCCTCCATAAACTCCGGCGACTGAGCGGTGGGACCTAGCATCTCCGGCGGCTGACGACCTTCTCCTCGGCGAGGTAATGACAATCCTCCTCGGCTCCCTGTCTTCTCTGTTCTCACTTCTCACCTCACTTTTTCTTCTTTCTTCACTTCTTCTTTCTTTCTTTATTTCTTTATTCTCTCGTTCTCAAACTCATACCTGTTTCTTCATTGTTCTGTCATTCTCATTCTTTTTTTTTTTTTTTTTTGTTTTGGGTTTTCCTTCTCGGCTCCCTCTCTCTCTCTCGTTCTCACTTCTCATTTCTCACTCTCAAGATCACTTTTTGTGGAAAAGATCAAATCTGGATGTGTCACTTGTTCATGCAAAGACAAATAGTAAAGTGCTTGCGCAAAGCTGGATTTTGTCATTGTTCATGCGGCATAAACATAGATAGTGTGTGCAGACTTGTTCATGCAAAAAAAAAACTAAAAAAAACTAAGTTTGGTTCTCTGTTCGGCTCCCCTGTCTCTCTTTTCTCACTTCTCACCTCACTTTTTCTTCTTTCTTCACTTCTTTCTTTCTTTATTTCTTTGTTCTCTGTTCTCAAACTTAAAACTGTTTGTTCATTGTTCTGTCATTTTCATTTTTTTTATTTTCGTTTTGGGTTTTTCACCTCTCTCCATTTTGGGTTTTAGTATTTTACACTCTCAACTCTCAAGCTCAACTCTCTGTTTTACACTTTTTAGTTGTCGCACTTCTTGTCACTTGTGTGACTGTGTCTTGTCTTGAACTCTTGATTTGTGTCATTTTTTGGTCACTTGTTAGTATTGTTAGTTTTTATTTTCTAGTGGCCTTATGCTTAATTGCTTATGTTATGACTTATGAAGACTTTGATTATGTTTATGACTGAGTTATGACAGTTATGTTTTTCCCCTAATGCTTTTGAATTGTGATACTTTTGATGAATTTTATTTGATAGAATTTTTTTTTTAATTTTATTGTTCTTGGTGTATGTTAGTAGTTTTTATTATTTATTATATTTAGCGGATTTTTTTTTGTATTTTTTTTGTATATATATATATTTTTCAATCAGCCACCATGCTTCCGCCATTTTCCGCAACCGCCATCCGCCATTTTGTATGGCGGATTTTTGGCTTTCCGCCATGGACCGCCATCCGCTATTAACAACACTAGTTGAAAATTAAACAAAAGTTTACCTATTTCTTACTCAATGTAATATATTTCATAAGATGGGTTGGGGCGGGTTTGGCTTGACCCGAATCCGACCTGACATTTTGATTGGGCCATTCCCTTGGACCCAAACCCAACCCATTCATGGTTTGACAACAACCAGGTCGTCCCGATATGTAGACATAGTGCATAAATTTGAACATTATCCACAGCTAAATCATAAAATTATACAAATACGAAACTAAAACTAAGGTATATTTTACATTATATATTTCAAAACAAATGATATCAATATAAATATATTATCATGTTATGCAAAAGTTATCAATTTAAGTCAAGAAGTCTTATTATTTATAACTAAATTGCAAAAAAAGTATGTTTTAAAATAAGGTGTGGCACTAGGCCGAGTTGGGACAACCCGAAGTATGATCCGAAACCGACCTGAATAAACACCAGGTCTACTTTCTAGAACTCGTACTCGTCCCAATTAGCTCTGGGCTGGGACGGGTTAGTAGAACGAGTCAGGTCTTGAACACTCCTACCAGTCAATCAAGATGGCATTCTTAAGGATACTCAAAGTCAACATAACTAATGGCAAAAAAAAAACTTAAAATATATTATAATTAGGAAAAAGGAACAGTAATACACCCACAGAGAGAGGACAGAGACAGAGAATAAAGACAGGTTCTTACTAGCAACTGGGTGCGAACAAGCTCTTGCCTTGATTCCTGAAAAGCTTTAGATTAGTAAGCAGTCATCAATTTCAGTTTTTTTAATATAAGCATATTTGTAGAAACAACTGTACTTGTTCCTGCAGTGCATCTTTAAGCTGAGAAAGCAAAGAGGCCCTTGCAGCCTCAGCATTTTCAAGTTGCTCCATATATTGTTTAAGCTCCTTTTCCTGCTCTTGCAAGTCATTCACCAAAGTGGATCCCAGCTGATTTCCTGATGTGATATCCAACCAATGTCAAAGTAACCAATATCAATAAAGTAATTTATTAATCACTTAGATATTGCAATAGAAATAGATATAAGCTATCCTGCTTGAAGTAGGGAAGAGTCAGCAAGTGGAGTTGGCCATGCAAATGTCTTCAAATGCCCTAAAAAGTAGGGAAGTGCAATATACCAACATAAATTGTAGCTTTAGTATTGGGTAATGACAACACTCCCAGGAGCAAATCCATAATCATAATCCATCGCTTCTCTTCATCAATTCCTCAAGAAGAATAACTCTCTAGAGTAAATTGATAAGTCTTAGGGATTGTACACAGATTTGGTGAATTGCTTAAGTGAGTAGCACTTAGCACTCTGATATATTTATATACACTAAGAAATAAATATAGTGTTACATTTACAAGAAAGAATCATCTATTTCCTATGACTCTGATTTCCTAGGAACATTAACTCTTATAATTCCCAATGACACATTTAATCATTACACTATTTCCAACACCTATGACTCTGATTTTCTAGGAACAT
Source organism: Ormosia semicastrata (assembly GCA_029884595.1). NCBI lineage: Eukaryota > Viridiplantae > Streptophyta > Magnoliopsida > Fabales > Fabaceae > Ormosia > Ormosia semicastrata. The sequence goes on along the minus strand of JAQQTO010000036.1, from coordinate 4,626,171 downwards.
TAACTTCTATAATTCCCAATGACACATTTAATCATTACTATCGATAATAATACTCAACAAACTCTTACACATCACTGACCGATACTCCAAAAAGCCAGGCTACCAGGGGGTGCCACTACTTTAAATGGGAGTTCTATGCCTCACACCCAGCCGATATGGGACTAATGCTTCTGCATTGACCCAGTTAAGTCCCAGTTAGGTTGGAAAGAGCTGTTCGTCCATAACAAAGGTGGACAAACCCCAACTCCTAAAAGTCAGGCGGATAAGAGGGAGAAACTCTACATTAAAGGGAAATTCTGTGTCTCACAGCCAGCTGATATGTGACTCATGCTACTGCATTATACACACAATGTCCAACAACAGTTAATCAGTCTTGATTCTTGATAGTAGATTTTAGCTTTGAGTTGCTTTTGGGCCTGTGACTATGCAGCTTTAAACACTACCACATCCAGTAAGCATATCAAAACTCATTTGTGCAGATTGCAAATAGAAGAGCTCTGATATCAACCAGGATAGCTTGGTAGGAAACGTGAAAAATGATGACAAAAAATATACTGAAAGAGAAGTTTGAGTTTTCACTTGTTAAGAAGGTGGCAATGAGAATTCAGAGTTTTTTTTTCAATCCTGATTCGTAATTGTAGGCCCCATGCCTCTCTACTGATATGTGTATTATGTGCAGATCTAGTTTAGAGACATTAGGCCACTTATTTTTTCACTATAGGTGAGAAACTTTCCTTTTGAACAATCTTTTCATAGTTATCGGGAAGCACTGGGTATGTCCCTCAACTCTAGAGCAGTTTTGATGGTCCATTATAAAGATCTTGGTAAAAAAAAGGAGACTAAAATTTTATGGCAGTGTGCAATATATGCAGTCCTTTGGTGCATTTGGTTGGAGTGTAATACTATCTTTAAAGATGTCTCTTGTCCCTAAACTTGTGGGATAGAGTTACATTTTTGGCTTTTCTTTGGTGAAGCTCATTGATGCTTCAAGGGAGTTGATATCTCGGACATGCGGAGAGATTGGGCATCCTAGCTACATTATTACATTTTTCCCGCTATCTTTTGTACAGACTTTCTTGTTTTGGAGTAATCCTTATCTTCCCCCTAATTGTACTTCCCCTCTTTAATCTCTAATAAAATCTCTTTTCCTATCAATTTTTTTTGTTTTTTGCTTCTTTTTTCCTCCTGCTAAGTAGGATCACGGAAAACGTTGGGAGGAATAGACATGTTATTCTTATAAATACCCCATTATCCTCATTCAAAATATTCCTGAGTAAAACATGAGGATAAACTAATTAAAACATTTGCATGGACTCTTTCCATTTTCACCCTAGTTTCACCCCAATTTTAGCTCAATTTTGAGACCGACAAATTTGTTCAGACTGGAATGCACAAGGTAACCCATCCATTTTCACAGCTTTCTCTTTAATGTCATACTACCAAGCAAATATGTATTGACTGTGGATCCTGCCACTTTATTCATACTAAGCATACCTCAAGGTTAAATTTGGTTCATTGAGGGTAGTGGGAATGTAAAACAGAATAGGTTAAAAATAAGTTTATTAGTTACTATGGAATGGGAATGATCAACTCCCTAGACAAAGGATATTCCCATCAAGGATTGATTCAATTACCATTGTGCCTCGTGTTTTAAGGTTTTAAATTGACATAATACTCATCCCCACTGCCACTGTCAGCGACACTCATTCCCGAGCCACCACCATCACCATTGCTACTATTACCACCAACCCCTACTGCCACTGCTACCACCGCTAAATGTGGTAATAGAAAAGAATCATCATTCCATTCTTGACGAGACCAAATATGCTAATGGGAATTATCACTTCACTGATCAACTCCAATCCATTCCCATTCTCTTTCCCCACTAAAATCATTCCAATGAACCAAATATGACCTAAAAGTCTTATAATCGGTTGATAAGCCCAGCAAATGTCTAGTTGGACTGTGAACACAGCCCCCTCTGAACTTAAATATTTGACAAGCCCAATAGGTAACTGGCTGAAACATGGCAATACAACTCATGCCATGTCTCATAAACCAATATCAATACTACAAATCACAATGTGTTTAACAGCAGTATGAATAGGAAAGGCCAGAGAGAGTAAAAGTGGGCCTTCATTTTCAACCAACTTCACAAATTTTCTGTACACACAAAATGAAAGGAGCAAAAGGAATGAAATGAAATACTTACATGATTTAGCCAATTTTTTTTTCCTCAAGGAAATGTTATATACAAGGTTGGATGGTTATTAGAAACTAGAAAAGTATACAATTTATTTTGATGTTAGTACCACCTCAACCAATTGAATTTATTAAAGGGAAAGTCTCTTTGCATTCTTCCAACCTTTGCTGCCAACAATTAATGAACAAATAACAAGACCTTTGATTTCCTGTTCTGTTCCATTTTCTATTAATCCCAATTCTAAAGGCCACCACCAATCATGACCTAACATCTATAATTTTTTCACCATCACTGAATATTTTTATATTTCAAAATTAGCGTTTCAGTTATGATAGCCATCCCTCCAAATTCCCATAACTAAAACCATAAACAAATGGCCCTGAAGAAGTTACACCTAAAAAACAAAAAAGAATCATCATCATATAATTGATGCTAACTACTATGAATATTTTCCATCCTTGTCAGAAAATGTTAGCTTCAGTCAAGACAGAGTAGCAGGCAGAAGAGATCACGTCCCACTAGCAATCTGTTAGACCTCTTATTAGTAAACAATATAAGAGGAGACCTAGGCCAAATTAGTGTTGTCAGTTATTATAATTAGGCTGTCAGTTATTATTATTAGTATGTGCTGTCAGTTATTATTATTAGTATGTCAGTTATTATTATTATTATTTCTGTGTCTGTAACTGTCAAGTCTGTCTTTGGAATAAATAGAGGAAGGGAAGGGTAGGGAGGTTAGGCAGTTATTTGGTAAGAATTGGAAGGGAGAGACCAAGCTCTCAAATTCTTGGAGGAAACCACCTTGTAACCACCTTTTCTATCTTTCTAGTCTTCTCTTTCTTTGTTGTAATCTGATACTAAGTATTGTATTCTAATTCTCTGTTTTGAGAACAATTCTCCAGAGGATATATCAATATAGTTTGCATATTCAGTTTATATACTAGTTATAATTACCAGTTTCTATCAACTGGGTAGGGAAGTTAGGCAGTTATTTGGTAGGAATTGGAAGGGAGAGACCAAGCTCTCAAATTCTTGGAAGAAACCACCCTGTAACCACCTTTTCTATCTTTCTAGTCTTCTCTTTCTTTGTTGTAATCTGATACTAAGTATTGTATTTTAATTCTCTGTTTTGAGAACAATTCTCCAGAGGATATATCAATATAGTTTGCATATTCAGTTTATATACTAGTTATAATTACCAATTTCTATCAACTGGTATCAAAGCAACAAGATCTTGGGGAAATTGATGGTTTCAATGCGAGGAATGGAGGCACACATCGAGATTCTGGAGCGCGGGTTCGAAGGATTGCTGGCCATGAGGGAAAATCTGGAGAAAAATCTTGAATAGGAGAGGCTTGAGCGCTTAGAAACTCGACGGCAGTTGAATGAATTAGTAGAAACCGTGAGAAGGGCTGCTGTTCGTTCTGAACAGGAGGATGATACCATCGAAGGGAGTCATGCAGAAAACGAAAATGAGGCTGGAAATCCAGTTGGGTCACGGGTTCGTGAAGAACGTTGGCGAAAATTGGAAATTCCAGTTTTTGATGGAGAAGATGCATATGGCTGGACAAACCGAGTGGAAAGGTATTTTGAATTGAAGAAGATGACTGAAACTGAGAAGTTACAGGCGGTTATGGTGGCTATGGAGGGAAAAGCTTTAACATGGTACCAATGGTGGGAATTCTCTGCACAAAACCCAACTTGGGAAGACTTTAAATCCGCTGTAATCAAACGATTCCAACCTTCCATGATTCAAAGTCCTTTTGAATTGTTGTTAAGCCTTAAACAAACTGGAACCGTGGAAGAATACCGGGAACAATTTGAATTATATGCGGGTCCTCTCAAATGTACAGAACCGGCTTATTTGCGGGGGATATTTCTGAATGGACTTAAGGAAGTAATCCGGGCAGAACTGAAACTTCATCCAGTTGAAGGCCTGACGGAGTTAATGGATTATGCACAAAGGGTGGATGAGAAAAAACAATGTGTTAAACAAGGGGGGCACCGGAACAAGTTGTGGAGGGAAAACAATTCGAACTTACAACAATTCCCGGACTGTTACTTGGGCACCGGGAAACAAAAATCAAACACAAACCACTTCTGGTGTTGGAAGTTCAGTGGGGGAGGGGAGTAGTACAAGAACTACTGCATTTTTCAGGGGAAGGGGATTTAAAAGATTAACCGATGCTGAATTGCAGGAGAAAACAAGAAAAGGGCTCTGTTTTAGATGTGATGAAAAGTTTAGCCCTGGCCATGTGTGCACAAATAAACAGTTACAGGTGCTATTGTTAGAAGAAGAAGAAGGAGATACTGATGAAAAGGAGGAGAGATCCGAGGAACAAGAACCTGAAATGGAGATGAAATCTCTGCAGTTGTCTTTGTATAGTATTGCAGGGATCACTTCTAAGAAATCTATCAAGTTATGGGGAGAATTGGGTGACAAGCAAGTGGTAGTTTTGATAGATTGTGGAGCTTCCCACAATTTCATATCTTCCTTGTTGGTGAGAGAAGAGAATTTACAAGTGGATAATACTTTGCCTTATACGGTGGAAGTAGGAGATGGAAGAAAGATTCCTTGTGAAGGGGTGTGCCCTCAATTGAAGTTGTAGGTGCAAGGGCTGGAAATTCAACAAGATTTCTTTATGTTTGCATTACGGGGGGTGGATATGATATTGGGAATGGAGTGGTTATCTAGTTTGGGTGAAATTCGAGCCAACTTTAAAGAATTAATCATTAAAGTTCCCAAAGATGGAGGTTTTCATGTATTAAAGGGAGAACCAGAATTGTAACATACACAAGCTTCCTTCAAATCAATTCTCAAAACACTCAATAATGAAGGACAAGGATTTCTGCTGCAGTATCAAAGTTTACAAAACGAATCTGATCGCAATACATCACCACCTGAATGGTTAGAAGCAGCTTTGGTTGAGTACAAAGAAGTTTTTCAGGAACCACAAGGGTTACCTCCATCTAGAAGACATGATCATGCAATTATTCTTAAAGAGGGAGCCAACATTCCAAATCTCAGGCCTTATAGATATCCACATTATCAGAAAAATGAGATTGAAAGGTTAGTCGATGATATGCTTAATTCTGGTATCATTAGACCAAGTGTCAGTCCTTATTCTAGTCCAATTATTTTGGTAAAGAAGAAAGATGGGGGCTGGCGTTTTTGTGTGGATTATAGGGCTTTAAATAAAATTACAGTGCCTGACAAATTTCCTATTCCCATTATTGATGAATTGTTGGATGAACTTGGTGGGGCAACAATTTTTTCAAAGTTAGATCTCAGATCTGGTTATCACCAGATTAGAATGAAAGAAGAAGATATTCCTAAAACTGCTTTCAGAACTCATGAAGGGCATTATGAGTTTGTTGTGATGCCTTTTGGACTCACTAATGCCCCTTCTACCTTTCAATCCTTGATGAATGAAGTGCTTAGACCATTTTTAAGAAAATTTGTCCTAGTTTTCTTTGATGATATTTTGGTCTATAGCAAAACTATGGAAGAACATTGCAGGCACTTACAAGCAGTTCTGGCACTATTGAAGGAGCATCAATTGTTTGCCAATAGGAAGAAATGCACTTTTGGGCAGACCCAACTTGAGTATCTTGGGCATATCATATCCGCTAATGGGGTGGCAGCAGATCCTAAGAAGGTTGATGTTATGTTGAATTGGCCTACACCAAAAGATATTAAGGCTTTGAGAGGATTCTTGGGCCTTACAGGTTACTATAGGAGATTTGTGAAAGATTATGGCAAGATAGCTCGACCCTTGACACAACTTTTGAAGAAAGACAGTTTTCAGTGGACTCTGAAAGCACAGGTAGCCTTGGAACAATTAAAGAAAGTGGTGGCAGCCTTGCCTATTCTCACTGTTCCGGATTTTTCTAAGGTCTTTACCATAGAGACCGATGCTTCAAATAAGGGTTTGGGGGCAGTTCTATTACAAGAAAGGAGACCAGTGGCTTTTCTTAGTCAGACTTTATCAGATAGAGCACAGTCCAAATCAGTTTATGAGAGGGAATTGATGGCTATTGTAATGGCTGTTCAGAAGTGGAGACATTACCTTTTGGGCAGACATTTTGTTATTCTTACTGATCAGAAAAGCCTCAAATTTCTCACAGATCAACGTGTTTTGGGTGAAGAACAATTCAAGTGGACTTCTAAACTGATGGGGTTAGATTTTGAGATTCAATACAAACCTGGAACAGAAAATGGAGTTGCAGATGCCCTCTCTAGAAGGATGACTTATGCAGCTTTATCCACAGTTCAATTTGATGAATTGGAAGCATGGGAGACAGAAGTTCAAAATGATCCCCGGTTGCAAGGTGTGATTCAAGACTTGTTGCAAGATGTTGCCTCTCATCCAGGTTTTACCTTTCAAGACAGGAAGCTGTTTTATAAAGGACGACTAGTGCTGCCTAAAGGATCTTCTAGAATCCCTATACTCTTGAAAGAGTTTCATAATTCGGCCATAGGGGGACATTCGGGTTTCTTCCGAACCTACAAGAGACTTTCTGCCATTGTCTATTGGGAAGGAATGAGAAAGGACATTCAACACTATGTTGCTACTTGTGAGGTCTGTCAATTGAATAAATATCAGACTTTGTCTCCTGCTGGTTTATTACAACCACTCCCTATACCTACACAGGTTTGGGCTGATGTGTCTATGGATTTCATAGAAGGACTACCTAAAGCTCAGGGCAAGAATGTGATCTTGGTAGTAGTGGACAGGTTAACTAAGTATGCTCATTTCATGGCCCTTAGTCATCCGTTTACTGCCAAGGATGTTGCTGAAATCTTTATCCAAGGATGGGTTGTGTCGGATAGGGAAATCTTTCTTAGTCATTTCTGTCTGAAGTGGTCAAATTACATGGGTTTCCTTCAACCATTGTGTCAGATAGGGACAAGATCTTTCTTAGTCATTTCTGGTCTGAATTATTTAAGATGGCAGGTACCCAATTGAAGTTTAGCTCTACTTATCATCCACAAACGGATGGACAAACTGAAGTGGTAAATAGATGTTTGGAGACTTATTTGAGATGCCTTACAGGGACTAGACCCAAACAATGGCCTCAATGGCTGAGTTGGGCTGAATTTTGGTTTAATACCAATTACAATAGTTCCTTGAAACTAACCCCATTTAAGGCTCTTTATGGCCGAGAACCTCCTCATTTGCTCAAGGGGGCTACTATTCCATCAGTGGTTGAGGAAGTCAATTTGATGACTCAAGACAGAGACCAACTTCTTCATGATTTGAAAGGAAATTTGGTGAAGGCTCAGGCTCAAATGAAGGCTTATGCAGATCAATCCAGGCGCCCTGTTATATTGGGCATAGGTGATTGGGTCTACTTGAAATTGCAACCATATAGGTTGAGATCTCTTGCTAAAAAGAGGAATGAAAAGTTAAGTCCTCGTTTCTATGGACCTTATCAGATTGTTCAACAAATTGGCCCAGTAGCTTTTAAATTAGCTCTTCCACCAGAAAGCAAAATACATCCTGTATTCCATGCTTCCTTGTTGAAGAAAGCTCTATCTCCATCAGCTACACCACAACCCCTTCCACCAATGCTTTCTGATGACTTAGAATTACAAGTTTTCCCTGCTGAAGTCAAGGCTGTTCGCAACACTGCGGCTGGCAATGCTGAAGTTTTAATTCAATGGCAAGATCTTCCCGATTTCGAAGCCACTTGGGAACCGGTTGCAACTATCATGGAGCAATTTCCTTCTTTTCACCTTGAGGACAAGGTGACTCTTTTGGGGGGGAGTATTGTTAGACCTCTTATTAGTAAACAATATAAGAGGAGACCTAGGCCAAATTAGTGTTGTCAGTTATTATAATTAGGCTGTCAGTTATTATTATTAGTATGTGCTGTCAGTTATTATTATTAGTATGTCAGTTATTATTATTATTATTTCTGTGTCTGTAACTGTCAAGTCTGTCTTTGGAATAAATAGAGGAAGGGAAGGGTAGGGAGGTTAGGCAGTTATTTGGTAGGAATTGGAAGGGAGAGACCAAGCTCTCAAATTCTTGGAGGAAACCACCTGTAACCACCTTTTCTATCTTTCTAGTCTTTTCTTTCTTTGTTGTAATCTGATACTAAGTATTGTATTTTAATTCTCTGTTTTGAGAACAATTCTCCAGAGGATATATCAATATAGTTTGCATATTCAGTTTATATACTAGTTATAATTACCAGTTTCTATCACAATCAATCCTCTTACCTTGAGCCAATGTATTTTCAACATCTTCCACAAGTTTACCCACATCACGTACAGCAGCATTACACTTGTTTAAGGCAGCTTCCTCATTAAGATGTTCATCAAGAACAGACTGAAATGCTGTTAGTATTTTTTCTGGCAAACACCCAACAGCCAGTTTCTGCAATGAAGATGACCAAGAAATGACACACCTCAACATCAGACATATCAAAACAACACCTAATAAGCAACAGATCAAAGATCAGACAGTGCTGCTGAACTTGCTTACTATTCTCACTGAGTGGGCATCCCTTTTCACTATCTTGATAGAATTTGAACTCTTTCCATTGCTTGCAGAGGATGGAAGCGGATTCTTACCCATCATTTCATCCTTAAGACCCTGACCTCGTGAACCAAAAACCTTCCTCTCCTCCCATATGTCAACCTAAACAAGTCAACAGAAGACCCCATTACCAACCGAACCCAACACCCCACCCCCAAAAAAATTCCACCCAGAAGGAAAGAAAAAGAATGAAAGGTCAGATTAGAAAAGAATAAATTAATAAGACCAATGGCATAAGATAAAAAAGCTCATAAAGAAAAAAGGATAGTAACATATGGCTCATAAAAATGGATTCTCTACAAAAACAATCAAGCCTTATCCCACTAAGTGGGGTCAGCTATAAAAATGGATTCTCAAATGCATCAATTTTCTCTGGCAGTAGCATATAAAGATGATACGAACTGCAGTCAAATTGATTCAAAGTAAGAATACACACACAAAACTAGAAACAACAGAAATCCACAAACACTTGTTATGTTCAAGCCATCATCACAATAACAAATGAAATACCAAAGGCATCTGAACCATAGCTATGTCTGTTGGCACAGAAAGTGCAAATGACAGTGGTAAAAATTAGAACCCTATCAAGAATGCGACATAGGCTCTGCCATTGTCTCCCATTGCAATTGAGATATCAGAAAACAAGGAAAAACCTTGCAGTGGATCCTTTTCTGCAGTTATAGAGGTTTCTAGGGTAAATCTAACACTTAAATGGGCTGGAGAGAATGCGACCAAAGAACTTTGACAGAAATGATTTAGAACCTGATATGACTGAACAAGACACTTCTTTTGCTAGTATTGAACTCAGGATTATTATGTATGACAACAATGTAGACTCTATTTTCAAATTAGGCAGAGGATTTTAAAAGAGTTCATGATGTCTGAGAAAATGTGAGAAAGAGCAAGAAAGTGATGGAAAATGATGAGAGAGAAAGAGAGACAGAAACTGAGACAAAAAAAAACTTTGATTAACTAAAACTGAGATCTAAAACTGATTTCAACTGTTTTATACAGGGGTCTAGATCATTCTGGAGTATCTAAAAGCTATGCCTAACAGAATTTCAACTGTAATACTAACAGAATTACAACTGTCATGAGCTAACATAACTAACTAAGCGCATAAGTAAAGTAGCAACATAACATTAACATTTCCCCCCTCAAACCCAGGGTGGGTGCATCAATGCAAATCGATCAAACACCCTGAGTTTGTCTCTTAACTCAAAAAACCGAAGATTAGATAAGGCTCCAGTAAGAATGTCTGCATTCTGATCTTTAGCTAGAATGTGGGAGACAATAAAGTTCTTGCTGAGTACTTTCTCCCTGACAAAGAACAGGTCCAGCTCCATATGCTTAGTTCTTGAGTGTAAGACAGGGTTATGAGAGAGAGAGAGAGAGAGACAGTGCTGAGATTATCACAGTAGATGATAGGTGTAGAAACTGCAACCTTAAGTTCCTTGAGGTCTAGGCATAGGAAGAACAGAAAAAGAATCAGACTCAGAAAGAACAGTAGCTGAGATAGAGGAGGAAGAAGTAGCTGCAGCAGCAGATAAAGAGGAAGGGGATACAGAGGCTGCAGCACCTGAAGAAGAAGAGGTGGCAGGCAGCAGGAGAAGGATGAACAGAAGTAGTATGAGTAGATTCAGGAGAAGAAAGGGTAGAGTAAGAAGAGGAAGAAGCAGCATAAATACTATCAGAAACAGAGAGAAAGGATACAGTAGGAACAGTACCAGATACAGAGAGAGAGGAATGAGAAGGAGAAGTGGCTGTAGAATGAGATAAATGGGCAAAAGGGAACCTGAACTCATTAAAGAGAACATCCTTAGAGACAAATATCCTGCCATCATTAGACAAACACTTATAGCCTTTGTGACTAGATGAGTAACCTAAAAAGGTGCACTCACTAGACCTAAACTCAAGCTTGTGATGATTATAAGGCCTTAAAATGGGATAGCATGCACAGTTGTTAAAAGAGAGAAAATAGAAGCATATAGATTGTGAAACTGTGTGTCTCAATTACACGACGGAGAGCTGATTATATAGAACTATGGTAATAAATACAAATAAATACTAAGATTACGGTTATGATTTGGTTAGCCTATACAAGGAATCTACATAAATACAATATATATTTACATGTTTCCAACACTCTCCCTCAAGTTGGAGCATATAAGTCATATGCACCAAGCTTGTTACAAATATAGTTTACTCGAGGACCTCTCAAAGACTTAGTGAAAACATTTTCCAGTTGATCATTTGAATTGACAAAGCTAGTGGCGATGTCTCCAGATAGGATCTTCTCTCTAATAAAATTCTTGGAAAGAAAAAGATCTAACACTGGAATTTTTGAATGTGCTAGAGTGTTTATTCCACTCTGCTGTATCCTCTATTTATATACATCAGAATTACAAAGAAATGAATGCTGAATGCAATTTACAAGAATAATTAAACTAGCATTATTCCCTATGATACATTGCACCTAATCTATTTTTTGTACAATGAACCTATACTACTTGGAAACTGGAGTCATTAATTGGAGTCATTAACTCTTATTCTGATTCCAAGTACAATGAACCTATACTACTTGGAAACTGGAGTCATTAATTGGAGTCATTAACTCTTATTCTGATTCCAACACTCCCCCTCAAGCTGGTGAATAGGTATTCACTATTCCCAACTTGGATACAATTCTTTCAAAGGCCGGGCTGCTCAGTCCTTTAGTTAGAATATCCGCAAGCTGTTCTTGTGAGGGTACGTAAGGAGTACAAATCAAACCACAATCGAGTTTTTCTTTGATAAAATGTCTATCCACCTCGATATGTTTAGTTCGATCATGCTGGACAGGGTTATGTGCAATACTGATTGCAGATTTATTATCGCAATAGAGCTTCATAGGTCCTTCCCACTTAATCTTCAAGTCGTCTAGGATAATTTTGAGCCAAAGTAATTCACAAATACCTTGTGCCATAGCTCGAAACTCAACTTCAGCACTAGAACGGGCCACCACATTCTGCTTTTTACTTCTCCAAGTCACTAGATTTCTCTCGAGGAATGTACAATACCCGATAGTGGATCTCCTGTCAGTAATTGACCCCGCATAGTCGCATCAGTGTATGCTTCAAGAGTCATATTACCATTCTTCTTGAATAAGATTCCTCTCCCTGGAGTTCCTTTGAGATATTGCAGAATCCTATAAGCTGCCTGTAAATGAATTTCTTTTGGACTGTGCATAAATTGACTAACCAAACTTACAGCGTAAGCAATGTCTGGTCTTGTATGAGACAAATAAATTAATTTCCCAACCAGACGCTGATACATCTCCTTATCTATTGCAACATCTTCTTCTGCATTTCCCAATTTTAGACTCGGATCTGTGGGAGTACTCACAGGTTTACATGCTGCCTTTCCTATCTCCTTAAGCAAATCTATGATATATTTTTGTTGAGATATGAAAATGCCTTTCCGGGAATGAGCTACTTCGATTCCCAAAAAGTATTTCAGTTTCCCAAGAGTTTTTATCTCAAACTCCTTTGCCAAACACTGACCCAAGACTTTTTGCTCCCTCTAATCATTTTCAGTCACTATGATGTCATCCACATACACTAACAATATTGTCACCCCCCCTGAAGTGGAGTGTTTAATGAACAATGTATGATCCCCTTGACTCTGTTTATATCCCAAGGCTGTCATAACTTTAGTGAACCTTCCAAACCATGCTCGGGGTGATTGTTTCAACCCGTATAATGCCTTTCTTAACCTGCAAACAGTATTGACTGGAGCACTTTTACCATATCCTGGTGGCACATCCATGTAAATCTCCTCCTCAAGATCCCCATGTAAGAAAGCATTCTTTACATCAAATTGTTGTAATTCCCAGCCATAATTGGCCGCAAGAGATAATATTACCCGGACTGTATTCATCTTTGCAACCGAAGCAAAGGTCTCTGAGTAATCAATCCCATAAGTTTGTGTAAAACCTTTGGCAACCAGCCTTGCTTTGTATCTCTCTATTGACCCATCAGCCTTATACTTTACTGTATACACCCACTTGCACCCAACTGGTTTCTTCCCCTCAAGCAAAACAACAAACTCCCAGGTTCTATTCTTTTCTAATGCTTCCATCTCTATATCCATGGCTTGCTTCCATTTTTTATCAGATAATGCCTCAAAAACATTGGATGGTATGGAAGTAGTGTTTAGGTTTGCAAGGAAGGTCTTGTGGGTTGGTGAGAATTTTTTAAATGAGAGGTAATTTGAGAGAGGATATAATGGTTGTTTGGTACACTTTCGGGTTCCTTTTCTAATTGCAATGGGGAGGTCTAGGTCTTCAACTGTTTGGGTTTCTGTTTCATCCTGTAAAGCTGGAAAATTATTTTGTAAGGCTGGAAGATCAGGATTTGTTACCTGAGTTGAAGGAATTGAGTTAGACTCTTGGACGTGTGTTGATTCAGGAATGACCTTTAGCTTTCTTCTAAACACCTGATTTTTCCAAGGTCTTCCAGCAAGACCAGATTTATCAACCAAGGAGGTTCAACAGGTTGATGAAGAAGGTTCCATTTCAGTTTCAACTTCAGGAGTAGATTGAGGCTCATTTGTACCTGACTCAAGGCTAGGAAAAACAGGAGTTTCCAAATGAATTTCTATATCCTCCTTATCTTCCCTAAGACTCTCCCCCTCGAAGATAAGGTTGGAGGAAATAGGCTTGTTCTTCATGAAATGTGACATCTCGTGACACACGTAATTTTTTTGACGGATAGTAACACTTATATCCTTTCTGAGTGGAGGAATACCCAACAAAAACACACTTTAGAGCTCTAGGATCAAGTTTACCCCTTTCTTGACTATGAACATGAACAAAGGAGACACACCCAAAGATCCTTGGTTTGAGGTTATTAGTGGGGGATAAGTTAGGATAGAAAGAGGAAAGAACCTCCATAGGACTTTTAAATCCTAAGACTCTAGAAGGCAATCGATTAATAAGATATATTGCTGTTAAAACAGCTTCCCCCCAAAAACTTTTTAGAACATTTTTCTGATACAATAGTGCCCGGGTTTGATCTAGAAGATGCCCATTTTTCCTTTCTGCAACCCCATTTTGTTGTGGTGTTTTGACACAAGAAGATTCATGAATTATTCCCTCTTTTTGGCAAAAAAAAGTAAGAACATGATTGAAGTATTCCTTGCCATTATCCAACCTTAGTCTTTTTATGACCACACCAAACTGATTTTTGATCATTGAAAAAAAGTTTGGAAAAACTGTACTGACTTCAGATTTGTGTTTAAGTAGAAAAACTCAGGTAACACGAGTGTAATCATCAATAAAAGTTACAAACCATCGAGCTCCAGACACATTTGGAATAGAAGATGGTCCCCAAACATCGGTATGAATAAGATAAAAAGGAAATGTGCTTCTTTTATTATTTATTGGAAAAGGTATACGCTTGTGTTTTGCCAATTCACATACCTCACAATGAAAACTTTCAACACTCAATCCAGTAAACAAAGATGGAAACAAAATTTTGATGACACTGAAAGAGGGGTGACCTAATTGACAGTGAAACAAAAGAATCTTCTCTTTATTGGAAAGGACAGTCTCTGACTTGAATGAATGGGACAAGTTGTTTCTGGCTGTGTTGGGCACACTTGATTCTTCAAGATAGTAAAGGCCATTCCCTTCTTTAGCACGTCCAATCGTCCTCCCCGAATCCTTGTCCTGAAATTCACAGCAATTACTATAAAAAATCACATTACAGGATAGGTCTTTGGTAAGTTTTTGTATGGAGATAAGATTTGTGGATAGTTTTGGAACATGAAGAACATTCATTAAAATTATAGATGAATTTATCTTAATGTTTCCAATGCCAGCAACAGTTACAAGGTTACCATCAGCAGTGATAATTTTCTTATTACTGGAACAAGGAGAATATGTGGAGAAGTGTTTAGAGGAGGGTGTCATATGGTCAGTGGCGCCTGAGTCTAATATCCAGAAAAGGGTAGAAGGGGTTTTTGAGACATTAAATCCAAATGAAAGTGGAAGCTTACCTGAATATGCCAAATTACAAGTACCTGAAGGTTTCTCCAAACTATTGAGTAATGCTCTCATCCTTTCTATCTCCTCCTAGTTCGACATGGCGGAACCGAAAAATAGAGGCAAAGCAATTTGAGGCAGTAAACAACTTAAAAAAAGGACCAATAGAGACCCCAGGAAGCTGCAAAAGTAGAAAAGGTCCCAACAGTTGAAGAGAGAACCAAACAGAGATTGGTCGAAACTGGACCCAGAAAACCGAGTGGCTAAAGCGCGAAAACAACCCCCAAAATGGGTTCAGGAGAGGCCGACGGTACGGAAAAAGTGAGCGGCAATGGAAAACGGCAGTCAACGGTGGTCAACAATGGTCAAAAAAGGGAACAGACAAGCACAATAAGGTGCTTAGATCAGGGTTTAAAGGGCTGCAATGAAGGCAACCAAAAATACACGGCGGAAGCGAGCCCCTAGATCGGGAGCTCGATACCATCTTGGAAAGAAAAAGATCTAACACCGGAATTTTTGAATGTGCTAGAGTGTTTTTCCACTCTGCTGTATCCTCTATTTATATACATCGAATTACAAAGAAATGAATGCTGAATGCAATTTACAAGAATAATTAAACTAGCATTATTCCCTATGATACATTGCACCTAATCTATTTTTTGTACAATGAACCTATACTACTTGGAAACTGGAGTCATTAATTGGAGTCATTAACTCTTATTCTGATTCCAAGTACAATGAACCTATACTACTTGGAAACTGGAGTCATTAATTGGAGTCATTAACTCTTATTCTGATTCCAACAAAAATGACAGTCTATCTCAATGTATTTGGTCCTCTCATGAAACATTGGATTGGAAGCGATATGCGATGTAACTTGGTTATCACAAATAAGAGTCATTTGCATAACGTTTCCAAACTGAAGCTCTTTAAGAAGTTGTTTTAATCAAATGAGCTCGTAAGTAGCTGAGGCTATGGCCCGATATTCTACTTCGGCACTTGATCTTGCAACCACATTTTGTTTCTTACTCTTCCAGAATATCAGATTACCCCCAATGGATATACAATAAGCAGTAGTAAATCTCCTATCAATAGGAGAACCTGCCCAATCAGCATCTGAGTATCCAACAATTTGAATATGTCCTTTATCTTCATAGACAAGGTCTTTTCCAGGAGCTCCCTTAATATATCTGAGAATATGAAACACTGCATTCCAATGTATTTCACAAGGTGAGTTTAGAAATTGGCTTACTACACTTACCGCAAAGGAGATATCTGGACGGGTAATAGTAAGATAGTTAAGTTTTCCAACCAATAGTCTATATCTTCCTAGGTCTGAAAGTGGCTCTCCCTAATCCGGTAAAAGTCTAACATTGGGATCCATAGGGGTGACAATTGGCTTTGCATTCAATAGTCCTGTTTCCTCAAGGATGTCCATAGCATACTTCCTTTGTGAGATAACTATGTCATCCTTGGATTGTGCCACTTCAATTCCTAAGAAATAACGAAGTTTGCTAATATCTTTGGTCTGAAAGTGATGACAGAGGTGTTGTTTTATCTGAGTTATACCTTGATGATCGCTACCTGTGATAACAATGTCGTCCACATACACAATCAAATAGATATAGCCTCGGATTGTATGGCAATAGAAGACAGAGTGGTCAACCTCACTGCGAGTCATACCAAACTATTGAACAACAGTACTGAATCGACTAAACCAAGCCCTAAGAGATTGTTTGAGACCATACAAGGACTTGTGTAGACGACAAACGAGGCCAGGAGACTCCCCCTGAGCAACAAACCCTAGAGGTTGCTCCATGTAGACTTCTTCCAAATCACCATGATGAGCCTTTAGGCGATCAAGAGTACCATCAAGGCCAACCTTAACCGTATAAATCCACTAACAACCTACAACAGACTTCCCAAGAGGAAGAGGAACAAGTTCCCAAGTACCACCACTCTGAAGTGCACACATTTCATCAATCATTGCTTGTCGCCACCCAAGATGGGATAAAGCTTCACCTAGAGATTTAGGAATAAACACAGAAGACAAGGTGGAAAGACAAGCATAATGCGAGTAAGAGAGGTGATGGTAACTTAGAGTAACATAGTGAAGAGAAGGGTTACGAGTGGATCATATACCTTTTCGAAGAGTAATGGGAAGGTCTGGCGCGGGAGGCAATGCCGAAGCTGGTAAAGGAGTTGGTGCTGAAGGAGAGTCCACAAGGGCCTCAGTAACCTCTACAACCTCTGGTGGTGGTGGTGGTGGTTGTGGCCGTCGATGATCAGGAGTTGGTGTGGTCATCGGCCGGAAAGGGTGACGGCGAACGGCGGCAGACGGCAAAGGCAGCGACGTAGATGGGAGATGAGATGCCGAAAAGACATCACGGCAAGGGAGAAAGGCCAGCAAACTGGAATGGAAACACGGTTGGCCAGAAAAAAAAAATCACCGGAGGGCAATGGACCCACTAGTGTGCACAGTTCTAGGATTGCCTCTGTTTAGGCTTTAGATACCATGTTAAAAGAGAGAAAATAGAAGCATAGAGATTGTGAAACCGCGTGTCTCAACTACACGACGGAGAGCTAATTATATAGAACTAAGGTAATAAATACAAAGATTACGGTTATGATTTGGTTAGCCTATACAAGGAATCTACATAAATACAATATATATTTACATGTTTCCAACAACAGCCAAACACTTTCAGAAAAGAATAATCAGGAGGTTTGTTGAACAAGAAAGTGAAAGGGACCTGATTATGAAGGGACACTATAGGTAACCGATTGATGAGATAAACTGTGGTTAGGAAAGCATGATCCCAATACTTGAGGGGTAAAGAGGCTAGAACAAGTAAAGAAAGACCCATTTCTACAATGGGTCATTGTTTTCTTTCAGTTGCCCATTTTGATGATGAGTGTGGGGACAAATGACACGATATAGAATACCTAGATCAGTTAAGTACTTAGAAAAGGGTCTAAACTCACCCTCCCCCCCCCCCAATCTGTTTGGACTAATTTTATTTTCTTGTTAAACTGCACCTCAACGATAGCTTTAAACTGTTGAAAAACAGTAAGAGCCTCAGATTTAAGTTTAAGTAGGTAAATCCAAGTGTACCTGGTAGAGGCATCTACAAAGCTAATATAATAGGAATACCCAGAAGAAGACAAAACAGGTGCAGGATCCTACAAGTCACTGAAAATGAATTCTAGAGGTTCAATCTAAGTAGTAACAGAGGCAGTAGAAGGTAATGGATGAGCTTTACCAAGGCAACAAGCAGAACAAAAATCAAACAGTTTTATTATTGATGGGTATATTACAAGATTGTAAGATGTGCTTAACAATTCTTGAATGAGAATGCCCTAGTCTACAATGCCACAAACAGAACAAAAATCAAACACTGTTTTATTATTGATGGGTATATTACAAGATTGTAAGATGTGCTTAACAATTCTTGAATGAGAATGCCTTAGTCTACAATGCCACAAAGAGTAAGTAGTAGGTACATCATTTGTAAAAGTAGGTACAAAAGCAGTAACTGATGAATTTACAGAGGGAACAATAGAAGTTACAGGTGACGTAGAACTAGAGCAAGAAGCTTGCTTGGAATCCATCAAGTCCAAGGGAACCCTCCAACAGAACCTCATGTGTGGCCTGATATTTGACAAAACAGCGTGAGGCATGAAATTCGAAATAAACTGAATTGTCACGAGCAAATTGACTTACACTAACTAGATTTTTGGTAATGGAAGGAACTAAGAGTAAATTTTTAAGAGATAAAGAAATACTAGGATTACAAGGTGAGGGAAAAAGAGCCAACAGATAGAATAGGAAAACCTTGGCCATTCCCCATGAGGATCTGATCAGTTCCAGACAGATCAGTCCTCTGCAGAAGGTGTTGAGCATCTGCAGTCACATGATGTGTGGAACCAGAGTCAGGATACCAAGCCTAACTTGGATACCAAGCCTAACTTGGAAACCCCTCTAGTGTGGCCATCATTGCCACAGGTGGCCTAGACTGAACTAAGTGGCCAAACTGTGACTAAACCTGAGAGCCAAACTGTGATGGATACTGAGTATTGCTCATAGGATAAGATGGCTGCATGGGATATAGTGGTTGAGACTGAGCAATATATGAGGCTCTTGGCTGCCATGAAGAACCAGTGGGTGGAAAATGAGGCTGAAATTGCCGAGAGCCATAGGAACCAGGAAAGGGAAGCTGAGACTAAGGTGGATACTGTGATTGTGCATAAGAACCAGAAGGCACAAACGACTGATCAAACCAATGGAAGCATACAGAGGCGTCGTGGCCAGACTTGTGACAGAGTTGGCACTCAACTGAGTTCCTGTAGCCAAACCTGCCACCTCCATGACCTCTGAAACGGCCATATCTACCTCCCATTCCACCATTGTAAGAAGCCCGAGAGCCAGAACCATTCTGTGAAGAAGTCAAAAATTGAGCACCAGGATCTTGTGAATAAGGACTTGGCAATTGATTAGAAGCAGGAAACTGCATAGGTGAAGGATTGGACGTCGAAGTTGAAGGCATAGGCTTCTCCTTAGGCACTGCATACGCAACATTAACCGAAAGAGCATCAGAAAGCGCAGATTGCCGATTGCGCTCAATGCATGCGTCATGAGCCAATAACAATGACTCAATTTCATCGACTGTGTAAGGATCCAAACGACTGTTAATGGAGGTGACAAAAGTATCGTTTTCATCAGGCAATCCTTTGAGAATCACATCCAAATGTTCCTATGTTGAAATTGGATGGCCAATCGAGATCAATGAGTCAATCAGTGCCTTAATGCGCAAGAGATATTCTGAAATTGTGCGAGCACCTTTCTTTGTGTTTCTCAGCTCCGATCGGAATTGCCTAAACTTCGCACAAGTCTGTGAATGAAAGAAAGCATGGATCTCATCCCAGAGTTGCCACTAGTGTACGCAACCAACAACACGTGTCAACAGAGCATTAGAAAGCGTCGAGAGAAACCATGAGAATAAAAGAAAGCTGATCTTCTTGTTCCCAGCTGAGATACTCTGAATTCACTCTTCCAGGATCGCGATCGGCGTCAGAGCTGAACCTTGAAGGAATTTTGGGATTGACCATGAATCTCTGCAACCGGTGTCCTTTGATCACCACTTCTACTTGCTGTATCCACATGAGAAAGTTTCTCTCATCAAGTTTCAGAGAGATCGAGTGAGAGAAGCTCACAGGACCGGAAGATTGAGCAGAAGAAGAAGAAAAATTGCGGTTTTCGGTGGTGGAGTTGAAAGGATTTGAGGAATTTGCCATGATTCAGGACCAAAATGAGCTCATGATACCATAAAAGAGTTCATGATCTCTGAGAAAATGTGAGAAAGAGCAAGAAAGTGATGGAAAATGATCAGAGAGAAGAGAGAGAAAAAGAGATAGAAACTGAGACAAAAAAAAAAAACTGTCATTAACTAAAACTGAGATCTGAAACTGATCTCAACTGTCTTATACAGGGGTCTAGATCATTCTAGAGTATCTAGAAGCTAAGCCTTACAGAATTAGAACTGTAATACTAACAGAATTACAACTGTCATGAGCTGTCATAACTAAGACTAACTAAGCGCTTGTAGTAAATTAGTAACATAATATACTCTTAACAGATTTCTTCTACACTATTTACATATACATGCTGAATAAGAACAACAAAATGTAGGCAGCCCATGGGGACACTGAGAAATGAGGATGATGAAAGGCTATAGGGAACGAGGGAGCTATTTCAAGAGAATAGCCACAGGGATTATGAGGATTCAGTTGAGGTCTTGAGGATAATAGAGAAGACAGAGTTAAACATATATATGTTATACTTTTACATTACACATTGTCATTTATTTATAGAACAAACATAAAACCGTTTTGACCACGGTTGTACCTCAAAACCTTGAACCCTCTCCTTACCAGTTAAAGGACCCGTCTAGTTTTCAAAACATCCCATGGGACTAATGCTTCAAAATTTCAAAGAATAAGATAATGCCATAAGGTATTGTACTACATGCCCATCTTCACATAGACTAAGGGGTGAGTCATGACACATTCATACCAATGTTTCTCTCCTTATATATGAAAACCTGAAATTAATAATAATAATAATAATAATAATAATAATAATAATAATAATAATAACGGCCAACTTCCAGCATAAATGAAATTCCAGCAAAAGATTTCCACATCTAGAAGGACAAGACTTTGGCTTAATATATGATGCACCAGTAATCTACATCAATAACAAAATCATTAAAATATACAGCACAATATAGAGAAGCAGATACTTTAACCTGGAAATTTATAATTCTTTCAGCCATACCAATTCAGTTCTGTGTACACATTCTAATAAAAGGTGGAAATGCACAAAAAAAGAAAAGAGGACAGCAAGATATCACCCAAGCCAGGCACCCACAAATCTACGGAATTACAATGTAAGCATAGTATGAAGACATTGACTATACTGTGATTGTAATACAATTGATTCACAGAACTTATAACAAGTAAGAATAGGACTTACAAGTCTGGTCACTACTTTCCTTCCATGTTCATCACCACTTTCATAAACACGCCTGAGAGCTGCTGGAAGAGCTTTCCAGAATTCATTGACGAACTCACTACCCTTTCGCCTACTATTTTGCAAGATGTCATTAGCCAAGTATAGAAAAGAGACGCGCTGCTCTTTCTGGGAAGCATTGAACAATTTATCCCATGTTTCAACTATTTCTCTTGCTCTCTTCCGGTGAGAAATACACCAACGGGACAGTGCTGAATGGATGTTTAAGAAATACATATTGCAATCACCAATCTCACTAATAGAGAACCAAAAAGAGGGAGGGGGGAATAATGTGAAGGAAATAATTGGCCAAAAACTAAACCACAATCACATCTAACCATGTGAATTTATTATATATTATTTTTAAGGGGAAATCAACATCTAAAACAATATTACTTCTTGAAAATTATTCAGCTAGTGAAGAAAATTGAGCAAAATGCTATTATCGTTAGCCAACAGTATAAAATGCAACTAGCTTATTGATAATTCTGGTACAGACGGGTAGCAACATACATCTCAAACATACTTTTAAACAAGTTGTTTGGCTTCTCTTACGCTCATCATCTCTTTAGAAGGGGGGTCCTCTAAGGGATTTGCAAAGGGACTGGACTGCTCCTTTGCACAAATGATCTTTTGTTAGATTCCTTTGTTTTGTTGCTTAGTTGTTTTGTGAAATTCACTGTCCTCCTGCTTTGTACAGTTGTACTCCCCCTCTTTCTCTGAATAAATACTTTTCATATCCATCAAAACAAATAATCTGAAACTTCGACATAATTGAAAAATTCGTATAGATTCTGACTATCAGAATGAAGTAGTTATAGTGAGCTTTTAAAATTAAATAAATAAATTATTAGGAACAAAAGAGAAAGTACAATGGGGGAAGGAGGAAACCTCCTAAAATGAAAAATCAATATAAAATAGTGAGCCAACAGGCTAAAACTTGAAAGATGCGAAAAACTATCCAATTTCTATGCATAGAAGTAACAGCAATTCCCTCAAAACAACCATAAGCATAGCTAGAGCTAGAGCTAGAGCCTAGAGCAATAAACAGAAGCCAAGAAAACAACTCTATCCCACCATAGTGAATGTAAAGGAAGGACAAAGAGACACCTTTGAAAAAACTTTCCTCCTAACCAAGTATGCCACATAACTGCATAAACTGCAAACTACCAATAAAATATTAGCCTCTTTATTCTTGCCAAAAGGCCCAAAATCCTCATATAACATATTATCTTAAACAGCTCCAAGGTAAAAGGACACACCCAATTTTCACCACCTAACGAGGTTATTTCATAAGAATTTAGCCCCCAAATGGTTTGGACATGTGAGAAGAAGACCAATAGAAGCCCTAGTTAGAAGAGTTGATCAGATAGAGGATAGTCCAATAATTAGAGGGAGAGGAAGACCAAGAAAAATTCTAGGTGAAACTATTAAAAAAGATTTAGACCTAAATGACCTATTGAAAGATTTGGTTTTGATAGAACAAAGTGGCGTTGTCTGATCCATGTAGCCAACCCAACATAGTGAGAAAAGGCTTTGGTTGTTTTTTTTTTTTTGTTGTTGTTGTACAATGCAAAAATAAGTGGGCTTCTGAGTAGTTATAGTGTTACGAAGATCATTCTTTACATTTTGATCCTGAAGATGATTTCTGCAACCTGAAAAAGAATGAATATAACCTTCAGATTCTTTCTCCCAGTCTCCCACCTTAGCCTTCACTTCAATTTCAGTTGACAAACACTGTCATTGTCTATACTAGCAAATCGGTTTCTTCATTACATAGCTTCTTTAGTCTTTACTACTTTGCTTGTTATTTCACAAGAAACTTTCTTGCTTTATAGGGGTTAAAAACAAGCCAGGTGCAAACTTGTATGATTAATATTCACCTGTTTTATTTCAAATGAAACGAACTGTACCATCATATATAGAAAACCATTACCAAAATTTATCATAGAAAGGCTTCCTGTCAAAGCCACATTGTACTTTGCACCTTGCAGTGAATTAAACAAAAACTTCAATAGCTGCTACAATGTTCCTTCACCTATGAATATATACAGGGATGCTTAAACAATTGCATAATATAGGAAATTGGAAGAACACAGTTTTTTTCTGAATTGCTTGTGTTGTTCAAACACAGCAAATGATGCTTGCTTTTATACACTTGGAATATTAATTACAACTTGTATATTTACAAGACAAATAAATGAGATAGTTATTCCCTAAGTACATGAACTAAAAAATACATGAATCTAAAATTACTTCCTAAACTAATGTGGACGGTGGACTGTGCATGAATGTAAGTGGACGGTGATCAACACTCCCCTTCAAGTTGGAGAATGGATATCAATCATTCCCAACTTGCAAGTGAGATTCTGAAACTTATCTTTAGAAAGACCCTTGGTTAGCACATCATCCAGTTGATGTTCTGATGGGATATATGATGTGGCAATCAACTCTATCAAGTTTCTCTTTAATAAAGTGCCGGTCAATCTCTATATGTTTGGTCTTATCATGCTGAACTGGATTGTGAGCAATGTTAATGGCTGACTTGTTATCACAAAACAGCTTCATTGGGACTTCATACTTAATCTTGAGATCATCAAGAATGATTTTCATCCATAACAATTCACAAACTCCTTGAGCCATAGCTCGGAACTCTGCTTCTGCACTTGATCTTGCAACTACATTCTGTTTTTTACTTCTCCATGTTACAAGATTCCCTCCAAGAAACATGCAGTAGCCAGTTGTTGACCTCCTGTCAGTAATTGACCCAGCATAGTCCGCATCAGTATAGACCTCCATAGATAGATTTCTACCCCTTTTAAACAACAATCCTCTTCCTGGAGAAGCCTTGAGATACTGTAAAATACGATCAACAGCTTGCATATGTCTTCTTCTTGGGTCATGCATGAACTGGCTTACCATGCTCACGGCATATGCTAAATCTAGTCTGGTATGTGTCAGATATATCAACTTTCCTACCAACCTTTGATACTGAGCTTTATCAACCTTTGGACTTTCTTCCTCATTACCCATTCTATGATTTTGCTCAATCGGTACTCCAGAAGTTTTACATCCAAGCTTCCCAGTCTCCTTGAGAAGGTCAACGACATATTTCCGTTGAGAAATGAAGATACCTTGTTTAGAGTAGGCAACTTCAATTCCAAGGAAGTATTTCAATCTCCCAAGGTCCTTTATTTCAAACTCAGTAGCCAGTTTCTCCTTTAAAAGAGATTTCTCACTAACATCATCCCCTGATATATTGATATCATCTACATACACAAGTAGGACAGTCAATTTTCCTTCACGTGAGTGTTTGATAAAGAGGGTATGATCACCTTGACTTTGTATATATCCAAGGGACACCATAGTCTTCGTGAATCTTCCAAACCAAGCACGGGGTTATTGTTTCAAACCATATAAGGCCTTCTTCAATTTACACACTTTATTTCCTTCACCATATGAATCATACCTCTCCATATAGACTTCTTCCTCTAATTCACCATGAAGAAAGGCATTCTTCACATCAAACTGATGAAGTTCCCATTGGAAGTGTGCAGCAAGAGAGAGCAGAATTCTGACTGTGTTCATTTTTGCCACAGGAGCAAATGTTTCCTCATAATCTATCCCATAGGTTTGTGTATACCCTTTTGCAACCAGCCTTGCTTTATACCTGTCTAGTGTACCATCAGACCGATATTTCACAGTGTAAATCCATCTGCACCCAACTGATCTCTTTTCCTTTGGTCTCTCAACAATTTCCCATGTTCCATTTCTTTCCAGAGCTCGCATCTCCTCATTCATGGCTTGAACTCAATTCTTATCCTTCAATGCTTCCTGTACTGTCTTAGGGATTCTGATAGAGTCAATGACTGCAATAAAACTTTGGTGCTGCAAAGAAAGGTTTTTGGAGGAGACAAATTGGGAAATAGGGTACTTAGCACAAGACCTTTTCCCTTTTCTTAAGGCAATAGGTAAGTCATCATCAATGTTAGGATCACAATTATACAAAGGAATAGGTTCAGAATTAATGGGATTAGTGTTTTCAGTACTCACCACCGGTTCAGACACTTGGGGTTAAGGCTGGACCAGTTCGGGTTGTTTTTTTCTTTGATACACCACTTTTGGCGAACTTGCTTTAGTCCGAGCAATTCTTTCAGGTTCAGGTGGGTGACTGTCAGAAGGAGCTAATTCCTATGTATCAGAAGGCATATCAGAAGATGGAAACAAGGGAATGTTAATGTCTAGAGGAAAAATCTTAACTTCCGAATCAGTAGAATTCTCCCCCTGAAGCTGAGAGGAAATGAAGAATGGTTGATTTTCTTGAAAAGTGACATCCATGGAGACAAAAACTCGGCGAGAGGAAGGTTGATAACATTTGTATCCCTTCTTGTCAGGAGCATAACCAATGAAAATACATTTAATAGCACGAGGATCAAGTTTGCCCCGATGTTGACGAAGGATATGAACAAAAGCTACACAGTCAAAAACACGGGATTCAAGACTTTGCATAATAGGAGCATAGGGAAAAAATGATTTCATGACATGAACAGGACTCACACCACCAAGGACTCTAGAGGGTAACCGATTTATTAAACAAGCAGCAGTTAAAACAGCTTCCCCCCAGTATGAGTTTGGAACAGACATCTGAAACAATAAAGCTCTAGTAATTTCAAGCAAGTGTCAATTTTTCCTTTCAGCAACCCCGTTTTGTTGGGGGGTATCAACACATGTAAGTTCATGAATAATACCGTGTTGTTTAAGAAAGGTGGAGAAATTTTGATTCACATATTCTCTACCATTATCAGACCTTAGACGTTTAAGAGTTTTATCAAATTGAGTTTTAATCATATGATAAAACTGATTGAATAATTTGTACACGTCTGATTTATCTTTCATTAAGAAAATCCAAGTGATACGAGTGCAATCATCAATAAATGACAAAAACCATTTTGCACCAGAAATATTAGGAATAAATGCAGGACCCCAAATATCAGTATGGATAAGAGAAAAAGGTTCACCGCTTTTATTACCATTTGAAGGAAAACTCACTCGATGGTGTTTGGAAAACTCACAAATATTACAATTAAATGACTCAACTGACTCATTTAAAAACAATGCAGGAAAGATGGATTTAAGTAAAGTAAATGGGGGGTGTCCAAGACGTTTATGGTGGAGCCAAATTTGGGAGGCACAAGACTTGATACTAGATTGATGACAGGAATGTTGCAACTTTTGACTAGAGCCACCTGACGCTTTCATCTCAAGGTAGTACAACTCTCCCTGTTCCTTAGCAACCCCAACCGTCCTGCCTGTGATAAGATTCTGAAATACACAATGAGAGTGAAAAAAGGTTACAGCACAATTAATGTCTTTGGTAAGTTTATGTATAGAAAGAAGGTGAACATGAAGCACATTTTTCAAATTTAGAAATGGACTAAGTTTAACATTACCAAGACCAGCAACTGATGTATGAGAGCCATCAGCTACAGTTATGTGATGATTACCCGTGGGATTTTTATATGATGAAAAATGGGAAGAACAGAAGGTCATGTGATCAGTAGCACCAGAATCAATAATCCAAGAATCCTCAGGAACAGTACCAAAAGCATGTGAGAATAAAGAACATAGATTCTTACCATTCATGATCAGAGAGCAAGAGCCGGAAGGCTTACTAAGGGAAGCCATAAGAGACCTTAATTGTTCTAGTTCCTCTTTGCTAAGGGCAAGGATATCATCTTTCACCTGTTTGGCCTCCATCTCTGACTCCGAGTCTATGGAAGTCAAGTGTGCCTGTCGTCAGGCAATATTTTTAAATCCCCCTGTGCGGTTAAGAACTTGGTCCTTCCCATGGAGTTTAAAACAGTTCTCCTTGGTATGACCAGACTTCTTGCAATAGGAGCACCAACGATTAGATTTAGATAAGGATGAATAAGATCCTATTTTGACAGATTTCAATGCTGACCCATTAGTTGGCTTTTCATCAAGCATGACTGCTCTTCGGCTTTCTTCCCCACGGATTGTATAAAACACTTCTGATAGAGTGGGTAACTTTTCTTTTCCCAAGATTTGTACCCGAATAGGATCATATTCAGGATTCAAACCTGAGAGGAATTCAAATATCCTATCTTTCTCAATAAATTCGGCCAAGGTGGTTGAGTCTTTACTGCATTCCATCTTCAAGTTCTGGTGCTAATCCAACTCAATCCACAAACCATTTAAAGTTCCATAATAATCCATCACAGATAGAGTTCCTTGTTTGGTGTTGAAGATTTTAGTTTTCAACTCATAGCAGGCAGCATTATCCTATTTCATTGAAAACGTTTTACGAAGATTCTCCCAAATTTCCCAGGATGATGAAAAGAACATACAATTCCGGCTCATTTCCGGAGTCATGGAATTCCAAAGCCAAGTCATAATGAAAGAATCCTCATTATCCCAATCCTCAAATAGTGGGTCATTTTTTCCAGGTGCAGTTCCCTCAATGTGGTTCAATTTTCGTCGACCTTTGAGGGTTGTTCGAATGACTTGTGCCCATTGTAAATAATTTTTTCCATTGAGTCGATAGGACGACTGTAAAGGAGGAAGGTCATTTGGGTTCAGGATTGAAGGCTGGATTGTATTGCTTTGGGAGGTAGTGGACTCAGTCTCAGACATGATTTCAGTAGAACAAAGGTAAGAAAGAAAGGGTTTTACATGCACCACTATTAAGGCAGCGACTGAAGATTCTAATGGATGAAACAGGGAAAAGAAGGGCCGACGGTCAAGTTGGTGTGGCGCGACGGCGAACCGTGGCCGGGAAGGTGGCGCGTGGAGCTCACGCGCCGGTAAGAGTAGGCGCGTGTGGTGGTTTCCGAGAGTGGGTCTTCAGGGTTTGGCTGATCGGAGGTTTCTAAGAAGGATGGTGGGTGGTTTTTTTGGTGAAAAGTCGTTTTGAAGGTTGGGCCAAAAGAAAGGAGTGGTACAGTTTATGAGAACCAGAACTTGCAATGAAGGCAAGTGAAGAACAGGTCCTGCAATGAAGGCAAGGCACTTGAGGATACTCAGCAATGAAGGTTGAGGCAGCGGAAAAAAAAAAGTAACAAAGACTCCCAGGGTCGGGAGCTCTGATACCAAATTGGAAGAACACAAAGAGTTTTTTCTGAATTGCTTGTGTTGTTCAAGCACAGCAAATGATGCTTGCTTTTATACACTTGGAATATTAATTACAACTTGTATATTTACAAGACCAATAAATGAGATAGTTATTCCCTAAGTACATGAACTAGAAAATACATGAGTCTAAATTACTTCCTAAACTAATGTGGACGGTGGACTGTGCATGAATGTAAGTGGACGGTGATCAACATAGGATGTCACAATCCCTCCTATGTTCTGAACAGAGACTAAAGAGAGAGCAAAAAATTAAGACCCAAAATACCAGCTTCGCAATAATAAATTCAAAATCAATCTTTTAGGTAAAATTTCTCACGTTACTTCTGCAAACAAGTAGTAAAAACAAGGGAACTTGGGTATTTTTGACATACTCAATCCATAACATAGCAAGACCTAACACATATATTAGGTACTGCAAGTCAAAACTGTGGCTTAGAAACTGCATATCCATTGTCTGGCTAAAATTTTACCCATATCTTACTTCTTTAATAAGAAATGAAAACTTGCTAAATAGACGTCATGTCAACTCATGCACTAAATCAAGAAAACAGAAATTACAGCATGAAGAAATAGGTCGCATTTCTTTAGATCTATTTTTCTAAAACCAAAGAAACCACGGTGCAGTGTTGTAGTAAATTGAATACCATTTAATGAACGAATCATGCCATAGAAAGTTTTAATGCCATAAATGGTCTATTGGTACTACTGGCAACCTGATAATGCAGAAATAACCAAAAGGAAAATTGTCATTAAAAAAAAAAGAGGGATTAGTGCTGGATACATTCAATGCTTTGTTGCGAGTTGTTGAGTTTCAACAACTTCTCTGCTAATATCTGTCCATCAAATATGTCGTTGCTCATATTGCTTTTTGACAAGCTTCACATACCCTGGAGATTTTCCTATAATCCAAAGGAAAGGAAAGGGACATCAATTATATATGGGACTTAATGCATATATTAATACAAAAACGTATAATCAAAATCATGTAAATCAATCATGAAGGAAAGCCAATCAGCTTCTTACATTTTATCCACCCATTTAACAAGAGTTTTGATATAAAAAAGAAATTTTGTTAGATAAAAAGGACGGAAAGTACAGCCATAAGGAGGATAAGATATTGTACGAAACAGAAAAAAAAAATAGATAAAAAATGAAAAGAAAAAGGAATGCAGCAAAGCTTCCCAATCCCTATGCATATGTGAAATGACACGCCCTTGAAACGGCCATTAGCATAAGTGTAGAACACCAAAGAGTGACTGTTAAAACAATACAATCCCACAGCAAGTTGAGGACTTAGGGCAAAAAGACACCCTTAAAGATGCTAGCATTCCGCTCCGCTCCAACCAAATACACCAAAGGAATGGATAAACTGCACACTGACACAAAATTTTAGCCTCCTTGTGTTTTTACCAAAGCCTTATATCTAATCATCAAAAACTGCTTAAAATTAGAATGGTACACTCAGGTTTCACCAACCTCCCCCCCCCCCCCCAAAAAAAAAAAAAGTTCAATAAGAAGGTAGCCACCTTATAATGCAAGAACAAATGTCTGAACTGTTTCTGAAGTATAAGAAAGATAAAAGCACTAAATATGCTACTTTGAGGAACTTAGTGAAGGAGACCATGGATCTGCCACTACTGTGTGATGTCCAGCATACCGTCCATGGTTTCAAATTAAGGACCACATCACTTGATGTGGCTGGCATATTGCAGCTGCGGCAATGTCTGCAACTGCATCAAATGCACATGCAGCAGAAGGCACATAATGTTTAGGAGGCAAAGGTAAAGACGGATGCATCTAACATCATTCACGAGACAAAAAAAAATGTAGAAACAGAGACATCCCCAGAAGCAAAAAGAACAACAAACTAAACTTCAACATAAGACGATGAAATAGAACTTCTCTAACTCCCCACTCATACTGATTCTCCTTTAAACTTTCCAATGTAATACATCATATTAAAACAAATAGGCACAACCATCCAAAACTAGTCTTTTGATTCCAAAAACAGAAGTTGAAAAGCATGATACATATTAGAAATGTTGGTTCAAGCTAGAGGCAGCAGAAAAGTCAAAGAGATATAAGATTCCTTCCCACTTTCCACTGAAAAGCCATTTGGTATTACTGCTCTTTCAACCTCAAGGGAAAGGTGCAAAGTAAAATGATGGAGATGGAAAAGGATTTGGTGGTCCAGTGCTGCTGCTATCAACCCTAGAGAGATCAAGAGGTCCCGATGGCTATCAAGGAAGAGGGGGCCCAACAGAAAAGATACCATCGTTACTCTTCTTTCTCCTCAACCATCATTGATTTTACCAGTTTATTTTACTACGAAACTTCAACACTTCACATTTTCTTCCCTTTATTTTCAGAATTAGTTGTCTTGTTTCCAAACCTGTCCTATTCAACTCTGTTCCCAGTGATACAGCACAAAACACTGCATTTTCATGTGATTATTACCAATACTTCACTGTATTGTTAGATACAGTGGGATGTCAAAATATTTCTCAGTATGTGTCATACCAATACATTTCAAGCATATCATGTGAGATGACACGATATCTAGTTCCTTGGGATCCTAAAAAATACAAGCACTCTGTTCCAGCCAAATACAACAAATAATGGCATAAATAATACACCACCACGAAGCTTTGTCTTTCTTATTCCTTCTAAATTCTCTCAAACTAATAGATAAAAAGTGTTAAAAAATTAGAGGACACAACCAATCTTCACCAAAAATTCCAAACAACCAACTCTATGTGGAAGTAACTGCTAGAACAGTAACATTGCAAGGTCTATGATTCTACAGCAAACCATAAAAAATAATCCCATCAAGTACCACACTATTCAAATGAAAGTCTTGACTTTTAAAGGAGCTTTGGATTTCGAAAGGGATCTATCATGAAGAAAAAAAAAATTCTACTTGAACAGTGAGTATAAAATTGGAAGAGGAAGTAGCAAGAATACATTCCAGAAGACCAAGAGTTCAGGCCCTCTTATCCAGTATAGAAGAATAATGGATAGAATAAAGCAAAAGCAACGGGCTTGGAATTCTGAAGTTTCTCTATCATTGAGATTCCCAAAAAAAAAAAACAAAAAACAAAAAATGGAATTTCCAATAGACACTGAGATGCTAAACATGGTAAAAATGTTGGAGGTAGAAATGATGTAATGAAAATTGCAGTGTTTGATTTGTGTTCTGTTTTCATTTTCACTAATATGTTTTCACTGATAATTACAAAAATGCCACCATGTGACATAAATGGTTAAAACAAGACATTTCCTTCACAAAATCTTGAAAACAGGAGTCAAAGTCAAAACAATGTAACATTTTTGTTATTATGAATGAAAATCATATCAAGTGAAAATAAAAATAAAAACAAACCAAACACCCATTGTGTCTTCAACAAACTGCAAGTAAGATGCCATAAAACAACCTCCTCCAATCTTACTCTCACGCCCTTAATAAAGCCCTATCAACTACACCTACAAATCATCCAACAAAGCACATCCACAACCATAACTAAATTAAAAGGGGGGGAAAAGTTCATAAATTATCACCATCTCTAAATTTAATAAAGCAATTCTCAACTAGTGATAAAAACACCATCATCGCCTTTTCTTATCGCATTTGGAACAAGAAGATCATGCAACATCACTTATCATGTGAATACACAATATTTATAATATAACACTGACCAACTAGAAACCCATATTTCTCCAAAATGAAAGCAACAAAACTCGTTTGGGTCTCGGCCTTATCACCAGGTCAATATCCAAATTCCAAATACCGAAAAATTAAAAGGGGAATGGTTTGGGTAAAATTAAAAAAAAACGTAAAAATTGGTTGGAAAGAAGCACAAGTACAAGAGAGGCCCAATCCAGATTGAATTTTCATTTGGTTGGAAAGAAGCACAAAACCTAACATTTTTCAGAGGAAATTAAGAGTGAGAGAAAGGAAGAAAAGAGAAAACGCAGCGACGCACGAAGAAGAAGAAGAGTGAGGCAGCTTCTTGGTGCGTCGATAGATCGGGAAGACTTACGAGGTGAGGGGAGCTAAGAAGGTGAACCACCGCCGTCCACGGCCTCCGCCGCCGTCGCAGAGAGAGATGAGCTTCCGTCGTTTCCTTTTCTTTCTTTTCTGATGTGTTTTTTTATTTTTTATTTTTTGACTGGCTGTGTTGCAGTGTTTGTTGTGCGTAGGCGAAGCAAATTGGAGTGGGAATAGAATGAACAAATGTCAGGTTTTAGTTTCCTCTCTTCCTCTGTTTTTCGATCTTGTTATTACTTACAAATATCATTAGAGTTGGGTTGGGGAACTGGAATTTTTTTAGAATTACTCTTATCTATCTAAAAAATTACAATTCATTAACTAAAGAGTAGTTTAATTTTTATTTTTACTCTTTTTCTTAAAATATAATATGTGTCATTCTTAATATATTTAATTTAAAAAAAATAAATTATATTTTAATTTAAAAATATATTTTTTAATAATTATTTTGAAATTATAAAATATTTTTTCGGACTCAACATATTTAAATTTTTAATAAAATTAATTTTTATTTAATCATAAAAGTACAAAGATTATGTAATTTTTTATAATAATTACTCTTCTAAAACTTGAACTTACGTCATCGTCCGATACCTAACCCAAGGTCAAATAACATGTTTTAATCTATTAAATTATCTTTTAACTTTTATATTTTTAAAAAATTATTTTTAAAATTTTAATTAAAGTATGCAAACGACAAAAAAATACTTTAGCCAAGCAAATTATTAAGCATCCGTTGACATATACCATACATCCCAATAGCTAAAATATCTTGAGCATAAAAATGAAACAAATTGTTGTGCTCCTAAAATGAAAAAATTTGTTTAACAGCCTTAAATAGTAGAAAGTTTTTTAATGGACAATTTGATCTTAGAATTATACTACAATCATTCCATACTGCTTTACATATATTTTAGCTTTCCGTTTCTCTTCTAATAGTAGGTCATATATTAGTGTGGGAATAAGCTTACAATTCATTAAGAGCTATTGGCTTAAACTATTTTTTAACTTACATAAATTTAATTTATTTAACAAATAATTTAGGCTTAATTTTTTTAAAAAAGTTTATTTAATAATGTAGATTAAGACTTGAGTTTTAAAAAAAAAAATATTTGACCTACTAAGTTGGCTTATTTCTTTAATATTTATATATATATTTAAGAATTTATAATACTTACATAATTTATTAATAATATATTTATTTTATATAAAATATAATAATTTTGTCATGTAATAATTTTATATAATAATTTATTAAATTTATTGTATATGTTTATTTAAAAATTAAAAAGTTTCAGTTGATACTCTTCATATGATATAAGCTTTTAAATAAGTTTTTAGACTAAGTAAAATTTTATATTTTTATAAATAAATTATGTCAAATACTAAAAAAAAGTATATGGCAAGTAATAAGTCAGAATTATGTCAACACATAATAAAATAAACTTAGACTTATTTAGATAAAATCTAACCTAATTTAACCTATTTTCACCCCCCTAATCATATTCCATGTTTATGATAAGGAAAAAAAATTGTACTTCAAATGCATTTTATACAAGAATCATATAGTGAATGCAAGAGAATGCTTAAAACTTAGGACATGTGAATTTTTATTTATTTTTTATCTGATAGGACATATGAAATTTATCATTAATGATTCTTATTTTTCAAATAAATTGTACCAAACAATTTGTGTGGAAATATACCACAAATAAATAAATAAGTAAACATTCAATTGGAGTCCTCAAAATGAGAACTTATCTAACATTTGCTCGATACATTCCTAAAGAATTAGTGCATGTTTGGATAGGATTCTCAACAATTTTTTTAAAAAAATAATTTAATAGTTTTAATCACAAATTTTGGTAAAATTCAACTTTTACACGAAATTCAATGTAAAATAAAAACTTTTAAAGTTCGATTTTATAATCAAATTGAAGGCTTTATGATTTTAGGCTTTTATAGATTATTCCTTACATTTTGATATGTAAATACTATTTTGTCTCACCAAATAATTTTTTTAATCATTCTATACCTATTTGAGAATTTAATACATAAAATCGATTCTTTTTTATACATTAATGATCTAAAAATGAATCAATTATAATCGATTATAACAAAAAGCTTTTATACAATAATCGATTACTAAGCATAATCAAATTTTTGCAGCTATCCCAAACACACACTTAGTCTTTCCAACAACTTCTAAAGAATTTTGTTTTCATAACCACAACTTATTGACTACTATTTATCGGAGTTTTCTCACATTGAAAACTGGACCATTTTTGTTGGATTTAATAGCATCAACATATGCAAGAGTAAATTTTATGATTATGGTTGAGAGTTTTAAAGTAGATATAGGAAGCGATTCATATCAGAATAAAATAGAAAAGTAATGAATAGAATATAATAAAATATGTTACTTTATTATTGGAATTTTTAATGAGTTTAATGAGAAAATGAGTAGATTATTAAAGTCATTTTTCTTTGACTTCCCAAATTAAAAGAATAAAATATAAAGATTTTGAGTGTAGTGATTAATCTAAAAATTTTAAGTAATGAAACAAGATAATACTATCAATACAAAAGTATAAAAATAAAGTTTTAATAATTATATTTATATATTAAAAAATATATTAAAACAAAATTATGAAAGATTAATTTATAATTATTTTTTCACATTTTCATATTTTAAAAATATTAAATAATTTTTTCATTATCAATTATCAAATATTTCTCTTTTTATGTACGTAATTAAACAATCATTCAACAAAAATAATATATTCAGAAATGGAGACATAAAGACAAAAATTATACATATAGAAAAAAACATACACCTAAAATCAAAAAAAAGTTTCAAAGTAAAGTGAAGGAGAACATGTGTCCTCACTCCTTGATACATAGATTCGTCCCTATTTAAGTGATAAGAGAGAGACTTTTTGACCCTTTTTAAATATTCTAATTCCTCTTTTAAAATAACTCTCAAACACACTTTTATTAAATTGTCACTCTATTCCATGTTATTCTCTCCATTGTCATCCTCCCAAATATAGTTATTGGTTCACTATTTAATTTTGTTTAATTGGTTTATTTTAATTTTTATGTACATTTCTACTCATACAATTATAAACTTAAATATAGAAGGCTTCTAAAGATGTTTCTCTTTGTTAATATATAAGAAAGCATTAAAAAAAATGTTGCAATTAGATCCATATATTAATTGGGCTCCTCCTTCTTCGAAACAAGCTTTTCAATGAGTTATGATGTGAAGCGTTCAAGTATTTTAACTTCACGCATCTCACACAGCATCATCTTTTTTCAAAATTGTCAAAATGTAGTGTATTTTCTACTCAATACGAAGATGCTTTATATTTGTTAGAATATTTAAAAAATATCTTTAAATATTTGTAAACACCCAATTTTAACTATATCATTAAAACCTTTCAATTTACAAATAAAAAATAAAAAATATTTCAAACAAATAATTTTAAAAAAAAAGAGACAATCAGATTTAATAAAAATAATAATAAATAAAAAATAGGTAAACGTTACAAGAAGTAAGGCAAAAAAAAAAAAAAGACAAAACAAGCATTTTGGTCATGGGAGCAGAAAGAAAAATAGAAATTTTCAAAAATGAAATACCAAAAGGGGATGAATTTACTGGCAAGCAATTCTGCAATATGCTCAAAATCCTACACCGTGTTAATGTTGCAGTGTCCTGGGATAGCAGCAGAAAGAGAAAGAAGAATGGAGCAGTACGTTGGGGGAAGAGAAGAGGACCTAGAGCAAAGAAACTAAACAAGAAAGAGGAAACCAGAAATGGACATAATAACATAATCAGCTCTTGCAACATGGTCAACATGGAAGACTCTTCAACCCCAATCTTCTCTATAAACACAGAGGTTGAAGCACCAAAAAAAGGGGATTGGAGAAGGAAAAATGGGGGCTTCCATGGTTTAGGTGAGGGAGAATGAGAAAAATACAAAAATAAAAGACAAAAATCTGAGAGGGAGAGATACAGCAACAGCTCCCTATCTCAATCATCTCACCCATCTTCAACCTCCACTCCACCACCACATCCCTCCATAACCATCACCATCTTCCTCCAAGCTTCCATAACCGTGACCACCACCCTCCAACCTTCACCCACACCACCATTTCATTTCATCATCTTCAACCCACCATAACAGCCACTCTCCAACATTCACCCACACCACCACTTCATTTTCATCATCTTCAACCCACCATAACAACCACTCTCCATCTTCACCCTCACCAACACACCATGAAACCCCCTCACTTCTGCATCCAACCTTCATCAACAAAACCACCCTCACCCATCTTAAAACTTTTCACCACCATAGTCCCCACGTCCAAACACCAACCATCTCCACCTCTACCATAAGCCTAAAAGCCATAACCAACAACCCCTACAACTTGAATCTCAGCCATATTCACTACTAAAACACAACCAACACTAAATATAAAAAAAAACACGCCCAACCAACTCCACTGTGAACCACCCTCATCCTCCATTACCAAGCTCTTATCCATACTCAATCACCATCTTCAGATCCAAACCATAGTTGTGCCTCCCTCTGCCATCTCACCAGCCCCCATAAACCCGTGACTCACCACCAAACAATCTCACTAACAGCCCCTATCCACCATCCAACTCGTGACTCACCACGTCTATTAACCTCCATCCTTACCCATCCATCCCTCCATAACCAAAACAGCCCCTACGTCCCAGATCCGCCCACCATAGCCGCGAATGTCCACCCCGTAACCACCGCGCTGCACCCCTGTTACGACCCCATCATCCCAGTAGCTGCCGCTTAAGCCTGAGGCACCAGGAGCTCAAGCTGTCGTCGTCCAAACACCTCCAGAGCCGAGATCCGCAACCCAAATAGAACCAAAAGCATCCTCGCAACCCACCTCGAACCAGCCAGCTCCATCACCGCGTCTCGTCGCTGCAGATCTGCCCTCTGCAACCATGCCGCCTCACCGCTCCACCCAGCAGTTTCGTTGAACCACTCTGCCGAATCCACGCAAGCCACCATCGTCCGATCTGGTTGCCGCTGTGAGCCCTGCTTCAACCGCACCCATGCACTGTCAATCTTGTGGTTGGCAACCCCACCATTTCTCTGTTTTGTTTTCTTACCTTTTTTCATTAATCGAACGGAACGGAATAGGTAGGAATGGAATGGAAAGGAAAGGAATGGAATGTAACATAGTTTCCATTCTCTTTGTTTGGAAGTTTTATTAACGGAACCCAACCATTTTACTTATGTGTTCCTCCCATTCCTCTCAATTTTGTTTTGTTTTCTTAGTTTCAAAAACTCTCACAAAATTTCCGGCCCCTCTTCCTGTCATTTAGTAGTTTCAAAGACAAAAGGATTTCAAGAAAAGGATTTCAATTCTTATATTTCATTAATCTGCTACAAAATAAAATAAAATAAAAACAAAAAAACAAAAATTAATCAGATGGGCTTTTGGGTTTAAAAGGCTTTTTGGAGAAATTAGTAAAATGGGCCAAAGTTTTTCTTTTTAGTGAATTAGATTTTTTAGAGTGTCTTGTTATGCATAAGTAAAAATACTAAAAGAAAAAATAAGAATAGAAATGATGAAAAAAATATAAAAAATAAAAAATTTTAAAATAAAGTTTTTGAACCTTGTTAAGAAGAATAAAATGGAATTAGCTGAGTTGTGACAGTTTATTAATTTTATTTTTTTTATCATCTAGGTTGCGATAACTTGATAATTCTTTTTTTTAAATAAAAAAATTAAATCAAATGAATTTTCAGAACAAAAAAAAAACTCCTTTCAAAATAAAAATAACTAACTCACAATCATTTTTTTAAAGAACGATGACATGGCTTTGAATTTCTCATTGCATCCGAAGATACATAGGAGCAAAATCTCTATTCTGTCAACTCAAAATTAAATTTTCATAATTTATTTATCTATTTAGTTTATCCTTTAACCAAATGGGTAAAACAAATATTTTTAAGAGTTATAAAATTTTGCACAATTGATTTAAGGTAACTGTCTTAGGGCGGATGTATTAGGGGTGTTGTACGGTTAAGTCTCCGCCCATCCCTATGCATAATTAGAATCCCGAATCTGAATCTATGACCGCATACCATTTCTTAGGTTTTCTAATTTTTTCTAATAAAAAAATAAAATTGGTAGCGACTCATATTTTATTTATTTTTCTCCGCTCCCGCCACGATCACGGTCGTGATAATATTTTTATTATAGGTTGAAATATTTTAGAGTATCATAAATAATATCTTAGAATTTATTTCTTATTTATTATATTTCCTTATTAGTTTCCTTATTTAATTAGTATTAGAAGTCTAGAATTAATATAAATAGGACTATTGAATTTGTCTTTTGTATCACATCATCATCATACCAATATTAGTATAGTCTTATTATTTTGAGTATTCATTTTCTCTTTTTTCCTCTTTTCCTTCCTAAAACCCTCCAATTCAACATAGTATTAGAGTGATATCATCCTCAGTAACCTGTCTCGTCACTCTTTTGCTGTTGAGTTCCCAAAAATTTGGAACTCCAATTAGTAGCTCTCACTGCATGGTTCACCATTATCAATAGGTTTTTCACCTCATCGTTGCCACCATCAACTCTAGCGTGTTTCGATCAACTAGCTCCTGAAGTCGCACCGCCATATAACCTTTCACGTGCTTTTTCATGTAGGACTTGTAGTGCTGGTCTCCTTCTACTATATCGTCTTTCCAGTAGTATCCATCTCCTACACCACTGTCCGCTGCTATCCGCCACCGTCCGACCACTTTCTGACAACTTTTTCGGCCGGTAACACCTCATCAGCCTCGTCTTCTCTTGTTCAGCTATTCCCCAAAGTTTCAGCTCGATTCGATGAGCCGCACATCCACACGCACGATTTCGCAGATCTGCTGATAATGGAGAGATTCTTGTTGAGCATATTCTTACTGATGAGATGCTCGTTGACCCATTAACTAAAAGACTTAGACCCATAGTGTTTATGAGACATGTTGGGAACATGAGTATTATAAGATCCTTTTATGTAATTAATTAGTGAGAGTTGTCATTTATTGTATACTTGTTGCATTGAACTTATGTAATGCTCATTTAATAAAGTTATGTGCATGATTATTTTTATATCATTGTTATAATAATTATTGTACAATTTTATTGTTGTGTTATCTTGAGATGTTTAATTTTCTTGAAGAAAATGGTGTTTAATGATAAACATGTTTATAATCTCCTTGGGGAGATTGGTTGTGTTTTCTTGAGAAAACACAATGTAGGATCTATACACATTAGCTTAAAGGGGCAAATGATCACAAACTAAGTTATAATGTGTATCTATACTAGCACACTTGTATTATTATCATGACAATAAGATTATTAGTTACGTAGTCATTGGTGAATTAGATTTTAATAGTTTATCTATCACTTATGACTCTTAATTGGTAGTTTTATTGAATTTTTTGATCATGTTTAATGTGAGTATAATCAGGTTATTTTAGTGGCTACAATTGTTCAACTAGAAATTCTTTTCTTTTCAAAAGGAATTTTGTAAAAATACCTATATATTTATTTATATATTTATTTATTTTTGAAATTTTTTTGAGTTAAATTAAATTGAATCAATGTTGTCAAAGTGAGAGAATGTTAGAAGTTTTCCTATGATTTTGGATTTCCATTGATTTGTCTGTTTATCAAAACTGGTTAAATGGTAACCTGATGTTTCCTGAAATTCATTTTATATTGTGAACAATGGATTTATTGGAAATCACATGTTGGACTTTGAGTTCAAACAGTATGTGTGCTTGAAAAGGTGTGAGGCCCGGTTGCTTGTTTCCATGATGGGTGGAACAAGACAACTCTTCAACGAAGGGGCAGGTCCCCTCTCCAATCCCTCTATATATATGTATGTCTTTTCAAGATAGAGACATGATGATCTTTGATTCACAAACTACTATTATCCCATCCAAAAGAGAGAGGAGAAAGAGAGGAAGATCCTAATTCCTTTAGTCCATAAGTGTGTACAATTCTTGATCCTTTCTTAATCGAAAACTTAAGAAGAACAAGATGTTTGCAAGAGGTACGCCTTTGATTATTAATATGGTGTCCTAAATTCATGATCTATGATCTAGAAACATTCTTATTAATGATGTCTAATATCTACAATCAAGACTCTATCATTCCATTCATTGGCACGTGAAGATTGGTTGATGGACGGACTAGCAAAAAACTAGGACTTGAAACAACTGCGCCTTACAGTGCTTGGTTTATGGACAAGCAGGTCGATATTTTTTCTTTTGTATATTTATGTAATATTTACACATAGGT
This sequence comes from Ormosia semicastrata, assembly GCA_029884595.1. Classification (NCBI taxonomy): domain Eukaryota; kingdom Viridiplantae; phylum Streptophyta; class Magnoliopsida; order Fabales; family Fabaceae; genus Ormosia; species Ormosia semicastrata. Next base: position 4,585,260 of record JAQQTO010000036.1, on the reverse strand, counting down.
TGGAGGATGGACGCAAGTTTATGGCAATCACCTCATCTATGCCACAATAAGAGGGGCTTCACATGGCGCTCCATCTACTCAACCTAGGAGATCGTTTATATTGTTTAATGCACTTCTTCATGGGAAACCACTCCCTAAAGCCTGAAAATGATTAATGCTCACTAAATAAAATACCAAACGAGCAAAAGTGGCAAATAGAGTTTTTGTGAGCTTGTTTGTGGTAAAACTTGGCTTTTTATAAAATTTATGGCTTAAATATGTTTTTAGTCCTTTTAAATACAGTTATTTTTGTTTTGGTCCATCTAAATTTTTTTATATGGTTTGGGTCCCTTGAAATTTTGAGACAGGTAAAGTTAATATCTATCATGATCTCATCTCTGTTAAGTGATGAAGTGGCAAACAACGCTCCATGTCAGCGTTGTCATTGCCTTTATCTCACATTCCATTGTGTCACGTGGATGACAAGTCATTAACCTGGGTCCCACCCCCTATGTCACTTCTTCTTCTTCCTTTTCTTACCCAATGTGTAGAAACATTTGAGCCCTAATTTCACAGGCTAAAGTTTGCTATTGAACCATCTCGTCGACAGCCCAAAATCACCAAACTTGCACCCCTTAGCCGAACACCAACAAACAGAACCACCACCGTACCCAGCACCCTGAGCTACCATTCTAACCGCCCTTTGAAATCGATAGCCACCCGAAAACACCCAAAACCCCATCAAACCCCCACCAAACCAAACAAGTCACAACCCGCTCCAGATCTATTGCCCAAACCATCCACGACCTAGAGCCGCCCAGATCCACGACCATCGCGCCTCACTAGCCACCATTGCATGAACCACTAGATCTTCCTTGCTACTCCAAAATTGTCGCCCCCTTGTCGCACCAAATCTGGCCACCACAAGCCCAAATCTGCAGCGCACAACCACCTATTGACGACATGGTTATGGGTGGTGATGGCCGCCGTGGGTTTGGAAGAGAGAGAAGCAGTGGTTGCCTAGGAAACTTTGAAGGGTGAAATTGTGGTGAAAGTCAAAGAGATCAGAGTGTGGGTTAGCTGGGTGTTAGTTTCTCTAATCTGGGTTGATGATAACGATGCTGTTTTGGGCAGTTCGAGGGTTTAGACTGGTTCATGATCTGGTTAGTATGGGCTAATGGGGACAGCGGGGACAGTGATGGTGATTGTAGCAGGGATTGTGGAGATGGAGATCTAAGGGAGAAATTGTGAAATGGGTTGGGGTCGGGTTTGATGACAACGACCTTCTAGTCGAAGATGATTTCTTCGGCAGAGTTGAGGAGTGAGTAGCCATCATAGAAGTCATCGACAGGGGCAGCATTTTCATCGGCAAAGAATTCGAAGGTTTGGTCTTAAAGGCAAGGGCAAACTTTTGGAACATTTCAAAGATTTGAGAGGGTTTTGTTGGAGGTGCCATCTATTTCCAACATTGTATGTTCTATTTTTTTTTTGTTGTTTAAAGGTTCGAAGGGAGGATGAAGAAGAAAAGAAGAAGTGAGAGTTTAGAGAGAGAGAAAGGAGAGAGAAGCCAATGGCAACGTTGAGTTGGAGCATCGTTTGTCATATCAGCACTTAACAAAGCTGAGATAATGACAGGGGCTAACTTCACTCACCTTGAAATTTAGAGGGATTAAAAACATATTTAATCCAAAATCTATTTAGCAGTAGCATTGAAATTAGGATTCGTAATGGGCTGATAGAGACAAGTTTTAGCTCAATCCAACCCCATTTTGCACCTCTCAAAATAACAATCAACCTCCTGCCTACCCAATTGAATTAAAATTAAATAAGGATTGAAATTAGTCATGCAATAATTTCAAGTGAAAAAAAGAAACAAAATAAAAAAATATAATATTTTTGTAATTACTAATAAAAAACGTAACAAGTGAAAAAAAAATCTAACACTCACAAGATATATCTAAACATAGCAAAGCAATAACAGTAATAGAGTTAGAGACACCTTTTACCTAGGGGTGGGCATAATAAAATCCAAAATAACTGAACCACTCCATAAATTGAACCAAACTCAATCATTTAAAACTATTTTTGACAGAACTGGTTCTCATAATTGAACCATTTTTAATAATTTTACAATCCGGTTAACTGGTTTCTTATTCACTCCAATTAACTTGGTTAACCCGGACCACATTCTGAGATCTTAATCTCAAATTCCCAAATCCACGTCTACGAAGAACCCTAGTCCCCTTTCTGCTCTACGAAGCAAGCAACGTAGCACCGCACAATCCATTCCCGATCTGGATCGCGCTCGGTTCATCGTTCTTCGCCGCACTCTATTCATCTTCGAATTTTCTCCATCGATTTGGATCGTGCTCACATCTCAATCAGCGCCCAATCAAGTTTATACTTCATACAAAGTAAGACATTAGCTTCTAGACTGATTGAACTAAATGTAGCTTGTGATATGTATGTGCATGTACTAACCAAATTTCCATTTATAAACATACAGGAAACTTCAGGTGCTGAGGGTGAGCGTTTAAAGGTAGTAGCTAACATCAATAAATCATTATCTACCTTGGGGTATATTTTTACATTAATACATAAATAAATCATTACCACTGGTGCTTCCTTTCTGTTGTAAATAGCAGGAGTTTTAGAGAACTGAAACGTAGAGCAAGTGAAAAGCTTAAATATGAGTCTAGTATAGAACTAGGTAGGAATATGATTATATGAATCTAAGTGAAGAGCACAGTTTAAATATATTTATAAATATGAAAAATTTTAAATACTTTGACTGCAAATTCTGGAGTAAGCTGTTTCTGCAAATTCCTAAATTAACTGGATGGTGTTTGTTTGATTTACAGTTGTCTTTGCTTTAATATGATATTATTCTTATTGAAGTAATGTGCATTTACCTAACTGCTTTAATATGGTGTTTCTGTCCTATTTTTTATCTTTTTCCTGATTGAATCCATGCAGTCTTGTTTTACACATGCTTATGTGATCTCAAAAGAGCCATCGTTATTGGTAACTTTCTTCTAGCGTTCAAGAATATATATTTTGTTTAATTTTTAAATAGAATATTTATTGTTGACTTTTATGGATTTAGTTAAGACTGTAGTGTTAAAGTCAATTTATGGTTTGCTTTTGTATTTTTTTCTTTTTCGGATTTTTCTTTCTTGAACTTTAAAATGTTTTATGCCGAGATTTGGAAGTTTGCAAATTCTGCAAGATCATTGGCCTTCCAGAATGTACTGCCAATGGTGAGTTAAAGCTAAGTTCAGTCCTCTATGTGCAGTATCAATTTTCCACTTAGAATTCATTGCTTTAGCTGTCTGCATCAAACTTGAAGCTATCAAAAGAAATTTGGGGCTTCCATTAAAAGGGACAGGGTTGGCAATTGCATTAAAATACTGTTTCAAACTTGTACTTAGATTCCAAACCAGGAGATTAAAGCATGTAATTCTTGTATTTTTTTTTGGTTGATGAAACATTAAATTTACTTTCCTGTTTTAGACTTGTAGATGGTCCTTGTGTCTGGATTTTGATGATAATTCTTAGTGCAAATGATGGATCATGTTGTGTTCTCTATATCCTGAAATTATAAGTTAGCAGATATAAGGTGTTAGCTATGCTGCTTAGAGATTGCTTTTACTGCTTTGAGTTCCAAAATTTGTTGGCATTTACTTTACTTGGTTTGCGGCATTTATCTTCTATCCCCACCTCCTTTTTAATTTGGATTCATCACATTGGGCACATCTATGTGTTTATGCTTGGGGATTTTTTTCTTTTTCCCAATGTCAGAAATTTTTTTTATTTAGATATGTATTGTTAACTTCAATGTGATTTGCTGATTTGGTAGTAGTAGGTGTTCTAGAGGGCCAGTTCTTCTTCTTCTTCTTTTTTATTGGGGGGTTATTTCTATCTGCTTGACTTTCATGTTGCTGGTATCTGTGTTTGTTTCTTTGTATGTTTGAGTGGGTAACCACTGCCTTGACCTTGGAGGAGATTAGATGATGATGATTATCACATGCTTAAACTAGTTTGTGACAGTGACAATAAAACTGGAGCCAAATGATGTAGTCAAGATACAACTTATCGAGTTTGAAATCAAATAAGAAAATTTGTTAACAACTATACTCTGTCAAAACAGTATGGGTGCAGTGATAGTCTGAGTGGAAAGAAAACTAACTATACTGGGCACCAGTCCTTTTATGTGTCAAATAGCATAAAATGAAAAAGATATCTGCTAGCAGTCCTTCAAAATACTGAATTTATTACTTGACGGTGCTTAGTAGTTAGTAATTTTGAGGTGTTAGTTATCAATCCTTTCCTAAGTGTTATTGTTTCTTCAATTGATATTCATATTATTGTCTTTGAGCTAGTATCAATGGGAGGATCAGAAACTTTATCACTTAGTTTAACTTCAAATTCAAAATTATGTGAGGATCCGTTAAATTGCATAACCCAACTTTAAATATGTTCATGAATTTGGTTGTGACATGCTTCATAAGTAAAATTTTTTCTTCTTTGATGTCAAAGTTTCATTTCTTTTGAACTGTTCAGTTTGTTATTAATTGGTAAAGAACTAGACTGATGCAGTTTCATAGGTCTGATGCTGAATCACCTTAGGACTGATTTAGCCAATTCTGAATTGAACTGATTTTATGAAAAAACCAGTTTTGAACTAGTTTTTGAACAAATTTTTTGAATTGATTTTTGAACCACTAAATTTGAATTCGTGGATCAAATCACAAATCAAGACCTAACTTTCTAGCTTTTAGCCTCAAAGGTTTCAAATGTCAAGTTCTAGGTCTCTAACACAAACCTATTACATGAACAAGTCACACACCATCGAAGAAACTCAAACAAGCTAGAAAAACGCTTCAAACACCTCTATAAACCATTTTGACCTACTATGCATCACTAATGCATAAATGGAAAAAGTGGAGAAAAGAAGATGAGAGAAGCACAAATCCCCTACCTCTTGGATCAAATATCGTGTAGATGGTGAAGCCTTAGCTTTCCACTTTCTTTTTCTTTCCTCCTCTTCCTCCTTCTTTGCTTGGCTTCGCTTTGCTCCTCCTTTGGTAGCTGCAGCCGTGAGAGAATATGAGAGAAAAGAGTGAAAAATGAGATACAAATATCTCATTTCATGCCTAAGTATCAAGCCTACAAACACTTGGCTGTGAGTGACTTTGGTCACTTAAGTGGCCAGGTGTTATATCCTGATCTATTAAGAACACCTAAATTTCACCAAATCTAGTTTTCTTAAAGCCAACAAGTTTAAAATAAATCACAAGATTCATCAAAAATCTTGTTGCACCAAAACCACCATTTTCTATATCAGCTGTTAGTCAAACCGGTATTAAAACATACAACCAATATACTTAAAAATACCAAACTAGCTCTGATTATTCTCAAACTTTAATTGTAGCACAGTTCACACATTTGTGACCTAGAATCAAATTCTTTACATTTAATTTCATTAACTAAGCAGTTTAAGCCAATTCCGGAGCTAATAACAATTATTTCTCACACATAGTGTCACAGCAAAGTGACTAAACGTACTCAGAAAGTCACTAAATTTCACAGACATGACTAACTAGTACTAAGCTACCACCATAATTACATACAAGTCTATCATGATTTCATAGGTGTTACATCTAGTATGGCTCATTCTCCTGAATTTTGTTGTTTATCACCCTACCTATGTCCAAGTTGAAATTTCCCCTTTTTTGATGGTTATGACTGATGACTGTCATGTTACTATAATTCTTTTTTTTGAGGTTTTTTCAGGGGTGTTAATATTCAAGAGTCAAGGCATAATTAAGTTCAGTTGCACTTTTCTTCGATGAGCTTTATATTGAACACAAATTCATGTGGTCATCTACAACGACTTGAACCCCCTGAATTTTAGAATTCTGATTTATAGGTGGAAGAAATGCTTATGCACAAGATGTATGAAGTTATGTCAGCTTATGGTCTCACTAAAAAGGTATGTTGATTTGCTCATCTTATTTACTAGCCCACTAAAATGAATATTCCTGAGTTTGTCCAAAAGATTTGATTAAAAATTTGTATTCATTTTTTTCTTCTTTTGGTTTCTGGTTAATAATTATATTATAGTTCATGACTTTTATAATTGTTTTTTCTTATGGTCTTAAATGTCAATAAATTGCTCTAAAAAGATACTTTTTCTATTTATTTATGACCTATAAAAAGAATTATCATGAATTATCATATCTTAATAGTATCCAAGAAATTTTATGGTAATATGGAATTGTTCCCCCGTGAGGAGGGGATCTATTTATCTGAATTTTGATTGTGTTAAGTATATGTAAATTATGAACAATCACAAAATGTAGAAGATTGAAATGCACAATTCAAATTGCAAAATTTATTTAACGCCCAGTTTGGATACATGTTATGATAGAAAATTATCGGATCTATTAATCCCAATATTTATGACATATCAACACATATAAAGAGTTTTAGGGTTACCTTAAAAAATACTGATGAGGAAGTCATTGTTGAAATCCTGAAAAGCAAAACTCGATAAGGGAGAGATACTATTCTTATCCTACAATAGTCGCTCACGCGTCAGTATCAATTAGGCAACTGTATGCACTAAAGTGGCTAGGAATAGGGGTCTCTCCCTGTATATATAGAATAAATCAAATGGGTTAAACCTACCTACTATGGCAAATCCATATACAAGACCGATAAAATAAAACACACATATATGAGCAGTGCTTTAATAACAATAGGCCCATTAAAAATATTGATCACAATTTGGGTTAAACAAAATGTTTTAATAATTTTGACATCTAATTAATCTGGGTTTTATAAAATTATAATATGATTTATGCTAGTTCATAAATAAAAATTCTAACATTCTCCCACTTGGACGACATAAGTCATATTACATTATTTCAATAAGAAAATAATTTTTCAGATTAATCAAATAATATGTGGCCATAACATGATGTGAAAATTGAGCTAGCACTCTCAACAACTGGTCCAAAATGAGAGTACAAGCATCTCAACAATGAAGAAAATCATACTCGAAGGAGTACTAATATCATACATGCAAGATACTCATATTTCGGTGACCCATCAAAATGTGGTATATGGAAAATGGGAAAGCACATTCAAAATTGCATGCCAATATGTGATCAAAGTGCATTTTTCAACAAAATACTGATCATAATTTGGGCTAAACAAAATGCTCTAATAGTTTTGACATCCAATTAATTTGGATTTTATAAAATTATAATGTGATTTATGCTAGTTCATAAATAAAAATTCTAACTTTCTCTCACTTGGACGACATAAGCCATATTATATTATTTCAATAAAAAAATAATTCTCCAGATTAATCAAATAATATGTGGTCACAATATGATGTTAAAATCGAGCTAGCACTCTTAACAACTAGTTCAAAATGAGAGTAGAAGCATCTCAACAATGTAGAAAATCATACTCAAAAGAGTACTGATATCATACATGCAAGATACTCATATCTCGGTGACCCATCAAAATGTGGTATATGAGAAATGGGAAAGTACATCCAAAATTGCATGTCAATATGTGATCAAAGTGCATTTTCCAACAAAATAGCCCCAAGCATCCGCCCAAGATGCTTTCTGAGATTTAACATGTTACCAAGTGATCTCAATACTCAAGATGTGGCGTGAATTGAGTATATAAGATATTTTCACAAATCTTTCATAAAGCGTTTGATTACCATTTTTCGTTGAAGCTATTGAGTGATAGAAATGAATGGATAGATAAGATTTAATGCTTTCACTCACAAATATCACAACCAAGCAAGATAGTATTCAAGTAAAGCCAATAAAACAGTGCACAATATTAAATAGTAGAGTTTAGAGAAACAAACACAAGATTTATCCTGGTTCAGCTATTAATCCACTTGTGGCCTACGTCCAGTCCTCAAGCAATCACTCGAGATTTTTCACTAATTTTCCAAGCTTTCAACAAGTGCTTGATGACCTTTACAAGTTGGAGCACTCAACACACATTGGGATACCTCACCATTGTGCTTGAGCCTTTATATTCAAGGGATACCTCACCTTAACTATTTTGAGGGATACCTCACCCTCTCTTTTCAGATTATACAAGATATAGAAGATAGGAAACTCTCTCTAGAGTGGATAATACAAATTGAAGAGCAATGGTATTAAGGATTTACACAACTTGAAGCTCAAAACAGGGTATTCAATGAAATAATGAGAAAAGTCATATTTAATGCTCAAGAAGGTTTTTCAGAATGTTTTCCAACTAGTAATCAATGCACAAACACTTTCATTTATAGCCCATAGCATTTTTGAGACGTTGGAAGTGGTTGGGGCATTTAATGCTCTCAATAGAGCCATTGGGGAAGTGTTCTATATTTCACCATAACCGGTTATGGATATACCATAATCGGTTATGTCTTCAGAAAACATAATCCTGGGGTTTTAAAACACACCATAACCGGTTATCGTAAATACCATAATCGGTTATAGCTTTTAGAAACAAAGAGCCAACGTTCTGATATAAATATATAACCGATTATGAGAATGGTTATAATCAGTTATGGGCTTTAGAGAACAAACATGCAGTACTCTATTTTCATCACATAACCGGTTATGCATATTGCATAGTCGGTTATGAGCTTTGATGGGACCACGGCAAGTGTACCGGATCGTCAAGTAATAAAAACGGTGAGAAAATCGAATATCGTTATCAGGGATCAATAACCAATTACCAATTCACGAACTTAGCTACTATTCAAACAGAACTTTGGTTCAAAGGGAGCTCAATTGTAAACAATTAAGTAAGAAAGAAATTAAATTAAAGTAAAAGATTCTTTTTGGTATTTTGGCTTTGACAATTTGACAAACACTTAAAACACAAAAGGGATAGGAATTCAAAGATAAGAAAGAGTTGTGATCAAGTTTCATTTGATTTCATTTGCTGCATGTTAACCTGGAGTTAAGACAAATTTTCACTTCTATTTTGTTATTAGATTCTCCAATATATCCAAGTCCTAATTCCTTAGGCACAAGAACCTTAAATCCTAGTTAAAAACCCTAATTTCTTAGGTGATTCTAAAAGGGGAAAAGCATTAAGATTAAGAATTCAACGAGATAACAAGCATTCATCGACTATTCCTAGCATAACGAATCACAAGGTTCACAATCTCAAGCATAGCTCACACATCAAATTTTCATCCAATGCATAAACCTAAAAATCATTCTAAGGATGATTAAACCCTAGAAAGCTTTAAGAAAAGAGATTATAAACTCAAAATAGAAATATTCATTAAGCATAACTGAAACCCAAGTCAAATATAATCAAAATCCATCAAAATCTACTCAATCCCAACAAGGGAGAGTTTAGCCAGACATAGAAACAAAAACAGAAATTAAAACAATAGAGAAGAAGAAGTAAAACTCCATTGAAGCTTGAAGAAAATCTGAGCTCCCACTCTTCTTCCCTCCAAGTCCACCTCCAAGCTTTCCAAATTAGGTCAGTTTTTCCTCTCCCTCGTCTCTCTGGCCTGAAAGACCTCTTCTCTCAACTAAAAATGCTCTCTTGACGTGAATTGGGCCAAAAGGTAAATGGGCCTGCGTCACACTCATCCCCCAGCAGCCATTCGGCTGCCCGGCGGCCTGGTTCATGCTTGTTTCGTGGCATTCTGACTTCCCACCGCCTGCCGCCACATTACACGCCGCTCAGCTGACCGGCTTTTTTCTCGCATCTTCCTTTTCCTTTGCTTTTCTGAGCTACTGGGGTCCAAATTGCATGTATTGCAGTTCAATGACATTGCAAGCTCTTCCATTTGACCCCATTCCTCATAGTTTCGACCTTCATCCTCCTTTAACCTTCGCTGTAAATAAGATAACATAAATGAGATTCAAAACATTCCAAAATACAACCAAACTCCATGAGATTCATCAAAGTAATCATCTTATGCCATCATGGTCAAAAGAAGTTTTAAATGAGGCAAAACAAAGTTAAAAGCTAGATGCAAATGGTTAAAATCAATCAAAAAGCATAAGTAAAAACAGATAATTCGCAGGATTATCAAGCTTTTTCAAAAAGCTACTGCCAAAGTGAATAACCTGTTATGAAAAATTCATAACTGGTTATTCCTTTTAAAAGCATTTTGGCGCGCTTCAGCTTTGGCCAAATAACATGTTATGGGAAATCCATAACCTGTTATGGGAAATCCATAACCTGTTATGGCTTGTTAAGAAATATAGGATTTTCAAAGAATTTCTCAACCAAGGATATCCAAAATCTTTCCAAACTTTCTAAAAGCATTTTACTCAATCTTAAACACGATTTTCACAAGATGAAAACATGATTATGCAAAGTTATTTTAAAGATGAGTTTAGAGCCAAGAAATGAGCTTTTGTGTGAGTCCAATATACCTCTACATATGATCCAAGTCCTATTAGCTAATATTGAAAGAACCTTGAGACTTGATCTTTGCACTTCATTGTTTCCTTGTTTGTTGATCATCAAAACCAAAACCATTGTCATTCACATAACAAATATCTCAATACAACAACAAAATGAGACTGTGTCCAAAATGTATCCACAATATGTCATATCATGAATAAACAAAACTGCGTAGATAATAACAATAACCATATTATATGGCAACGATAGTAATAACGATATAATTATTTATGATCTCGAGACATAATAACAAAATGAGGTCATAATAAAATTATAAAACAAACTCCCACTAACTCAAAACATCAAAAGACCTCATTATACCTATATGGGTCACATGATCAACAAAAACTTTAATAACTAAACCTTTGGTTAGGGGATCTGTAACCATAAGTTACTTAGGGATATAGTCGACATGATTTTAAAACTCCTGAATCTTCTCTCTAACAAACATGAATTTTGTATCAAAATGCTTTGAGCGCTTAGAGTTTTTATTAATTTGAGAGAAGCACACTACAACAGAGTTATCACAATAAATAGAAAGAGACCTAGAAATACTCTCCATAATAAGAAATTCAGTAATCAAATTTTTTTAACCATACCGCTTGATGCATAGCCTCATAACAAGATATATACTCTGCCTCCATAGTGGAAGTAGTTGTAAGTGTTTGTTTAACACTCTTCCAAGAAATAATTCTTCCTGTTAACATAAAGATATACCCTGATGTGGACTTGTAGTCATCTGGACAACCACCATAATCAGAATCAGTATAGCCTATCACCTCAAGGCGGTCTGACTTTCTATAGGTTAGCATATAATATTTGGTACCCTGTAGATACCTCATAACTCGTTTTGCAGCCTGCCAATGAGCCACACCATGTTTGCTCAAGTATCTCCCAAGTACACTAACAACAAAAGCAATATCAGGACGTGTACAAACTTGAGCATACATAAGGCTGCCAATAACGGAAGCATATGTGACTTTCTCCATTTTAGTAACACCTTTATCATTTTGAGGACACTAGGTATTAGAGAGTCATTCACCCTTTTGAATAGGTGCAACATAAGGATTACAAGATTTCATATTAAATCTATTTAGAATCCTTTCAATATAAGCTTTCTGATACAAGCGAAGAATATTATGAGATCTATCACGGAGAATCTCAATACCCAATACAAAAGAGGTATCACCAATATCTTTCATGTCAAAATGCGCTGTCAACATCTGCTTAGACTTATTCAGAAAAATAATATCATTACTAGCCAACAATATATCATCAACATATAAAATAATAATGATGAATCTGCTCTCACTAAACTTCAGATAAATGCATTGGTTAACAGTATTCTCTTTAAAACCAAGAGAGCCAACAATATAATCAAATTTTCAATATCATTGTCTGGAATCCTATTTCAATTCATAAATAGATCTTTTCAATTTGCATACCATATGATCTTTACCATCTTCAACATAAACATCAGGTTGATCCAATACACATCGTCATACAAATCACCATTTAGGAAGGCAGTCATAACATCCATTTGATGAAACTCCAAATCAAAATGAGCAACCAAGACCATCACAACATGAAAAGAGTCTTTAGTGGAGACTGGTGACAAAGTCTCCTTATAATCAATGTTTTTCCTCTGGTTATATCCCGTTGCAACAAGTCTGATCTTATACCTCTCAATTTCACTTCTAACATCACGTTTGGTCTTAAAAACCTATTTACAACCAATAATTTTACAACCAATAGGCAACTCCACTAATTCCCAAACATTATTCTTTCTCATAGAAGCTAACTCATCCTCCATAACCACTAGCTATTGTGCACTATCAGGACTAATTGCGGCCTCTTGAAAGGAAATAAGATCAGAATCCTCAACTGAATTAAACTCATGTTCCTACAGATACACAACATAATCCCTGATTCTAATAGACTCAGTGGATATAAGAACCCGCTCAGATCTTCTCAGTGGAGTCATAACAACATTAGGAATCTGTACATTATTTTTGACTTGTTGAGGGATATCGACATTATTAACAGGATCAACAATATTATCATTATGGATCAAAGGAGATGACATTATCACTGGAAAAGGGATCAATAGGAATAGGAACAACAACATGCTCCTCACTGAAATCAACAATACGTGACTCCTAAGTTTCACCATGTCCTAAGTCCCCTTCAAAATAGACAGTCCTATCGAATTCAATAACTTTAATAGTATGAAAATGACAATAGAACCTAGAACCTTGTGAGCCAATACAATAGCCAATGAAGAAACCACTAATGATTTTGGGATCAAGCTTATTTAAATGTGGGTTATAAGGTCTCACTTTTGCCCTACAACCCCAAACATGAAAATGTCTCAAGGTAGGCCATTTGTCTGTCATAAGCTCATATGGAGTTTTCAACACAAATTTACTTGGCACATAATTCAATATATAAGTAAAAGTCTTCAAGGCATCTCCCCACAAGAATTCTGGAAGAGTAGAATAACTAAGCATATATCTCACTATATCCATAAGAGTACGATTTTGCCTTTCTGCAATACGAGTATTGAGCCCACAAATATCTGTATGAATTAATTATAGTATTCCTTTACTTTTGATAACCCCACTCCTCCTGGTTCAAGCTATAAGTTTTCCTTTTATGCAATCAACACAGATATCAAAATCAAAGAAGTCCGGATCATGAAGAATATTCTCCTTAATCAACCTCTTCATTCTCTCCCTAGAGATGTGTTCTAAACGTTTGTTCTACAACATAGAAGGGTTTTCAGTAACTCTACTATGCTTGTTCCCAACAACATTGATATCTAAACGTCGTTGGATCAACAAAATGGGTCAATATTTAAAATTAAAGGTCATTAGACGAACCTTCAAAAATAACTAGAATGGAATCATAAGATAAGGAAACTCTTTTATCACTAAATAGATGTGATAGTACAACTATCCAAAATAGAAACCGAAAACAAGTCCATTGGACACATAGATAATGCCTTTTAAACCTAAAGAATATCCAGTACACAGCTTTAAGGAAATAACACATATATACTCTATTTTAACACTAACTATATTTCCTATGTGATCACCATTTCTCCTTCACTTGGCTTTCGCATATTTTGAACTCCAGTAATGAGCTTGTAACGCGAGTATTTGCACCGATGTCTAACCAACAAGTGTTATAATGAACATTGACAAGATTGGATTCAAAACACATTAGAGCCAAGGGTTCAACTTCCTTTTTCTTAATATACAATTAGCTCATTTGAGCAATCTGCAAATTTCGTAGCGTATTCACAATCACCATTCACATCATCATGCTTAGTCTTGGTCAACACAGAGAGGTCATAAGTCCTTCTAGATCTGTCAAAAGCTTTACGAAATTGGTTGACATTATCCGTTTTATGAAAACTCTCATCAATGGCTTTGTCCATGCTATACTTTATTGTCATGAGACGAACTTTATTAAAATGATTCCACTTTTCATATTTCACCCTAATTGTAGCCGAAAACATATCTATGGGCTTCGGGGCTCATTCACAGTGAGAGCAACATCAATAACAACAATGGCTAGAAATAAACTCATTGACTCAACCCAGTCCTCATAATTGGTCCCACACAACTTTGTCAAAACATTTATTTTCATCAGCAAAGCTGAATCAATATTTTAAAGAGAGATTTTCTTGTTAAGTATTTCAATAAACAAGATGAGCAATAACCACAATGAAACTCTCTCATGCAATTGTAATTCCGCCTAAGGGTCCTGAATTACAACATATGAGTAAACTCTTACAGACATTAAAATCATATCCCTAAAGCTAGTACTGAGAGGATACTGAAAACTCTAAAAACATAACTTTAATGCCCTTAATAAATCATTAGGAATTATATTAATAAAGGCAAACCGATAGGGTAAGCGTATTATTAACATAATCCTTAATGTCATAAAATAATAATATTTTATCAACAAAATAGTATCTTATCACAATTAGTCTCGCGAAGGCGAGCTCAAAATCATGCAAAGTGCCCCAAAATAATATTAATTAACAAATCATCAGGAATTATATTAATAAAGATAAATCGATAAAATAAGTGCATTATCAATATAATTCTCAATGCAATATTATTAACAAAATATCAATAAAATGACACCTCAACATAATTGGTTTCGCGAAGGCGAGCTCACAATCATGAAAAGTGCTCAAAAGCTCCACAACATTTTAAATAATTACTCTTAGAACAAAATTGCATAAAGTATAACAAGAAATAACAATATATAATATTTTACATAGCATTTTATGTACAAAATAACACTGAAATTATTTTAATGACTAAACAATATCAAGTCTGAGAGTACAGATTGTACAACACTCTCACTAGTGTCATAATCATACTAAAAAAATTTCAGATCAAAACTTGGAGAGTATACAATAATTTTTAACATTGTGCAATATTATATATACAACATGGTATCAAAATTATTTAAATAATCAAATAACACAAAATATGAGAGTGTGAAATATATATGATATCCAATAGCATCACAATTATGCAAAGTGCTCCAATACATTACCACAATACTTTAAATAACAACTCTCAAAATCAAATCACATAAATAATAACAAAATAAAATGTTTTTAAAATATTATATATTAATTTATGCACAAAACAACATCAAAAATTATTTCAGTGACTAAATAACATCAAATCTAAGAGTGCGTAATATATAGCATGCCCAACCACATTACAATAATACACAAAAATTTTTAGAGGCAAAATAAGAGAGTATCATATATTTTTAATAAATTTAATCTGTAGAAATTTTGAAATAAATAGTAAATGGGCATAAAAAAATAAAAATACCAAAAAATAGAAGAAGGCGCGTGGAGCACAACAAAAAAATAGAAGTTGAAAATCACGCTCCAACAGTCCACACGCGCTCCCACGCGCCACGTGCGCGAGTGGGGAATGCACAGGAGAGCTTGTCTCCTTCTTCGCCCGTTTTTCTAATAAGGGTTGCGTGACCCAATTCGAACAGGAACGGGTCACCCTGATTTTCTCCTTTAATTCTCCACCAAATTTCAAGTTATTGGTGCCTAACGATTCAGAAAACTGGGATCTACATTTCCCCTTGGTTGATTTCCATAAAAAAAACAACACAAAAAATTGAGTTTAAACAAGATTAAAAGAGCCAACTACGACTACGTTTTTCAGAAATTCAAGGTTGTTTCTCAACCAAAACTCACAATCCAAACGTTGTTAGATTCAGGAAAAAGGGATCTACAATAGCCCTAAATTAATTTCTTGAAATAATCTCCAAAAGAAAACAAACCACAAAAAATAAACCTTTAGGGTTCCATGGGTTTGAGTAAAATTATTTGTGAATTCACAATATCAAAATGTAATAAATATGTTTATGAACTCAGGACAATTCAATATACAAAAGCCCTAACTTTATTTTTGAAATCGATTTAAAAAATAAATAAATAAATTGAATTGCACATCATATATTAGAATTTTGGGTTTCTTAAATTTTCAAACCTCATAATAAAACAAAATTGATAGTCATAATTAGGATTAAGAACATTGGCTCTGATACCAATTGATAGAAAATTATCGGATCTATTAATCCAATATTTATGACATATTAATACATATAAAGAGTTTTAGGGTTACTTTGAGAAAGGCCGATGAAGAAGTCATTATTGAAACCCTGAAAAACAAAACTCAATGAGGGAGAGATACTATTTTTATCCTACAATAGTCACTCAAGCGTCAGTATCAATAAGACAATTATACGCACTAAAGTGGCTAGGAATAGGGGCTTCCCCCTATATATATAGAATAATTAAAATGGGTTAAATCTACCCATTATGACAAATCTATATACAAGTTTCATAAAACAAAACTCACATATATGAGCAGTGCCTTAACAATAATAGATCCATTAATAATATTGATCATAATTTAAACTAAATAAAATATTCTAATAATTTTAACATCTAATTAATTTGGATTTTATAAAATTATAATATAATTTATGCTAGTACATAAATAAAAATTCTAACATGTTATCAATTATTAGAATTTTATAGGTGGACAAGAAATGAGTGTCAAACCAGTAGGTGAGAAATGTTATATTGTATAGATAGATTATCTTCATCTTTTGTATAGGTTATTTGTGAAATTTCATGTATTGAAGCAATATTTCAAATACCTGCTTTTGATGCTTAAAATCCACGTTAAAATTTTTGCAAGTTTTATAGTCGAATTCCAATTTTAGATTATAATTTGATATACTGCAAAAAATGTTGAATACTCATTTGAAGTATTTCTGATCCATTTGGTTCTGATTAGAGTCAATAACATTGTTTGATTCATATAATAGCCAACCTTACCTAATATGAAAAAGGCTGGTTGTTGTTGTTATTTCTCCCTAAGTTATAGTTCCACTTTATTTTATCTTTGTAAATGCAAAAATTTTGATTAATCTTCAACTCAACGAAACATGAGGGTTTGTCAGGTCGTTATCGTACTTCTATTATTTTTTTGGGTAATTCTATGGAGAGATCGACTTTCCAAAAGGTTGAGTCATGATAGGTTGAATTGACTTTTCTCAAAAGTGAATAAATTTTGTTAACAAAACCAATAGACATAGTCTTATAAGGATAAGCATCAGGTTGCTCCTCTCTTACTTTACATACACCATGTTGGTAAGGATCTACAAATGATTCCTACAAAAGCAAAAGAAAAAAAAAATTAGTTCAGTTCCACCTTTAAAGTTAACCAAGCAAACAATTAAGCTGCAATAGATCCTAATGCAATTCATATTCATTGAGAAAAAAGGGCAAATAATTAAGCTGTAACACCAAAATACAGAGTACAAGACCACAGTGGACTAGGCTAATTCAGAGGTCAGCACTCAATAGCAACTATCGTCCGCTGATCCAAACACACTACACCCCACATTGAATTCATACAGATACAGCCTATACATCAAGGAAGGAATTTCGATGGAGACAGAAAAAATTGCACTAAAGAGAACAACACCATATAAATCATCAGATGAGTGGGGAAAAAACAAAATAAAATAAAAAAATAAAAATGACACAAGGGGTGCAAAAATAAAGAACTTATGGGAGTACTTACATAGTTCTCACATTTATTACTTAATGTGGTTCAATCAAAATGTCTACATTCATAAATGATATAAAGAAAAAAGAAATTTACTATCAAATATATAAAATTACATGATAATATATATGGAAATTTTTATATATCTTGAATTCAAATAATTTTTTATATTTATATTTCATAATAATTTGATTGATAAATAACCACTTCAGTTCTTTTTATTGAACAATAGGGACTTACTACTATTTTATTATTATGGAAAACAAATACATTGCAATATGGACACAACTAAAAAACAATTTTTTTTTTTTAATTTATAACTCATAAAAAGTGATTAAAAATATATATATAATAAAAAATAGCATATATTAATATCTCATTACATAAGGATATATATATACACACACATTTATTTTTTTATGTATTCTCATTTTGCTTTTCTCTACTTTTTCTCCATTGAAATATTTTCTTTTCATTTTCTTTCCTTTTATTATTTTTTTTACCATTTTCTCTTGTGCATCCAAAGAAAGAGAGTCACCAATACCTTAAAATTTTGAATTATAAGTAGGTTTTTCATACTAATATTTTTTATATAATAATATATTGGAATATTAAAATTTAAGTTATTATAATATTATAAAATTGAAAAATTATTCTAAGAATATAATAACATGAAAAAATAAATAAATTATTTATAAAATCATAAAATAAAATCTAACGTGGATTGGCTCATTTCGTTGAGTTTTTTTCCATGACAATTATATAACTTAGCTACAAATTTAAGGCTCCTTATTGGTAGACTTACTATAAATATTTATTGATGGTTAGCGGTTGGCCCTGTCATTGGTAAATATTTATTGATGGTTAGCGGTTGGCCCTGTCATTGGAAACACAAGTGAGCTTCTAAATTGTCTGAAAAATATTAGTTTTACACTCTTTTTTAAGGATATATTACTATTTATATTTTTTTTAAGAAATGTGATTGAGTGAAAGGAAGTAATAAAAGAAAATATGTATAATGAATGATATTAGATAGAGTGTGAAAATGAATATATATACTATTTGATATAAGAATATAAGAGTTGAAATTGCTTTAATCAAGTTATCCTGAATTAAAATTTGAATATTTAATCGATCTACTTATTGTCAATTAAAATTCAAATTTTATGCTAAAGTTCAATGATAATTAAATAACTGATGGAATCCCTAGTTAACAGGTAATATGTAATCTCACTGTAGTTGTATAATTTAGACTGAAGATTGACCCAGTTAAAAGGCCGAGACAATAAGTCAGCAGTCTGATCATGAGTTAAGTGGTTAAATAAAAAAATTGAAATAAATAATAAATACTTAAAATTTTTTTTTACTCCTATATGATGTATATATTTAAGTTTTTTTAAAATAATATAGAATAAAATATATATGAATAAATATAGTAATTTAAAAATATAATTAATTAATTTAGGAAGACAATATATATATAATAGGATGGTAATAGGCACCTACAAAAATTTTAGAATTTTAATATCAATCTTTAATTAAAATAATTAATAACGTGGTCAACTAAAAATAGGTAAGAATTTTTTCAAAATTTTTTGAATGTAAATTAATATACAAAGATATATATGTCAATGTAATTAATGTGTGATTATAAATTTCTATATTTGTATGTGTAAGTAATAAATTTAATTTAAATTTAATGACACATGTACATATTTTTTTTAAATTACAACATGAAATGTGACATAACACTTATTAGAATCATGTATTTGTCATGTATGACATTTTTAAACATGTTATTTCATGTTTTTTTATATTTAATTAAACATGATTTTTTCTTTGTATTTTTTAATATATTTTGTTTTATTTTGAAGGTTTTTGATTTATTATTTTTATTAATTTATTATATATATTTTTGTACATGTGGCAGTGGACACATCAATTTACATGTGAAAAAATAGCACATTAGATGACACGTGGCAAAAATTTAGTTATTCTACTTATAACATGTCAACAAATCAAAACATTAATTTATTATTTTAGAAGACACATAACAACTTTTCAAGCCAAGTATATTCATTTTCTATATTATTATATTATATTAATGATTATATTATATTTATTGATTGATTTCAAATTACATTCATTTAAAAAGTTTTAAGTATAGTTATTTTATCTCAATTTTAATTATATTATTATTATTATTATTTAAATTATTTGCATGATAATATTATTCATAGAAAATAATGAATAATTAATTTATTATTTGGTTTAGGCAATTAATTAAATGTACTTGACATTCAATTAGTATTGAAATTTGAATTTGAATTTATTATTATTATTTTATTGTTTAAGTTATTTATTTAAATGTAAATCCTATTAGTGGAAGATAGTGAAAAATTAATAAATTGATTAGTTTATGAAACTAATTAGTTATATATAATTTGTTTAATAGTAAATAAATGACATTCATGAAGGGTGAGTTTTGAAATTATAAAGTTTTAATTATATTATTATTTGAATTATTTGAATTTAAATAGTAATATTATTCATAGAAAGTAATTTTGGTAGAGATTTATAAAAGATAATAAATAATAATTAATATATTAATTAGTTGAGGTAATTAATTAGTTAGCTGTACATAAATATCATTCAATTATGAGGAAAATTTGAATTAGAATTATATGTTGTTTTTCTTCTTCTCCTTCTTTTTAGCGTTGATGTATGTTCATGGTGAAATCTCCATCAAGCACAAGAATTTGACAATGACCATGACAGAATCCTAATGACAGCTTCACATTTTCGTCTATCTAAGTCGTTGGATCTTAATCTTATCATCATCGTCTTCTATGTCGACTCAAAAAATCACCTACAATCTCAATGGTCATTGCCATTAAGCATTAATTCTCAACACATACGTGATGTTTAAACAAAAAAATGTAATTGCATCAACTCTCAACACATCATTTCTCTAGACAAAAAAAGTGTAATTTTTTTTACTTTTTCATTTGTGTTTTTCTTTAATTATTCTTTCACTTTTTTTTATTAAAATAATATTAATTTTAATTCTGAACTTAATGAGATGTAAGTCAAAAAATTTCAAAAAAATAATTTGAAGTTATTCTTTACATAACATGCCAAAAAATAAAATAAAAGACAAAATTCCCTTACTGGCGTGACAAAAAAAAATCTCAAACTAATAAATAATTTTAAAACTATCCCAATTTGATAAATAATTTATAAAAATACACTACTGTCGTCAATCTCCCTTAAGTTCTTATTGCATAACAGTGGACACTAAACATTCAATCCTTAACCTTATTTTGTCTTGATCCATCTTTCTCCAATGACATCCAGTAGTTTCAATTTTGTTCATGTATCAAAATTACATTGACCTCCTTAATATTTGCCAACATTACATTAATTTTTTTTTTCAAAACAAAAACAAAAGCTCCCTTACCTTCACATTTCATCATCAATATCTGAAAAGAAATTTCATGTGAGAATTTAAAACAAAAAACATCAACTCTTTAACACGTTAGAAAATGAGTGCAACTTAAACGTTGCAGTTGAAAATTTTATAATTCTTGCTTCCACCAAAAAACATGTTTTCATTTACAGAGAGATTAAACTGTGAAAAGTTATTGCGAAACACAAAAAAATGAAGAGAATCGAGAAAAGCTCTATTTCATTCCCACTAAAACAGTTTTGTCCCGAGTCTACGATACGAGTGAATGAACCAAAATTATGTCCTCACTGTTCCTCAGTCGCTTCATTGACTTCAGTATTGGAGTGTTCAGGTCCACTATTGGAATTGCCATCATTCTGCACAAAAGTGAAACATCAGCATAGATATCAAAGCAACCCAAATATACATAACTCAATTGCAGCTAAATATATCTCAAACTAGAGCGCATTTCCAATGGTCCCCCCCTCCCCCCCGGGGATTTTATTTGAAAATGGGGAAAATGTAAATAAATCTATAATGAGGTAGCCCCTCAAGAGGTCGAGTCTTTTATATGATATACTATGATATTTGTGCTATAAAGAAACTGACTTAATATTTATCATACACCTGTAAAAAGTCAATTCAACCTATCATGAGACCTTTTGGGAAGTCGATCTCTCCATAGAATTACCCAAAAAAATAATAGAAGTACGATAACCACCTGGCAAACCCTCATGTTTCGTTGAGTTGAAGATCAATCAAAATTTTTGCATTTATAAAGATAAAATAAAGTGGAACTATCACTTAGGGAGAAACAACAACAACAACCAACCTTTTTCGTATTAGGTGAGGTTAGTTACTACATAGATCAAACAATGTCATTAGTTCTAACCAAAACCAAATGGATCAGAAATATTTCAAATGGGTATTCAACATTTTTTGCAGTATATCAAATTATAATCTGAAATTGGAATTCGGCTATAATACTTGCAGAAATTTTAACGCGGATTTAAGCATCAAAAGCAAGTATTTGAAATATTGCTTCAATACATGAAATTTCACAAATAACCTATACAGAAGACGGAGATAATCTATCTATCCAATACAACATTTCTCACCTACTAGTTTGACACTCATTTCTTGTCCACCTATAATCAAAATTCTAATAATTGATAACATGTATCCAAACTGGGCGTTAAATAAATTCAGCAATTTGAATTGTGCATTTCAATCTTCTGCATTTTGTGATTGTTCGTAATTTACATATACTTGGCATAATCAAAATTCAGATAAACAGATCCCCTCCTCACGGGGGAACAATTCCAGATTACCATAAAATATCTTGGATACTATTAAGATATGATGATTCATGATAATTCTTTTTATGGGTCACAAATAAATAGAAAAAATATCTTCTTAGTGCAATTTATCGACATTTAAGACCATAAAAAAAAAGAATTATAATAGTCATCAACTATAATATCATTATTAACCAGAAACCAAAAGAAAAAAAATTGAATACAAATTTTTAATTAAATCTTTTGGACAATCTCAGGAATATTCATTTTAGTGGGCTAGTAAATGAGATGAGCAGATCAACATACCTTGTTAGTAAGACCATGAGCTGACATAACTTCATACATCTTGTGCATAAGCATTTCTTCTTCCACCTATAAATCAGAATTCCAAAATTCAGGGGATTCAAGCCGTTGTAGATGACCACATGAATTCGTGTTCAATATAAAGCTCATCGAAGAAAAGTGCAACTGAAGTTAACTATGCCTTGACTCTTGAATATTAACACCCCCAAAAAAACCTCAAAAAAAGAATTATAGTAACATGACAGTCATTAGTCATAACCATCAAAAGGGAGAAATTTTTTCAACTTGGACATAGGCAGGGTGATAAACAACAAAATTCAGGAGAATGAGTCATACTAGAAGTAAAATTATAAAACACCCATTTTTTAAAAGTTTTTCGTCTTTCCACCAAATAAACATGTTACTGTTAGTAAGGTAACTGAAAGATCATAAGTGGTGTCATAATCAAACGTGGCTTTTCAACAAATCATCTAGAAGTGCGTTATAAACATATCATGCAGAAGATAAATCACACAGCTGATAAATCAACAGGAAAGAATATTTTGCTGCAAGAGCTTGAAATTTGAAATCAAATTAACTAGATCCATATAGGATAATGAATTTTCCAATAAGAGTTAGCATCACATCGCAAAGACAAAGGAGCCATGAACTTGGGTATATAAGCATGTACCCAGCATGTAAATCAGTATGCGGGATTATTTTGGTTCAAGATATTGAAATCAAAAAAGCTAGAATCGCAGGTTAACGAATAAACCACTAGAAATTAGTATCACATTCCCAATATAAATTACTTTGTCCCTCCTACGAGCATCACATTGCACGTTGTTATTGTACTACCTAAAACGTCCAAAATGTAGAATGCAAATTCTCTTCATCAGACAAAAGTAGTCAATTTCTACTAACGGCCTTCCCTTATCGATTCCAAATAAGTGGAGATCAAGTCTCAAAAATAAACCCCCAAATCTATTTTTTTATAAATTTTCTCCTAAATTTGGTAGCAGAATAAAAAAATAGGGAAATATACAAGGCCAGTGATGTAAAACTGGAAGCCCCTAAAAACCAAATTGAGAATTGGGGAATTGAGGGGGAATGTAAGAACCTGAAGTTTTTGCAATTCATGCAACATTGATCTATAGGCTTCCATAAGGACCTCATTTTGCTTGTCCATATGCCTGTTCACCAGAAACATATAATCAAAACCAGTTCAAATAAAAGAAGCACAAGCTAAATCAAATTATGAAAAAGCATTGGTTGAAGGAAATGTACTTCAATAACTCTGCAGAGTGACTTGGGTCAAAATTTCTAGGTTCCATCCTGATATAATAATAATTGACAATCAAATCTTAAAATGGGCACTTCGAACTCAGAGAGAAAAAGAACCGCACACGTTCACTGATCTTCTGTAAATGTAAGCAGCCGGACAACCAAATTTACAAGCCTTGCAATGTGAGGAACTTGTTGTTAATGCCCCAATCTGCTTAAACAAAGGCCGAATTTGAATTTGAGCAATCACTCCTCTTTACTCTGTGCAGTGCGTGTTTGCAGAAGGAAATTAGGGTTTAATTGCTCAGGGTGGGAAAATTTTGATTTTTGCTTTGCTTTCGATAACGCTTTGAGTAAAACCCTATTTTAATATATGATTTTTTTAAATTAATTCAATCTCTCAAAAATAAATTTTATTAATTTGATCCCTAGAACATGAAGTTCTTAATTTTTTTCTTCCCTCCGATTTAAATATGATGCTAACGGTGCTAAGATGAGCTGTACTATTAAAAATGACATGACATCTTAGGAAGAGATTAATGTTAATAGGGGTGTCTGCGGGGTGGTAATTCGTAGCGTTTTTGGACCTGACCTACTCACTAGAGTAGTGACTTGGGTTAGGTTGGGTCGAGGAAATTTTTTCGCTCAATTTGATCCAACTTGACCCGTTCAAGAATGAGTTGAGTTGAGTCGAACCCGTAGGTCCGACATATTTTTTTTTTTTTTAAATTCTTAAGAAAAAAAAATCAAGATACAAAATCTAACAAATTAACATCACAAGTCTTAATCTCAAATATAATAAGTCACAATCTAACAAATTAACACCATAAATCTCAACCGACATTACTCAAACATAATAGGTCTCAATCTCAAATAAACTAAACACCATAAGTCAATAAGTGCATAACAAATTAATAACTAACAAGCCTTATTAAGTCAGGAATAAATTAAATAAAGTTAGTCATAACTCAAATAATAAATTAGTCTAACCAATCGAAGTCAGTGTTATCATGCATGTCATATGTATTGACATAATCATTGATTTCACTCTCTATCTTTTCCAATATACTCTTTATCATCTAATCGGCTTTTTCCACACACTGCGGGTTAAAACATTTTTTAACTCGACCCAACCCGCAAACCCAACCTAACCCACATTTTATCAATTGGACTGGGTCGAAACCTACGAATTCATGGGTTGACCTGATTCACTAGACACCCCTAATTGTTATGCCTGTATCGTGTTTTGAGATGTGAACTTACATCCCTATCCACCATTAGGGTCTGACATAGATGTTGACGATGAGTCACGAAATAGAAAAGGGTTAGAAATTCTTCTACACTCTTAGAATAATATACTGCTTCAATAAAAAGATAACACGCGATCATGTATTACATATCGTTAAATTGAAAATAAAATATTATTAAATTATATTTAAATGATTACTATATCATTAAAAATATTACTCTCATTCTATATAACAATTTTATCGCAAATAGGGAGAGAATCAAGTGAGAAACAAAGATTGTAGTAGAGGTGTTAATATCCAAAACCCCACAAGGACAAAAAGCCCACAGAGCCAAAAAAAGCAAGGTAGTGGCACTAACAATCAAGCAAGGTTGAACATGGTAAGTGTATTTACAATAAATTTTTTTTAACTCCAACGTATGCAACGTAAAGGGTGTTAATATTGCTTACCAAACATGGGAATCCAGGTCTTGTTAACAGCATCTAAGTAAACTAACCCAGACCTAAATATCAGAGAAAACATATTAGTGAGCTACTGAGTTTTGCAATGTGTTTGTGCAACAGCCAACAGAGGTTCCATAGAGAACAATGATACTGCTTAAATAGGATACAAAACTCACATTTCATTAACATTAGGGTGTTAAATTTTGTTAACAAAACCAATAGACATAGTCTTATAAGGATAAGCATCAGGTTGCTCCTCTTTTACCTTACATACACCATGTTGGTAAGGACCTACAAATGATTCCTACAAAAGCAAAAGAAAAAAGGAAGGAAAAAAAGGAAAAATCAGTTCAGTTCCACCTTTAAAGTTAACCAAGCAAACAATTAAGGCTGTGTTTGGTGGACAGGATATAGAGGACCTGATAGTATTAACTAATATTATCAAGTTTTATCAGGTGTTTGGTGCTCTAACTTGATAGTATAATCAAATCAGGTCAAACGTTTTTATCCTATTCTAACCTGATTACTCTATCCTCCCCTCACCCCCCTGATTAGACCTGATAAGATAGAGCTTCCCACCCTACCCCTCAATTTCATCCACCTAGCCATACCATCTCACCCAGCCTTCTTTTTCTTCAACCTCTGCCAAATCAACCATAACCACCACCTTCATCTTCTATCTCATCACCAACAACCAGCCACTACCACCCAAATCACCACCACAAGCAAAACCGTGCTTCCATCTCCCTCTGCCTCTGCCACCACGTAGAATCCGCGATTTGCAGCAAGTCCTGTGAGCCACTGCGCCACTCAACATCCGATCCGTGACCCAACCGGCCACCACCGTGCCGTCAACCGCGGACCCCAAGCCACCGTCCACCGTGTCTTGACCGTGAGCCGTGCCACCCAACGACCAGATCTGAGTGTCCCGCACCACGGTTGTGCTTTGTCCCGCACCACCCCATTTTTTTACTACCCGGTTCTGGTTGCCCACGTTATTTGAATGCAATATTTTGAGCTTTAGTTACTCAGATGGGATTGAGAAATGAGGATGGGATTGAAATTAATGGGTTTGAGAGAGAGAAATCAAAACTTTTTGGCTGATTCAGTAAAAGTAACCTAAAAAAATGGAGGGAATTGAAGTTGTGAACGTACAGTAGCGGTTCAATAGCGGTTCCCCAGAGATGCGATTTTGGGAGAAAGGGAAAGGAGGGGATAGCAATGCGAGAACAAGGAGGAGAGAAAGAGTGGCGACAATAAAGCTAAACAAGGGTTTCACAGAAAAAACGACCATTTGATTTTCCACAGAACCGGTGATGAAGATGATCTCTCTCTCTGATTGTGATTAGATGGAATGAGAGTGAAAAAATGCTATCAACATTATAGATCTTGGATCTTCTATTTTTATTTATTTTAAATTAAAATGCAACTCTTCTTCTGGCTAGAAAAATAGATTTGAATCAAATTTAATTGTTGATATAAATATAATAGATGGTTTCTTCTAGCAAGGATTGATTAATTTGACATGAAATTTACGTTGATAATCCATGACTCTTGTGGAAGGATGGAAGGATTGATTTCGTCGGGGAGAGATAGAGAGAAAGAGAATGTAGAGGAGGTGGTGAGGAAGGTGAATGGTAGTATAGTCATATTAAATAATTACATATACTATCAGATTATTTATACTATTTGTATCAAATGTTTGATAGTATAAAAGTTTATCAACTTGTTTATACTATCAGACTTTATCCTATTATCTTATACTATCATGCATTATATTATCATGCGCACCAAACGTAGCCTAAGCTACAATAGATCCTAATGAACCGAACAAGACCACAGTGGACTAGGCTAGGGGTGGGCATGGTTCGGTTCAGCATGAAAAACTGAACCGAATCGAACCGAACCAGTAACAATTCGGTTCAAAAACCGAACTGGTAAAGTGGGTTAGTTTGAAAGCCGAACCGGTTTTCTTTTGGGGCCGAACTGGTTTTCGTTCGGTAAATCGGTTTTGAACCAGTTTTGAACCGAATTTGAACTGGTTTGGGTTTGGAACCGGTTCAAAAACGATTTGGATTTAGAACCAATTCAGAACCGGTTTAAAATCGGCGTTTTAAAACCGGTTTTGAACCGGTTTGGGTTTCAAAACCGGTTCAAAAACTAGTTCAAAACTGGTTTTTCTATGAAACCAGTTCAGAAAACTGGTTCAAAAACCAGTTCAGAAAACTGGTTCAAAAACCAGTTCAGAACTGGCTAAATTATTCCTAAGCTGATTCAGCCTCAAACCCATGAAACTGCATCAGTCCAGTTCTTTAGCAATCAATAACAAACTGAACAGTTCAAAAGAAATGAAACTTTGACGTCAAAGAAGAAAAGCTTTTACTTATGAATCATGTCACAACCAAAATCATGAACATATTTAAAGTTGGGTTATGCAATTTAACAGATCCTCACATAATTTTGAATTTAAAGTTAAACTAAGTGATAAAGTTTCTGATCCTCCCATTGATACTAGCTCAAAGACAATAATATGAATATCAATTGAAGAAACAATAACACTTAGGAAAGGATTGATAACTAACACCTCAAAATTACTAACTACTAAGCACCGTCAAGTAATAAATTCAGTATTTTGAAGGACTGCTAGCAGATATCTTTTTCATTTTATGCTATTTGACACATAAAAGGACTGGTGCCCAGTATAGTTAGTTTTCTTTCCACTCAGACTATCACTGCACCCATACTGTTTTGACAGAGTATAGTTGTTAACAAATTTTCTTATTTGATTTCAAACTCGATAAGCTGTATCTTGACTACATCATTTGGCTCCAGTTTTATTGTCACTGTCACAAACTAGTTTAAGCATGTGATAATCATCATCATCTAATCTCCTCCAAGGTCAAGGCAGTGGTTACACACTCAAACATACAAAGAAACAAACACAGATACCAGCAACATGAAAGTCAAGCAGATAGAAATAACCCCCCAATAAAAAAGAAGAAGAAGAAGAACTGGCCCTCTAGAACACCTACTACTACCAAATCAGCAAATCACATTGAAGTTAACAATAAATATCTAAATGAAAAAAGATTTCTGACATTGGGAAAAGAAAAAAATCCCCAAGCATAAACACATAGATGTGCTCAATGCGATGAATCCAAATTAAAAAGGGGGTGGGGATAGAAGATAAATGCCGCAAACCAGCAGTAAATGCCAACAAATTTTGGAACTCAAAGCAGTAAAAGCAATCTCTAAGCAGCATAGCTAACACCTTATATCTGCTAACTTATAATTTCAGGACATAGATAACACAACATCATGCATCATTTGCACTAAGAATTATCATCAAAATCCAGACACAAGGACCATCTACAAGTCTAAAACAGGAAAGTAAATTTAATGTTTCATCAACCAAAAAAAAAAATTACAAGAATTACATGCTTTAATCTCCTGGTTTGGAAGCTAAGTACAAGTCTGACACAGTATTTTAATGCAATTGCCAACCCTATCCCTTTTAATGGAAGCCCCAAATTTCTTTTGATAGCTTCAAGTTTGATGCAGACAGCTAAAGCAATGAATTCTAAGTGGAAAACTGATACTGCACGTAGAGGACTGAACTTAGCTTTAACTCACCATTGGCAGTACATTCTGGAAGGCCAATGATCTTGCAGAATTTGCAAACTTCCAAATCTCAGCATAAAACATTTTGAAGTTCAAGAAAGAAAAATCCGGAAAAGAAAAAGATACAAAAGCAAACCATAAACTGACTTTAACACTACAGTCTTAACCAAATCCATAAAAGTCAACAATAAATATTCTATTTAAAAATTAAACAAAATATATATTCTTGAACAGTAGAAGAAAGTTACCAATAACAATGGCTCTTTTGAGATCACATAAGCATGTGTAAAACAAGACTGCATGGATTCAATCAGGAAAAAGATAAAAAACAGGACAGAAACACCATATTAAAGCAGTTGGGTAAATGCACATTACTTCAATAAGAATAATATCATATTAAAGCAAAGACAACTGTAAATCAAACAAAACACCATCCAGTTAATTTGGGAATTTGCAGAAACAGCTTACTCCAGAATTTGCAGCCAAAGTATTTAAAATTTTTCATATTTAGAAATATATTTAAACTGTGCTCTTCACTTAGATTCATATTCCTACCTGGTTCTATACTAGACTCATATTTAAGCTTTTCACTTGCTCTACGTTTCAGCTCTCTAAAAATCCTGCTATTTACAACAGAAAGGAAGCAGCAGTGGTAATGATTTATTTATGTATTAATGTAAAAAATACCCCAAGGTAGATAATGATTTATTGATGTTAGCTGCTAACTTTAAACGCTCACCCTCAGCACCTGAAGTTTTCTGTCTGTTATAAATGGAAATTTGGTTAGTACATGCACATACATATCACAAGCTACATTTGGTTCAATCAGTCTAGAAGCTAATGTCTTACCTTTGTATGAAGTAGGAACTTGATTGGGCGCTGACTGAGATGTGAGCACGATCCAAATCGATGGAGAAAATTCGAAGATGAACAGAGTGCGGCGAAGAACGATGAACAGAGCGCGATCCAGATCGGGAATGGATTGTGCGGTGCTACGTTGCTTGCTTCGTAGAGCAGAAAGGGCACTAGGATTCTTCGTAGACGTGGATTTGGGAATTTGAGATTGAGATCTCAGAATGTGGTTCGGGTTAACCAAGTTAATTGGAGTGAATAAGAAACCACTTAACCGGATTGTAAAATTATTAAAAACGGTTCAATTATGAGAACCGGTTCCGTCAAAAATGATTTTAAATGATTGGGTTTGATTCAATTTATGGAGTGGTTCAGTTCTTTTGGATTTTATTATGCCCACCTCTAGTTTTCCTCAGGACGACCCGACCCGCGAGCAAAAAGAGTTCGGGTCGGATACTTCCCCCGCCGACCATGGTCAACAAACTTTAGCGATAGCCAGCTTCGATATTCGTCGTAGAATCGCTTAACATCTGAAGCAGCAGCGAAGCCGCCGCCGAAAATCCAGAAAATGGAGGACAGTACACTGCAACTGCAACTGCACAAGTTGTCGTGCGTAAAGTCCGAGGAAGCACTGGACCGCATGCTCTGCACCCTCTGGAAGACCAGGAAAACGGGTCTTCGCCCACCCGACAAGACCCATTTCCAGTCCCTCCTCCACCTCTCTTCTCTCTCCGAACTCGACCCTGTAATGCACATGCACCCTTCTTCAAACCTTTCTCCCTTTTTTTGTTTTGGAAACTTGAAGGGTGGACACCCTTTAAATTAAAGGCCTTATTTTTGTGAAGAGGAAGCATTACCCGTGTTGGTATTCTTCTTATTCTGTTTTGCATTTTGCCATAATATGTATGTAATAGCAATATGAATGTCATCCAATGTGAATTCTGAACATATGTTATGTATTAGCTAATGTGAATTTATGTTGAACATATTTTGAAGGCAGCAAATCCGGAAGTGTAAAACTGCAATTTAACATGTGTTATGATTTTTCTTCTGCTATTAGTGTATTTTACTTTATGATTATGTGATGAATTGTAGAAAATATATGTATGAATTATGATGAAATTTATGTATAGTAATCTGACAGTCACTAATAGGTCTTGGCATGCCTTCGCTCGCTTATCAGAAAATGTGTTTATCAAAACTTCACCGGCGATGACCTTCTGAGAGTGTTTCCTCCTGATCTTCCACTTGACTTGCAAAGCATTCTCTTGTTGTCCTTCCAAAAAAATAAAGAACGGTGGAAGCAGGATGTATCTCGAGAACAGGTGACACCTTTCATGCTTGTAAACACACGTTTAGTATGTATCAACTTGCATAGTAATTGAATTTCTTAGCTTTATCCAATGCCTTCGTTTAGCATGGTTAATATCTGATTTTACATCCTCAAAATGATTGGGATGTTGCTCACAGCCTCATCTTATAGCATGTTTGGATTATAGTTTGCAAACCATGGTTTGACCCAATGGAAAATCAACTTCTTTATACTTCTACTCAAACTATAGTTTGAGACCTAAAATTATGTTCAAACACAACCCAACTGAAATTGTGCCAAACATGTTATTTGTGGATGAAACTCAGTTTAAATGCTCTAAGCTGGGGGTTTGGGTTGTGCAAACGATTATCCAAACATGCTATTAGTAGTTGGAGCTCTTTTGAAAATGATTTAGGTGCATTGCATACTTGCATTTATAGGTTTAGTCAGAGGGAAGTCTTGGTCAGTCCATTGGTGAGGCCATCTTTGCAGGTGGAGGATAGGATATCCTCCACTTTGCAGCTCCTCATCATTGATTAACAGATGCGGAGGAGGAAATGGGAAAGACCTATATATATATATAACCTTTACGATTAGATAGTCTTATCCTTCTCTTTCCCACTCTAATCTCATCTCATCTTTTGCTTTTATGTGTTCAGGATTTTTTGCCAAGGACAAGTGTTTCCTATCAGGTCAGAACAAATGTTCCTCCATCTTTTACTTCGCTGCCATCTTCAGAGATGCCAACATCTCCATGGCCACGCCAAGATGATTCTCTTGCCCGACTGAATCGCAATGATTTTGGAATATCAACACCATTTGTTTCTGATGTTAATGTGTCAGGGCTGTCTGCATGCTTCCAATCTGACATTGCTCCTCCTGAGAACTTGGTACTTGAGAGGCATTGGTTTTGTCTTCTGATTTATGTTGTTAACTATCAGATAATTAGTTTTGTATTAGTTGCATATCTTCTCTTTCCACTATTAATTTTTGCTTGAGCATCAATTCCAAACTACCCAATCTTTTCTCAATGGAAAGTTACTCAAGTTGCACTCTGGTATGCTTAGTGGAGGTAGGTCTATATGATTGCATATAGGCTGAAGGGAGTAGATGAAAATGGTTTGATGTTCTGTATAGTGAATTTCATTGAGCAGCATAAATTGGCACGATGCCTGGAAGTAGAAAAGTTTAAAAAGATTTGCAGCTAGGCAGCTTTGGAAGAAGTGATTAGAAAGAATATGGCAATAGTATGTGTAACACTGGAAGATAAATAATGGAGACTTGACAGATGTAATTCATTTAAGATATCCTATATAATTTAGATATAGAACCATAAAATGGAAGATGTAGTTATGAATGGGCTTCGGTTGGTTAGAGTCAATGCTTAGTTGTAACTTGTAATAACTGATGAAATATGGCTGATAGTTTATCTTGTTCAGATTTAAGACGTAATGTGGACATGCATTTGTGTGTATGCGTGTGTTGCAGGATGGTAGTAGTAGATACCATATTTCACAGTTTATTTTTTTTTGGCAATCTATTTATATTTCCTTCTTTATTATAAAATAAAATCATAGGAAAACCTTCCTTGCCTCAAATCAATGACTTGGACCATGGAGAATCGTGGCTCATCCCCTGCTGATAGAGTGGCTATAATCAGCCTTAAGGTAATGCGGATTTTTTTTTAAAAAAAATCATTAAATATCCATAAGCTAAAGACAACTATAATGAGCATATTTCTTCTATATCCACATTTTGACGATAAATAGATGTATTGGTTGTTCATGTATAAAAGTTGTAACCATCACATTCTGATTCAGCCTTCAATTCTGTGTTGTAAATTTTTTGTGAAGTCAGCAGGTCTTGATTAGGTGCTTGTAGCACGCTGAGTCCTAGAGGTGTCTTGTGTACCGCTGATGCTCATGGTTGTTTTTATAAGCTGCTATGGCAATTATGTATGATGTATGGTAATTATGAATCAAAAGCTGCTTTTATAAGTATCGAATAAAAATTTGTTACCACTTTTTACTTAAAGGGCCATAATGTACATGCAATGTGAACATATTTTTATTGGTTTTGTTGTGGTAGTATAACATTGTAATACCGTTATATTATGAAGGATATCCTTGTAATATCTGTTTTCTCTTATAGCTGCATGATTATAGCAAGTCTCCATTAGGTGAAACAGAGGTGAAGTTTCAGCTTACAAGGGACACACTTGAGGCTATGCTGAGATCAATGACATACATCAGTGAACAACTAAATGCGGTAAGAATTTCTTTTATATTTATCATGATTATGATGATGAATTGGAGAATTAACCCCGGAAGTTATGAGAGTTAATCAAGAGTATATTGTTGAAAATGATGCTGAATATGAGAACTTGTAAGTTCTGAATTGAAGGGTTTAGGATGATGTCTGATCGGTTGTGGGTTGAGAAGAGAAAGGAAAAGCAGATGAATCTGTTAAATTATGGATGGCAATTTGCTAATAAGAAATGAAGATGCTGAATAATCTATTACTATCTATATGTTTGCCAAATATAAACAAACAATTTGAAGTTGATTTGTTAATTATATCCTGATAAATGAGTAATGCTATCCAATGCACTGGATGGATGGTAAAAGTTATGGGACAACTGAAAACCTTTATTTATGGTCCAACGTAGTTCTTTTGCAGGATATAGCTAATAAACTACTTGCTGGTAGGTGAAAAAATGACAACTCTACACTGTCCATAACTTTAGAGTTGGCAGAAATTTAGGTCCCCGTGGAACTTATAATATATTTACTAATGGTTTTTTTCAGCATATTATATGCCATGAGAGAAAATCTAGGGAACTAACATGGAGTTGATTAAAGGTTAATTTTTTTTATGCTTTCTGGACAAAAGTCTCTAATACTGTATTTATTTGTGTCATTCACGAATGTGTTTGCAGGTTGGGACTTCTTCCGGGCCAGCAAACAAGAAGCAAAAGCAGTAGCTTGTTTTTCTGTATTTAGTGACGTAGCTCATAAGTCATGATACTTTGTAATAGTAAGATAATATCTCATCCTTTTAAACAACCAAAATAAAAAATAGAGCAAGTAAAAGAAAAAGATAACTCAGATATGTTGTAATGGCATCTGCCTTATAAGATATATTAGAGGTTATAACTGATTTTACTCCAAGTGTTTATGATTCTTTGATGGATGGCATTAAGTAAACTTCTTGGTTGTTGCGAACAGTTTCTCTCTCTCATAAAGATTTGTATATGTGGGGTGTGTTTATGTTGCTTTCTCTCTTTTTTTTTTTTTTGGGTTGATCATTTGTGATGATGCACTTTTTCTCATCTTAAAGAAGAGTAAAGCGAACTGCATAAAATTCAAGAGTCCAAGAAGTTTCTGTATAGGGATATATTTAATAATATGGGAACCATTAGCTGTATTCTGTATAAAAAAAATCTTAATTAAAGTTAAAAATAATCTCTAAATTATAAAAAGTGCAAACTAGTCCAAATGATGGAAGGCAATCTGAAAGAAAATTTTTAAAATCGAAAATGTTACTTATTCATCATTTGCTATACACCAATTATACAGTGGTCAACGATTATTAATTTATTGGTTGACGTATATAAATTGGTTATCAAAGTAAGAATCCTTATTTTCACAAACCACATTAAACTTTTTTTACATTATTTCTTTCTTGAATAATAAAATAAAAAAACACACTTTTCAATAAACAAATTTTCTCTCTATCTCTCTTTTTTACCAGAACAAGTAAAGTGGTGCTGGGAAAAAAAGGTGTTTGATGAATATTTTTCTCAAACTAATAATTGATTACCACAAAATGGTGTACGAATTTTGAAGTTCAAATAATAAAATTGTTTTGAAATTGTATGGGATGAATCTCTGAGAAAAAGGTTGTTTGAGCTTCCCTGCTTCTCTTAGAGCTTCTTTTTGTCAACGGATTTGATTTGGCAAAATATTTAGAATTGATTGAATAATTGTACAGTTATGATTAGGTTATTATTAGATAGCCCAGTTATAGGAAATTAGCATTTATAGCATATTAATACCAAATTCTGCATAATTGTACAGTTATGATTAGGTTATTATTAGATAGCCCAGCTGTAGGAAATTAGCATTTATAACATATTAACTGTTACATTTTTGTATAGATTGTATTATTACTATTTAAATGAGAATTCTCCAGCAGGAGAAGGTAGGGAGTTTTCACCCTACATTTTTCTAAGTTTTACATAGTATCAGTCTAGGTTGTGATCCTATCCTAGTTTTGCCAAAAAAAAAAAATCCGAG
The DNA here is from genome assembly GCA_029884595.1 of Ormosia semicastrata. Taxonomy (NCBI): domain Eukaryota; kingdom Viridiplantae; phylum Streptophyta; class Magnoliopsida; order Fabales; family Fabaceae; genus Ormosia; species Ormosia semicastrata. Next base: position 4,549,578 of record JAQQTO010000036.1, on the reverse strand, counting down.
CCTCTTGTTCTTTTTCTCAAGTCTGTCCTAGTCTTGTTCTTTGTCCCTTCTGCGATTTCTTCCTTGTGATTTATTCTCAGCCTCATGTCTATTGAAAAGTATGATGTCTTGTTCGTTCGTCTTAATGGCAAGAACTATCCAGCCTGGGCATTCCAGTTCCAAATCTTTGTCAAAGGTAAGGACCTTTGGGGTCATGTTGATGGTACCAGTTCTGCTCCAGACAAAGACAAGCAGAAGGATGACTATGCCAAGTGGGAAGTCAAAGATGCTCAAGTCATGGCATGGATCATAGGGTCTGTTGATCCCAATATTGTTCTCAACCTCAGACCATTCAACACTGCAGCCAAGATGTGGGCCTATCTGAAGAAAATATATAGCCAAAATAACACTGCTCGCAGGTTCCAGCTTGAACATGAAATTGCCATGTTTCAACAAGATAGTCTATCAATTTCTGAATTTTATTCTTCTTTCATGACTCTTTGGGCTGAATACACTAACATTGTCTATGAAGATTTGTCAGCCGCAGATCAAATTGCAGTGCAGAAAGTTCATGAAACTACTCAAAGAGATCAATTTCTTATGAAATTAAGATCTGATTTTGAGGGTATTCGGTCCAATCTCATGAATAGGGCTACTGTCCCCACCTTGGATGCATGCCTTAATGAGCTTCTTCGTGAAGAACAGCGTCTCCTAACTCAAACAAACATGGAACAACGAAATCTGCCTCTCTTCCAATTGCATATCTTTGTCCAAGGCAAGACTAGAGGACGAGACTTCAGTCTTTGTCCAATGTTTACTAACTTTGCAAAGGATTTGGACATTTTGCTTCACGGTGTCCTAAAAAGTTCTGCGATTCTTGCAAAAAAGATGGTCACATCATTAAGGAATGTCCTATACGACCACCAAGGAGAAGCTGCAACAAAGATTTCTTGCCTCTGTTGGTTCTTCTACTACTCCTGGTTCTGTGGTTCAATGCTCCTGCTCCTGTACAAACCTTGACCCCTGAAATGGTCCAACAAATGATAATTTCAGCTTTTTCTGCTTTAGGACTTTCAGGTAAACCTTCTAATCCATGTTCTCCTTGGTACTTTGACTCCGGGGCATCCAATCATATGACCAACACTACTGATACTCTTACAAATATCACAAACTACTCTGGTAATCTCCAAATTCATACTGCTGATGGAAATAATTTACCAATCACAGCAATTGGTGATATTTCCTCATCCTTAACCAATGTCTTTGTTTCTCCTGGTCTCACTAGTAACCTTATTTCTGTTGGTCAATTAGTTGATAATGATTGTCGGGTTGAATTCTCAAAATCTGGTTGTCTTGTGCAGGATCAACACTCAGGGAAGATGATCGCGAAGGGGCCTAAAGTTGGACGTCTTTTTCCTTTATCTCCCTGTTCTTTTCTGCCTTTTGTTTCTTGTAATGTTGCTACGATTAATTTGAAATATGGCATAAGCGTCTTGGTCACCCAAACTCATATGTACTTCATGACTTGATGAAATCTGGTGTTCTTGGTAATAAAATTTCACCATCTCTTAGTGCTGTTCAATTTGATTGTACCTCATGTAAACTTGGTAAAAGTAAAATTCTACCATTTCCGATTCATCAATCAAATGAAAACCAGCCTTTTGATATGATTCATAGTGACTTATGGGGGATAGCACCTGTTATATCTCATGCTAATTACAAATATTTTATCACTTTCATTGACGACTATAGTCGTTTCACATGGGTCTATTTTTTACGATCTAAAGATGAAGCTTTCTCTGCCTTCAAATTTTTTCATGCCTATGTTCAGACCCAATTTTCCTCCAAAATTAAAATTCTGCGTTCTGATAATGGGGGGGAATACACATCTAATTTATTTCAAAAGTTCTTGCAGGAAAATGGTATTTTATCTCAAAGGTCATGTCCTTCCACACCCCAACAAAATGGGGTAGCGAAAGAAAAAAAATCGCCATCTTCTTGATGTTGTCCAGAACCCTTATGTTGGAATCTTTTGTGCCATCTCGGTTTTGGTGTGAAGCTCTCTCTCTTTGCTGTCCACCTTATTAATCGACTGCCTTCTCCATCATTAAACAATGATTCTCCTTTCTCCCGGTTATTTGGTCACAAACCAACTTATTCCAATCTTCGCACTTTTGGTTGTGTGTTATGTCCATCTTCCCTCACATGAACGCACCAAGCTCACAGCTCAATCTGTTAAATGTGCTTTTCTTGGTTATTCAGCCCACCAAAAAGGTTTTCTCTGCTATGATCCTAATCTACAAAGGCTTCGGGTTTCTAGAAATGTCATATTTCAAGAAGATACATATTGTTTTGCAACTAACCAAGACACTCTCTCTTCCGCAATTTCCGTTTTGCCATTGTTTCCTAACACTTCTGCAGGAAAACCAGCACCAAAACCTTTCTTGGTATACCAAAGACGTCCAGCTATTCCACTACCTCCAAGGCCTCCTTCGATCAATCCACAGTTTCTGCGATCCAGGTGCTTCATCCGAACCACCTTCCTTACGTCGCGATACTCGCGTTCATAAACCTCCCGGAAAAGTATGATTTTTCTTCCCCTTTATCTTTGAAAGCAACTTTAGCATCTGTCCCTATTCCTTCTTCCTATAACCAGGCCATGGAGCATAAATGTTGGCAGGAAGCTATTCAAGCGAACTTCTAGCACTAGAAGAAAATCAGACATGGGACGTTGTTCCACTGCCCTCCATCTATTAAGCCTCTTGGCAGCAAGTTTGTCTTCACTATAAAGCTCCGATCGGACGGATCCATAGATCGATACAAGGCTAGATTGGTTGTTCTTGGCAATAGGCAAGAATTTGGTCTTGACTATGAGGAGACTTTTGCACTGTGGCCAAAATGACTACTTGTGCGTACTATTCTTGCCATTCTTGCCTCTGAATCTTGGCAAATAAACCAGATGGATGTCAAGAACGCATTCCTCCATGGTGACCTCAAGGAGGAAGTTTACATCAAACTTCCTACCGTATGCCTTCATCTTTACCTAATTCTGTTTGCAAACTGAAGCGTTCTTTATATGGCTTGAAACAGGCACCCATAGTATGGTTTGAAAAGTTTCGAACCACACTACTTGGTTTTTCCTTCATACAAAGCAGGTATGATCCGTCACTTTTTATACAAAAGACCTCAAAAGGAATTGTGATACTCCTTGTTTATGTGGACGATATTGTGGTCACCGGATCGATCAAAAGGCTATCTCTACAATTAAGAAACTGTTGCTTTCAACTTTCCACATGAAAGATCTTGGCAGGCTTACTTACTTCTTGGGATTAGAAGTACATTTTCAGCAAAAAGGCATCTATGTCAATCAACACAAATATATTCAAGATCTAATCCAGTTAGCTGGTCTCACCAATGCATCTCCTGTGGACACTCCAATGGAAATTAATGTCAAATTAAGACGAGATGAAGGTGAACTTCTACAAGACCCTACTTTCTACCGGAAGTTGGTTGGAAGTCTTATCTACCTAACCATCACAAGACCTGACATCTCTTTCGCTGTCCACACAGTCAGCAAATTCATGCAATCTCCTCGGCACTTGCATCTTTCAGCAGTCCATCGTATTATTAGATATCTACTGGGCACTACCAGTCGTGGTCTTTTCTTCCCTACCAGTGCATCACCACACCTTCAAGCCTACAGTGATGCTGATTGGGCTGGGTGCCCAGACACAAGAAAATCCACTACTGGCTGGTGCATGTTTTTAGGTGATACTCCGATCTCCTGGAAGTGCAAGAAACAAGACTCGGTCTCTAAATCTTCCACTGAAGCAGAATATCGCGCCATGTCTGCAGCATGTTCTGAGATTATTTGGTTACGTGGTCTTCTGTCTGAGCTTGGTTTCTTACAAACAAAACCAACTCCACTCCATGCTGACAACACAAGTGCCATACAAATTGCAGCAAATCCTGTATACCATGAAAGAACAAAACACATAGAGGTTGATTGTCACTCAATCCGGGAAGCCTATGACCGTCGACATATCACTTTGCCTCATGTCTCTACCTCTGTTCAACTTGCTGACATCCTCACAAAATCTCTGACACGTCAGCGTCATAATTTCTTAATTAGCAAATTGCTGCTTGTTGACTTACCAGCATCAATTTGAGGGGGGATGTCAACGGATTTGATTTGGCAGAATATTTAGAATTGATTGAATAATTGTACAGTTATGATTAGGTTATTATTAGATAGCCCAGCTATAGGAAATTAGCATTTATAGCATATTAACACCAGATTCTGCATAATTGTACAGTTATGATTAGGTTATTATTAGATAGCCCAGCTGTAGGAAATTAGCATTTATAGCATATTAACTGTTACATTTTTGTATAGATTGTATTATCACTATTTAAATGAGAATTCTCCAGCAGGAGAAGGCAGGGAGTTTTCACCCTACATTTTTCTAAGTTTTACACTTTTCTCATCTTAATGCCACCCCACTACGTGGGACAGTGGGAGATAAAGTCACCCCAACCAGCAAGCAAGGTAAGAATATCTAGAATGACTCACTCTAGAAGGACCCAGAAAAAACTAGGTAACCAGTGCTGATTAAATAAAAAAGTATGGATGCCAAAATATTTCGGGTAAAAAAACCAAGGTGTCCAAAATTAGGATAACCAAAACTCAGCAAAAATACGCTACAAAGAGGCATCAACCCAACATTCCAGATAACTTTGAGAGGTTAACTAAGATGACGTAGTCAGAAATTTTGGGACTTGATGAAAAAAATGCAGTGAAGTGTTTGCACATGAGCTAAATTAAATCGACAGAATCGTCACTATTCACTAATGAGCATCCAAATTAAAATGACTGCAGTCATTTATTTGGTCAACAGAGGCGCAAAGCCAAAATAGAGGACATAAATGAATATTACTACGACTTTGTTTTATAAAAATTAATTTTTTTCCATTCGGTTATTTTTTTTAAAAAATTATTTTATAAAAAATTAGTTATATTTAGCTATCTAAATTAATTTGTAAAAAAATTTATTTTCATAAAAAAATTGTTTTAACACATAATATAAACTGTTTTCATAAAAAAAAATTATTTTTAGATAAATTTTTTTAACTATACTTTAACGAGAGAAATATTTTTTATAATGATCCCAATGACTTTCTACAAAATATTATAAACAAAATAATTTAATACTTTTTTCGTAAGTTATTATATAAAAATAATTTTTTTCACACTATTTAAATAAAATAAATTATCTTAAAATCACTTTTTAATAAATATATCCAAACGAAAATAAATTCTAATTATAATTAATTTTTCAGTATAATTTATTTTTTTCAACTTCCCCCGCACACTCTACAACTACATTCTCTGGCGTTCAATAAACTAAACAAATTAGAGAAATTCTCACGTGCCTCTCGAACAAGAGAAATCTTGCTTTATACGATTAGATGTGTGTCAAATCAACTATAGCATTAAAAAAATAATTAAAATGAGAGACAACAGTGGCTTGCAAAGCTAACGTGTCACATCCAGCGGTATAGAGCAAGTAATTTCTCTTGCTCTATGAGAACCTAAGAATTTCTCAACAGATTATTGATGTAAAGATGAAGAAAATAAGCAGAAAAAAACCCAACAGAAAACAACTACTTGCTATATACATAGAAACAAAGTCCAATCACCATTTCTACAATCAAAGTATAATGTACACAATGTGCAACTGTTGGAAATAAGCTCTCACCCTGTATGCCAAATTGCTCACACTCGGGGGTAAAATTGAACAAAAAAAAACTGCACGCTTCAAGAAATAAAACCAAAAAAACTCATTCTTGAAGAAACCAATCCATCAAAATTATAAAAAACCTGACCTGACTACCATTAGCCAAGACATGAAGGGTGCCGAGGCTAGAGACCCGAACTCCCATCACCGAAGAAAAAAATAAAACACCATAAATAAGAAACTTCGAACTCGTTCTTCGTGCTCATAGTGAACTCTCATTATCAATCAGAATCGCTTGAGCTAGAGCTGGAACTGGAACTAGATTTCCTACTGCGAGATTTTGCCTCATTACCGGAGCTGCTCACGGGTACACTTTCCAATTTATCCACCGGAGTTCTGCTCACTTCCTCAGCACCGGTCGCTACATCAGAGTTTTCAATCACCTTGGCTGAGCCAACTTCATTTTCTTCTATTTTGGCTGATCCGTCTTTCAAATCCAAAGGTTTTGGCAGCTCCCCTTGATTACTTGCCATGATTTGTTTTAAAGCAATATTAATATCTTCCACAGATCTAGCTTCAACAACCTGAAGGTCTGAATTAACTTCCGGATGATCTTTAGATTCTTCGCTAACAAGCTGATCCTTAATCGTACTTGGAAGGATGACCTCCTTAACATCCACTCCTTCTTGAAGTTGCTTAAAAGCCAAGTTAATATCTTCAATTGATCTTGCTTCAAGAACTGGGATGTCCTGTTCAACCTCTGCTATCTTTACATCCTTAGGCAGTGAACTAACTTGAGCATCTCCAGTTTTCTCATGCACAATGTCAGTATGAAGTGATACACGAGCATCACTGACACTAAAATCCCCAACAGTGTCCAATTCTGACAAGAATGCTTCATCAATTTCCTTCATATCATCAATTTCTTTTATATTTTCTTCGGTAACCTGAGACATGGAGCCCTCTCCTGATGGATCCAGGTGTTCTAGTGCTTCACTTCGATCTTCATTTTCAGTTTCCCGATGCCTGTCAACTTCCAAATCCACTTTGCGAGGGGGTGAACTGAATTCGGGAGTCTCAGATGTTTCAGAAGTCACAGAAGAGATATTTAGAGGAGTTTTGACCGTGGCATCATGCAATTCTCCAACTCCATCGTTGGAAGTGCCAACACCCTGTGCAGATCCTACCTGGATGACATCAGAATTCTGCAGCATGTCAGAGAATTTTGTGAATGCTTATGTCTCTAAGGCATGTCAAAAGATTTTTGATGATAACAAAAGCAAAAGAGAAGATCAAGCGCAAAAGGAAAAATCAAGATCAAAGAAAGAAGACAGAAGGTTTATTTAGATTTAGGATATTAATGTTAAATGCTCTCAAGATTTCTCAAATGGTTTTTCAATAAATGATTTCAAAATAAATGGGAAATTTCAAAGTTAAACATGGCTTTCAATAAAACTTGAGTTTCAACTTTAAATCTAACACTCTTAAAAGGATTTATGTTTAATCAAGTATCTTGAGGTGTTGGAAATGACTTACAAGCGTTATTGGACTTGAAAAATGTGTTCAAAGGCCAATGTAATCGATTACATAGTGTTTGTAATCGATTACACATCAAACAGAAGATCATGTAATCGATTACATTGTTAATATAATCGATTACAAAGCAAATCGAGGCCATGTAATCGATTACACAATATATGTAATCGATTACACAAAGCCCGAAAGACAAAGAACACGTTCGACGAGTAATGTAATCGATTACATTGATGTTGTAATCGATTACAAACAAAGTCAAAACCATGTAATCGATTACACCAAGAATGTAATCGATTACACAAAACCAAAACTCAAAGAACACGTTCGACGAGCCATGTAATCGATTACATGAATATTGTAATCGATTACACAAAGAATCAAAAGTCATGTAATCGATTACATGAGCATTGTAATCGATTACAAAAAAAGTCAGAAGCCATGTAATCGATTACCTGAGGAATGTAATCGATTACACAGAGTCCAGAAAGTTCAGAAAACGTTGGAACAATAATGTAATCGATTACCTGAGATATGTAATCGATTACACGCATCCTGACAACGTCCAACGGCTATATTAAATGCATTAAATACATGCCCAACTACCTCCAACGGCTCTATTAATTGAGAAACTTATAAATACCAAAGTTGGGTTCTCATTTACGGTTGACCTTGAATCAAAAACTGATCATCATACTTCAAAACGTGAATCAATCCTTAAAATCATTTCTTGCTCTGTTTTCTGACTAAAAACGTGAAAAATCTTTAAGAGCATATTAGAACTTCAATTTGTAAACACTTGCTCTAGAGAGAGCTTCTTCTATTTCAATCTTATACATTCGATTAGTGAGGTGAGGTATCCCTCAAGTATTGTAAGGGTGAGGTATCCCTTGGAAAATAAAGGCTCAAGCTTTTGGGTGAGGTATCCCATCTTTGTTGAGTGCTCAAGGTTGTAGTGGTTTTTCAAGCACCCATTGAAGCTTGAAGATATAGTGGAAAATCTCAAGGTGTTACTTGGGAATTTGGACGTAGATCACAAGTGGAGTAGTGATTGAACCAGGGATAAACGACCGTGTTTGTTTCTCTAAACCCTCCTCTGCTTATCTTTGTGCATTGTTTCATTGTTTTATTTGAATATTGCCTCCTTGGCTATTACGTTCATTAGTAAAAGTGCTTAACTCATCTATTCAATTATTTCGATCATTCAATAGCTTCAACGAAAATTGATTGTCAAACGATTTGCGAAAGATTTGTGAACTTATTTTTAACTACTCAATTCACCCCCTCTTGAGTATTGAGGCCACTTGGTAACAAGTGGTATCGAGCTAGACTCTTGTATAAAGAGCTTAGCACTTCAAGAGAAGTGATGGCTTCAAATGGTTTTTCAAATGAAGGTTCTTCTATAAATAGACCTCCTTATTTCAATGGGGATGGCTATGCCTATTGGAAAGAAATGATGAAAATTTTTATTGAAGCTATTGACTTAGATGTGTGGGACGCAGTTGAAAATGGTACTTTTGTCCCTACACAAACTAAGGATGGTGTGACAATTAATACACCTAGAAGTGATTGGACCGATGATGATAAAAAGAAGGTTCAATATAATTTGAGAGCCAAGAACATCATCACCACATCTTTGGGGTATGATGAATTCTTTAGGGTGTCAAATTGTAAGACCGCAAAAGAAATGTGGGATACTCTACAAGTAACTCATGAAGGTAACTAGTGAGGTAAAAAGATCTCGAATAAACACTCTTACTCATGAATATGAATTGTTTAGAATGAATCAAGGTGAGAGTATTCAAGATATGCAAAAGAGATTTACTCATATTGTTAATCATCTCATCTCATTGGGAAAGACATTTCCTAATGAGGATCTTATTAACAAAGTCTTGAGATGTCTAAGCAGGAATTGGCAACCCAAGGTAACGGCGATTGCGGAATCAAGAGATTTATCAACCATGTCTCTAGCCACCCTATTCGGAAAACTTCAAGAGCATGAGCTGGAACTAAGTAGGCTCAATCAAAATGAAGAACATGACAAAAAGAAGAAGGGAATTGCACTCAAGGCCACCTCTTCCATACTTGAAGATGATGATGAAGATGGTGAAGAAGATGGTGAAAATATTGAGCTAAGTGAGGAGAATCTTAGTCTCCTTGTGAGAAAATTCGGAAGATTCTTGAAGAAAAATGGATTTCAAAGAAGACCACCCTTTCCTCAAAAGAAAGTATATCACAAAGGAGAAGGATCCTCTACTCCTCCAAAATGCTACGAATGCGGAAAACCGGGGCACATGAAAATGGAGTGTCCTATATATCTCAAGAAGACGGAGAAGTTTGAGAAAAGACCCTCCAAGGAAAAGAAAGAAAGAAGAGCATATATAGCTTGGGAGGACAATGACTTAAGCTCTTCCGACGATTCAGAAAATGAAGAAGCCCATCTTTGCCTCATGGCTCAAGGAGAAGAAAGTGGAGAAAGCGACACCGAGGTGTGCTTGAAGACCAAGAGCTCAAGTTGGTATCTTGATAGTGGTTGCTCCAAGCACATGACCGGTGATGGCTCCAAGTTCTCCTCCCTTACACACAAGAAACATGGTCATGTCACATATGGTGACAACAACAAAGGGAAGATTCTTGGAATTGGCAAAGTTGGTAAGATCCCTTCATCATCTATTGATAATGTCTTACTTGTTGAAGGACTTAAACATAATTTACTTAGTATTAGTCAATTGTGTGATAAAGGAAATAGAGTTATATTTGATTCCTCTTGTTGTATAATTGAGGGAAAGGATGATAAGCAAGTTAAGTTTGTTGGTCATAGGGTCAATAACATATATATGATTAGTCTTGATGATATTTCCTCAAATGATGCTAAATGCTTTATGAGTAGAGAAAATGATTCATGGTTATGGCATAGAAGAATTGCTCACATTCACATGGATCACTTAAACAAATTAGTTTTTAAAGAACTAGTAATTGGTCTTCCAAAGCTCAAATTTGAAAAAGACAAACTTTGTGATGCATGTCAAAAGGGAAAACAAGTAAAGGTCTCTTTCAAAGTTAAAAACATAGTTTCAACTTCTAGACCTTTACAACTTTTGCACATGGATCTTTTTGGACCCTCTAGAACTATGATCTTTGGTGGGAATTACTATGCATTAGTGATTGTGGATGATTTTTCTAGATTTACATGGACATTATTCTTGGCTCACAAAAATGATGCTTTTCAATCATTTAGAAAACTTGCCAAAGTTATCCAAAACGAAAAAGGTTTTTGTATTGCATCCATAAGAAGTGATCATGGTGGTGAATTTGAAAATCATGAATTTGAAACTTTTTGTGATGAACATGGCATTGAGCATAATTTTTCTGCCCCTAGAACACCACAACAAAATGGTGTAGAAAGGAAAAATCGATCTTTAGAAGAAATGGCAAGAACTATGCTCAATGAAGCCAATCTTCCTAAGTACTTTTAAGGGATGCGGTTAACACCGCTTGTTATGTTATGAATAGAGCCCTAATAAGGCCAATTTTAAAGAAAACCCCATATGAATTGTACAAAGGAAGGAAACCTAATGTGTCACATTTTCATGTTTTTGGATGTAAATGCTTTGTTTTGAATAATGGAAATGATAACTTGGGGAAGTTTGATGCAAAATCTGATGAGGGAATATTCATTGGTTATTCTATTCATAGCAAGGCCTTTAGAGTCTATAATAAACGAACTATGATCATAGAAGAATCCATACATGTTGCATTTGATGAAACTAACCCAAATGAGCCGAGAAAGGAACTTGTTGATGATGTTGCAGAAATCTTGGCAAAGACGCACTTGGAAAATCAAGAGATAGAGTCCAAGAAGGAAGAAGAGAGACTCCTTGATCACTCATGGCAAGAAGATTCTAAAATCTTAGATCTACCCAAGGAATGGAGGACTTCAAGGTATCATCCTCTTGACAATGTGATAGGTGATGTATCAAAAAGGGTAATCACTCGAAACTCACTTAGAGATGCATGTAATCATCTAGCCTTTGTCTCTCAAGTTGAACCTAAAGACATAAATGAGGCCATTAATGATGAGCATTGATCTTGGCCATGCAAGAAGAACTAAACCAATTTGAGAGGAATCAAGTTTGGGAATTAGTTCCAAGGCCCAATGATCATCCTATAATTGACACCAAATGGGTCTTTAGGAACAAACTTGATGAAACGGGTTTAATAATAAGACATAAAGCTAGGCTTGTAGCTAAGGGATATAATCAAGAAGAAGGCATAGATTATGAAGAAACTTATGCTCCCGTAGCTAGATTAGAGGCCATTAGAATGCTACTTGCATATGCTTGCATCATGGATTTCAAACTCTATCAAATGGATGTCAAAAGTACCTTTTTAAATGGTTTTATACAAGAAGAGGTGTATGTAGAACAACCTCCTGGTTTTGAGGACTTTGAAATGCCCAACCATGTCTTTAAATTGAAAAAGGCCTTGTATGGCTTGAAACAAGCTCCTAGAGCTTGGTATGAAAGGTTGAGCAAATTTCTTTTAGAAAAAGGCTTTTCTAGAGGCAAAGTTGACACCACTCTTTTCATAAAACACAAAATGCATGACATTCTTCTAGTTTAAATCTATGTGGATGACATTATATTTGGAGCTACTAACAACTCTCTTTGTAAAGAATTTTCAAATATTATGCAAAGTGAGTTTGAGATGTCCATGATGGGTGAGCTCAACTTCTTCCTTGGTCTACAAATCAAGCAAACAAGAGAAGGAACATTTATAAGCCAATCCAAGTATTGCAAGGAGCTGCTCAAAAAGTTTGGAATGGACAATGCCAAGCATATGGCTACTCCTATGGGCACCTCTTGCTATTTGGACAAGGATGAAGGAGGTAAATCGGTAGAAATTACAAAATATAGAGGTATGATTGGCTCACTTTGCTTTATCTTATTGCAAGTAGGCTGATATAATGTTTAGTGTATGCATGTGTGCTAGATATCAAACTAATCCTAAGGAATCACACCTAAGTCTTTGTTAAGAGAATAATGAAATATCTAATAGGCACATCACAAATGGGTTTATGGTACCCTAAGGGTGCCTCATGTAGTCTTATTGGGTACTCAGATTCTGATTTTGCTTTGGATGCAAAATGGATCGAAAAAGCACTAGTGGGACATGCCACTTGCTTGGAAGCTCACTAGTTTCTTGGCACAAAGAAAAACAAAATAGTGTGGCATTATCCACAATGAAGTGAATATGTTGCGGTGGGAGTTGCTGTGCTCAAGTCCTTTGGATGAAACAGCAACTCTTGGACTATGGTCTTGAGCTTGATCACATTCCCATAAAATGTGATAATACTAGTGTAATTAACTTGTCAAAAAATCCCATTTTGCATTCTAGAACTAAGCATATTGAAATAAGACATCATTTCATTAGAGATCATGTTCAAAGGGGTGATTGCATACTTGAATTTGTTGAAACAACTAAGCAATTAGCTGATATTTTCACCAAACCCCTAGCAAAAGAAGCATTTTTCTACATTAGAAATGAACTGGGTATATTGGACCATTCATGCATAAGTTAGATATTTGCTGCATAATCCTAAAACAAATGCCTAAGCTTGCGTTTTTCTGCATAATTATGCCACATTGCTGCACAATCTTTGAATTTTCATTATATATTTGAATCCCATACTAACTTGAGCGTCGGAGGTTTCCCCTAAATTATTTTGCAGGTGCTCCCTCATGTCCAACTTTGATAAGAAATTCAACAACCTCAAATTTCACCAAAAAGGGTGAAATTCTTGGTAAAAATGATAATTTTGATCAATTATATGAGTTGAATCATAATATGATTAGTCTATATGCTTGCATGATGATTTGAATTGATTTAAGTTGCTTTAAAACTGATTTGGATGGATTAAAATTGATTATATGCTGTTTGGAACGCATAAAATCTGAGTTAAAGAGTCTTTGTGTCGATTACAATGCCTTTGTAATCGATTACACGATTTTGTCTCGCATGTAATCGATTACACACATTTTGTAATCGATTACAACCAACTCGAGAACTCAGTAATCGATTACATCAACTATGTAATCGATTACAAGGTTCCTCAAAGCATGTAATCGATTACACTAAAAATGTAATCGATTACATACCCACTGAGAATGCATGTAATCGATTACACACTCAATGTAATCGATTACACGAGGTTTTTAAAAGGTTCTGACGCGCGTAGAGCTCATTTCTGTTTGGGCCATTCATCTTCCTCGTTCTCTCCTTCGCTCCCCACGCACCTCAAATCTCAAAATCTCTCTTTTCTCACTCAAATCTCCATCAAAACCGGTCATTTCGCCTCTCTCAATCTCGAGAAAACCCCTCTCCACATAGCCCACCGATCAAATCCCCTCACATCCCTCATCCAAATCTCCCCATCTTCTCTCACGAACACCCTCTCCACTTTTCTGACCTAATCTCGTCCCTCTTTCTCTCCTCACTCATCCCCAACCAATTACCACTCATCCCTTGCTTCTCCTTCTCATCAATGGCTGAATCCTCTCATCGCTCGAAGCGCCCAAGAACAAGGGCTGCTGTTGGAGGTTCCTCTGGTGGCTCTTCACGCAATATCTCTGGCCTGGACCTCACAAGGCACTTCTCCACTGTGAAGAAAGCTGAGTTGTTCCGGAAGAACTTCTAGCTTCGCAAAATCATCTCTCCCAGGTATCTTCCCATCACCTTCTGCGAGAGTGAACCTTTAGAGAGCTTTAGGACCATAGAAAACTTAGGCTTCTTGGGATTCCGAGCATAGAGAAGGCCATCTACCCTAACCTTGTCCGAGTCTTTTATGCTAACCTAAAGGTTGAGGATAATTGCATAATTTCAAGTAAAAAGCAACAAATCAGGTTAACAATGGCAGAGTGGTATAGGCTTACCAAGCTCACTCTGATGGAGCTCGGTTACGTGGAAATGCCAAAGTACGGGGCATGAGTTTGAGCATAAGGCTGCTCTTCTCTCTTTGATTAGGGCCGGCTACCACCTCCCCGGTGATCCTAGACGCGAGAATAATGGCCACCGGCCTCACTATGGAAAACAGGGGTTCTCCACTACCTCTTGGTTCGTGGATTGATTCCCAGAGGAGGAAATTACTCCCAAGTCCTCAAGGATGATGTAGTGGCATTATGGGCAATGACCACCGGGCACCCAATAAACGGGGATACTACATTCTAGAGCATATCTTGGACATCAAGAAAAAGAAGAACTCTGCTCTCCCCTTCGCCATGTTGGTCACCACAATCCTTGAGTACTGTCGCATTTCACTGGCTGAAGAGTCCAAGGACACCAGCTAGAAGGGACCCCAATCAATTGGGTGCATACTCGAAGAAGCTTCACTCTGCAAGATGGAAGATAGGTGGCATTACATTACTCATGGCACATTTGGTCATATCCATCACGATCCGGATAGTGATGATGAGGAGGCTCAAGTACCGCCTCCTCTCTCCTGCTCCAGCTTCTCTTGATCTTCTCTGCTCCAAGAAATGCGCAACCCGAGCGCCAACGTAAACACACGCATGGATCATATTGAGCAAAAGATTGACCATCTTGAGTGAGGATGGACTACTCAGACCAGGAGCTTGCCTCCATTCGATCCCTCCTACGTGGACCTCCTGTTCCTGAGAGTCCTGCTGCTGCTGCACCCCCCACATCCTCTGCCCCTCCGGATCCCATATCCTTCGCTGGTCCATCTGGAGTTCCTGCTGATGATGAGGAGCTTCTGGACTCTGACGACGATCTTATGCCCAGTGATGATAACATTGATCTAGAAGACTCTGCTGCGGATCCAGAGGGTGAAGTCTTTTGTGAGAGCGAGGACATTGATAGTGATCATGGCCTATTGCCTTGATATATTTTCTTGTATTGATGACCACCTTGTACTTATTTTGTTTTAACTCTGATTATATAAAATTGGTATACCTTTATGGTTATATTTTGTTTTTGCCCACTGGTTTGTGAATGTTTGGCTTTTAAAATATTGATTGGACTGATTTTTGTGGATTTTCTGTTATGGCAAAAATTTGGGAATCATGAAATATAGCTGTCATGCTGTCCATTTTTTTCTTAAATGCTTATGTCTTTTTGATAATGCCAACGGGGGAGAAAATGAGGAAAAATGAAATGTAATTAATGGTTGCATGAGTACGGAGGAGTTATTGATCTTTAAGTTATTAAGCTTTTCATATGCAAAATCTAACCCAATATCATGCATAATCTCCGGGGGCAGCATTGTACCTAAATGACTATTATATACAAATGCAAAAACTCTTTCTTTTTCCTATGATCAGGTTTGTCATCATCAAAAAGGGGAGAATGTGAATGCTTATGTCTCTAAGGCATGTCAAAAGGTTTTTGATGATAACAAAAGCAAAAGAGAAGATCAAGCGCAAAAGGAAAAATCAAGATCAAAGAAAGAAGACAGAAGGTTTATTTAGACTTAGGATATTAATGTTAAATGCTCTCAAGATTTCTCAAATGGTTTTTCAATAAATGATTTCAAAATAAATGAAAAATTTCAAAGTTAAACATGGCTTTCAATAAAACTTGAGTTTCAACTTTAAATCTAACACTCTTAAAAGGATTTATATTTAATCAAGTATCTTGAGGTGTTGGAAATGACTTACAAGCGTTATTGGACTTGAAAAATGTGTTCAAAGGCCAATGTAATCGATTACATAGTGTTTGTAATCGATTACACATCAAACAGAAGGTCTGTAATCGATTACATTGTTAATATAATCGATTACAAGCAAAATCGAGAGTATGTAATCGATTACACAATATATGTAATCGATTACACAAAGCCCGAAAGGCAAAGAACACGTTCGACGAGTAATGTAATCGATTACATTGATGTTGTAATCGATTACAAACAAAGTCGAAGCCATGTAATCGATTACACCAAGAATGTAATCGATTACACAAAACCCGAAACTCAAAGAACACGTTCGACGAGCCATGTAATCGATTACATGAATATTGTAATCGATTACACAAAGAAAGTCGAAGTCATGTAATCGATTACATGAGCATTGTAATCGATTACAAGAAAAGTCAGAAGCCATGTAATCGATTACCTGAGGAATGTAATCGATTACACAGAGCCCAGAAAGTTCAGAAAACGTTGGAACAATAATGTAATCGATTACCTGAGATATGTAATCGATTACACGCATCCTGACAACGTCCAACGGCTATATTAAATGCATTAAATGCATGCCCAACTACCTCCAACGGCTCTATTAATTGAGAAACTTATAAATACCAAAGTTGGGTTCTCATTTACGGTTGACCTTGAATCAAAAACTGATCATCATACTTCAAAACGTGAATCAATCCTTAAAATCATTTCTTGCTCTGTTTTCTGACTAAAAACGTGAAAAATCTTTAAGAGCATATTAGAACTTCAATTTGTAAACACTTGCTCTAGAGAGAGCTTCTTCTATTTCAATCTTATACATTCTGATTAGTGAGGGTGAGGTATCCCTCAAGTATTGTAAGGGTGAGGTATCCCTTGGAAAATAAAGGCTCAAGCTTTTGGGTGAGGTATCCCATCTTGTTGAGTGCTCAAGGTTGTAGTGGTTTTCAAGCACCCATTGAAGCTTGAAGATATAGTGGAAAATCTCAAGGTGTTGCTTGGGGACTTTGGACGTAGATCACAAGTGGAGTAGTGATTGAACCAGGATAAACGACTGTGTTTGTTTCTCTAAACCCTCCTCTGCTTATCTTTGTGCACTGTTTCATTGTTTTATTTGAATATTGCCTCCTTGGCTATTACGTTCATTAGTAAAAGTGCTTAACTCATCTATTCAATTATTTCTGATCATTCAATAGCTTCAACGAAAATTAATTGTCAAACGATTTGCGAAAGATTTGTGAACTTATTTTTAACTACTCAATTCACCCCCCCTCTTGAGTATTGAGGCCACTTGGTAACAAATTTATGATCAGTTTTCTCAGCTAAACAATAACCTCGTGTGTAAAAATAACCTCACTTTTTACTGAACAAATTCAATGCCAGCAAGAGCTATTGATGGGCATTAGATGAAAACAGGTGAAAAGGACAGAACAAATTATTCATGTACGTCAATCATGTGTGTGTAAAAATAGTCAAAGAATACATAATTTGAACAATTACTGCTTTTTTTTAAAAAAAAAAAAATCTATCCACTTGTCCAATGAAACTAAAATTCACATATATACTTACTAAGCATTGTATTTCTTAGACATCTATTTGCATAATTAATCTTTCTACAAAATTCTTATAGAAGAGTCTTTTTTCTTCTTCTGTTTGGTGGAGCAGAGGCTAAAAACTTGCGGGGTCATCAGTAACAGATTACACAAGAACAACCTATCTGATATGCCAGCCTATCTGAACTGGGCTAACATTTTCTGGGTATTCAAGGACAGCAGTCTCGATAGTTGGGAATTGAGATTTTCACAAGAGAATACAATGGAAAACAGGGAAAAAATCAGGAAAAGCCACAGGAAAGTCATGGAAAAATATGGGTTTGTTGGTAATGAAAATCTGAGGTACCCTTGGAACCAATAAAAATTGGAGGAAATATTTTGTTCCCTTTCTTGGTATCACAGAAAAGGAAAAATTGAAGGGTAAATTCACTTAGTGGGAATCTATGGGAAACGTAGATTCTGAATATAAGTTAAGTGGTTAGATCTTTTCCTTTCTTTCCCTCTTCAATGGGGAACCTGCAGCGATAGGGAATCAAGAAAAAAGAATGTGTCTCTTTGGTATGGGTAAAGAAATAGACCTGTATGGAACTACACAATGGTTATTGGAAGTACAATTGTTACTGACACAATCCTATAACTTTAATGGCAAGTACTGATAAATAGCATGTCGGATCCGGATTTACATCAGCATTGGGAATATTATCAATAGGAGGAAAAACTTTAATGTTTTCCTGTGTTAACATCAAATAACAGCAAAATAATACTTTTTAGCAAAACATTTTCAGCTAAATATATTTTTCCCTCATCATGTGATTTTCCTAAAAAAACAAATGGCCCCTTAAAGCAAAACAAGTTCAAGGAATAAAATTAATGGAAGCATAAATGATCATGTGACTTACCTGACTTTCATCATGATCATTGAAAGATGGTGAAACCTCTAATTTATCTGAGCTTGACGGATGATTCTCCAAGTTAGAGGAAGACTTCACATCAATTTCATGTTGACTATCAGAATTGAAAGAAACCATATTCTTATCCAAATCTTGGTGAATATCAGTGTCACCATGCTCCATGGAACTTGACAAGAAGACTTTCTCCTGTTTGATCTGAAATATGTCTTCCTTATCTGGTGAAATTTTCTCTATATGTTCAGTTTCTTCAGAAGGCAGATTAGGATGAACCACTGAAGCTTCAGGCATAGATGAATCATTAGAAGACATATGGTGGGCATCAGAAGCCACCGAATCCAGCATTTCATCTGCATCTTGGACTGACTCAGACATATTTGCACTATTAAATCTTGATACTTCATTGGGCACTGCACCTTCCTCCACAGATTCATTATCTGATAGATGTGACTTTTCAGAAGCTATTTGATGGTTTGAATCTGGAGAATCTACATTGTCTTGAAGAAGAATTTCAGAATCGTGGTCAGCTAGATCCCGTCCATGAGCAAAGCCTGAATTAGTCACACCCTTTACTGATCCAATATCTGAAGACAAATTTGAATCCACGGAAACAGGCACAACTGGAAACTCAGCCATAGTAGATCCATTCTGATCAACCAATTTTGGGGCAACAGCAGATAACTCATCTGTAGTAACATTGTGCTGATTTATATCTTCAGATTTCTCAGACCTCAAATCATTTTCGACATCCATATGCAGTTCGGAAGAAGTTGCTTGAGTTTCTTCATGACTAGAAGAAGTATTACCCTCCAGTCTCTGATCATGCACTTCAGATTCTTTATCTGCCATATTAGCAGTCATTTCTACTGAAGCAGGAGGCAATGCCCTCTCAGAAAACTCCGTTGCTGAATCAGAAGATACTGAAGGAAAATATTGGAGCTTTTCAGCAGAGGGTGGACTAGAATCATAAACAGGTTCTACGTGTTGATTTTCTTCCACCTCACCACTCACTTGTTGGAAGTTTGATTCCTCCACTGAAGCTTGTGTTGAAATTCTAGATTCCTGGAGATGACCATCTCCTTGCTGCAACTTTTCCGTTTTTTCCATTTTCTCATCTGGTATGTTGTCAATCACTTCTGATAGTGAAGACCGACTTGATCTGCTGCTGCTGCTCTCCTCATCACTTGGTTCTCTTCTCAAATGTGTTTCCCCTGCATTAAATTGCTCGTGGATTTCAACCTCTCCTGTTTCAGTAAAGAATTCCATCTCAGAAGGATTTTCCACCCCACCCAACACTATTTCAACTTCATCGGGGCGAACATTGCTGTCCTCGACTTCTATCATCTGCACAGAATCATTTTCTCCAGAGGATTGGCTTCCATGTTCAACACCATCAGAAACATGATCATTGTTAGATATTAATTCAGCCTCCTGAGACAAGTCTTGTTCACTGAATTTCCTATCATCCTGATCAATTGAACTCACTGATTCAGTATCTGGAACAGAACTCAACTTTGAATCACTTACTTCACTTGATTGCCTCTGGAATGAAGAATAGCTTGTTCCCTCTGAAGCCATCCTTTCGGTTATAAAGATAGGCTTCCAATTAATATCATGCCTCTCATGCTTGGACATCCCCAATACTGATGGTCCCATGCTGAAACTTTCATGCCTCCTAAAAATTGCATCTTTCTGATTAAACATTGTGAACTCTTGTTGAAAACTATCCCGCTTAAGATCAGGTTTTTCTTCATTTGAGTCATACGGAATATCGAAAGGGTTTCGTCTAGGCTGTAGAATAGATGGAGCAGATCCAGGAATGGGTGGTAATCCCATGGCAGCATAGGATTCATCAGGGAAATCAAATGGGTTACGTCTTGTTGTAGCAATGGGTGCAACATTAATGGGTAGATCAGCAAAATCTAAGTCTATTAGATTCTTCTCAGTCATCAGTCTCCTCGCCCTTCTCCTTGCAATCAGATTCTCCAACCGCTGATTCCTTTCTAGCTCTAAAGTTCCCAGATCTATGAGATTCTTTTGGTCGTCCTCTGTCCACTTAATAGCAGACTTACTTTCATCCTCTTTGCCACCCTCAATTTCTTCTTCCTCTTCATCGTCACGTTCATCAACACCATCTTCTTCCACTTCACCGCGGTTTTCAGTATCTTCATCTGATTCGACACTGTCATCATCACTTTTCTGAGACTTCTCAGAAGTAGCATCAGAACCATCACGGGACAAATGAGCAGGCCGCGGGGCATCTATATCTAATAGTGGATGAAGCTCATCAAGCATCGGAATGATGTCAGCCATGGAAGCATCTGGTGAAGAGCTCTCTGCCTGATCAGACCCTGACTCCACAGAGCCCTCCTCATCATCATCGTTGTTCTCCACCTGTTTCCAAGATGAACTAGGTGAAAAGTCCACGTGATCTCCCGGAGTTTTCTCATTCTCAATATCATTATCAAGAATATTATCACTTACATTTTGAACCAAGACATATTGTTTCTCAATAGCTTCCTCATCACTTGAAACACCTTCAGACCTCAAGTTCTCCTCATGAACTTCCCTCTTCTTTCCCAACTCAAAACTATGGAATTCCCTTTCCACTTCCTCTCTTACTTGCCTCTCAAGCCGAATATCGTGCAAGTTTTCGTCATCAGAAAGCAAACCACGATTTTCCTCGGCCCTATTATCTCTCTCACCCACCAAGCTTGCTTCCTCAATGCCCCTCTCTTCTATATCACTCCTATTTTCTGAATACCCTTTTACAAAATAGCTCTCATCCCTTTCAGCAACAACAGTGTCACCCTCAGAGAACCCAGTTTGGAAGGATGAAATGCCATGAGTAACTTTCTCATCTTTTTCGACTTCGGGCACGTTCGGCTGCCCAAAACTGAGAAGGGTCCCAAGCAGAACAGCAGTGCAGAACAAAACAGGGGATGCAGAAACCAAAACAGAAAACAAAAAAGGAAAAGATCTGTACAACAAAAGCAAGAGCCCCAAAAAACACACAAGGAATGGATGATTGCAAACTGATCTGTAACACACTCTGATTGAAATGACAGCAAGTTTCCTTATTTTGATTCCAATTTCCAATGCTGATCCCATCTCCCTCTCTTTCCCTGTCTCCCTTTTTGATAGCTATCCCCTAATTAAAATCTGTTTTGATTGATCAAGACCCAAATAAGATCCATGGACAACAGTTACCATTTAAAAAAAAAAGATGAATTAAGAAAGTTTGAAAATTTATCAAAATTTAAGCTAAAAATTACCTCAACAATTGAATCAAAGCAAATCCCAGCGAATCAGTATGAAAAATCCAATCCCTGAAAAAAAATGAAAAATTAAGAAAAAAGAAAAATGATGGGTTGATCACAGTATAACCAATCAGAGAAGATGAAAAAAAAAAAAAGAGATTTTGGAGAGGAATGGCTCACCAGATAGGATTGTGGAAACCAAAGAAAACAAAGGGTAATTGGGAATCCTCTGTTTTTCTATGTTTCTTCTTTTGTTTGCTTTATGGGCCAAAACATTAGCAACAGGAACTATAGCTATGGGGAGCTGTATCTGTATGTGTGTGTCATGGTATTGGGTATGTGGTATTTGATGGTTTTGAGAAAGAGAGTGTGGGTCGGCACGAAAAGAAGAGAAAGAGAAAGATTGAAGGAGAAGGAGAAAGATTGAAAAAGAAAAGGAGAGAGCTATTATTACATTATTACAAATATTTCAATTTTTTTTGCTTATTTCTTTGTTGCTTTCTGCAAAGAAACCTTTTACTCTGTCAAGCTTTATTGTTATTGTGAGATGTATATAAAATCTGTGGGACATCTCATGTTGATTTCGGTAGTCTCATTCTCATGTTTCTGGTTAATGCATGACTTTGTTGTTCTTGAGACCTTGGCGTGAGGTAGGGAGAATTCTAGAGTTCATATTTTTACCCAATTTAATTTGGTAAAAAGAATTTGATTGCTAATAATGCAGGGATATATTACAAGAAATGATAAAAGTCTACAATGATTTACTATAAATGCATGCATCAGTATTGTTTTACATTATGTTTCTATTTATTTTTTTAGTCACATGGATAGCATAGGTGTTATTTTTTTTCTTATATTTTAAATTTTTTAATAAGATAATTGTTGAAAAAAAAAATTAGTTATAATTGTATTTGAAAGTTAATCTTATAATAATATCTACGAATATATCTCAAAGATATTTAAAAAAAGCCTTTTCTACTTTATCTACTTTGATATAAATATCATGTTAATTAAAATAAGTACAAAGTTTTTATACAAAACGAAATTTGTGAAGTCATGTGAAAAGATGTGAGGAAAAACCTAACATGAAAAGATTTACTTCTTACTTTTACATTATTACATTTGTCTCTGAACATTGGAGTTATATTAAATCTTCTAACATATATACAGGCATATACAATCAAATTATTGACGTCTCGTGGTATATCTTTACAAGCATTTGTATATTGTTTAAGAGTCTTAATTTAAATGAAGTCGAGTCTCTTTAAGAATTATTTCATTTATATGATCTCTAGTTCAATTTTCACTAAAATTATTTTGCCTTTAGCTTAACTATCTTTTCATACACTTTTATATTTAACTAGTTATTATTCCTATGCAATGCTTGAGTTAGTAATACATGTATTATTTTGTTCTTGTATTCTTATTTATTTAAAGTTTACATAAATAATATTAGATTTACTCATATCATTTAGATCATGATACACATCAATAATAAGGTATTAAAACTTGTTTAAACAAATTATATATAGTAATAAAATTTGTTTTACATGTTTTTTTTCTTTAACAAATCATATTTACATTAATCCAATAATAATTGGTTATAATGAAAGTAAATTACGACTTCAGATAAACTTTACACTTTACTTATAAATGTTAGACATTCAAATCTTATAGTTGACACTCACTTTGGAGAGAACTTTACTTAACTATCATTTTTGTGCGGAATTGTGTGAACAATTTGTTACACAAAAAAGAAATCCTATTTACATTAAATTTTACATGATAGTTACATTAATAATTTCATTTTTTAAAAGGCATATAAATTATTTATTCTCTAAAAATGTTAAGCTATGCCTTAGAAATAATACTTTTATCTGAATATGTAATATTCAATTCACTTATCATGTGGAAAAATTTAAGCTACTTAGTGAATTATTAATGAAATTCATTAAACTCAACCACTCAAGTTTCATTTAAATTTAGTTTAAAATATATCTATCTTAAAATTATGAGAAAATGAAAATTTTGAACTATTTAAAAAATTATTAATGACATCTTTAATCGTATCCAAATAATTAATCTCGTAGTAATACTTGTGAGAGGAAAAACTAATTTTACTATATGTACATATAGATAGACATATTTCATACTATTAATGCATTGTATAAATATTTAGAGTTTAATTTTTATGTTTTGTTAGTGTAATCATCAATCCTAATTTTTAAAATAATTATTAGGTGGGTCAAATATTTTTAATAATGTGATGATGTTTGATTGAATAATAATGTAAAAAAAATTTATACTAATAAAATATTTAAATTAAATTTAAATATTTTTTCCAAGCAGTATTTTGTAAAACTGATGTACCTAATCACTATCACTTGGTATCTTCTAAAAATAAAACATTAAAAAAGAAAGAATGAATATGAATGTTGGTCATGACCATTGCTTCCTCGAGTTTCTGACATTTTTGTTTTTTATTACATATATTTGTTCCTTAGAACATGCCATTTTGTCAGAGGTTTGTTCTTCCAGGCTGGTGTTGGTGTTGGATCGCCAAACTCACTCTTATTTAATAAATCTTTTAATGCGATTCCTGATTTTGGCCGGCAAGTGAATTCTTCGTGTACTATGTCAACTTTTTGTAGTTGTGGTTAATCAATGAAAATGATATTATTAAAAAATGATATTAGAAAAAGAGTAAGGGGAATGAAAAGGATGTAAGAATGAAAATATTAAACTTGCATTTGGGTATATGCATTGACCATTGAGTGATTAAGCATTTTAGATTACTTTTTATAAATGTAGTGATAATCTAGTTGGAAAAATTGTTTTTTCGTACGTTCTTTCGAGTAGTGTTTACACTTTTTTCAGTGATTTTATTGTTTTCCTTTGACCTATAATATTTGAGTTAAGTTACTAGCGTAATATTATGTGTTCCTTAATCAACATTTTTTTTGTTAACATTAAAAAATAAGTAACAATAAAGAGTTCATTATATTTACAAGATTTTATGAAAAAAATTATAATTATGGTATGAGAATTTAAGGAGTATTTAAAAACATTTATAACTGCAAGATAAAAAATATTTATAATTTTTTATATTTAATTTTGATTAATAAATATAGTATTACAAAAAAAGTTGTGATCAAATAAGGAAATTTGCAATTTTTTTAGTTTAAATTAAAAAATAATACACAAAGAACTCATTTATAACTAAAAAGTTTAATTTTTTTAAATATCCTTTCACTCAACATGTGAAAGACTAATATCTTTCAAATAGTATTTTTTTATACATATGAATTTTGAAATTAAATTCAAGACTACATGTTTAAGAGAATTAAATTTTTTCAACTCGAATCAACACACATTAGTAATAAAAAAGTTGTTAAAAAGAAAATTGTAATTATCTTGTTGTAAAATACGATGTATTTATGATTTTATTCTTTTTATATTTAAGCTTAATTAAATAATAATAATAATAATAATATTATTATTATTATTTTAAATTTATTTACAAATAATATTTTTTAATGTGTTATTCTCAATTTTATATTCGATTTTTTTCTAAAATATTATTATTTATTATTTATTCATAATTTTTTTAGACGGGTCATTTATTCATAAATCTAAAACAATAATAGAATTATATCATTGTGTTATAATTATCCTGAGACACTCATCAACTTTTCGTCATAATTAACTTCAAAAAATAATAATATAATATGAGAAAATCGGAGTGCCCAAGTTTGTTCGAGAAATCTAACGGCTACAAAAAATGATATAATATGAAATGAAGTATTTATTTAATTTTTTTTGAAAAATCTAAATTATTAAAAGAGATAAAGATTTTAAAATAATATTAGATATCTGTTTATATTATAAATTTATCTTTAAATTTGTGCAATATTATGTTTTTAAATTTTTTTGTACAGATTCAAATATAGCCTACTGATTATGTACACTGATTATCTTTATTATTTCTTTAATTATTTTTATATAATTTTAAAAAATTGCAATCTAATACTGTTCAAAATAAAAAAAAATGAACAATATCATACAAACTAAAATATGTCTAACTGATATTATATCAGTTGACATGATTTTCTTTCCTTGACCAGTATGAAACCCACACAAGGTAAAATGATTGCATTTTGAATTAGTAAAATTAAATTAAACCGACTTTCCAAAAAATTGCACATTTGTTTACAAAAGATATTAATTATTAAAGAACTGAATTTCTCACTGGTGGAACTTCTTGTAACATAAAATTCTTCTAATTCACTCATTTGTTTTTTTTTAATAAAGAAAAAGATTTTGTTAAAGAAGTTAAAATAAAAATTTTTAAATAAAAATAAGGTAAATAGTAATTTTTTTAATTTTCAATATATTAAATATCTTATTTTCATCTAAAATTTTTTATTTTAATTTTCTTAGCAAAATATCTTTGTTAACAAAACTTTAAAGAAAAAAAAAGAGTGTACAATGCTGTTAAATTTTGGTATCCCAAGGACCAATAGTATGTTAAGAAGTGTCAACTTCAGCTCAGGTGTGCTTGTGATAAATAATACTATGATAAAAAAAATTTAATTGATGCAACTTACTCATAAAAATTTAATTAATGAAATTTACCCCTAAAATTCTAATTGATGATAAAAGTATTACAAACTTACCTCTATTAATTTTTTTTAATAATAATGTAATTGACTTCCCCAACTATTGAATTTTATCAATTTAAAAAGTACTATAATAGAAAAGGGTAAAATTACAAATTCAGATAGTTAGTCAGATGAATTACACTTATCAAAAGTTTAGGGAGTAAATTGCATATGAAATAGAAATTGAAAGGTTATTTTTCCTTCTTCTTTTTTTCAAAAGAATTTACCCATAATTGTAACATTTTTTTTTTTGGGTACATGAAATATACTTTTTAAAAAATAATAATAAACGTACATGTAATATACTTAACATGGAAGTAACCTTCTCGGTTCTCTTTTTTGTTTTTTTCTTGATTTTTGTATATAAATTTATCTAGATTTATATATCTAAAGAGTTTGATTTTGAATTTTTTAAACATAGCTCCTGTTATGATAGATATAAAATTTTTAATCTTAATTTCTTAGATTGGTCACATACTTTGAGTTACGAAATAATAAGATGTTCAAATTTAATGAACAAAGCTACAAATCGTAGAACTGCAACATTTTTGAAGCAAGATTAAGATACATTTAGTTTAATGAAAAAAATGGATGTAATCTTTTATTTCGTCATTTTATTCCATTTAATTTCTTTATTAGGATTTTATAAGAGTTATAGTGTTTGCCTTTATATTATTTCTTCATTTTAATTCTATTAGATTCACGCGAGTTATTTTTGTTATTTTTTCAGTCATGTTGAAAGTGATATTGATAAGTCTCTCTTTATGTGTTCTTTAAAATTTTATTTTCCTCTTCATTATAAATGAAACCTATCTTATATATTACAAAAAGTTTCCTTCTTTTCGTTAGACAATATAAGATAAGATATCATAAAGCTAACCCACCAGTCTAATAACACAGGACCTTACACAAAGCTAAAGGACTCAATTTTTGCTTATAAATTATGCTTAGCCAGTTAGACTCAGCAAAAAGGACCAATTGATTAGCAACCTTTTTCTTTTTTCGCTCATGAGAAAAGTTGACGGTAATTTGAATTAGAGAATCTTCTCGTACAAAATTATGATTAATTCTAAGTTAGATGCTTCCTTGCAAAAGCCACATGCTTCAGTTTGTGTAAACTGTAAAGGCTCAACTACAAGCCTAATCTAAAATGCTGATTTGATGATGTAATTTTTTCAGTACCCTTAACACCTCATCACGAACTAACAAATGCATCAAAGAGGAAAATGTTTTTTCTTTCGAATTTTGATGTTTAAAACAATATGTTTTTTTGTGTTAGTGTTTCTGGCAGTGAAAAGTTTGGACTTAGTTAGGCCTTGGTACATGGAGGAATGGTGGGTGGCGTTTCTCATCATAGCTTGAGACATTCAGCAAGTAGCA
This sequence comes from Ormosia semicastrata, assembly GCA_029884595.1. Taxonomy (NCBI): domain Eukaryota; kingdom Viridiplantae; phylum Streptophyta; class Magnoliopsida; order Fabales; family Fabaceae; genus Ormosia; species Ormosia semicastrata. The sequence continues at coordinate 4,521,877 of JAQQTO010000036.1, read as the reverse complement.
GTCACAAACACACCCTACCACAACCCCACTCCAGCACAGAGAAAGAGAGAGAGAGAGACATAGAGAGGGAGGAAGGAAAAAAGTAACATAAAAGAAATTTGAACTTTCTATTTCCTGAGTGCTGGTTAACATTCTCATGCCAGAAGAGCCAACTCAAACTTCCTCTCACTTTTCTGTTAAAAGGAGCATAGACCCATATATTGTCGTCTCCTGCTGCGGATTATATGGGGGAATTGGTTGAGAGTGAAGGCGCATCTATTGTCATTCCTCTTTAATTAATTTTTTTTAATTTTTCTATAATTCATTTTCCTATAATGTCTTTTATTAAATAGTTAGTTAAATCTAACACATTCACTAACTAATAAAGGATATTTTAGAAAAATAATAAAAAATTTAATTAGACAAGAGTAACAATAGACACTCCTTCAGAGTAAGGGTGCAGATGTTACTTTCAAACCAACAGTACATATTGGTTGAAGTTCAGGGTTAGTGTAAAATTTGAATGAGTAATATAACTGACCCTGCTTGATTCAGCTCTCTAAGCATTTTTGGGTTCATGAATCTCATTCTTGGGGTCATCTTGGGAGAAAGGCATCTGCCCTTGTATAATCCCATCATCTTCCTCCAAGTTTGAACAAACTGCTTCATCATTAGATGTTTCATCCTCAGAATCATTGTCTTCTGACTGCTGTGATTCATTAGCTTCTGAGTTTAAGTAACTGGGTGATGAACAACCAGAATCAATAAAATTAGACATCCTTTGGTCATCTTCTCTCATTTTTTGAGCATAAGCTTCATAGTTGAATCCAACTGTATTTCTCCCACCAAAATAGGTTTCCAGCTTGTCCATGTCAAAGAGTTCTTCCATCATCATGCGGCTCCTTGGGTTGTCAGGGTAAGCAAATGTCACCTTTTTGAGAGTATTGGGTTCAAGAAATGGTTTCACCATCTATTCCAAAACAATGCAAACTTGTGAAACACAAAAGACAAATATAACTTACAATACTGAATTTCAGAATGAGATGTCCAAGAACAAATTTCAACAGAAAAGGAAAGCAACAAAGAAAATTCTAGCTTATGTTTCTACTTATAAATCACAGGACTCTCATCCGACCTATCATTCATAATCATAACTCACTTGAAACTAGTCTTGCTTTTCTAAAGTTGGAATAAAATTCTCGCAGATTTTATGATTCAGCACAATGGAAGCAAAAATAAACCAAAAGTATCTCCAAACTGAGAGATACATCGACTAAGCATGTCTGTGTATATATTCCCATGAATCACACATTTTTGCCACTCACTATTTCATGAAACAATTTCCATGAAAATGTTTTAGTTTTTGCTGCAGCAACAACAATGCAAACTTTAGAAAATAGCCAAGCAATTGACACATACTTATTCCCTTTCAATTTGATAATCATTATTATATATATCAGTAAAGACAATTTCATTCTCATCTCATAAAATCCAAAAAAAAAGAGGGGGGGGGGGGAAATTGGAGACAGTTATAAAGATTGGAGATATTATGATAACATACCGTCAAGAACGACTCAAACATTTTTGGCGGATTGTAAAAGATCGCAAGACCCAACCTCTCAGGGTAATGATCCTGCAGGACTTGAGCAGTCTCCCGAGTGACCTTTAATGATATGCACGATGTGCTCCATCCTTGAAAATCAATAAGCCAAACCATCTGTTCCTGATTGGAACTTAGATTCAATATGGCATTCTCCAAACAGTAAACCAAGTACTTGATCTGCCCAGTTGCTGAATTTGTACTCTAAATTGGGTTAATAAGGTATTTGTCAAAGCAATGAAACTTCAATTAAATTATCAATGATATCCAAAACTTGAGAAGGCTCAAGTACAACCATAATGAAAATGAGATTTGTGTGAATTCTCATCAAGCTATTTAGACTACCTGAACTCCAGGTCTCATGACAAGAACAATCCTCCCTTGCTTGTCCAAGTAATCAGCTCTGTACAGGTTTCCTGCCAAAGCTTCTTGAGCTACATCATCCTAATGGCATAAAAGGTAAAAAATACAATTTTCTTTTAGATGCACTTATCTAGTTAACAGTGAGTAACTCATCACTAATTAAAATCTCACAACCATGTCTCGGAATTCTATACTGTAATTGGGTAAACAGGATAAATGTTTTGCATTGACAAGTAGCATTACTAGATGATAGATATGTCCTAGCTAACTGCTGAGTATTTTTTGGCTATGTTTTACTTGTTTTCATTGGGTTTATGCTACATTCATCTAAGTTCATTAGTTTTTACACAGTAACTATACTACAAAGCATTTATAAAACTAGGATATTTAACCACTTTTCATACTTTATACACTTCCAAATTGAACTCTTATAATTTTTTTTTTGAAAGAGAGGTAAAAAATAACTTCTGATTCATACCCATTGAATCTTCTCTGGCTTGAACTCTAGCCTCCATTTTATGGTGCCTTTCAACATCTTTGCAGCCTTCTTAGTATTATATTTTCGTGCTCTGAGGAACCTTAGCACCGATGCATCCGAACATAGAGCTGGGAACTTATCGGCAATTGGACCAATGATCTTTCTGACTTCTCCACTCTGAAAAAACAAAGGAAATAAAACATTTTGCCACAACAAATTTCCTCCATAAAATGCTATCACTACCCTCAAACAACCTCTTAGCTATAGAGTAATTTCCTTGCTCATGCTCACCCAAATTCAAATAGAAACTAGGAAGAGAATCAATTACCCTTATTTGATCACTACTGACTTTTGGCCGGTTCGGGATTTTAATAGAACTTGATTGCCTAACAAATAATATGAATAACGCAAACTTTTGGATGGAAGAATATTATAGAGACTGCACCCATATACAATAATAATAAGCATCAAATTTATCACGATGTTTGTGCCAAATTAATGTCAAGTACCTTCGCCTGCTTCTCTTCCGGAGACACAGTTTTTTCTGTTGCACCTCCTTTCAATTTCTTAAATGACATCTTTCTTTTCAAATCCATATCAAGTTAAAACAGCCTGAAAATTGAAAGACCAGCAAAAAGAAAGGCCTTACTTCCAGATGTTTGGGGCGAGTACATGATGATGTCATTGTTTGCGTGATGATGCCATTTCACGGGTTTTTTTTATAGGAGAGATTCTTGCTTATACACAATTATATCATGTTATTTTTATATACACTTATAAAAAATATTAGAGAAAGATAAAAAATAAATCTCTCTAAATTTACTCATCATAAAAATTATTTTTTTTAAATTTTTTTTAAATATATATAAAAATAACATGATATAATTATGTGAATTAAAAATTTCTTTATTTCTTATCCGAAAATGTTACTACACTAGAGAACCATCTCATTCACTTGACACTACAAAGCAACAAATTAAAGTACTTAAAAATAAATAATGATCATTTTATCTCAATCAGTATTTATATATTTTTTAATATCATATAAAAATTAGTTAATGAAGTAAAATTATTAATTAATGGATATATACAAATATATAATCCTTCTAACTTGATTATGTTAACTAATTTATATACGTTATTAATTATTTTTTATTTTTTATTAATTAATATTTTACATGCTCATTAACTAACTTCTATTCATCATTAATTATAAATTTATACTTTATTAATTAATTTTATGTGATATAAAAAAAGATGTAGTTAAAAATGAGTAAGATTATCGGAGTTGCTTAAAAATTGAAGCATACCAACACAAAGGGGTAAACATTATGGTGATAAATTCCAACAAATATGACAATCAACAAAGGGATAAAAAAGAATTCAAAGTTTTGTAACAAACCTTGTTTCACAGTTTCACTTGTAATATTCCTCAGCAGTCCTGCCTGATATTGCCAGAGATAATAACATAATTTCTCAGCATTCTGTTGCTTTGCTTTACCTTGATTCCAAATGGACCCACCAACTGAAACTCAACAAGTTTCATATCTAACCCACAAGATCATTAAATATACAAGGATAGCCAATTGTTGCGGTCCAATAATCACATTACACCATAAACCAAAACATCAATGCCCCCATCACAAATATTACACGAGCATAAAAAAAAATCAAACCAATCGCATCATGGGCTCTTCACGAAAACACGAAGCTAACCAGATTGAACAGTGTACATGCAAAATGATTAAGAGAAAAACAGAGAGGATAGAAGAACAAAATTCAAATAATAATAATAAAGCCACAAAAATAAGAGAAGAATGAGGATCATGAATAAGAAGAGGAGGTGAGGAAGGACATGTAGCTTGCATAGAGAAGCATGAGGATGTAACCAGTGGAATATGGGTGCGTGAAATGCGGAAAAGAAAAGAAGTAACAAAAGCTTACTAAATTGTTAAGATATTAGGGAATATGAACTAATAGATTGGTTAAGATCGAACAAGATAAAATGAACGGGATTTAAGACATTCATTCATGTATACATAAAACAAAAAAAAATCACTTCATTTTTATTTATTTATTTATTTTAAGATCACAATGGGTCTTCACAATCCACACATTTTTAGGCGTAGAACTAATCTCCGCTCAGGTGTTTGTCCTAGCCACAAAAACTAAATTATAGTAAAACCATACTGAGACAACATATAAAAGGGGATTTCCAAAGAATAATTTTGTTATCTGAGTTATCTTAACAACTCCGTTGCTTCCTGTTGAGAATTTAGAGCAAGTGATCCAACTTACATTACACCACATTGGTTACATTAAGTTTATCTTCAAATAGAATTTCCTTCTCTAATTAATAAAATGCTACATTTTTTAAAAAAATATATCACACATGTACTTTTTTTGAAAAAAAAAAAAACTGGAGAAGATTATGGAAGAATTAACTGACCTCATGCATTTATGACAACATCGGTTCATTCCATTTTCACAGATCAACTTGCGAAAACCAAACCAATCGCACGATGGGTTTCTTCATGAAAGCACAAATCTAAGCAAATTCAAATAGTGTGTGATGAGAAAAACAGAAAGAAAAGAAGAATGAGTTATAGGAAAATAGGAGAAGAATGAGAATGATAGTGATGAAGAAGAGGTGAGGAAGGACACGTAGCTAGCGCAGAGAAACACGCGGGAGTGAAATGCTCAAAAGAAGTAACAAAACAAATCTCAAATGTGGCTGAGAAAAATATTCATATTCAATTATTCATGCATTGCCTATCTATATATATACCTTACACTCGGGTTTATAGTAATCAACTTTGTCGTATCTTCTGTAATTGGATAAAGTTCATAAGTTTGTCTCTAAAGTAAATAAATAATAATATATTTATTATTATATTTTAGTGGGATAAAATCATATAATATATTTTAAATAAAACTAATAATAAATACACTCTTACTTATTTATTTTAAAGACAAGTTCACTTTAGATAAACTTTTTTCTTTGCATATATTGTATGAACTCATTGATACCTTGGTCTTTTGGTGAATGAGTGATGATATTGCATTTTAAAATCCTTACATAATTCTTTTTACCTTACTTGTTTAGGCAAAAAAAGGTAGAGAGAGTGTGTGCATTAAAATGTGTTTTTTATTCTTTTATTATTTTAAAATAAGTAATGTAAGAATGCTATAAGTATTTTATATGCAAATATCATTGTCGTTATCGAATTGTATCATTTTCACTTATAAATACTCAATATATGGTGTGTATTGGGTTGCATAACAAAAAGGTTTCCATATTTGGAGATTTTTAATGATTTATATCGATACATGGTATGGGTGTTCATGATTCAATTTGAATCGATTTTGAGTCAAAAAACTAACCAATCAATTTAAATTAGATTAGATTGATTACATTTTAAAAATTAATCAAATTCAAACCGATTTAAAATAGTTTAGATTAGATAAGTTTAATCGATTTTTGATCAAAATTTTTTTAAGTCTAGAATATTTGAGTTAAAATCAATTTAGTTTATTAAAAGAAATAAAAGAAATAAGAAATTGAAATAGCTCATTTCACATGCTTAAACTAATATTTAATTACATAAAGTAAGAGTAGTATATGAAAAATTATAGTTATTATAAGTAAAAATTATAAACTCAATAATAAATAAATAAATATAATATAATGTTAATCAGTTTAGATAAGATTGAATCGATTTTAAAAATCAAATCTGAAAATTGATTTAATCCAATCAATTTAAAAAAATTAAACTAAAAAGGACTAATTTTATTCAATTTTAATTGAATTTCGGTTATTTGTTTAATTTTTGTTTTAATTTTCAATTTAAATTAGATTTTAACACTCCTTACATCATGGCAGCTAAAAATAACAAGAGCTTGCATAGAAACAATTAAGACTCAGTAGCTTTGTAAGATGCAAATACCTCGAAGATGGGAATATGTTTTTGGCCTCTTCTAGTTGTTTTTCTTCTATAGATTTATTTGGAATGCATCTCATCCAGCTTGTTGCAATCCCATCGATTAATTGTCTATAGATTCAGAAGGCTTCTGGCATAGAAAGAGTAAAATTAAGGAAAAGAAGGCATATAATAGAATGATAAAAAAAAAAAAGTAAAAAGTAGAGGAGTTATCATTTTTCTTGTTTGTCATTATCTAATGAAAAAGAATAAATGTTTTTCTTCCTTTATAGGAAAATAGGAGAAGAATGAGAATGATAGTGATGAAGAAGAGGTGAGGAAGGACACGTAGCTAGCGCAGAGAAACATGCGGGAGCGAAATGCTCAAAAGAAGTAACAAAACAAATCTCAAATATGGCTGAGAAAAATATTCATATTCAATTATTCATGCATTACCCACGTATATACCTTACACTCGGGTGTATAGTAATCAACTTTGTTGTATCTTTTGCAATTGTATAAATTTCATTTAAAGTAAGTTTTTCTTTAAAGTAAATAAATAATGATGTATTTATTATTAAATTTTAATGGGATAAGATTATAATATACTTTAAATTAAATCAATAGTGAATATATTTTTACTTAGTTACTTTAAAGACAAATTCATTTTAAAGAAATTTTTTTTGCATATATTGTATGAACTCATTGATACCTTGGTCTTTTGTTGAATGAGTGATGATATTGCATTTTAAAATCCTTACATAATTCTTTTTACCTTACTTGTTTAGGCAAAAAAAGGTAGAGAGAGTGTGTGCATTAAAATGTGTTTTTTATTCTTTTATTATTTTAAAATAAGTAATGTAAGAATGATATAAGTATTTTATATGCAAATATCATTGTCATTTTCACTTATAAATACTCATTATATGGTGTGTATAGGGTTGCATAACAAAAAGGTTTTCATATTTGGACATTCTTAATGATTTATATCGATACAGGTATGGGTGTTTATGATTTAGTTTGAATCGGTTTTGAGTAAAAAAGTTAACCAATTCAAATAATGTTATTTACATTAATTTAGATTAGATTGAATTAATTATATTTTGAAAACTATTCCAATTCAAACCAGTTTAAATGGGTTTGGATTAGATAAGTTTAATTGATTTTTGACCAATTTTTTTTAAATCTAGAATATTGTGAGTTAAAATCAATTTAACCTATTAAAAGAAAAAAATGAAATTAAAATAGCTCATTTCACATACTTAAACTAATATTTGATTACATAAAGTGAGAGAAATATATGAGAAATTATAATTATTATAAGTAAAAATATAAATTCAATAACAAATAAATATATTATATAATATTAATCAGTTTGGATAAGATTGAATTGATTTTAAAATTCCAATTCAAAAACGATTTAATCCAATCAATTTTAAAAAAAATAAATTAAAAAAGACTAAATTTATTCAATTTTAATTAAATTTCGATTATTTGTTTAATTTTTGGTTTGATTTTCAATTTAAATTAGATTTTAACACTCCTTACATCATGGCAGCTAAAAATAACAAGAGCTTGCATAGAAACAATTAAGACTCAGTAGCTTTGTAAGATGCAAATACCTCGAAGATGGGAATATGTTTTTGGCCTCTTCTAGTTGTTTTTCTTCTTTAGATTTATTTGGAATGCATCTCATCCATCTTGCTGCAATCCCATCGATTAATTGTCTATAGATTCAGAAGGCTGCTGGCATAGAAAGAGTAAAATTAAGGAAAAGAAGGCATATAATAGAAAGGTAAAAAAAAAAAGGTAAAAAGTAGAGGAGTTATCATTTCTCTTATTTGACATTATCTAATGGAAAAGAATGAATGTTTCTCTTCCTTTATTTAGTTTTATTAAAGAAAAAAAATAAAATCATAAACAAATTTAATGAGATCCAACAAAAGCTTTGGGCCCCATGATGCTCCATAACTTTTATACCTATATATCACTATAAGAAATTTGTGTAGTATGGACAGATTTGTGTCCACCAGTAAATATTGTATTTTTGGTGATCAAATCTGTCAAAAAATATTTCTATCATTTAATTTGTTGAATTTTTTTTCATAATTTAAATAATTTTTAGTAGATTATTTGCTGGAAATTTTATGGGAAAAAAATTGTTAAATTAAAAAAAATGAATTAATGATGGCACCAATTTTTTATTTTCTGATGGAAATTTTCAACTAGAATATATTTTTTAATTAAAAAAATTAAAAATATTATTTTAATTTCCGACAAAGTATTTGCCAGAAACGTTTTAGTTGCTCGAAAATTTTGGGAAAAATATCTACCAAAATTTTTTTTATAAAAAAATAAAATAACTTTTTTAAAAGTATATATATAATTTTAATTTCTGGTTGATTATCCGCTGAAAAAATTTTAGTTGCGCGAAGCAAGCTTTGTTCAGAAGAGAATTCCACAAAAAACTTTAAAAATTCACCAAAAATAATTTCTGGCATATATACCTGACAAAAACCTCTTCCCCTCCCTTATTTCGCCATCCTCTCTCGCATTCACTCTTGGACACTCAATCCCCTCATTCACTCTCGTCTTCTCCTCTCTCTAACATCACCGCCCCTACTTCGTTGCGTCGCCAAGCTCTCTTCCTCTAGGTATGCAACATCCCAAAAACTTAATTTTGAATATAACTCATTACTTGTTAAGATTTTGTTTTGACATTTTGTTGCAATTTAATACTCATTACTTGCAAATATTGCTTAATAATGATTCTTTGTATTCTTATTGAATTTTTAAGTCTATGATTATTTTTATAATCAATTTTGATATGGTAAGCATAACAATTCTTTACATTGCAAGCACATGTGAGCTTCACATCTATGACCGTGCGCCTAATTTACACATCACAAACTTATATCTTGAACTAGGTCAATCATTAATTTTTTTTACTTTATATATTTTAATCTTTATTTTTGAGAGACGACTTCATTTTTAAGGATTTGCATAGCGAGAGCATAATCCACACATCACGACTTATATCCCAAACTAGGCTGATCTTCAATTTTTTTTTTTCTTTTCCTTTATTTATTTTAATCTTTATTTTTAAGAGACAACTTCATTCTTAGACTTAAACTTATGATCGTGCACCTATTCCACACATCATAAGCTCTTATTCAAAGATTTGTTTCTATGACCGTGTGCCTAATCCACACATCACAGACTTATATCTCGAACTAGGCCAATCTTCAATTTTTTTTCTTTTCCTTTGTTTATTTTAATCCTTATTTTTGAGAGACAACTTAGTTTTCAGATATTTGAATTTATGATCGTGCGCCTAATCCACACATCACAGACTTAAATCCCAAACTAGGCAGATCCAAATTTTTTTCTTTTCGTTTGTTTATTTTAATCTTTATTTTTTAGAGACCGCTTCGTTTTCAAAGATTTGAATCTATGACTGTGCGCCTAATCCTCATATCACAGACTTATATCTTGAACTAGGTTGATCCTCAATTTTTTTTCTTTTCCTTTGTTTATTTTAATCTTTATTTTTGAGAGACAACTTCGTTCTTAGACTTAAACATATGACCATGCGCCTATTCCACATATCATAAGCTCTTGTTCAAAGGTTTAAATTTATGATTGTGCGCCTAATTCACACATTACAGACTTATATCCTGAACAAGGTCAATCCTCAATTTTTTTTCTTTTCCTTTGTTTATTTTAATCTTTATTTTTGAGAGATAGATTCGTTTTCAAAGATTTGAATCTATGACTGAACGCCTTATCCACACATCACAGACATATATCCCGAACTAGGCAATCCTCAATTTTTTTTTCTTTTCCTTTGTCTATTTTCATCTTTATTTTAGAGGGACAACTTCGTTTTCAATTATTTGAATTTATAACCATACACCTAATCCACACATCACAGACTTATATCCTAAACGAGGCCAATCCTCAATTTTTTTTCTTTTCCTTTATTTATTTTAATCTTTATTTTTGAGAGACGACTTCATTTTCAAAGATTTGAATCTATGGATGTCCATAACATACTTCCTTTGTAAGATAACCATATCATCCTCAGATTGTGCCACTTCGATTCCCAATAAATAACGAAGTTTGCTAAGATATTTGGTCTGAAAGTGATGATAGATGTGTTGTTTTATTTGAGTTATGCCTTGGTGATCACTGCTAGTGATAACAATGTAGTCCACATACACGATCAATCAGATGCAACCTTGGGCTATATAGTTATAGAAAACATAGTGGTTAGTCTCACTCCGAATCATACCAAATTGTTGAACTACAATATTGAATCGACCAAACCAAACTCGAGGAGATTGTTTGAGACCATACAAAAACTTGTGAAGAAGATAAACAAGGTCAGAATACTCCCCATTAAGAGATTAAGGCATTCTCAAGAGAATATATTCTACTTTGTTATATATATAGCATAGATGACATTTTGAGAAAAATAAAATAGGATATCAAAACACGAATCTCTTTTATAATAGTATATATGGGAACGTATCTGATGAGATGAGTGTTTATTGTAAGAGGTAAGATGAGTGAATCTTGACCATTAGATCTTACATGAATGGTTAAGATTAGAATATAAATGCATGTGACTTTTTTAAGTGATCACATGACTTTTAAGTAATAAAGTAAATGATGCATAGAAATATTTTTAACCTAAACATTAAACCAGAGCAACTTATGTGTGTTTTGGTTAGGTTATTTTTTTTACAAGAAAGAAAATTTATTATGATTGAAACCTAACGACACTTACAAATCGAAAAAAGATATATCAAATTTAAAAAGAGAAAGAAACAAATGCAAACTATTCTCTAAACTAACCAATGAAATGTAGATCTGCTCCTTACCCAAAGACTATTGATGTCTAAGCATCTTTCACAGCGGAGACCAATAAGAAAAGTGTTGCAACTTGAAGAGTGTATTACGTCTCTTCTCAGAGTAGATCTGAAACTCCCTCCTACCTGCAAAACCATTAGGATACGATCAATCACAAGGGGACTACAAAAATACACCTTAAAAATTGAAAACCAAAATATTCATAAAAGGATAATAAAAACACTTGTAAAGAGATAACAAAAACGCAAGATCTGTCATTAAAAGAAACAAATCTGGACAACCAAACTCAAGATTTATTAAATCTGAGCAAATTATTAAAAAAAACAAAAAAAAAGGAGATGATGGGATTGCCGCCAGATAAAGAGGACGATAGCCTCTAATTCCAACACTCTCATGATTGGAGGCTCAGAACAAGAGAAAGATTAAGTTAAGTTATTTTATATTAAAAAAATTTAATTTTAAAAAATATTGACTCAAAATTGTATGTGCAATTAGCTTGTAAAAAATTTTTAATACATTATTAGTGTAAAATTTTTTACATTATTATTCAATCAAACATTATCACATTATAAAAAATGTTCCCAATAACTATGTTTACATGGATAATATATAAAACAATAACAACAACTAAACATTTTCCTATTAAGTGGGTCGACATGAATAATGTATAAAATTTAAACTAAAATAAATGTTGATTTTTTTTTTTTGCTGGAAGGTTATTTTTGTATAGAAATTAAGCATGTATTTAATAAACTTTCACTTTAATATCTGAAATTATGAAATTATATATACTGGTCATATTCATCTTTGACTTTAAAAAATTAATAATTTAATTCTTGAAATTTCAAAATGTAAGTCACGTTAATCTCCGTATCAATTGTTATTAATTAAACTTGAGGACATATTAAGTGTGACAACTTAGACATTGATATAACTTCTTACCTAATTTAAAATGACGTAATTTTGATTGTATATGTAAAAATAAAGTTCCTAACCCTAAAATGACCAAAATTCCTATTGACCAACTTTCCCCAACACTAAAAAGGACGTAGTTTCTTGCCTTTCTCTTTCCATAATGCGGATGAGGTTGTCCAGCAACCTTTCATCAATACCTCCGAGAAAGCCTCAACCATTTGTTACAGAAACTCAAGCTACACATCATTTTGCCTTCATGGACGAATCCAACTGAAACAAATAAATCGCAACAGAAGCCGATTAGAGGAACAAAGAAATCACGCTTTCCTTGACACCTTGCAGTGATTGAGTTCGACTCAGTAATAACTGGAACCAAAACTGAGAGATTGATTTTCCTATCTGGTCTAATAAAGCTAAGATGAATCAGAAAAAGGAACAAACAAACGGATCCATTGTACCACCGGCAAGTGTCTCAAATCATTAACACTAGAAATAGGAAACCAATATATCGTGGTCTTATGGTGACCAGTGAGAATAGAAGAGAACTGCATAAAAAATCATAGGCTCACAGAACCAGAGGAAGGTGAGACGATCTTCACTGCGAGCTAGAAAGACGAATGTGACCAATGCATACAATTTCAAGACAGAATAAATAAATATAGAAAGCATAACAGAGTGAAGGTTTCCTTGCGATTGCTTTAGCTCCATGTAACGTTGTGACTTGTGAGTAAGCAGCTCGAAATTTTGATCCTTTCCTTTCTGGGTATTCATTTTGCTTTCAATGCGTTATGCATTTCATTCAATGAATCCTTGTTTCGTCACTCTTTCCCAAACCAAAACCAAAATTGGCCTTTTTCTTTCTCCTTCAATGAACGTGAATTGGATACTTTATTTACAATGACTTGTTCAGCGTTTGTAGTCGCTTTTGAGTTTGTTAGGAATGTTCTGCTCGCTCTGCTTCTTGCTTTATTGTTGCATTCTGATTTAGTTTTTATTCTTTGATTCAACCCTTTTGGCTTCAAACTTTTTACCACTCTTTTGGTTCATCAATATAATAAACCAACACCAAAGCAATTCATGAAGTGAAAACATGGCCATGAAAAAAGGTTTTAACTTTCTAAAAGACAACCCCAATCCATGATTCCTTGTTTATTATATTACTTATTTTTGGTTATTGCCATGTTGGGATATACTATTTTATTGACACATTTGGCTTCTTATGCCACATTTTGAATCTCTGATCAATTGGTAGTGCTAGAGAGTGTCTTCTTGAGGAGAGAGACTCCGTTACTGAATTTTTTATTTTTTATTTAACTTCATTTCTGGATTGTAGATATCAGATCCTTTGATGCAATGGGAGTCTTTGAGAGCTCCACCCTCTCCCTTTTGTGTCCTAGCAATCTGCATTGCTTGCAATTGGTCAAGAAGCATATGAGCAGTGTGAGGAAGACAGCTTCTTTCACCTTAGGTCTAATCAGTGTCATTGTTTGGGTTGTTGCTGAGATACCTCAAATAATCACAAACTACAAATCAAAATCTACTGAAGGTCTCGCTATCACTTTCTTGATCACATGGATAATCGGGTAAATTAACTTTTCTTTAACATTTCCTAAGGTCTGCTTGCATTTTTCTTATCTGATCCAATCCTAAATAATTAATCCATAATTATTCTTTTTTATCTGTTTGTCTGTTCTGTTGTTCTATTTGAATCTCTAACATCTATTGGTACTTAATTCAATCTCTTCAACCTTGAGTTGAGTATGTGAGGCGCCGCCCCTGGGGAAGGGGAAGAAAACATCAATAAAATATGGTGATTGACGTCACCTAAATTTAATTTTCCATATATATTTGGGTCTCATCCATGACAAGGGTTAATGTTTTCGAGTATGATGCATGGATGCGAATATGAATATTGAATACGATATAGTTATGATACAAGAATACGATTTTTGTTAAAAAATTAAATTAATATTTATTAAGTATTCAATATAAATACAGATACATATCTAACATTAATATGATAGACATTATGAAGTACTCATGGTTCATAAGTTTTCGAGTAGGAAAATGAGACTACATAGCCCAGGAAGCCCAGATAAATACATGTATGTGATGGGTCTCACCTTATCTGTGGGCGTCGACCTGGGTGAGACCCACGTGCATGTGTCTATCCGGCTTACCTAGCATCGCTCGTTTGAGTATTCCTTTTTTCACAGTCTCCATAGTTTTCTGATGTCATTATTTATGCTTGGAATTCTTGTTCTATATATGTTTACTATTTTGATTTTTGATACAATTTATTTTATACTGTAGAGATCTATTCAACCTCTTTGGATGCATGCTGGAACCTGCAACTGTGAGTATCTCTCGTGTCTTAAAGATTTAAGTAGCATGTCTTTTAGGAGCAATCTTTAAAATTTGCTACTACTTTCTTCCATTATCAACATTCACATAATTTTTATTAAAAAAATTTACATCACAATACTGTTGAAAAACAACCAAGGAAAAAGGCAAGGGTAGGATAGGGCATTAGCTAAATAACTCAGATCATGCTTGAATCACTAAATATTTTATTACTAAAATGTATCTCTTTGAGAAAACGGGATTTATTAAAAAGTGTCTTGGATGATGCCCTTTACTGTTAATATTAGATTCTAATTTCTTAAGTGTGGAAATTGCCTGGAAAACCATGAAAACTCTCGTAACTCCTTGACAACCCTATCAAAATCTTAGAAAAATTCTGAAAATACTCTAAACAATAAACAATGAATTAGAAATACTTTAAAAAAACTTTGAATGAGGAGTTGCTGGATAGAATCTGCAGAAATTGCTAATCTGCCATGTTAGAGAATGCCCTTGTAACTCTGAAACTGAAGACTCTATTGTAAAACCTTTCAACCATTAGCCTCAAATTGATTCAATCGACCATGACAAAATGTCGTATTTTGTTCTTGCTGTGCAGCACATCCCCCCACGAAGCAAAGGTTGAATGACCAAATTTGTAAAACAGATTGCATTACCAACCGTATTTCATGCTAAATTCAAGGCTAAGACTATTCTTCTCAGAAGAGTTTCTGTATTCTGTGTGCGTATATTTAGACTACTAAAACAAGTTTAGTCCAAGTATAGTACAATTAGTATAAACTCAGCTCAATACTAACACTAACACAGTATTATTCTCTAAAATTCTCAAATAGTTATTTTGCATCAGAAGACATATTGAATTCTCAAATAGTTATTTTGCATAAGAAGACCATCTTCAATATGTTCTCTCAGATGGCTTTTGTAGGGAAAATAGTTGTGTACTCCGAGAGTAATATTCTCAACACTTCAGATTTGATATAAATTTTATTATATGATATTTAAATTTAATCCAATGGCATGTGTGATTATGCTATCCACATGTTATGTTTTCAGTGGATTGAGTATAGTACTCTTAGATTACGTAAGAATTTCTCCTTTCGTCGGAAACATCATGAGCATTCGTTTATCCATTTTCTGAATGGCATTTATGTTGAACTTGTTGTGTATCACATGCCAATACATAATTGATGATGCTTAAATTAATTAGGGTATGCTAAGTGATTCTTTTTATTTCTTGTTTATGCAGCTTCCAACTCAATTATATATGGCAGTGGTAAGGACTCTAGCTGAAGACTGAGGGGTTATGATACCTACGAAATCATTTTTTTTATCTGATTTTCGCAGTCTCGGGTAGTTGATGTGACCTTTTTTTCCTGATGTATTAATACGCAGCTGTATACCCTTATAACTGTTGCACTTGGTGCACAAAGCATTTACTATGGACACATATATCCTCGACTAGAATACAAGAGACAGCTCAAGGTGATAATCCCTATACCTTATATTGCATGTGAACTTTTTGACTTGTATATGTTTGCTGATTATCATTACGTTTTCAAAATTGAAAACATTATATCTCCCTCCTCCTTCAACTTGTGAGGTTGAGATTTCTTGAGTAATGTATGTTGACAGCAAATGGCAGAAGTAATATAAATTATTTCAGTGAAGTGAAGCTAACCCTCGAATGATAGACTCTTGTAAATTCTGTTTCCAATATGTGTCGTGTATATACCAGATTTCTGTTTAAATGGGAATTCAAAATGAAAGCTTAAGTTCAATATAAAGAATCTGCAAGGAAGTTGGACTCAGAGACAGAGTCTAACACTGGATCTCAAATGAGCAGAGGCAGCATGTGTATGTAGCTGTGGGAGTCAGAGTAACATACTGAATGAGGAATAAGCTACTGAGATTAATTTTATTAAATGTGCCTTTGTCTGCCCTCTTACTGTATGTACTGATCATTTATTAAACTTCTTGGTTTTCTTGTAATCCACTCCAACTCAACTGTCTGGGTAGATTATAATCATATGACTGTGGGACTTATCCCCAAGGAGAAAGATTAAGTAACTATTTTGTCTGAGGTATCTTGCCTGTTATTTGTATACCGCAGATTAAAAGGTTTATAAATCTATAACATTTAAATCACAAAAAAAGAGAGAAGAGTTTCTATCTTTTTCTAGTTACTATATTAAAACAACATTTTGTTAAAAATATGGTTTAATATACTTGCTTAAAGTTTTGCAGGCACTTTTCCTTTATCTCTTGGGACTATATGATCATATTAGATGGTAGAGGAAAGTTACAAAATACACCATGTCATAGTTACAATTATTTTCGAATAGTTTGTGAGCAACTCTAGACAAGTTGAGATACTTTCAGTAAACTAATTGCCTGTTATATTATTTTCATTTGTATTCTAGCATTCCAAGCATGGGCAGGTTGAGACACCAACAAAAGTTGGACAAAGCAATAGTGGAGTGGAAAAAGCCAGTGATGCTGAACAGAGGAATGAATTTGATGATTTCAATATAGTCACTGGTCTGAGTTCTCCTATTCCTCTTCCAGCACGTCCTCAAAGAATTTCCACTGGAAGAGAATTATTCTACCAGTAATTAATCTTTCTCATTGAAATCTACTCAAAATGCACTCTTGTGCTCTAGCTTCTTTGTCAACCTCAATCTTGATGTGTTTGGTATAAAGAAATATATCTGATTCCCTCAATCTTGGGCAGCATATAATTGAAAAACTTGAATTCATTTCATCAAAGAGTTGTAAGTTTAAAATGCAAATAGCTTCAATCTTAAAGGACCATTCATAAACTATGATGGTCAGTGGTTTGTTCAGGTAGTTAATGTGAGGATAAGTTGATCTTGTTCTCTTGGAAACTGGCTATAACCCTTACTTCAATCACAAAGAGAGAAGATTCAAACAGCCTAGTATTATTTACGCATAATCTGTTCTTAAATAGAAACTGATTTACTAGGAAATTTTGGGTGTCTACCCTCAACAATTCTGTGGTTCAATATCCTTCAGTTAGGATATTAACATCAAAGAGTAATGCTACTTCCACAAACTATTGTACACAATCTCCTGATATCCTTATTTGTTTAAAATAAAAAAAAATTATTGAAACTTGTTCAATGATTTAAAAACTGAAGAATTGATTTGATAAATGAGTAAAAACTTGTGGAAAAAGTGTTTGTGAAAATAATATCAGTCAATAGCAAAATTATTGTGAACCCCTGCTTCCAACTCATGATTAACTACTCTGAGCTCCAAACTCTGTCCTGTTTCTCTTGATTGAATTCCTTAGCATTTCTCAACCACTTGTGGTTTCGTTATCTTTCCTTTTGAAAGTTTTCTTTATTGAAATGTTGAAGATTCACTAAGATTTGTCTTCCTTATGTTGGGCTTGCTGAGTATACATGATTTCTTTTTTGGGTAATATAAAGAGAATAAGCATAATTATGCTCACAAAAGTTCCAGTGTGCTTTTCTTTCTTAAAACGTTGGAAAGTTATTAGTAAACTCATTTTGTTTTGAATTCATTAGGTCAGCAAGATATCTATCTAAAAGTCATACTCCGACAGCAGGATCCATCTTAGCCCAAACAAAAACACCTACTTCTCCTATTTTAGATTCTATACATGAGAACTTGCTTGGTTCAACTGTTGCCACACAATCTGCACCAGCTTTAAAGATCAAGAATACTCTTTGTTTGGTAAACGTTCTAGTTCTACTACTAGTCTTGTATATAACTATGACAGTGCCAGCATTGAAATCTAATCACATCTAGTCTTGGTTCAGGTGTCAACATTAACTTTTCTTGGTGCTATCAACCTGCTTCTATCACTAGATAGAAGAATTAATCCCGTAGTCTCAAACCCAAGACAACAATTTGTGATTTATGTTGGACGAAAGCTTTTTCAGGTAATGCAAATCGCAACTTGGTTACCTACGTAAAAGATTGATCACCCCTGCTTGGATATCCACCTGACTGTTTATAATTTAGTTAGTGTATCCTATAAGAATAGGAATAACTTGATCAACGGCTGAAATTTTTTTAATTTATTACTTCGTTTCTGGTCAATTTGATGATCGGTTACAGAATCGAAGGTAACCCTCTTCCATGTACTTTCCCCTTCCTGATGAAGACAACATTTTATCCCATATTCTTGTGCCCTTACAAAAGACTATGCCTGCTGAACCAGTTAGTACCTTCTGAATGTGTTATTCTTGATCTGAAACTTGTTGGTTATTGTTAGGCAATGGCTAGGTGACTGTTGACATATTAGTCTATTATGGGTGAGTGAGAGTGACAATATTTCTCTTGATGACTAAAGATTCAATTTTTAGCAGCATTTATGGTTATACTGATTTTCAACTTCCACGTGTGTTGAAAGAAAAATAAAATGAAATTTCCATTGCCCTATTTGTCAATAATTCTTACAGCAATTGCAGGTTAGTGGTGATCAGTTGCCAGAAAATGGTGCATCAGGAAGCAGTGGCATTGGGACCTTACTTGGTTGGGTAATGACATTTATATATATGGGTGGAAGGCTACCTCAAATTTGTTTAAATGTGAGTTATATTTTCCAGTAGCTTCGGTTGAAAATTCTACAGATAAAAATTCTGTTACATGAGATAAGATTCTTTGTTGTTTAACTGGTAATGGACTGTAGTCATCTATCACATCATTTGTATAGCCTGCTTTATGATGGACTAGGAAAAGTATGTTACAGAAAATAATAGAAGACTGCAGAATGCTCTGCATATAATAGTCAAGGACAAGATAAATGATAGAAATAATTATTTTTTGGTATTTTCCATGAGAAACTTGTAACTAGTATATTTGGAAATTTCAGAATTATCTAGTAAGCTTTATTTTCTAGTAGATCATACACTTTAAGCTGCATTGATTCGTCTTGTTAAACTGATTGTTTATATTGACGCATAATTTCATCAATTTTGCAGATCAGAAGGGGTCATGTGGAGGTTAGGGACTCTTAACTATTAAAGCTGTGATCCTTTATGTATTTATTCTTGCTTATCATTTGGCAAGTGAAAACTTTGAGATAGCGGAGTATGACTGAGACGTCTCCTCCCTTCACCAGATCACCCTTATGAGAGCAGTAGAAGATATATTTTTCTAGTTGCATGAAGCTGTGTCTATTAGCTCACAGGGTAGGGTTTAAAGCTGTCTTTTTATGATATGTAGGGCCTCAATCCTTTGATGTTTCTCTTTGCTTTAATTGGGAATGCCACTTATGTAGCAAGGTACGCAGCCGGTTAATATTATCTTCTCTATTTTAAGTCTCAGTACCAAAGTGACTTTGGCCAACTGAAAATACAGTGAGGGTGTGAAATTATCACATAAATTCTAAGAACATGTACTTTGTCTTTATATGTAGCATACTTGTGAGCAGCTTGGATTGGTCAAGAATCAGACCAAATCTACCGTGGCTGGTAGACGCAGTAGGATGTGTCCTTCTTGATTGTTTTGTATCCTTTTTTAGTTATTTAACTGCTAACAAATTGTTCTTGCTAGAGAGAAGTGGATTTTACGTAGGACATAGCATAAGTTATATGTAGGATCAGCAATGATAAACTGTGAGTTTAGCTTATTAACTTGAAAAGTTATGTATATTGATTATCCCAGCCCTCTTAGGAACATATAAATTCGGCCGTTTTCATTTAAATTAATAGGAATTCGGCCGTTTTCATTTGAATTAATAAGAATTCTGGTTATAGACACTGAGGAAGCAATCTAAGTACGCAAGATTTAAGGACCATTTTTAACTGAAAAGAAAAGAAAATACATATTATACACTAATATTTAAAATTAAAAAAAAAAAAGAGTTAAATGGAAGGTAAAATGTATATATGAGATTTCTATTGAGCCATGTACAGAAAGTTAGCAAGAAGAAACATGTCTACCTTAATATCTGTTTTAGATTTTAATGCAATTTATATATTTCCGCTGTTGGACCTCCCAAGGCCTGTAGAGTAACTATAAACATCAGACTGTTGTTTAATGAAGAAGAAACAAGGATGTTCAGGTCTCTCTCTCTCTCTCTCTCTCTCTGTGTGTGTAGAGTAACTAGAAACATCAGACTGTTGTTTAATCAAGAAGAAACAAGGATGTTCAGGTCTCTCTCTCTCTCTCTCTCTGAGTCTCTCTCTCTGTCTCTCTGTGTGTGTGCATGTGGCATGTCGTTATGTGCTTGTGCACGCCATGTATTTGGGTTTCTAATATGTCTTCAATCATCACCTTTTTTGGTGGGATTGTAGAGGCTGCCAAGATTAATAATGTTCCAAATAAACTAATGAAAAGGGAGGGTGCATTAGTTTTAAATATTTAAGGTGATGTTGTCTTAATATATCTAGAAAGCAAGAAAGGCTGTCTAAATTGGAAAAGGATGAAAGAGCTTGGAACATGAAAGGCTTTGAGGGTAGTTAACAACTAGAACAAAAGTTATATTCTTCTGGAACTTTGATCATGAAGAGTGATAAGAAATTTGCTGTATTATTTGGGAGATAGGTAAAGGTAAGGCAAATTGTATTTTAGCAAGGGGAAAACTAAAGTAAAGGAATTTAAAAAATAAAAAAATAAAAATCATCAAGGATGAAGTCATAAATCAGGAAATGTTCTGTTTGTCCCCATCATATGCAGGTAAGCAACTAATCATGAAAATACGGAGTTTGGGCAAAGTGCCATCAGTTGTTGATTATGATCAGTTATCAAACACAACCTAACATTGATCTGGTGAAATCTGCATATGTAAATTCTTTTTGTATTTCTATAGAATAAAGTTACAAGATAATGAACTAAAAATAATTTATATGAGTGGAAATGTTGTTTTAACTAAATAGTATGCATCCATGACCCAAAAAAAATACACATCAAATTTGTATTACGCTGTCTATCCATGGAATTGGGATTATGTTAATGCAAAATTGAGAAAAGGGTGTGTATCCTTTTGTGAGCTTGAGGGCATTAATTCTATAGAATATCTAGTATCACAACTGATGGAGTCCAAAAATATCAAAGCAAGCCTCTACAGACCATTGATTTGAAAACCAGTTAGTCCGCCCAGTGACCTGTAGAAGCTTGCTATGTCTTTCTGATTCCCCTGTTGTTACAATAGCATTCTCTAAAGTCTAAATTCTGGTGTGGATGAATGTATTTTATGCATCATGTTTGCATTTCATGTTATTCAACTTAAGTGTCACTCATGCATTACCATAATAAAAATATATGTTATTCTGGCTATAGTTTTGCCCGATCACACATGTATTAATTAGACCCAAATAAATGTCTATGCACATGGAACAGACACGTTTATACACGTTACAGTCCATTTGTGCCAATTGTGCAAATCATACTCAGCTTGAAGATGTTGTCTTCCATGTTAATTTTAATTTCAGTTGATCATTATTGTTGGTGATTTTCAACAGCTTCAATCAGAGTTAGATTACTTCATAATGCTGACATAGATGTTCATAGCAGTTTTGCAATCTTCACCAAGTTGACCCAGACATATGAGCATGAAGCTGAAATGGTGAATGATGATAGCTGATAAATTGTTTCAATCATAGGCCTGATGAACAGAAAAGGAAAAGGAAGCGGTTGGTTTATTTGATTGGGCCAGAAATTTTGCTTGTGAGGTTGAGTCTTCCATTTTGCATTCCTATTCAATTTTCTATTTGTCAGCCCTGAGAATTTTGGCCAGACATTATTAGAACCAGTTCATTTTTACTTGTTGGGACATTAATTGATGTTGACTTTTTATGCTTAAATTTTTTTAAACAAGGAAAATCAAAAAATTATCTACTGTAATAAACGTCGAGTTAACATTCGAGTTTCAACCAGCAATTGTGTTTTGTTTACCTAAATAGATAATCAATGGAAATTATGGAAAATGCTTGTGTTTATGGAGTTTTCTCTTAAATCTAAATGTTCTTTACTAGCATGTGCTGAATATTGAGCTCATATTCATGGTCAACTAGACATCCTCTGTAATCATGATCAAGTTGTGCTCTTCAGTCTTCTCTCTCATACCCTTCTGCTGCTGCCATCTAAGTTACATCTTGTTTGCCATTGTCATTATTTTTCATCCTTTCAAACATAAATGTTATTTTGTTTGTCTATAGAAGTCAGCTTGTCTTTAATGTTCAATTCTTTTTTTTGGCTTAAAAGAGTGGTCTAAGACCTGGTGTGGGAAGAGGGAGGGTTAGCTAAGTATAAACAAAGCGGCAAGAAGTACCCAAAGAAACTTAGTATAACTACGGCTCTTGCCTATCTTTTGCAAATTATAAACCCCTTTCCAGCCAGGTCATTCCGTTTATGGATGATAAATTCTTATATAAACTTGATACTTTTAACTTTGGTGCACTACGCTAATTACAGTATTAACTAATACAGTTAGTCAAGATTATCTATCAATTAATTATAGTAGTTATCTATTACTTAATGTTGTGATTCGCCTACTGCATTTAACTTGGATGCTTTAGGTTTATGCAAGAATTTCTGTTCATGGGCAGAACACAATGTACAAGATCAATCTTGTGAAGATATTTACTTGTATTCATAGGCTATGAGATGTTCCGTGGTAGCCTTAAGCGTGGGAAGCTTTACCCTTGGGGGTTCAATGGCACCATAAGATCCTTGAGGGCAGAACACAATGTACACTGATGCATCACGACCAAGTTCTAGATCATATACACGCTGCCCTGCAGCATATTCCCCAAGAAGTTGGTAAGATCTTTCTGTTTGATCCATTGTAACACACATATCTTCACTACCTGGTCAAATTCAAGGAAAAAAAAGGAACAAATGTCATTTCTCAAAACCAAACGAACTGCATGGCATTTCAAGGTTAGAATGACTCACATGCAGCTAATTCTATCTGAGTCTGGTAGATAAAATCCAAAGCAGCTGAAATCTCTTTCTCAAACTTATGAAACGGCCCATTTGAGAACTCCATCTTTCTCAGCTTGCATAGACCCTCCCCCAACTCCATCATGGCTCCTCTATGGTTCTATTCAGCCCATGAACAGATTTTTTTAGACAAGAACTCAAAATTCAAGCAAATTCAAAGAGTAATTCTTGGGTAAGCAATAGATATTCCATTTAATATTAGACTTGTGTGAGATTGTGTGGCCCACATTACCAATGGACTAATCTCCAAAGAATACGTTTATGAAAAATGCTTGGTGCACATCACCTTGTCTCAAATCACCTCACACCAGTATGAGGTGGTAGAATCAGGATGTTGATGTGCAGAATTTTTTGTGTGGCCAACTGTAATCATATGATAGAAACTGTATAAATGTAAAGTGATGTGTGTGTAATGTATGTGATTAACATTACTCTACATTTATAACGTTAACTCTTCAATGGAGCGCCTAATTAAGAATTTCTAGCAAAACCGTACACACACACAAAAAAGCGAACTTACACACATATTAATATATAAAAACCTGGTTGAAGAGGTGATGAAAACCCACTGCACATTGCAGTATTCCATGAATCAGTGTTCTGGTGGGCTCTTCAGCGTTGTTCCAAAGAGCTTCAAGATAGTCATGGCATTTGTAGTACTCTCCGCCATTGAAGAGAGCCACTGCTTCATCGAAGTTGTGGTCTTCATCAGCATCCTCTCCATCTTCTTCTTCAGTGAAATACCTGTCAGAAACAGCCAAGAGCTTGTTGGAGTTGCTGCTTCTGCGGTTCAGGTGCAGCTTTGAACGTGTCAGTGGATTGAAAGATGGTGAAGTAAGAGTGATGGGGTTGTAGAGAGAAGGTAGAAGGAAATGAAGACAACGTTGCGATGAGATATGGAAAACAGTTCTGAGAGAAGGAAGAAGAGCCATAGATGATGAATGGAGAGAAAAGCTTTCTCTCCTTTAGACATATTCTCATTTACTTTTTGTGTGGTGGTGGTGGAAGCTCGTGGCAACCAAGAAAAGAGGAGTTCTTGCACTCTTGAGGATATATGTATGACACTTTACTTTGTTGGCTAGATTTTTTTTTTCTTCTAATTTTGGATTGTTAGATTTATCATATTGATTTGTATGAACAAATTTTTTTTATAAAACTAATAGTATCGTGTTTTGAGAGGAAAAAAATAAAATTTATATTAAGACTCATTAGTATTTCTCTATGGATTCACAAGTTAATTTTTTGTCTATAACATGATACTATTCTACTTTTAAAGAAAAAAAAAACTACCCAAAACTTGTTGTACTACCATTTATTAGATGAGGTATTTTTACAAATTGAGTAATGCTACTCAACGTTTCTCAAATACAAAAAAAAAAAAAAAAAGAATGAATGAAAGCATACATGTTGTGTTGGACATTAAACTAGCACAATTACATAAGAGGTATATTGACAATTTTTTCTATCCTGAATTTCAATGATCCTACAAGCTCTTGAGACACAATGAATTTCATTCTGGTAACTCCTTTTAAGTGTTGGTGCAAAGAATTAGATACTTATAAAGATACTTTAATATTAAAGTAGGTTAAGATTACAAGAGTAAAGAATAAGAGAAAAATTTTTATCATGATGTTATAGTGTCTTATCTATAAAAGAATGAGTATCGTAAATATTAAATTATAATAGAAGGTAAATTAAAATGATTATTTCAATTATAGGAAGAAGTTTTTTTGACACTTTTTTTATTTGGAATTGACTTTTTCTGTGTCACTTAATAAGAAGATTCATTTTATCCATTATATATGATCGTTGTCTTATTATTCTTAGACTTCATACAAACTCAAATTACAATAGATGGGATACAATTCAATTTATGTTTTGACTTATTTAAAGTTAAATTTTAATTTTACAAAGAATCCACTAGTGTTTCAAAACTTGATTTGCTTGTTCTATTGATTTTAACCATAACGGATTTGAATAAAATATGGTTGAAACAATTTTTAAAAGATTGATGACACACGTACAGTGAACCTCTTGTGTTGAACATTGAATCAGCTGTATAGGACATTGAATTTCCATCCATCCAATTCACCACCGACCTACCAAAGAAGTGTGTTTGTCTGTTTTGTTTTGTTTTGTTTTTCTTTTAAAGAAATTGAGTCTGCCATTAACATTGAAAGAAAGAATCTTCATTAATTAAAAAAACTCAGTTCAACCACTTCACTCGTGTCCTTGTTCTTGTCTGGCCCGCCCTCCAAGCCTTCTTAATTAATTGCCGTACCATAAGCATCTATGAACTGTTTTCAAGTTCATTACAATGTGACATTATCATTACTCAAAATAGACAGCTGACGACCTAAAGTAACATTAGCAAGCTAAACTGAAAGTAGTCCTTAACACTAATCACTTTTCTCACAAAACAAATCTTTATTTAAAGAGAAATGATTTATCCACCTATTCAATCCTCTTATTAATTCTTCTAATTATTAAATAAAGAAAGTATTGAATACTTTTTATATTTTTAAGATATTAAATATATTTATTTTTTTATTTAATACTTTTTTATTTAATATTAAAAAAATTATTAAGAGAATTAAGTAGGAAGATATAAAATTACTCTTATTTAAACTCTCTAATAATTTGGGTGTATAGATAACTACAATTATCATCATAAAGAGAGCAGGAGTTAATTGTTGGGATAAATTAATCATCAAGTGAGACAAGAAAGTGCAAATTTGAACTTGAAGAAACTATAGTGTTCATTTCCTTGTTGGGGGTTTATGAAGATCAAATAATATATTATGGCAACCAGAAACTGGTAACTGTAACATCAATATGAAATTCTTACACGGTACAACAGACTACTTTTTCCTAACCAACCATTGCGAGAGAATTTCATAAATGCTTTCGTAAAGAAAAAATTGTAACTCTCTACCGTTCAATGTGTGTCAATTCATTTTATGTCAACATTTGATTTGTTTAACTTTGACAACATTTTTAATGTTACAATTAAGATATTTAAAATTGAATAATATAGGATAAGAATTTTTCTTATTCCGGAAGCATCTAAAGATTTATCTATGACGTATTAAACGAACGCACGTGGGGATAGAACCAAAAGATATATCAGCAAAGATACAAGAAGATGATATTTTTATTTCCTGCAAAGGAAATTTTCATAAGAATTCTCATACCACATATGTCACATTATCCACCATTCCACCTATTACTCATACATAAAAAAGCGTTAGGCTTTGAAGTTCCAACAGAAAAAGATTTGAAACAAGTAGTCTCCTCAAGCTTCTACGTTATTATATATATATATATATATATACACAATGTACATACTATGGTCCTGAATAAGAGAATCTTATCCCCACCTAACAGCCAACAGGATTACCAAGAAGAAAGAAGAAACAAAAAGATTTTGAACAATAATAAAACAAGAAAATAGTAAAACACGTATGACAAGTGTAAAAGGCACAGCATCCCTTGTCACTAAATGAACAGTAACATTGATTTGTTAATCTCTTCATCAACCGAGCTAAAATTCTGTGAAGTAATAGATGTTGATAACGAGTGAGTTAAAAGAATTATCAAGTTAAAAGAATATCTTCTATTATCTGATGGAAAGAATATAACCAAAATCTTGTTCTCAGGCAAAAAATCTGGACCACTTGATCAAGAGCCATACATAAATTGCCTAAAGGCAGGCAATAAAGCAGTGCATGTTACCTACAAGGTTAATGGTGACCCACCAAGCACTGCTTCCCAAATCAATCCACCTCAGATAATTGAATGGGTAAACCCATAAAGACAATGCTTTATGGTCACTCAAGAGTTCAGGCAGACCTTCTTCCCTAAATGTCAAATGCAATGGACCCTCACTCATTCACCTTGCTATCTGGCTGATGTTTGATGTCAGATAGGACTTGCTTCCTTGTCTAATCTATTGAATCAATACCACCAAACTTATCAGGCGGCCACATGAAGGGAAAACTTACTTAGAAAATAAGGAAAAGAACGTGAGAAATGGTCTTGGATCTTGAGTTGGGAAACAATCCATCAGGAGCAAAAGTGATTCCAGCAATTTTTAGGTCTCTGAAATAGTAACCTCCTTCATTGCTCTGGAGTCCTATGGGGCTTCTGAATGAAGCATACAATATAGCTAACATTCCTCTTTCAGTCCAATACCCTGATTTGGGCTAGATGCATAAATAACTATAGGTAATTGAGTAATTGCAGTAACAGAGGTCAATAATTGGAAGAGCTTAAAATGTCTATATTAATATCAACATAAAATCCTATTTATATGTTATATATTGATATGAGCTTGTATAAATATAATAGCTCCAGTATCAATTGAATTTGAAGTGTGGCATCCAGCTTGTTCTACATTTAAATAATTCCCTCATGTATGTATAATACAAATTTTCAAGATTTAGCACATTAATATTTCAAAAGCAGCATGCTCTGAATTGAATAAATTGTACTTGATAGCAACTTTACAAACATGTAGAATCATATGCCTATTAAAAGTTGGTAGGAAAAAAAAAAACTTCTGTTGTTGCTACTTTTTTTCTTTTCTTTTCATTTTACTGTGCTATGTGCTAGCTCAAGCTACTGTTATCTTTAGCTTACGATCAAAAGGCATTGAAATTTGTTTCAATGATTGAATCTGTAGACAGAGATAGCTAATAACAGATGGCCATGATGCAACCAATGAAGAAGTATCGCATATAATTGGTTATTCCATCACTCTATCGACATAGATATCATAATCTATTCCGGATGTTCTATTTTTAAATTCAGAAATTTGTTCTTTATTTCGTATCAAGCGAGGAGACGTCGTTTTTAAAGTGTGTCTACATGTTAGATATATATCCGTGTTAGACACATAAAAATATGTGTATGATATATGTATTTTATTTATTTGAATGTGTTTGATTAAAAAGATTAAATTTTTAGACTTAGACACAACTCAGACACGTTTAAACACATTTAGGACACAGCTTAGACACAGTCAATTAATATTTTTTTTTTAAAATTAGTTTCTATGATTAATGTCTAATTAGTAAGCTCATAATTCACTTAAACCGAATCACATGATTGACGTCTCGAACCACTATTTTCATATATCAATATTTTAAGTTTTATCTTTTCACACACTATTATTTTCATCTGTTATTTCTACCTCTACTCATACCAGTCATTCACTTCGTCGTTACCGAAACTTGCTTCACACTACTACTTCTTATAGTTAATATTTTTAAATGCACATATACTTGTACATGATTAGTTTTATTAAAAAAAATTAGTATAGAAATTTTTTAAAAAATATTAATAAAAATTATGTTTCATATTTTTTTAAAATTTTTTTTTAAATAACAAATATTAATACATATAATATATATTAAAATATTATACATCTTTAATTTTATAAAAATAATATTAATAAATTATATATATATATGTTTTCCATTTCTTATAATTTTTGAAATTTAATATATTCTTGTATCTGTATTTGTATGCTTCATATTTTACTTATAATACATTGAAAAAGTATGTGAGGCAATTCATAGGTTAGGAATTTGTTTCATTGAAGAGGAAGGAAAAAAGGTAGGGTGAGAGAATTTATTATTATTATTATTATTAGTTTTTACAGCTTTATGATTGGTGACAGGACAAGTTAGTACTTAGTACACAGACCTGAACACAATCACGCATATATACCAGCATAAGGAATTTCATAGGCAATAGCTTCCTCATAGTTTAGTTTCATCCTCTCAGCATTTCCACTTACAAATATATTAAAATAACATCTCTCCAAAAAAAAAATGGAAAGTGCAACAGTGATGAAGACCTTTCATGGCAACCTGACTCCAAAGTCACTAACCCTGAGAGATAGAGATGCATCGTTCTCTTCTTATCTCCAACCACATCATCATCATACCATTGGATCTGCACGATGTAGAGGTCTTGATGATTCCACCTCTGAGCTTAGCATATTCGATGCACACAAGTACTTCAATGAAGTGACCAACAACAATGACAGCATCCAAAAAGTTACCACCATCAGCAGCAACAGTAGAGTTTCTCCTCTGGTTAATAATAATACTAATAACATGGACACGGAACGCATTATTCCAGAGAAGGGTAACACCACCACAGAGACCACAAGATACTCCTCTGCTTCATCCTCAGTTGATGGCTACGCCAACAAGATCAGAAACTACAGAGCAAGTTCTTTCCATGCTGCAACTCCAACAGCTTCTTCAGAAGCCAGTTGGAACAGCCAGGCTGGTTTGCTATCTCATCCTCCAGCAGGTGCAATCCCAGTTTCAATGATGAGAAACCCACCAAACCCCACTGATCTCAATAAGAAACTTAGAGCATCATTATACAAACCCATTTGGCTTTTAAGGAGAAAATGTCCATGCAGTGGGAAAAAATCAGTTGAAGTCAAAGAAAAAAAGATACCAGAACCCAAAACCAAGATTCCACCACCTCCATCACCACCACCAAAACCACAACCACCACTAAGAGATCATCATTCCATAAACCTCAAAAGACAAGACCATGAGAATATGAACACTACTGAGACCCTTAAGAATATTACTCCCATCACACACAACAACAGGGTTGTGGACAAGACAGCAACCTTTGTGTCCACCACCAAGTCTCAAAGGTTTCATTCTCAACGAGTTTTAGCCTCATCAGTGAGAGTACCCTTCACGGAAGGTTTCACTTTCCCTGTACTAAACCCACACTCATCAACTTCCACCACAAAACTCCAGGTCCTAAACGGTGTCGTAGGGGAAGAAGAAGAAGAAGATCCAGCACGTGATTCATTGGAAGTTTTTCAACCACCCAATAACGACGCCGTCGAATTACCCACCTCAGTTTCTCCGAAGACACGAGTCAACGTCATCGTTGATGATGACGCGGCGAGCGACGCGAGTTCCGATCTGTTCGAGATTGAGAGCTTCTCCACTACCGCCACGCAATCCACGTCCACGTACCCTATGACGACGTGTCGTCGAAGAGACTCCATAGACGAGGCTTCTTCCAATAGCAACAACAACAATAACGGTTTTTTCTTCGGTCGGGGGAGCATGGACGAGGTGTCCACGACGCCGCCGATAACGGAGTGCTACGAGCCCAGCGAGGCGAGCATCGAGTGGAGCGTGACAACCGCAGAAGGGTTCTACGACAGAGCCAGCGTTGCGGCGGAGGATGAAAGCAGCAGCGCGGTTCAGGGTCACGGCGGCGGCGGCGGTCCGGCTGAGAAGTGGAAGAGGAAGGGAGGAAATGGGTTGTTGGTAGGTTGTCGGTGCGAGAAGGCGGTGAGCGTTGGACCACAGCCGGTGAAATCGGAGGGACAAAGAGGGACCACTTTTTATTCGAGGCACGTGAGTGTGAGTAGCAGTAGTAGCAATAGTAGGACAGGGAGTAGTGTAAATAAGCCACCACTTGCGAGGTCTCATAACACAGCTCGCGTGTCTCTTGCTTTTGCGACATAGCCATTTGCATTTTGCTGTTGCCTCCATGGTTGCTATTGCTAATTAATGTGCATCATGATGTGTGGAAGGGTTTTGGTTGTGCTTGTTCTTTTGTTTTGTTTTGTTTTGTTTTTTTTGGTTAACTAAAATTTAGTGAGTTGTTGCCTTATCCCGGAGTTAGGACAAGCCTTAAGATTTAAGCGCTTTCGGATGTAATTACAAATAATTGCAGGAGGTTGTTGCTTGGAGACATTACATGTCCACTCTCCTGATCCATCTGTATCTCGTGAAGTAGCCATCAAAAATAATGCAGAGCCTCTCTTCGTTTTGTTTGTTTCTTCCGATTATGGTTTCGGCTTTCAATTATTGTGTAAATCTTGTTTTTCTGCTCTATGGTATGGTCATTTCTTTGATGGATATATCACAAGACAAGAGCCAACTCTGGGCTGCTTATATGTTGCATTAGTCCTCTTTTTTTTTTTTTTAATCTCTCTCTTTATCTTAACATCTGAGCTGCCAAATTCGAAATATTCTTATATGTATTTAGACTTATCATGTTATATTTATATATAAGAGATAAAAAATTAAAGAAAAGATGATGAACGGATTCTATTAAACTCATTTATTATAAAAATTATTTTTTTTAATTTTTTATCTCTTAAATATAAATGTGACGTAATAAATATACACTCAAAATAAAATATGTAATCAAATTCACACAACAAACCGCTAGAATTGGGCAGCGTAAGGGAGAAGTGAGCCGCCAAATATTCAAGCTTGCATGGCACCGTTGTAATAAAAAAAATATTCACACAATGGAATTTTAACCTAATTGAATATAAAAGAAGATTTAGATATAAATTCTTTTTCAAAAATGTATTATAAAGACCCAAAATACAACATCTGCCTAAAAAACTATTTACATATGAGTATGATTTATTATTTTCATATGCCCAAGCCAAACTAAAATAATTCTATTGTATATAAATATAAATAAAATATTATTTAAATATTATATTCTGAATATTCAAATAACATAATATATTCTTTTTCACACTTCTTGATTAACGCTCTTCATACAATTATCTCAAGTGTCCCCCCCCCCCCCCACATAAATGGTATAGGTCTCTGGCATATATAATGACAATATATAGAACGTGTGGGTCCTATTAATATTGGGTCTATATCTAATCAAAAAATATTTAATTTTATCTAACTTATTCACAAAATTATTTTATATATCACAAAAATACTATAATTATATAAAAAATAATTTAACATTTTTTCACATTAACATATAATATAAATATAATATATATATTCTGATGTACATAAAATATTTCTCTATACAAAATTACATGGGATTGGTTAGTATATTTGGATCCTAGCTACATGCAATATACAACATCGTGTAATTAATTACTGAAAAAACTTGTAAATTTTTTCTGCATATGTTTACGGTAAGAGTAATGTTATTTTACAAATATTTATACATAAATTATTTCACATTTATGAAATTTTTATCATTTAATTGTAATTAATCTTACTTCATTTTTTATACACTTACATTCTAATTTTACATCACTTAAATAAATATAAAAAATGTGAGACATTATTAATAAATATATAGGAAGCAATTTTCTTGTATATTTATAATATTATTCTTACACCTCATTTTTTATATTTTTATTCTATACCTTTTCTTTATAAGAAAAAAAAAAATCACTTTTTTATACTACTTTTTTAACACTTGATGAGAAGAATTTATTTTTTTCTTTTATCTCATTTTCATTTTTCCATAAAAAGAATAAAAATAATTATCTTATCACTTTTTTACACTACTTTTGACACTTGTTAATAAAGTATAAATTTACGATTAATCACATATATTAGTTGATTAATGACAATTGTGTGTATTAATTGATTAACAAAATACTTATTAATTAATTTATATATATGATTAACTATAAAATTTATATTTTTAATTATTAATTAATATAAAAAATAATATGAAAAAATTGAAGTTGTGAAAAGAAAGTGTAACACATAATGAAATGTATGTCTAACAATTTTTTTATTTTATAGTGTACTATCACTCAACAATTCTTATAGATATGCACACGGGAAAAAAATTAGCAAGACTTCTTGTGCCTTTCTAAGTGAATAATCAAGTGGATATCACGTTATTATTTTATTGCTTTAATTATTATTTGATTTGCTTTTGATTTGACTTAAGAAAGAGTGACTTTTCTAAAAGGAGAAAAGAAAAAAGTAAAGTCACTTTTCTTGATAGTAGTATGTCATCTCTGTCGATGGTTTAGGGTGTTAATGATAAAGAATATATGTTTAGTAAATATTTTGTAAGTGCATAAAATCAAAAATTAAATATAAAATCAAAAATTAAATTTAAGTGATAGAATTAAAGTATAAATATATAAAAATAAGATAGGTTATAATTATATATTAAAAGTTATATAAAAATATATGTGTGTAAATATGTGTATATAATATTATTATATTGATAAATTTAAAAATTACATTTTAGGCGATGAAAAATTAATATGGCTAAATTTGTAATGTTTAAAAATATATTACAAATGTTAAAGTTTATATTAAAAGATACTAGATTTAATTAAATTTTATTTTAAAATTTTATTTTAATGGTTTAAATAAGAAAAAATGTGTTCAAAATATTCTCTTTTGTAATAAGTGTTTACAGTACTTTTCACTTAATTTAATTTTTTAACATATATTATAAACACTTTTTGATCAAAGTTGCTTGTTTTTTATTTTCAATTCTAACGTGTGAAAAACAATGCCAAATATAAGATGAAATGAGTTAATTTTTACCATTCAACTTCACACACATATTTAAAGGTCACGATCGCTTAAAAAACTTATATTTTATACTTTAATCTTAATTATAGATGCATCTAATATTATAATTTGGATTTAACTTTAATGAATTGTTATTGTAATTTTTTTTACATAATTATCTAATCATACATTATTATGTTATTAAAAAATATTTAATTCTCACAATAATTATCTTAAAAATTACATATAATAATATGTGATCAATCAATAATATAAAAATATTTATATTAATAATACATTAAAATTAAACTCTTATAATTTACTCTTCTCACTCTTATGATAAATCATTCCACTTATTTAATATGTTCTCTCAATAAACGCGCAATAATGTCTTATGGGCAATACTAATAAACGCTCAAGCATATAAACAATCGAGGCTTTCTTTTTAATTTTTTTAATTTTAAAAATTTACACAGATCTCAAAATCTTCAAGTGATCTTAAAAAAAATAAAAATAAAAACTGCAACCTTTTTCTTAAAGTAATTATTGATAAACTAGGACTAGGATAGATCGACTTGATTGATAGTTATGTTTTGATATATTAGTTGATAAAAATTAGAGACATATAAAGACAGTAATAGAATTTGATTCTTATAAATACTTTTTATCCCAATTTTTTTTTATTCTCCCAACCCTTTCATAGGTTTCATTAAAGAATTATTTAAGAGTTTCACTAAAAAATTATTTAGGAGTTTCGAGAGTGTCCAGTAAACAGATTCATAGCCTTAAAAAAAAATGTTGCAGTCATGTTGACAATAGTTAAAAACCTATGACGTTTGGGAAGCATCTTCCTCGGTCACAATTCACAAAGCAAGGAAGTAGTTTAGGTTATTTCTTATCATTTATTAAAATGCTTCAACTTTCATTCACCATATGTCACATAGAACGTATTTGTTGACTCAGCCCTCCCTTTTTTCTCCCTTTCTCCGCTTCTCATTTTTTTTTCTTTTTTAAATTTTAAATGTTTCTCTCCTTTCTTCTCTCACTCTTGGTCTCTCACTCTTGGTCTCAGTCGTCCCTCTTCTCTTTCTTTCCCCAAAATTTTAATTTTCTTCTCCTTTTACCCATTCTCCCACATCCTTGAATGTGCCTCATCCGGGTCACCACACATAGCATTTTGCTGCTCTACCGTGTCAAGAGAACACTGTCATCTAGACCTGTGTTGTTGCCTCCTCTAACATAGCCTTTACGGTACCCTCTCTCATTCTCTCCGCCTTTGTGACTTTGCCCCTAGCTTGTACTATATAGAATCTTTTTGAAATTGTTATTTATTAATGTTATGACCCTTTTTTATTTCATGGGTTGAAATTTGATCTGTGATTAGATAGTGTGCTTCTTAGCTTTGAAATTGGCAAGAAATTCTCAAGAGTTGAATTTTTTGTATCATTTCTGATTCTAGAGTATGCTAGTTTGTGTTTGTGGTGGATATGAATTGAGTCAAGCATGGTTTGTAGTACTATTGACCTTGAATATTAATATGATTCATCAGAAAAAAAATGAAATATTTTTCTCCCTATTCAATATTTTGGCATGACATGATGTTCATTGACCAAAATAATGATATTTGGATAAATTTTAGAGGAGAATGTTCAAAAGAGAAAATCTAAGTAAGTATTACCAGGCCAGTGGATTGGTTAATTAAATTTGTATGTAATCAATTTTTTACCACATCCACCACTCAATTAACTATTTTAGTTGTTAATGTTGGTGATTTGATAAGTATTTTTACTTGAATTTCTTTATTTTTCTAGAAATCTCCAAATTTTAGAGTCAATTCCCTCTGTTTTAATAAATAAATTTGAAGAAATTTCTAGCTAGATGATGTCACAATCTTTTGTTATCAAGTATTGTTATTTGTCACTATCATGAAATGCCTTCCAGAATATACCTTGAATATATCACTACTAAAAATTTATTAATCAGCAACAAAAAATTTTGTCTCTAATTCATTAAATTTCGTCGCTATAATTATTAGTCATGGAATAATTTTGTCTCTAATTCATTAAATTTCGTCGCTATAATTATTAGCCACGGAATTTGTCACAGTAATATTTCAATCGCGTAATTCTTGGTGGCTAATTTCTTAGCGACGAAAAAATAATTTCGTCTCTAAATAGCGACGGATGTTTTCGTTACTAATTAATACAATTCTGTCACTAACATCTGTAACCAAAGTTGCTTAATTATTATAAAATTATTATTTTAGCTACTATTTTAGCTACGAAAAATATGTTGTGTCTAAAAAGTATGCTTATTAGCGATGAAAATAGTTCCGTCGCTGATGATTTAAATTTTTTAAATTTTTTTTAATTTTTAAACAGTCCAATTATACAATTTGAACTTGTATACAATACAACATTACAACAATCCAATCCAAAATAGAGGAACAAATTTTTAAATTTTAAAAATATCATTATCATATCATACTATAAAGCATTTCAAAAGATTAAAATAAAAATATAATTCAAAAGATTAATATAAAAATAAATTATGTTATACAAGTTCCTTATCAAAACAAATATAAAATCAATATATCAAACGTCAAGAGAAAAAATATCATAGTCATCCTTATTTATGTCATCCTCATCCCCATCACCAAGTGGATCATCCTCGTGACCACTGCCTGTAGCTTGTGAGCTACTAGTAGATGCGTTCAAGCGCTATAGAATTGTGTTGATTAAGTTTTCCTGTTCCACCACCTGCGTACTGAGACTTGCAACTAGACTCCTCATCGCTTCCATCTCCGACTGTGAATAACCTTCAGCAGATGCAGAAGAAGATGATGCATGAGAAGCAGCATCAGATCCCAAGCCAAAGATGTGTTTCTTGCTGCTAATGCCTCCAACAACATCCAAGTAGATGTTGTTGTCAGAGTTGATGTCAATAGTTTCCTCCCCCGGTGGCCGTTGTGAGTCCCTCTCACTGATACGTTTATGGTACTCATCCTAACAAATGTAATTGTTAATAAATATTTATGCTTGCAAATTGACTTAACCATATATTAAAAATTAATTGCAACATTTATACTTACAACAATATTTTTTGCTTTGGTGGATATCCACTTCCCATGCGTGTGTGAAATCGTGTGAATAGCTCCCAATGTCATGGATCTCTCTTCAATTGTTGTTTCTGGAAATATGTAAGGAAAATTAATATTATGTGAAGACAAATTTAATTAGCTTGAATCACAAATTTGATGGAAGTTGCTCACTAATTTCTTCTTATACGCTATTGCAGGAATTGAGTCTCCAGTATGTTTTGACAATCCCTCCTCAGATTTTTCTATTCTGAGTGTTCTTACTCTTCTTCTCTAACCATTTTGAATCTTGCCGCCATTGTCTCTCTAACTCTTCCCGTACATAAATTGGAATCCAATTGCCTTTATCCTGATTGTGACGAACCTTGCACAATGCATTCTTAAGCAATTCAGATTCTTTTATGGTCGAAGGATTTTTTGATACGTTTATGATCCTCAGGCAGCCACTTATTTTTTTTCTGCATTATTGAAAACCATTAATCATTCTATCACAATAATTTAAAATTTCAGTCCTATCAACATAGCAATAACTACAATTAGAAATACGTTACCCCAAACTCAATAAATCACATCTCTTTAACTCTGTCATCAACCTCACGATAAGATTTCCAAGCCCCTTCAAACTTATATTTCATAATGTTTGAGATTACATGAGGTGGTCCAACTTCAGGTTCAAACCTATAACAAAAAGAGTCATAAAGTGTGTATGTGTGTATAACAAATCAAAATACAGGAAATTAAAATGCACAAGTCACAAGTACTTACGTCATTCCTGGTCCAGGCCTAATCCATATAAGGCCATCTGGATCTATAGTCCTCGGGCGTGGAACTTGTGGCAAAACAGAGGATGATGCATGGGGATCTGAAGAAGAGCTAGCTGCAATAACTGACGTGCGGGGATGTGGAGATCGGGCAGATGAAGTAGATGTAAGAGGAAGTGGAGCTAGGGTAGGTGTGCTAGATGTAGGAGGATGTGGAGGTGGGGTAGGTAAGCTAGATATGGGAGGATGTGGAGGTGAGGCAGGTAAGTCAGATGTGGGAGGATGTGGAGGTGGGACAAGTAAGCTAGATGCCTGAGAGGTACCTCGACCTCTACCTCTACCTCTACCTCTACCTGTATAGTTATCTGCCTTCTATATATATATGGTAAAGAAATATTACAATTAATTTTGTTTAAAGTTACTAAGAAAATCAGCACATGTGTTAAAGCAACTAAATTTAAAGAGGTTCACATGCATGCATCAAAATAAGCTAAAGAAATTCACAAACAAGCATAATGATACAAACTAAGATACATAAATAAGCTAATCAAAAAATGTTTCTTCTTATTCTTCTTCTTCTTCTTCTTCTTCTTCTTCTTCTTCTTCTTCTTCTTCTTCTTCTTCTTCTTCTTCTTCTCCTCCTCCTCCTCTTCTTCTTCTTCTTCTTCTTCTTCTTCTTCTTCTTCTTCTTCTTCTTCTTCTTCTTCTTCTTCTTCTTCCTCCTCCTCCTCCTCCTCCTCCTCCTCCTCCTCCTCTGTTATAAGTTCTACATCTTCATGTGCTTCTTCTAAATCAGCTTGATTTAAACACTCTCTTTCAATTTCCTCTGTTGGACCAGTTTTATCAATAAGACTTTGTTGAAGATCATCATTTGAAACTATCATAAGCATTATAGGGACTTTAATTTCTTGGTACGAATCATCAGCTTCAGGCTTCTTAGTTTCTGACGCTTGAATTATACTCTGTGCCTTAGTTTTCATCAGACATAACCACCCTTGTTGGCCTTCAGGATACTTTGTATAGTATACTTGCTTTGCTTGTTATGCCAATATAAAAGGATAATAATTTTTATATCTCCTAGACTCTCTAACTTCAACAATCCCATAATTTTTATCTATCTTTGTCCTTTGATTGAGAGTAGGATCAAACAAGTCACATTGGAATAATACTAACTTTTTGGTGGGCCGTCTAGTATACTCCAATTCAACAATATCAGTTAGCACCCCATAGTAATCATTCTCCATCATCTCATAGCCACTACCTCTAACACATACAACATAATTTGTCGTACTCATCCCATGACTTTGAGACCTTGTGTTGAATTCATAACCATTTACAAAATATGTTATAAATTTGTTGACTTTTCTAAGTAGTCCCCATGCCAAACTCCTCAAAAGATGGTCTTCAATCATGTTACTTGAATCGAGAACCTATATTGTGAAATTGTTTGTTAGTTTAACTTAACAAGTGATATTATAAATAATTAAAAGAAGTTAACATACATGTTCTTTAAACCATGCGAGGAACGATATGGAAATTTGTTTGTCTACTTCAGAGTCATTTATGTCAAGGACAAGTTCTCGTAACATATACAAATCATAGATCACGTAAGATTTGTATTAATTGTTACAAGATATGAGTAATTAGCATATGCTCGATAACTTACTCTAAAAAAGACTCCACCTTAGGACAATGTAAAAGAACATATAATTTGGCAGCTTTCATTTCCTTTTCATCTAAGGTAGTACAGTTGCGTTTTCCAGCAGGGCGTCCTGGATAATTAAAAATAGACAATAATGGATTTGTTGAACTTCCATCACCTCCATCGTCATTATATGGCAATCTTGTTCTCCTAGAAGGAATTTCCAGAGGATAATAATAAGATGCGAAGGTAGAAGTTTCCTCTACTAGATAAGCTTCACAAATGGAGCCTTCGACTTTAGACTGGTTTGTGACCTTATTTTTTAAGGTACGTATAAACCTAATAATTGAAAATTGAGTTAATTAGTTAAAAATTTCCTGTATACTCTTATGAGAATTTTATTTAAAAGAATGAGATAAGTGATTTCACCTTTCAAAAGGGATACATCCATCTATATTGAACAGGACCACCAACTCTTGCTTCGTATGGCAAATGGATTGGAAGGTGCTCCATGGAGTCAAAGAAGCTTAGAGGAAATATTTGCTCCAATTTGCACATAATAATTGGAATGTTCTGCTCCATCTCATGCAATTTAGTCTCTCTTAACAATGACGAAGTCAATTCTATGAATAATTTGTTGAATTCAGTAAGAGTATTCCAAATGGACTTCGACAAAGCCTTGAATGCGATCGGGAGTAAACGCTATATGAATATATGGCAGTCATGACTTTTCATACCGAATAACTTTGCTTCCCTCATGTCAATACACCTACCCAAACTGGAAGCATACCCGTCTGGTAGCTTTAGTTGTTTAACCCATTCACAAACACCTAACCTTTGTTGCTTAGTTAATGTGTATTGTGCTTTCAGTTTCCTTAGTTTTCCACCTCCAACATCCTGCAACTTTAGATCCTTTCGTCTACAATATTCTATTAAATCCATCCTAGTTTTGAAAGTGTCTTTTGTCTTGCCCTTGGTATCCATAACTGTGTAAAAAATATTGATAAACACATTTCTCTCAATGTCCATGACATCTAGATTATGAGGGAGAAGGTTTGCTTTCCAATATGGCAAGTCCCAAAATATGTTGTGTTTGGTCTAGTTGTGAGTAACCCCATACCCAATCGGTTGTTCTCCTGCAGATTCAACAATGCTAGGAATATGTCTCACCCTTTCCCACACTTCCTCACCAGTCAGCCTAGGCGGGGGTACTCCAGTCTCAACACATCTCTTCTTAAATGCATTCTTATTCCTTCTATAGGCATGATCAATTGGCAAGAACTGTCAGTGACAATCAAAGAATGAAGTTGTGCGACTATGTTGAAGTGTGAATGCTTTTGATCTCTCCATACAAATCGAGCAAGCTAGTTTTCCCATTGTCATCCATCCAGATAACATCTCATATGCAAGAAAGTCATTAATCGTCCACATCAAAGCTGCCTTCATGATAAAGTTCTATTTAAGTGACATATCATATGTCAGAACACCTTCATTCCATAACTTTTTAAGATCTTCTATTAATGGTTGCAAGTACACATCAATTCTACTTTTAGGATTCGTAGGGCCAGGAATTATGGCACTCAAAAACAAAAATTCTCTCTGCATGCACATTTCAGGAGGAAGATTGTACGGGGTAACTATTACCGGCCAACAAGAATAAGTCATACCAGTTTTATCAAATGGAGCAAACTCATCCACATACAACCCTAATCTCACATTTCGAGGATCTTCTGCAAATTATGTATATATTTCATCAAAACATCTCCAAGCTTCTCCATCATGAGGATAAGACAAGGAACCTGAATCCCTCCGACTCTCATGATGCTATCTCATTAAAATTGTCGTTTGTATTGAGGAATAAAGCCTTTGCAACCTTGGGACAAGTGGGAAATACCACATTTTTTTCAAAGGAGTTTCTTTAACCTTACCGTTTCTAGTGATTCTTTTATATCGCTCCTGACCACAAAATTTATAACTTTCTAGATTCTTTTCAGGAGGATAGTAAATCACGCATCCATTTGGGCAGCAATCAATCTTAACACGACCTAGTCCTAGTCGTTCTACTGATTTCTTTGCACGATACAAGTTTTTGGGCATTCGATTATCTTTTGGCAATGTATTCCCCCTGAAATCCACCCATCGATTAAAGCAATTCCCAGAGTTATTGAAGTCAGACTTGATACTTAAAGCTTCTACTATAGCTGACAATTCAGAGTAACTTTCACAACCATCATACAATGGAGCTTTTGCAGCTGTCAGCATATCAAAAAAAAATTTGGCTTTTGGGTTAGGATCTTCACTCATTTGTTCAACATAACCAAATCCTTATTGCTCAAATTGAAGGTCCAACAGCATCCATTACCATATGCTCAAACCTATTGAAGTCTTCCCTCAACCCATTACCTCCATAGTATGAACCATCAAAAACTACAGTAGGAATTGGAGGCATTGATTCTCCATGGTTCGTCCAGTAGTAGTAGTTACTCATAAACCCTTTACTACATAGATGCACCTTGACGTTGTCAACTTCTTGGTACTGCCTACATTTACATTTTTTACAAGGACACCTTAACTTCCCTTCTAGCCTATATTGATCTTGGATACAAGCAAATTCAACAAACTCAAAAACCCCTTCTATAAATTCATTTGTAATATGCTTATCGACCTATCCTTTTATCCATCCACTTGCAATGTTCAGGAATTTCCATTTTAGAAGTATAAAAAATCTTATCAAACAACATCAAGTAACCAAATTAGAAGTACAATCTAAGAAACACATATGTATATTCATAAAGATATAACTTTAAAAAAAATGCATGCATTAGTAGCTATATGTATATTCATAATCGACTCAAAATGCAAAGGAATTAAGAATAAGCAACTTTATATACAAGTCAAAGTAGTAGCAAAAGCATTACAAATTGATAAATAACCAAATTGAATCATATTATTAATTAATAAATAATTATTAGCTATATCTGGTTTATATAAAATTTTTATCAACTAAGGTATAAGAAATAAATAATATTCAAATCTTATTGTGATTAGACGTCATTCCTTCTATGTCAGAGATAGTGCTTTCATAAGCATTACAAAGTCAATCACTTGCAAGTTTTTTTTTTGGTAATTATATTTTTTTCCTATTCATTGTATAATGGAAACTAGAAAGCATCCCTCTACTATACGATCAGGAAAAGAAAGAGATTAAGAAAGAAGAGGGAAAGAATTTGAGGGTCCAAATCTTAAACACAAGAAAATGACTTTCTTTTTATGTACTTTTAATACAAGTGGATGTGTCTAATAGTAATCGGCTTTGTGACTTTTTGCAATGACAAATTATATTTGTACATAAAAAAATTACATTATGTTTATATGTTAATTATTTAAAAAATAAATATAGAAAGTGTGTATGTTAAAAATATATTTTTAACCATAGTTTTTTGTTGGTATTTAGCTTGTAGTTTTCTTAAAATTATCTAGATTGCTCTAAATTTCTTCATGTCGTGTTTCAAGTGGTGTGGGATGAACCAGATTTACTCCAAAACGTTAAGTGTGTAAACCCTTGGTTAGTTGAACTAGTCTCAAACATCCCCACCTTCCATCTCTCTCCATTCTCACCCCCAAGAAAGAAACCTCGGTTTCTATTGAACCTATATTTTCACCTTATCAACCAACTTCCAATGCCATCATTTTCCAACAATCTTCTCAGTCATACTAACTCCCTATGTAACATTTGGAGTGATAATAGTTCTGCAAGCATACAGGGAGCCAATGAAGTGAAATCATCTCATATCTTGTTGTTTGGATAACTTATTTATGCTTAACAGCAGAGTTCTAACAGTTTC
Source organism: Ormosia semicastrata (assembly GCA_029884595.1). NCBI lineage: Eukaryota > Viridiplantae > Streptophyta > Magnoliopsida > Fabales > Fabaceae > Ormosia > Ormosia semicastrata. The sequence goes on along the minus strand of JAQQTO010000036.1, from coordinate 4,478,779 downwards.
TCTGCTAGTACAAATGGGAATAATAGTTCATCTAAAGGGACTTTGTAGAAGACATCAAATGCTTCTGATTTATTTTAAACACCCTTCTTTCACATTGACATGAATTATTACCCTTTTTTTAGTAGAAAGTGACATGAATTACTCAACAACTATTTAACTTATTAACAACTATTTAACTTTTTTCCACCCAGAAGTTAAAAAAAAAGTATCAGGCTTACTACAAATAGATAACCAAGTGAGTTGAACATCTTGTAGTGGCTTAGGAAAAAAAGGAAGGAAGGGGTAGAAAGAAACTATTTCCAACCTAAGATAGTAAAATATATATATACATATAAGAGATCCTGTGCTCGAAACAACTAACTATTTTTCATGAAAACTTAAAAGTTTAACATTGACCTGGATAGTAAATTGGAATCCATCTCTTAACTATTATCAAATAACACAACAAGTAATTAAGTGGCTTTCAATTAAATATGCACCTTGCAATTATCATAAACAAATGGAATTGTCGCAACCGGGATCGCGACGGGACGACCGAAAAAATATAAAAATCAATGGAGTCGCCACCAATGTTTATTTAAATTGGGAAAACATTAGAAAAACCATTTAATTAGGAAAACTGGTCTTTTGAAAATGAGTTTGAGTCCGGGAGTCAATTACAGATAGGGAAGGTGTTAGCACCTATCTTTAGTTCCAAGAACGGTACCTTATGTTAGTTGTGCAAAATTTAATAATCTCAAATATATTTATTTTTACCCCTTTAAACAAAAGACTTTGTAATTATTTTTTATTTTTCTCATTTTTTGGAAAGAAATAAAAGAAACAACCAAATCATGAAAATTTATTTTTTGGCTTGACAGAATAGAGATTCTGCTCCTACGTATCCTCGGGTGCAATGAGGAACTCAAAGTCACGTAGTTCTTTATAAAATAAGTGTGGGTTGGTTGATTTTATTTAAAAGATTTTATTTGAAAGTGAATCCATTCTTGCACAGGATTCAAGTTAGCACTAGGCTACTCAACAAACCCTTATGATCCAAATGACATTGAAGGTAGTATTCACTACTCAATCATCATCATTGGTCATTGCATGGATCAAAAGATTTTATTTTTTTCTTTTTCCCTTCTCTCTTTTTTTTTTTTTACCAAACAGTGTATCATTTTTGCCTTAATATGAAATGGACAGCAGCCCACGTGAATCAAATTCAAACTCAATAGGCAGTCAACAATTCAATTCGAGAGGAAAGAGAGCTTGAAAACTTGGGTAACAATATCGAGCACATACGAGAGGACGTTTGGGGAGGGGTTTGGACCACGAGATTCGACGGTCGAGCGCGGAGAGGATCCGGAAATTCGACGGTCGAGTGTGGAGATTGAGTGATTCGTGGCCGGGCCTTGAAAGGGGTGATTCTGTTTGGGAGTTCGACGGTCGGTTGGGGGTAAGGATGGGATGGATTCGACGGTCGGTTGGAAAGGGGTGATTCTTTGGGAGTTCGACGGTCGGTTGGGGGTAAGGATGGGATAGCTTCGACGGTCGGATGGGACGAAGTTTGGTTGATGGTGTGAGGGTTTGGATGGGTTGTCGGTGAGGGGAGTGGAGCTCACGATTCGACGGTCGGTTCGGTAGTGTTTGGAGAGGTTATGGAAACCGCTTGGGTGATGGGGATTATGGAGGCTTTGAAGATAGTGAGTATTTTGGAGGTGAAAGGGAAGTGGTCGGATTTTGGGGTTCGACGGTCGGGTATAAGTTGGTTTTTTGAGGTGATTTCGCGTAATGGGTGGTTGAAGGATGGTGGTGTGGGTTCACAGTAATAGTGAGAGGGGATGGTGAAGGTTGGTATATGGGGATTCGACGGTCGGTGAGGGTATGATGGTTGTTGGTCCGACGGTCGAATGAAGTGAAGGTGGGCTTTGTGAGGGGGTTGAGGGTCACAATGGTGTGGTTCGACGGTCGAATGGGGTGAAGGTCGGTGATGTAGTTCGACGGTCGGTAGAGGAATGATGGTATTTTGTGGAGTGGTTCGACGGTCGGTGCAGAGGGATTCGGGGTAGTTCGACGGTCGGTTAAAGGTATGAAGGATCCCGTGCTTGGGTTCGACGGTCGGGAAAGGGATTCAGGGGTAGTTCGACGGTCGGTTAGAGGTATGATGGATCCCGTGCTTGGGTTCGACGGTCGGAAAAGGGATTCAGGGGTTCTTTGGATTTCGACGGTCGAATGGGGAATGATGGTGTTTTGTGAAGTTATTGAAGGTGGTGGTTACTGTTTTCTGGAGGTGAAGATGGATTCTTTGGTGGTTTGAGAAATGTGATGCAGAAGGGGAAGAGTGCCAGTGTGAGTATGGTGCTCGTGGCTAAGAAAGAAAAAAAATGGGCAACATAATTAACCAGCCAGTATCCAAGCATGCATTTGAACATTACATTTTTACTCACAACAGTGCAAGGATAGTGATGAAAAAAGGCATACCTCTTTTGTGCTACCAGTAACACTCAACTCAAAAGAATCGAAATCCCTTTCGTTCCCAAGCACCTCCCCAGTATTCTTGCTTTTCCTTTTTTTCAGCTACCACCAGAGATTAACTCAACATCATCAATCTTCTTTCCTTGGCTGAAGATGGGATGATTTGGGAAGGTAAAAGATGGTGGTCGTGAAGATGGAGATGGTTCACGTTTTCTTCTTCTTGGAGGCTTTGAAGATGAGATGAAGGATGACAAAGACGATGGTCTTCGTGGAGAATGGGTGAAGGTGCTGTTTTTGGTGATGAGGGTGGTCAAAAATGGAATGTGTTCTTCTGGTTCTTGAAGGTGAAAAAATGTGTGAAAAAGATCAGGATCCCTATTTTCTGATGCTCTTTCCTTTTAAATACCTCCACTCTTTCATCATTTCTCCCCTGACATTTCCTTCTTTTTTTTTCCTTTGCGTGAGCCTCCTACGTTGAGCCCCCCATCCTCCTTTATCAGAACCTTTTCTTTCTTTTTCCTTTGCTGCCTCAATGCATTTAATGCATTCTCCTTTACGTGTGCAGGCATGCAATGCCCCCTTTTTTTTTTCAAATTTTCTTTTTTAAAATATTGTAATTAAGTATAAAAATTTTATGGACAAAATTGGGTATCAATAATTTCCCCCTTTGCTTTACATTTAACATAAATGGGAAGCAAAGGAATTGATTTAATTTTGTCCATGAAAATTTTCACTTCTTTTTTTCTTTTCTTTTCTTTTTTTTTTTTTTAAAAGGAAAGCGTATTGACGCAAAAAGAATGGACATTAAATGAGGTAGAAAAATTGCGGAGTCAGGTATCCACTGAAGCTTGACAGAAAAGAAAAAGGTGACGGGCCCAAGGTCCCTGCTTGCTTTGGAAGCGATGGGTACGAGGACCCAAAAAGAAAGACAACGGGTGCGGGGACCCGAAAACTTAACGAGACAATGGGTGCGGGGACCCGAAACTAAAAGCAAATGGGTGCGGGGACCGGAAACTAAAAGACAATGGGTGCGGGGACCGAAACTAAAAGACAAATGGGTACGGGGACCGGAAATCGAAAGACAACGGGTGACACGGGGACCCGAAAACTAAAAGACAATGGGTGAGGGACCCTAAACTAAAAGCAAAGACAACGCACGGGGGGACCCGAAAACTTAATGCACAATGGGTGCGGGGACCCGTAAACTAAAAGCAAATGGGTGCGGGGACCCGAAAACTAAAAGACAATGGGTGCGGGGACCGAAACTAAAAGACAAATGGGTACGGGGACCGGAAACTTAACGAGACAATGGGTGCGGGGACCCGAAACTAAAAGCAAACGGGTGCGGGGACCCTAAACTAAAAGACAACAATGGGTACGGGGACCGGAAACTAAAGACAACGGGTACGGGGACCCGAAACTAAAAGACAATGGGTGCGGGGACCCTAAACTAAAGACAACGGCACGGGACCCGTGAACCCGAGAAAAGACAATGGGTACGGGGACCCGAAACTTAACAGAGACAATGGGTGCGGGGACCCGAAACTAAAAGCAAACGGGTGCGGGGACCCGGAAACTAAAAGACAACGGGTACGGGGACCCAGAAACTGAAAGACAATGGGTACGGGGACCCAGAAACTTAACAGACAATGGGTGCGGGGACCCAGAAACTAAAAGCAAACGGGTGCGGGGACCCGGAAACTAAAAGACAACGGGTACGGGGACCCAGAAACTAAAAGACAATGGGTGCGGGGACCCGGAAACTAAAAGACAACGGGTACGGGGACCCAGAAACTAAAAGCAAAGGTTTTGTGAATGCATGTGATGTCAGAGATGGTGCATGATGCAATGGATGATGATGCAATGGATGTGATGCCTGAGGACAATGCATGTGATGCTAGAAATGATGCATGATGCAATGAATGATGATGCAATGGATGTGATGCCTGAGGACAATGCATGTGATGCTAGAAATGATGCATGATGCAATGAATGCCCTACTGTAGGGATTCTCATGAGCAAACTGAGTTAGCAAATCTTGTTTTTTGCTTTTTTTTGGTTTTTTTTTTTTTTTTTTTTTTTTTTTTTTATCAGAGCTTTGGTTCCGCAACCCTTAAGGACTTTTTCCCACAGCAGGATCGCAATTGAACAGCAAAATTGATTGGCCTTATGATTTGCTTGATAAATCTTACTTTTCTCATCAACTCTTGTTAGGATTTCATTGCGTTTCCCATGACCTTCGAGATTGTTAAAGCAAATCTAAATGCTTTTATCATATTGTCACATGTTTCACATCTCAATATAAAACTATCATAAAAATGCATATTAAATCAACAATGGGTTGCAACAAAAAGGATTATCATTATGGACAAGAAAAGTACAAGAAAGGTAGTACAAATGGGACTCGAATTGAAAAGGTTTACAAAAGAAATGTTGGAGTGGAATCTTCCAACTCTTCCAGTGATGCTCTCTTGGATGATCAGTGCTAATTTCTCATGTACGCGACCTTGAACATCCCCTTGTCTGTTTCTAGGAATATGATTTGACCCGGCTTTTACATATTGGGAGTGTCTCCCGATAAGACTTCATATATTCAAACTGCCCTGCTCGGCCCAGATACTCTCAAACTGCCCCGGTTGTGACTTGAGTATGTTCACTTCTTCGGATGTGTCAAGTACCATTTTTAACCCTAACTTTTGCCTAGGTCGCTCTTCCGAGTTTTCAACCTAGCGGGTCGCTCTAACTTTTGCCCAGGTCGCCTTTTCAGGTTTTCAGCCTAGCGAGCCATTTTTCTCTTTTTTTTTTTTTTTTTTTTTTAAGCATAGTACATTTTGATTGCATCTCAATTCACGGAAGTGGTAGATCTTCGCCATCCATGTTTGTGAGAATCAAAGCTCCTCCCGAGAAGGCCTTTTTACGACATAAGGTCCATCATAGTTTGAGTCCATTTTCCTCGAAAATCCTTTTGAATGGGAAGGATCTTTTTGAGTACTAAATCTCCTTCTTGAAAGCGTCGAGGACGCACCTTTTTCGCATAGGCCTTCATCATTCTCTTCTCGTAAAGCCGACCATGACATAGTGCGGTTAATCTCTTTCCTTCAATGAGGTTCAACCGATCAAGTCGAGTCCGGACCCATTCGGCTTCTTCTAGTCCTCGCCTCCATCGGCACCCTTAATGATGGGATTTCCACTTCAATAGGAGTACCGCTTCCATTCCATAAACCAAAGAGAAAGGAGTTGCCCCGGTTGAAGTACGAATCGACGTGCGATAACCATGCAAGTGCAAATGGTAGCATTTCGTGCCAGTCTTTGTATGTTACAACCATCTTCTGGACGATCTTCTTGATATTCTTGTTTGCTGCCTCAACTGCCCCATTCATCTTAGGGCGGTAAGGTGAGGAATTGTGGTGCTCAATTTTAAAATTCTCACACATCTCTTTCATCATCTTATTATTCGATTGGTGGCATTATCTCGTAATAATCTTGCACGCAAGCCATAACGACAAATCAACTCCTTTTTGACAAACCTGACCACTACATTCCTAGTGACATTGGTATAAGAAGCAGCTTCGACCCATTTAGTGAAGTAATCAATTGCAACGAGAATGAAGCGATGTCCATTTGAGGCCTTTGGTTCAATGGGTCCTATGACATCCATTCCCCACATCGAGAACGGCCAGGGTGCGTTAAAACATTCAAAGGTGCTTGGTGGCATGTGAATCCTATCGCATATGTCTGGCATTTATGACATTTTTTCACATAGTTGAAGCAATCGGTCTCCATTGTCGACCAATAGTACCCCGCCCTTAGTATTTTCCTTGCCATTGTATGCCCATTTGCATGAGTTCCAAAAGAACCTTCATGAACATCTTTGATGATCTTCTCTGCCTCCGTCGCATCAACGCATCTTAGCAGCACCATATCATGGTTCCTTTTGTAAAGTACTTCCTTATTTAGAAAGAAACCCATTGCGAGTCTTCTGAGGGTCCTTTTATCATTTTCTGAAGCATGTGGAGGGTACTCTTTGCTCTTGATGAAGTATTTGATGTCATGATACCACGGTTTCCCATCTGGTTCCACTTCTATCATCTGACAATATGCCGGTTGGTCTCGACTTTCCATTTTTATAAGCGGCAAGTCCCTATCCTGACTTACTTTGAACATTGACGACAATGTGGCTAGGGCATCAGCCAACTGATTATCTTCTCGAGGGATATGCCGGAATGTAACTTCGTCAAGTTGTTCAATCAACTCCTTGATGTGGGCATGATAGGGAATTAATTTGGCATCTCGAGTTTCCCATTCTCCCTTTAGCTGATGGATGACCAAGGCAGAGTCCCCATATACCTCAAGAACTTTTGCCTTTGAGTCTACTGCTGCTTGGATTCCCATGGCACACGCTTCATACTCAGCTATGTTGTTTGTACAGTCGAAGCACAACCGAGCAGTGATTGGGATGAAATTATTTTCAGGGGAAATCAGTATGGCCCCAACTCCATGCCCCAAGTGAATTGGAAGCTCCATCGAACAACAAAGTCCATTTTTCTTTTTCCGAGGGTTTTCTTCTCTCGAACAAAGCCATTACATCTTCATCAGGGAACTCACACTGCATAGACCCATAATCTTCCACTGGTTGACTAGCCAAGAAATCTGCCAGAGCACTGCCTTTGACTGCTTTTTGCGTGACATAGACAATGTCATATTCTGATAGCAAAACTTGCCAGCGTGCAATCCTCCCATGAGGCGGGTTTTTCAAAGATGTACTTGATCGGGTCCATTTTGGACACTAACCAAGTAGTGCAACACAACATGTACTGCCTTAACCGGTGGGCTGCCCATGCCAAGGCGCAAAGATGTTCGTTCCAACAATGAGTATTTTGCCTCATAGTTAGTAAACTTCTTACTCAAGTAATAGATGGCCTGCTCTTTTCTGCCAGTTTCATCGTGTTGTCCCAAAGACACAACCCATGGATTCATCCAACACAGTCAAGTACATGATGAGTGGCCTTCCTGGCACTGGAGGTACCAAAACTGGGGGTTCTTGCAAATACTGCTTGATCTTCTCAAATGCCACCTGACAATCCTCATTCCACTCTACTGTCTGGTTTTTACGTAACAACTTGAAGATTGGCTCACATGTTGCTGTCAATTGGGATATAAACCTAGCAATATAGTTCAGCCTTCCCAAAAACCCACGAACTTCTTTTTCGGTCGAGGAGCTGGCATCTCTATGATTGCTCGAACTTTGTCTGGATCAACTTCTATCCCTTTCTCACTAACCACAAACCCTAAGAGCTTGCCGATTTTACCCCGAAAGTGCACTTAGTAGGATTCAGTCGAGCCTGAACTTTCTCAATCGTCCAAAGAGCTTTTGCAAATCGGTTAAGTGATCTTCTTCTCGTTTTTGACTTTGCAATCATGTCATCCACGTAAACTTCTATTTCTTTGTGCATCATGTCGTGGAACAATGCCACCATCGCCCTTTGATAAGTTGCTCCGGCATTCTTCAATCCAAATGGCATCACCTTATAGCAAAAGGTTCCCCACAAAGTGATGAATGTGGTCTTCTCCATATCTTCAGGCGCCATCTTGATTTGGTTATATCCCGAGAAACCATCCATGAAGGAGAAAAATGCATGTTGAGCAGTGTTGTCCACCAAAACGTCAATGTGAGGTAGAGGGAAGTTGTCTTTAGGGCTGGCCCTATTCAAATCTCTATAGTCAACGCACATTCGCACCTTCCCATCTTTCTTTGGGACAGGGACGATGTTAGCAACCCATTGAGGGTATTTTGCAACCGCGAGGAAACCTGCATCAAACTGCTTTTTAACCTCTTCTCTAATTTTTAGTGACATCTCTGGCTTCATTCGTCTCAACTTTTGCTTGACCGGAGGACATTCTGATTTTAAAGGCAATTTGTGCTCAACTATGCTAGTATCTAGGCCAGGCATATCTTGGTACGACCAGGCGAAAACATCGTAATAATCAGATAAGAGCTTAACCAACTTGTTTCGCTCATTTTCTTTCATGGTAGTGCCAATTTTAACTTCTTTTTTATCATCCTCGGTCCCCAAATTAATCAGTTCAGTTGGCTCTTCGTGGGGTTGAATTTCCTTGGCCTCTTGTTCCATTAATCTCATTAGCTCAGGAGAGGGTTCCCAATTGTCATCATTATCCTCATCAACATGATTAACGGGGTGGTCAAAATCGTATAATGGGGTCATAGCACTGTCATTTTCAAGAGAGTCACTTTCAGATCTGCATTTATTGGTGTTAAAAAAAGGGTAATGAATAAAGGTTAATGAAATGGTCAAGCAAAAAGTTAAAAAGAAGAAAAAGGAAATAGCAAGATAATCTGAAAATGCATTTATTGATAGTAAATATTGAAATGGAAACATGTGAGCCCGCTTTCACAACACATTATCCTAAAGCCTTGGGCAGAGCTAAAGGATTAGCATTACAAAATTACTTTGAATCAATTTCATAAGTCATGGGAAAATCAACGCTCTCCCAATTGTTGAGTTCTGCATCTGGGGAGCAAGGGTACACCAAGTTGACACAATGATTGATGGGTAGATCGTCCTCGATGGCGGTCACTTGGTTCAAAACACTAATCCCGCACTTCCGGAAGTTTCGTCGGATGTCACGATGGGGATCCTCTCAGCTTTAGGCTCCCGATTTTCCAACCTAGCCAACCTCCTCTCCTTTTCTCTTCTAGGACCCTTCTTCTCATGCTTTGGTGGGTTTATACCCTAACCCAAATCTGTCTTTGTTTTCGCAGGTGCCCGAACTTCACGATGCCTTGTCCATTCATTCCTAGTCCTCTTCCATATTGATATCCTTTTCCAAGCATTACCTTGGCCATCATCATGGATGTATTAGATGGTGAGGCTTCAGACCTTGAGCTCCTTCTTCCACATAGGTGGCATTGACAATCTCTAGTGCTTGGAACGCGGTTTCAAGAGCTTCTTCTGCAGCCGATATAAGGAGTGTCCAATGGCTTGCTCACCAAGAAGTCCTCTTCGCCAAAGACAAGTAATCATCTTATTATCAACTATGAATTTTACTTTTTGGTGCAAGGTAGAAGGAACAACTCCAAATGAATGAATCCATGGTCGTCCTAAAAGACAACGTAGGATGGCGTAATGTCCATCACTTGGAAGAGTATATTGAAAGTGCAGGGACCAATCTGAACCGGTATTTCAATCTCCCCCCATGACTTCTCTTCCGGTGCCATCGAATGCCCTTACTATCATCGTGCTTGGTTTCATGCAAGTCCCATCAAAAGGCACTTGGAAAGGGTTGATTTCGGTAACACGTTCAAGGAGGAACCATTGTCAATGAGCGCTCTAGCCATTATATGCTTTTGACATTTGACAGAAATGTGCAAGTGCCTTGTTGTGTCCCATTCCTTCACCGGTATCTCATCATCGCGTGAAAGTGACATAATTATCGCCAGTAATGTTACCAATAATACCACCTAACTTGTCACCGTAATATCATGGGAAACATGAGCCGATTCAAGATTTTCATCAATACTTTTCTCGTGCGATTCAGAGTTCATTAATAAGGACAAAAGCGATATCCTCGCAGGGGTGCGATTCACCGATCCACCACTCTATATTCGCTTTGCTTTATAAACTTCAAGAACTCACAAGCTTCTTCATCTGATACCTCTTTTTTGTACTCTTTCGACTTTTCTGGCCTTTCTTTTTCTTTTGCTTCGTTCCCAATGGAAGTCTCCCCTTTCTCGACTTTGCCTTTACGATTCCCCTTTTCTTCTTCTTCTTCGGGTCTTTCGCAGCTCCTCAGGAATGTAGACGCGGCCACTCCGGTCACTCCCCAATCCCGATATATTGGTAACAAAAGAAGTCGAACCGTACGCAACTTCCGACCGATCATTCGTGGGATTGCTTCTAAGGACTTGCACATCATAATTCCATGGCACGGCTCGAGTGTCCTTGAAGGAAAAGGACTGGGAACTTGAATGGTGATAGGTTTCGGGCCACAAGGGGATGGCACATATGCAGCTTCAGTATAATAGATAACCAACGGTTTGACAACCGGATTTGCAATGGAAGGGACCAGAGAGTTTACGGCTTCCTGACCTTCTTGCAATTGTGGAATAGCACATTTATCCATCATGTTTACGCCACCATTGTCCCATAGATGACCTATTTGCACTAAATGCATATCCATTAGATCTTGAAGGATTTGTCTAAACTCACTACATTCCTCAATAGAATGCCCCACATTCCCGTGGAGATTGCACATTATTTCACCTTCGTCGCCCCTTTTCCTCTCAATATGAGCTTCCATCATCCCAAATTTACACAGTTCTTTGAAGATAACCCTCATGGGGGTCTTGACATCTGTCGCTTGTCTTATGAGCTGCTGGGTAGAACACTCCCCTATAGCATTAACTGTGGGATTCCCGTGGTTTGGTAAAGGATTGTGACCCACACTAGGAGTATTTGTCTTAAAATTCAACCACTTAGCATCTATTAGGTCTTGCACCTTAAACTTCAACGTCCTGCAATTTTCTGTGGAATGGCTGCAGCCCCGCATGGTAGTCGCACTTGGCATTTGGGTCAAATCCTTTAGGGTATGGGGCTCCACTGGCTTCATCGGGCAAGGAGCCAAGAGAGAGTTACGGATGAGCTGGGGTAACAGCTCGGTATAAGTCATAGGGATTGGGTCAAGATGCTTCCTTTCTTGGCTATATGGTGGTCTTCTTTGGTTTGTGTTTGGGCTTTGGGTCCATGGTTGAGTTTGTTGAGGCGGTAAGGTAGGGGGTGTCTGGTATTGATTAGGATATGGCGTTTGGTGAGGCCTCATTGGGTGATGAGGCTGAGGATGAGGAACATGTGAAGCGTTGGCGACATGGGGGTGATACGGCTGGGGATATGGAATTGGAGGAGTAGTGGGAAAGTACGGGTGGTAAGGTGCCAAAGGAGTTTGGAAGGATGATTGGTGGTTCACAGTGTGTTGGCTATATCTCTCTCGGGTGAAGTTTCTCTGGTCAAAGGAAATAGCATGAGTTTCTCCCTCTCTTTTCTTCCCATTGGGGCCTCTTGGCATTGAATGTTCCTGTTGAACTTTCAACGATCTTCCCGCTTCTCATTCCTCCCTCAACTCTTTCTCCAATGATAACCATGTCTGAGAAATTTGATGACACGCTCCCTATCATTTTGTCATAAAAGGGTGATTGCAGAGTGTCGATGAACGTAGCCACCATCTCTCTTTCCGTCAATGGGGCTCTACTTGAGCGCCATTTCCTCCACCTCGAGCATATTCCTTGAAGGTCTCAAAGATCCTTCTTAGCCATATTCTGCAATTGTAGTCTATCCGATGCCATATCGATGTTATACTTATACTGCTTCAGGAAAGCATCAGTCAAGTCTTTGAAACATCGTATATGGGCACGCTCAAGATGCGTGTACCAATTCGAAGCTGCCCCAGTTAGGCTGTCTTGAAAGAAGTGGATTAACAGCTTGTCATCGTAAGCATGCGAAGCCATCTTGCGGATGTACATGGTTAAGTGGTTCTTTGGACAAGTAGTTCCCCCCCGTACTTGTCGAAATCTGGGACTTTGAACTTGGGAGGAATCACCACATTCGGGACAAGACAGAGCTCTGAAGCATCCAAAAGACCATAACCGCTTGCCCCTTCAACGGCTCGTAGTCTTTCTTCAAGAACTTCCCACCTCTCCTTGGGGGGGTTTTCCACGAGAGGAATTCAACGGGTATTATGGCATGATGGCGGAACAGAATGTTGCCCCAGCCGGGTTCCACCGGCATGTGGTTGAGCCGCACTTAAGGAGTTTGAAGCGTGCATGCTACTATCCGCAGGATTGGCGGTTTGTGGTGGTACGAACTAGGATGGAGACCATATGGCGGGACGAAGAAAGGGTATGGGTGTTGTGTTGGCGGGGGTTCGTTGACATTTGACCGTAGTGGCTTGATTTTGGTAGAGTTTGAAGGATTTGGAGTTGGGGACACCGTTGGCATGTCATTATTGGGGGAATTAGTGGCTAATGGTGGTAGATAACCCGGAGGGAGGCCATACGGGGAAAAGACGTCCCTGGTTTCCCTGTGAACTGGCGACTGAAGGTTGAGTGGTGCCATTTGGGCAAATGGTGAGCGGCATCGTAATCCCTTGAGGATTAAAGCCTTGGTATTGTAAGGGGAACGCGGCAAAACCAGGGCGGGCAAGGAGGTGTGGTGGATGTCCTTCATTTGCCACCGAAGGATTCCCATCTGTGCTCTTTCTACTCTCCATAGACTGTAACATTTCCATCATTTTGGACATTTGCTCCCTGAGCTGGTTCACTTCATCCCTCAAATCCTGCGTCTGCTCTATCTCATCCATGATCTTTGCTTGGGAACGAGTCCTGTAAGGGTGTCGTAGAAGTTGTTTTCCTGCTATAGTGTCTATTTTTCTGCTTGAGGAAACATGATGCGATTATTAGTATGGACTGAACCAAAATGACAAAATGCATGTATGCAAAGCAATGACTATTTATGCCGATGATTTTTTTTGTTTTGGCAGATAAATATGATTCGGCATGCAATTCCTTGTTAGCGAAAGGAACAAGTTTGTGCCCCGTGAGGAAACTTGGTGACCGTGGAAAGGTTCGCACAAACATTCGATAGCAAGGCAAAATCCCTACATTTAGCACTAGGGCATATCGCTCCTTAGGCAAAAATGTAGTTGATGGTAAATCCAAGGGAATATTCATTCCTCAATGGACACCATTCACTGGCAATGCAGACGTAGAACCAAACTCTCCGTACTTTCACTCAAAGACAAATAGTCCCGAGGCGGAAAGATAGTTGACAATTTATTCACGAAGAATTCACACCTCAATGAACAATATCTTGATAAAAGGATAACAAAACACAAGAATGAGCATCCATTTTCATTTCAAACTTCAAGTACAAGATTTAGTTCCCACAAAACATAACACAATTACATCAACAATTTCATTTGTTTTCTTCTAAAACCCTTAGCGAGACTCCGACAATACTTCATAAAATCGTGATTTTTGATGGTAGTCGTAACCGTGGGTTTGTGTGAGCCTCGAATGTCCGCTTCTTCGAAATGAGTAATCAATTGCGTGGCATGATATCGTAAGCTATCGATATGTCTTCAAATTTCTTCTTCCACTCTTCTTTTTCAAATTTTGGTCTTGTGCTACTGATTGCCACACTTCGCCCATTCTTCTTTTTGCCTCAATAGTCTTTGGGCTTCAAGTCTCCACTTGCTCATGGTTTCGCCCAACTCTTGAATTTCGAGCTTCAAATACCCATTCTTTTGGTTTGCTTCCGAGAGTGCATCGTGATATTTGGTAGCTAATGCTCGCCCTTAGTCTGAGTGGCGCTCGCCTCAGTCAGAGCTTCTTGTAAGACTTGCATTCTACGATCTTGTACCCTAGCATTCGCCTCCAACTTTTCTTTCTCTTGCAAAACCAACGCCATTGTCTCTTCCCGAGCACTTATCTTGGCTCGTAGTTCATAAACTTCATTTGTGGTCTTTTCAAATTCTATCTCCCTTCCTTTCCTTGCCCTTTTCCCTGGCTTGGGTCCCACCATATCTCGCACACGTATCCTTTAGATATTCAACTTCATCAGCTAGCTTCGCATCGACTCTGGTGGATGACTATTTTTAACTCAGCGGCTTCTTTTCCTTGTTCCAAGGCTTTCATTTGTGCTTTCAATCTTTCAATCTCGGTGGCCATTTGAGGTAGGGTTTGAGGATGACCTTTATCATTTAAAACCGTCCGAGGGATACCATTCTGCACCCTTCTTGCCTCTCTCCATTGCATGTATTCCGGGGTACAAACCACCACATGCTTCCCCAATTCCTTTGTTCCCGCCATATGAACACTCTTCCAAGCATCTCTAATCTCTTTTTCTTGTTTAGTAGTGCTTCCATCTTCTTCGGTATAAGAAGCCGAGCCCTTCAAGTTGCTCTTCGTTGGGCACGTATTGAGTCCATCGGAGTTGCTAAGCACGAGAATTGGCGCGTATGATACACTACCTCTAGGGCTCATCAAAGGAACATTAGGAAAGTCACCACAACTAAAGACTATCTCTTCTCCATGATACCACGGGCATACCCATTTAAAAGAATCTGACCCCATCCTCATGAACTCATTCTTCCATTCATAAGCTTTTTGTGGCTTCACTGGTATGCGACCAAAATTCCTCAACGGGTCAGGTAGGAGTCCCAGTGCGATTCTCGTACATCCATATGCGTCATGATCCAAACGTACAACATATGTGTACAACATCGAATTTTTCCACCACCCTTTGATGACATTTCCATCGTCGGAAAGTATCGAAGGATAGGAGGGATCGGATTTGCTTTATACTTCTCAAACTTGAAGAATACATCCATTCTTTGCTTGATCTACCACATCCGAGGTAAATGGGAATAATACTAACCCAAAGATTGTTAAGGCCAGTGTTTTGTTGAAGAAATCCCACTTTCCTTGTTGTGCTAGATATTGAAGATGTGCTTCTAAGTAACTTTTCTTCAAGCCTTCTGTTCCTCCCCTCTTTTCCATGCCCAATTGACTTGTTGGAGCCCCTATCAGCTCCGCTATCTTGCCTACTGATACGTAATACCCTCCATAAAGATAGACATTTGGGTGCTTATTCATCGGAAGTCTCAACATGATCGCATACTCCTCTATGGTTGGTGTAATGTCCAAGTTAGGCAGCTCAAAACATTTGAGAGAATGGTTCCAAAATTGGGTAAGGCCACTCAAGACGGGCTCCTCAACTGTAATGCGCAACAAATCCGAGAATCGTCCGTAATTGCTTGAGAACTCAGATCGAGCCTCAGGGGTCATTTGTTGGGTAATGTCCCTCACATAGCTTAGATCACTGCCGTTTACTGTAACCCTTATACTCCTCTTGAGGTTGACTGCACTGCTGGAGTTCTGTCCTTGATATGTTTCTTCCATCCCTTGCTATTGATGAGTGCTAACCTTTCCACTTTGCCAAGAGAACTCACCCTAAAAAGGAAGTAATGAAGGGAACATGTAAGCAAGACAAAAAAGAAGAATGCACCCTAAGGATACCTCTCATCGAGGTAACTCTAAAGAAAATGTATTAACAGTCTAAGTGGAGAAGCCCTCACAGTGGTCGTAAACCCAAAGGGTGCCTTATCTCTTTTTCCTTTTTTTTTTTCTTCTAAAATGCTGAGACTGTTACGAAAATGCAAGATGATGTGTGTTTTGTTCTGCTGAATTTTTCCTTATGAAGACGCAAGAATGAATGAAAATGCCAGCCATGAAAATGCAAGATGATGATTTTTTTTTTTTTTTTTAGACAAGAATGAATGACATGAGATAGATGGATGATGAAAAGAAAAAATAAAAAGCTAAGAATGACAATGCAATATCATATGTTTTTTTTTTTTTTTTTTTTTAACCACAAGAATGCATGGATGAATGGCATGAGAAAAAATAAAGAAAAAGTATGCTCCATTTGTGTCCTAATGAGGTGCAAACTAAGGAGATGGATGATTCTAAAGCTTCTATGTCATTATGTTCATTCTATCAGTGCAAGGTTTTTCAGGACGGATCTATCTTCTAAAAAGTCATGGTCCCCAGATTGCCCCTATCTCGAAAGATAAGGATCCAATTCATGAATTAATCACAAGTAGGGATGAACCCTCTCAATATGACTAGTCCATGATACTGGTAACAATCTGAGTGGTGTCTCAACAAATGTCAAGTGAGCACAAGGCTCCTCAATAACAAAAGTTGAGACCCCTCCTACTCCTCGGGTTCGCATACACTCGGGATAGAGCCCAAAAGTGTGTGAGGTAAGTGATCAGTGACGTGTGTGAAGGAGCATACAAACCTGTACAAAAACTTAAAGATAAAACTAACCCCAACCTGCAAAACATATATACAACAGCCAGCCAGCGATCGTCTACCCTAGGGTTTTAACAATTAAGCACAAAATATATATACAAGTCACCACATACATGCTATCAGATATTTACATAAAAGTACTAAATAAAATATATTTACAAACAAATAAGAAAACAAAAACAAAGACAAAGAGGGTAAAATAAATAAATAAAAGATTATCAAAATTTTGCACAACTAACAATAATAGGCCTGACTCTCTAAGCGTCCCCAGTGGAGTCGCCAGCTGTCGCAACCGGGATCGCGACGGGACGACCGAAAAATATAAAAATCAATGGAGTCGCCACCAATGTTTATTTAAATTGGGAAAACATTAGAAAAACCATTTAATTAGGAAAACTGGTCTTTTGAAAATGAGTTTGAGTCCGGGAGTCAATTACAGATAGGGAAGGTGTTAGCACCCTATACTGCCCGTTCCAAGAACGGTACCTTATGTTAGTTGTGCAAAATTTAATAATCTCAAATATATTTATTTTTACCCCTTTAAACAAAAGACTTTGTAATTATTTTTTATTTTTCTCATTTTTTGGAAAGAAATAAAAGAAACAACCAAATCATGAAAATTTATTTTTTGGGCTTGACAGAATAGAGATTCTGCTCCTACGTATCCTCGGGTGCAATGAGGAACTCAAAGTCACGTAGTTCTTTATAAAATAAGTGTGGGTTGGTTGATTTTATTTAAAAGATTTTATTTGAAAGTGAATCCATTCTTGCACAGGATTCAAGTTAGCACTAGGCTACTCAACAAACCCTTATGATCCAAATGACATTGAAGGTAGTATTCACTACTCAATCATCATCATTGGTCATTGCATGGATCAAAAGATTTTATTTTTTTCTTTTTCCCTTCTCTTTTTTTTTTTTTACCAAACAAGGTATCATTTTTGCCTTAATATGAAATGGACAAGAAATTTCACGTGAATCAAATTCAAACTCAATAGGCAAATCAACAATTCAATTCGGAGGAAAGAGAGCTTGAAAACTTGGGTAACAATATCGAGCACATACAGAGGACGTTTGGGGAGGGTTTGGACCCCGAGATTCGACGGTCGAGCGCGGAGAGGATCCGGGAAATTCGACGGTCGAGTGTGGAGATTGAGTGATTCTGTGGCCGGTTGAAAAGGGGTGATTCTGTTTGGGAGTTCGACGGTCGGTTGGGGGTAAGGATGGGATGGATTCGACGGTCGGTTGGAAAGGGGTGATTCTGTTTGGGAGTTCGACGGTCGGTTGGGGGGTAAGGATGGGATAGCTTCGACGGTCGGATGGGACGAAGTTTGGTTGATGGTGTGAGGGTTTGGATGGGTTGTCGGTGAGGGGAGCCGGAGCTCACGGTTCGACGGTCGGTTCCTAGTGTTTGGAGAGGTTATGGAAACCGCAGGGTGATGGGGATTATGGAGGCTTTGAAGATAGTGAGTATTTTGGAGGTGAAAGGGAAGTGGTCGGATTTTGGGGTTCGACGGTCGGGTATAAGTTGGTTTTTTGAGGTGATTTCGCGTAATGGGTGGTTGAAGGATGGTGGTGTGGGTTCACGCAATAGTGAGAGGGATGGTGAAGGTTGGTATATGGGGATTCGACGGTCGGTGAGGGTATGATGGTTGTTGGTCCGACGGTCGAATGAAGTGAAGGTGGGCTTTGTGAGGGGGGTGAGGGTCACAATGATGGTGTGGTTCGACGGTCGAATGGGGTGAAGGTCGGTGATGTAGTTCGACGGTCGGTAGAGGAATGATGGTATTTTGTGGAGTGGTTCGACGGTCGGTGCGAGGGATTCGGGGTAGTTCGACGGTCGGTTAAAGGTATGAAGGATCCCGTGCTTGGGTTCGACGGTCGGGAAAGGGATTCGGGGGTAGTTCGACGGTCGGTTAGAGGTATGATGGATCCCGTGCTTGGGTTCGACGGTCGGAAAAGGGATTCAGGGGTTCTTTGGATTTCGACGGTCGAATGGGGAATGATGGTGTTTTGTGAAGTTATTGAAGGTGGTGGTTACTGTTTTCTGGAGGTGAAGATGGATTCTTTGGTGGTTTGAGAAATGTGATGCAGAAGGGGAAGAGTGCCAGTGTGAGTATGGTGCTCGTGGCTAAGAAAGAAAAAAAATGGGCAACATAATTAACCAGCCAGTATCCAAGCATGCATTTGAACATTACATTTTTACTCACAACAAGGTAAGGATAGTGATGAAAAAGGCATACCTCTTTTGTGCTACCAAGGTAACACTCAACTCAAAAGAATCGAAATCCCTTTCGTTCCCAAAGACCTCCCCAAGATTCTTGCTTTTCCTTTTTTCACTACCACCGAGATTAACTCAACATCATCAATCTTCTTTCCTTGGTCAAGATGGGATGATTTGGGAAGGTAAAAGATGGTGGTCGTGAAGATGGAGATGGTTCACGTTTTCTTCTTCTTGGAGGCTTTGAAGATGAGATGAAGGATGACAAAGACGATGGTCTTCGTGGAGAATGGGTGAAGGTGCTTTGTTTTTGGTGATGAGGGTGGTCAAAAATGGAATGTGTTCTTCTGGTTCTTGAAGGTGAAAAAATGTGTGAAAAAGATCAGGATCCCTATTTTCTGATGCTCTTTCCTTTTAAATACCTCCACTCTTTCATCATTTCTCCCCTGACATTTCCTTCTTTTTTTTTTCCTTTTGCGTGAGCCTCCTACGTTGAGCCCCCCATCCTCCTTTATCGAACCTTTTCTTTCTTTTTCCTTTCTCGCCTCAATGCATTTAATGCATTCTCCTTTACGTGTGCAGTACATGCAATGCCCCCCCTTTTTTTTTCAAATTTTCTTTTTTAAAATATTGTAATTAAGTATAAAAATTTTATGGACAAAATTGGGTATCAACAGGAATCAAAAGGAAACCCCAAATCACTATTGGCTTGAAAAATTGAAATTACGTAATTTAATACAATTATACCTATTGCAAAGTAAAAATTCCTGACAAGTAACTACAATATAATCTAAAATCACTCCAAAATGCCAAGAGAATGTGCTTGTTCTGCACGTATGCTTAGGTACATGTATTGTGTATTTTCAATGATTCATGTACACCCAAATACCATATTGAAGATTAGAATGATATTACTCTTAAAAAGCATCGTGCTCACTTAATGATAAACATTGATATAATAATTATAAAATAAATCAAGCAGTGGGATTTGTGACCTGGAACCGTGAGAGAACGTAAAATTTAGTGGATAGATCTGCTCACCTGCAAGCAAAATGAAAGCTCTGCTCAAGAAGGAATTGAAACAAACGAAGCACAGATCTTGAAGCCGTGGAGAGGAGTGATCTCGTAGTGGGGAGGAGTGGTAGTGCCAAGGTCCAACAATGGAGGTTCTCCGGTGGCTCAAAGGAAGCACATTGTTGCCGTAGGGTGGTTTGATTTGAAAGAATGGAAGCAGAGTGTGTTAAGGGTAGACTGAGAATGAGAGGGAATGGAAAAAGAGAGAGGGAAATATATCAAAGTCTTATTTTAATTATAAAATAATAAAACATGCAAGCATAAGCATCACAACTAACCATGGCTTAGTGGTAAGTGGAGAGTTTGTTTACCACGAGTGCCAGGTTCGATTCCTGCTTTGTAGATTTTAATAATAAAACTTTCATTTGTTTAAATATTAAAAAATTAGCAACAAAAATTTTTCCATTGCTATATATTCTATTACATAAAACATTTATTTTCAACAAATAAAGTAATTTAGCAACGAAATTTATCACGGATATGTTAGAGACGAATTTTTTTCGTCGCTAAATTCCGTAGCTAAATCCAATTGATGGAATTCGTGGCAATTTTTGTCTCTATTAGAGATGAATTTTTTTTCATCGCTAAATTTTGTCACTATTTAAGTAATCTTTAGTAGTGTATCTTATTTTCTAGATACTGATAAATGGGCCTGTGAGTTGACCTTATGTGAGGGTGAGACTATACAAATCTTATTGGATGGATTGGAATTGTGCTAACAGATTTTTTTCTGTGAAATACTTGGTGTGATGGTTTAATTGATTAATCTAATAATGCTGACTTGGATGCATGTATGTTGTCCGACAAAGTGCCAATATATTTGTTAACAAGTCCTAAACACATGTACGGTTTGCCTATGCTGGAAAACAGTCCAATAGATTTGATTAGAATATTTTTGTCTTTGCTATAAAGGAAAATTAATGGATGAAATAGGTTTTATTGTCAGTTTGAGTTCTGAATTTATTTCAAGGATCTTAAGCTAAATTATTATTTTTTAAGGTTCCTAATTTGGTTGGGGGTCTATTTTACTTTTCTGCGGAGGTAAATCATTATGTCAAAAGCTTGTGTTTATCGTTCAATGCCTAATTTAATGCCCCTTTGTTCGTTCAGTCTGTGCTAATTGTCTGTTTCATAGTGTTATGGTTTGCTTGATCTTAATCCTTTGCTGCATTCTGTTTGTTCAAATAAATCTTACTTAAATAATGTAGTGATGTATGCTCATATGACTATTTGCTAGAATACCTCTTCCAACTTGCCAATATGTAATTGAGTTGCCATGAAATGTGTTAAGTCAAAGAAATGTTGATTTTCTCATTGGTCTCAATGGAATTTACATCTTCATGATAGTTTTGATTGGTTGGTTGATTTATCTTTATTTGATTGTTGTTGCCAGTCTTTAATTGAATATGTGGGTAGGTCTATTTGGGATTTAGAAAATGATGTTGCATGATTTTTTTTAAAATTGAGCTCATTGTTGTGATGGTAGTACAGTGGTGTGTTATTGTTGAATGAAAAGAGATAATCATGGCTTGATTTGATGATAGTTCAGTAGTGTCTCTGTGATTTTCTTATGAATTTTTTCTTTTGTGTTGCATTGTTTCTGTTCTATTTATGTTAATGAAGTCTTATTTTTTTATGTTCTCCAATGTTTCTTTTTTTTTTTCTTCTTTACTGATTGGATTTGTGCATCTTGGTCCTTTTTAAGCTTATATGACATCCAATGATGTAACTAATATGCATACTTAGATTTATTTTTTTGTATGAAATTACACTTGAGCTGCTGATTTTAGAGTTTTAATTTTCTGTCTTATCCTCTTCAATCCCTTGTATTGAGTTGGTTCATCTTTACTTTTCTTACAAATTCTAAAAATAAAAAGAAAAAGTTCAAAAAGTGAAATCCTAGATGAGTGACAGCAGTTGCTATTTGGGTGAGTTCTGTGATTGAGTCCAATTTAGTATCTGTTCGTTAATAATAGGCATATGACTCACTGTTGATAATGTGCATGGTCAAAAAAATGTTAAAATTTGTTTCTGAACAGTGTATGAATATAAATTTGGCAGATTATATTTATGTTTGGTCTTTTTTTTAAGTCTTAATTTATTCATCAACTTAAGTTTTTAATTTGTGGTTCCTTAGGCTTAGGGAATTTTAAATGACACAATGAGTTCAAAATGATAAAGTTGGTACATGCCTATGACTTCTTTTATACTAAAATTAGGGAGTAGATTCAATAAGTTTATAGCCTCTATTTTTAAGTTATAATGATGGTTCAACCTTGTTTTGGCTTAAAACTTGAATCACTGAACTCTTTTGAGGCCAAGTTAGTGAATTGTAATGCGTGATCTAGTTTGGTGTCCTGTAAGCAAGGTTGACTGTTGATCTAGCTGTCGAGCCTGCTTGGTGGTTTAAGTTCATTTGGTGTGAAAAATATGTGTGTTGGCAGCCTGTGTTCATTAAAGAATAGTCATAAGTAGAAAATGCTTAGTTATTTTTTGATTGGGTGCTGTTGATTCTACTAGTTGTTAATTGCTGTCACTTTCTTTCGAGGTTATCTTATTTGTAAATAAGTCCTTGTCTTTAATATGATTATGTAAGTATATTGTTAAATTCTTTTTATGTCCAGATGCATTATTCATACAATGAAAATACTCCAACTATTTTTCACCATATCTCAAAGTGGGTGTATTATATTGGTGAATCACGTATTTGATGAGTCATTCATTTTTTAGGTTAGCTTTGCACTGTTTTTCCTCCTGAACCCTCATATCTTTTTATCCCGCTTACCATTTGTTGCAAAATTTGAAGGAGAAAAACCTCTAGTGCTCTCACTGTTCTGTGTGCTCCCACCATTCACACCCTATTCTCATGCTCTATTTTTAGGGGTGTGCAAAAAATCTAAAAGAACTAAACCAAACCTTAAACTGAATCAAACTACTCCATAAATAAGCATATTTTTCTAAACCAATTTTATAACCTGAACCAATTTTTTTTAATGTGGTTCGGTTAACCATTTTTCAATCTAGTTTGGTTCACTGTTAATAACCAAAACCACTCCACTCTTTAGAATTGATTTAACATTTCATTTTTCTCTCATAGTTTTCACTTTTCAAAAATCCCTCTCAAAATTTTTAAACCCCAACCCCCAATTTACTGAACCCTAACCCCAAATCGAGCACCACAAATTGCTCAAGTGGAGACACCTTTAGGCTTCAAGAGTGGTTGCTACTCACTATGTCGTTTGCTTGGGCCTGATTTGCTTGCGAGTTACGATGATTCATTGCATCTTCATCTCTCTGCATCGATCTGCGTCTTCTTCTCTCTTCATCGATTTCCTTCTGTTGCGTCTTCATCGAGTTGCTTGTGGGGTGCTGCTCAGTGTCAGTGCTTGTGTGATTAGCTTCTACTGGTGCTGTGTCTTCATCTTTCTGGTGAGTGGTGATTTCTTCTCTAACCTGTACCCTTGATTTCTTTTTTTTTTTTTATGTTTTATTTTTTATTTTGGATGTTACATCTATATTTTTTTTTTTTTGGATTTTTTGTTTGTTATTTTTTGAGCTTCATGCAACCTTGATTGCTTGATTCTTCTCTTGGGATTGATTGCCGAATTGAGTTGCTTTCTAGAGAATAGATGTAACCGATAAAAAAAAGAGCATAAGCTCTTCTTTAGTTATCTTCTGATAATGCTTGCTCTTGTACATGCCCCTAGTTATCTTGTGCTGAAGAGAATGTGATTCCGAATGAGCTATCACTATTCAGTAACGTAATATCTGCAATTTTTGCTAACATAGTTTTGTAGTGAAAATTTGAAATAACCATTCTTCTTAACATAATGAGAACTATATTCACAAGGTTTGTTTGCCTAGTTTTAGCATTTAGTTTGGATAATAAATAAAAATAAAACTATAATAGTACAACAATGATTGATTTCTGATTCTCTCCTTGTTGTCATGTGAAGCTGAGGTGCTAGTAAATGGGGGAAATACTTTGTTGACTGAAGAATTCATTAGAAGTTATATGGAATCATTCTCAGTACCTTCAAGGGGGCTTGATTTAAACTTGTGTGCATTTTCTCAAAAACATATCAACATCATTGATCCATTAAAGGAGAACAATAACATTGGTCGCAGTGTCAATAGAGGTCTGAAGTGCTTTTCCTATTAGTCTGGATGGCTATTGAATTGTGTTTAGTGTTATACAGTTAGGTTGTGATATGATATTCTTTACCTAGTTCTAACATGTTATCTTGTTTTTTGAAGATATTTTTGCTTAAAATATCCTTTTATGTGGGGTGAATTTGTGGTATTGAATGTTTATTGAGTAGTTTTTTTAATTTTTATCTTCCTATTTTAGAGGGGATCTAAATGTGAGATAATTGATCAATCTAAGTAGTTACATATGAAGCAAGTCTAGCAGTTACATGATAGACAATTCTTCTAAAAAAAGAGAAAAGAAAAGACTATAAAAGGGCAGGGTTGTCAATAGCGACAAATAGCAGCGCTATTGTAGTAAAGTGGTGTGGAGCAGGCCTCTGCCGCTACCAAAACCCAATTGCAGAGCGTTTCAATGTAGCGACAATAATGGCCACATATAGTTTTTGTACTTTGTTTGAATGGTTGCGCTTGAAATCGGGGCTCTGTGTTTGCTTTTTGAGATATGATTCTGGGATGCTTTTATAACGTCCATGTTCAGTGACGAGTTTGAGTTTGGGGGGAAACCAAACCAAGAACAAGTAGTAGTAACAGAGTAAAAGGAATGTCATCAACAAGATTAGTCAAGTTTTAAACAATTACACCACTAACAGAAATGTGTAAAAATGATGGCATATCAAAACAAGAAATGTGGCAATGGGTTTGCTTGCTGGCATACTATTTTAAGTGTGATTTATCAGTGTCGTTTTGGTATGGAGGTTGTGCCATAAAAGGTTAGTTTCTGGGTCATTTTATTTCCCATTCCTTTTGTTCTTGTTTGGTGTTTATTAGCAACGAGAAATTTAAAAAAAATTTCTGAAATCAAAGTGAGTTTTCTTATGGTTGGGAAGAAATGAACTCTTATTTAGCTCAAAGATGGTATGTTTGAATTGGTTAATTTTTTATTACTAGTCCTTTCCTTTCATGGTGCTTTAATTACCAATCCATGTTCCTAACTTGATTATATATTTTTGTTAAGTTCTTAGTTGTTAATTCATGGTATTATTTATATTTTTTTACCACTTGTTGCCTCTATAAATTAGTCGATTCTCTTATGCTAAGTTAGCTGCCATAGTAGTGTAAATTGGTTAAGTTACTGTTCAAGTTTTAAATTCTAGATTGTGCATGGCTGGTCTTGTTGAGAAACTGATATGCAAACATGTCTATTTGATTTAGAAAATGATGATGCATTTTTTCCTTGAGCTCATTGTTATGATGGTAGGACAATAGTGTTGTTTTTGTTTAAATGTTGTCCTTTTTTTGTTAAGAAGGAGATGGAGATTTTGGAAATAATTGATGTTAAGGTTAATAATTGACATCTTAGTTTACATACAGATGTCATCAATGGGTGATCAAAATGACTTTTCGGTCTCAGAAACAGCAGAGCATCTAGTTTCTACTCCACCAATTGTCTTTGACATTGCTGGTATGTTACCGCCTCGCACTGATGGGCGTAGAAATCAGTCTGAGGTTTGAAAACATTTTTTTGCAAAGTCTGGTTTAGAAAAGAGAGCTAGATACAACTATTGCAGTACCTTAATCAAGTATGATAATGGAACAAGTGCTATGGGTACTCATTTGAAGAGATGCAAGGATAATTCAGATAAAGACAAAAATAAAAGGAAAACATTGGTTCCATCCTCAACAGGGACTACATAAGGGCATGTTGTTTGTTCTCCTTCATATGCCAAATTTGACTAAGAGGCCTGTCGAAATGAACTTGTGAAGATTTTTGTGGCAGCTGAGCTCCCTTTTCGATTTATGGAGAATGAAGCTTTTCAAAAGTACACGAATGTGTTACAACCAAGATTCAGTGTCCCCTCACGCACTACATTAGTGCGTGACATTTCACGCTATGGGATACAGAAAGAACGAACTTGAAGAAGTTTCTTTCAAAACATTGTTGAAAAGTCTGCCTTACTATTGACTCATGGGCTTCATGTCAAAACATGAGTTATATGTGTTTGACTGCCCATTTCATTGATAATAATTAGGGGTTTCATAAGAAGATTCTGAATTTTTGCCAAGTCACAAATCATTCAGGAGAGGTTATGACCAAGACTATTGAGATGCACTTGAGTCGTTGGAAGATGAATAGCATTTTTAGTTTGACAGTTGATACTGCTTTGTCAAATGACGTTGGGATTGAATACCTAAAACGGAGGCTAGCATCTTAGAACAACTTAGTTCTGAAGAGAAATTATATTCATGTGCGTTGTTGTGCACATATTCTGAATTTGATTGTGAATGAGATGTTGAAAGATATTAATGATTCTGTTTTGAGAATCCGTGGTACAGTGAAGTACATAAGATCTTCTCCTTCTAGATTAAATAAATTCAAGGCATGTGTTGAGCAGGAGAAGATTGAATATAATTAAAAATCTAGTTTGCTTAGATGTTGAAACTAGATGAAATTCGACTTATCTTATGCTGGAGGCAGCTTTGAAGCACCAAAATGCATTTGACGAGCTTGAGATGCTAGACAAGAAATATGTTGATGAGTTAGAAAAGGGAAAGGGTGTGCCAACATATGAAGATTGGGATTATGTTTGCTTAATTTTACCATTTTTGAATATCTTCTATGATGATAGTTTGCACATTTCTGGTACTTATTATGTTACCAACAATATATATATATATGCAAGAGGTATTTGGAATTGGGAAGAGGATCTGCCAATCCTGTGGCTCCGAGGATATAAGTGTAAGTATGATGGTTGAAAGGATGAAGAATAAATACGAAAAATATTAGGGAAATCCCAATGGTCTAAACCTATTGTTGTTAATTGTTATTGTATTTGATCCTAGGTACAAATAAGGATATGTCAATTGGTCAATTAATAAGATCTTTGATTTGGACGAGGCGATTAAATTGCAAGATAAGTTAGATTCTTGTTTAGAGTCACTTTTTGAGGAATATAATAGTTAGGAGGTGGTCTCAAAGTGATACACAAGAAGCACGAGTTATTGAAACTAATGATGATGATTATCCTTATTGTTGGAATTAATTTTTAAATCAACTAGGTGCAAATCGAATGCCAAATCTGAGCTAAAAAAGTATTTGAAGAAAGATTTAGAGACCAATCTGGACTTGGATATTCTAAGTTAGTGGAGACTAAATTCAAGTCAATTTCTAATCCTTGTAAACATCTCCCGGGAGGTGTTGGCCATACCTATCTCCACTGTAACCTCTGAGTCTGCATTTAGTACAGGAAGAAGGATGCTTGATCCTTATCGTAGTTCCCTAGCACCTAAAATGGTGAAAGCACTTGTCTGCACACAAGATTGGCTGAAAGGAACACCCTTCTTATTGCTTTCTAAAGAGGACTTTGAGCAGCTTGAGAGATTTGAGCAAGGTAAGTTAATATTAATGTTCCACATTTATGTTATTGCTTATTATATTATGTTTTCATAAGTAATGAGATGTTGTTCTTCTTTTTTGTAGAGATGGTTTCTCAATAAGATGTTCCTTATTCTTCTACTATTTCTCTTGATGATTTGTTTTACTGCTATTTTTTATCTTAGGATAATTGTGTATTGGACTGAGTATGTATTAAGACATGTTATTACTTATCAAGACATGTTCTCTATTCTTGATAGCTTGTTCCTAGTTGTCTAGTTTCCATTTCAATTAATATATAACAATGGCTCTATATAGTTCAATTAATACAGACTTTTACTAGCAAGATGCAATGTACTATGATTTGCTAGCTATTTCCTCTCCCTCCCCTCCCTTTTTTTTCTAGCATATTTTCTAGTGTGGTATCTTGCAGATTTTTAATTTAAAGAGTTATGCCCCCCTTTTGAATGTTGTTTCTTGCATCATTTTAATAATTCTATTATGTGGTGAAAAACACCTTGATTTTATGTTAAGAATGGTGAAGATATTATTTCTATTATAATTTGATAATTTGTTTACGTTTTTTATTTCAGAGGAACTTTGTTGAGAGTATGGTTGGATATTCCTTAGTTTGCTACCTTCTGCAGGTGTGAAACATCTTATTATGCACATAAATGCATTCTCTATAACTGGTGCATTACCTGCTTAAATTGTAATTTAAGTCATAACATTTTATTGTTTATTGTTATTAAAGAGTTTGTGTTCTTGTCATTTTTGCCTTCTTGTCATCCAAGTGAAGGATAGGCACAATGGGAACCTCTTAATGGATGAAGAAGGTCATATTATACACAATGATTTTGGCTTCTTATAAGTTTCTATTATCTCTAACACAATTCAAGTGGTGAAAGTAGATTTGGATTTCTGTTCTGAGCAATATTCATTCTTTTATCATCTTTACTTACATTCATTTTTAAATTTTTGAAAAAAATAAAAATACATGTATGTATTACATAAGTACAAGCATGAATATAGATTTTTTGCATTCTTACTAACTTCAAATTATATTTCAACCTCCTTTGAAGTGGCTATGTTACAGACAACATCATACAAGTGCTCCAAGGAGAAAGAATTGGTATTGTCTTTCATAAAGATGCACTTTTGTGGACCAGCATAAAGGAAGTGAGTGCACATGAAATGGCAGTTGCAGCACGTAACAGTTCTAGACGACTTCAAGTAAGCACAGTTATATATTTATAAGTGTGAACGAAATGATTTACTTTTATGAATTTCTTTAAATGGTGATTTACCTTGTAATAATTTCTTTTTGGTTATTGCTAACATAATGAACTCAAGTTGGTAGTCTCGTTTGCATTATATTGAAGTTTCTGGTTTCGGGTACTAAATTCTAAAGAAAGGAGGAAAATATTGCTAGCAATGGCTAATGCATTAGAGAATAATGAAAGTATGATAAAGGTTAAGAATGATGCTGATGTTATTGTTGTAGAGGAGGCTGGATATGAGAAATCACTCTTATCATGTTTAGCCCTAAAGCCTGAGAAGGCAAGGACTTAATTGGTTACTTAAAATGAAATATTGAAAGATAACTTGCCCAGCTTTCAATTGTTGTCATTGTCTAAGTTACATTGACTTCAAAGAATGTTTTGTGAAGTTTTCTCTTTGTGTGAGCATGTTTCTGTCTGACCTTGATTTTTGTATTTTCAAATCTCTAGTCTTGTAAAGTCTGTTTACATGCTGGCAGACATGGAAGAACCCATTGGTCAGATTTTAAAGAGAACTGAGGTCAAAACCCCTTATATAATTATGTCATTAACCAGTTGATAAGTAACATATGAAATTGGTTTTGTGATATTGTAATATATTCAACAGTTTTCACTTTTTACTAGTTTAAACTTTAAAGTATGTAAAATGTTTCTACTATTTGACTTCTGCAATTATTCAATAACAAATTCTGGAATGAACTTTTTAACATATGTTCAATGATCTTAATTTAAAAAAAAAAACATATTGTCTCTGCTTTAAATAAAAGAATGAATAATGTCATTAACACTTGTAGTTCATAGCTCATTTTGACAGTTCTGAATACTGCTCTTTGTGTCCAGCTAGCATATAAACTCATCCTGGAGAAAATATCATGCCCTTTGGGTGTTGTCCTGGTTATATTTAAGTCTCGACTTGATGCCCTTGTTCTGGTTAAGATACATATTCCTTCTTAGATATCCTGCATCTTCAATAAATTGCTGAGAATGTTAAAGATATGAGCATGATTTAAAATTATAGATCAAATATTCTGAGTCTAATTTTACTAATCAAGTAAGTTGTGAGATTTTGAATTGTTGTATAGAATATTGATCTTTGAGATGTTTGCTGAGATGGATTAATTGATTGTTGCAGTGGCAATGGTTTACTGCTTAAAGGCTGAAAGGAAGCCAAACGATCAAACGCAGTCTTACACAAGGTTTGTTTATTTATTTTAATTGAGGCTTCTATTTTATTCAATTAATCTGAATCCGACTTGTTTGTTGTTTCTTTGTCATAATTTAGGATAATTTAAATAAGATCAAATCGGTTTAGGATTTGAACTAATTTTTGAACAGTTTTCTGAACTGATTTTTGAACTAGTTGAGAACTGATTTTTAAACTAGTTGAGAACTGATTTTTAAACTAAATTTCTAAATCCCAAACCAATTCAAAACCGGTTAGAACTGGTTTTGAACCATTTCTAAATCCAAACCAATTCTAAATCGGTTCAGAATTGGTTCTAAACCAGTTCGCTGAACCAAAATCGGTTTAGCCCCAAAAGAAAATCGATTTGGTTTTTGAACCGAACTGCTTTACCGGTTCGGTTCGATTTAATTTGATTTTTTATGTTGAACTAAACCATGCCCACCCTTATTTATTTTGGCCATAACCTGAAGGCTCCTCGTTCTAGTGGATCATTGCATTGTGCCACAGTGATGGAAAGCAGTTTTTGATGGGAGGGTTGAGTTCTGCACGGTAAATGTTAATCCCACCAATAAGGTACCATGCATCTCAAAATTGAAATTTTTGTTGTGTGATTTGTGATTGTTGGATAAGCAATTAGTTGCTAGGTTTATGTTTTTTTGGTTACTGAAATAGAGGGGACTTTGTGGAGATGAGTTTTCTTCTTATATGTAAATGGTAGCACTCAATTAGTCATAGGACATTCTTGATAAATTTCAATTGGTACTTTTTTCTTTCCTCTTGGGTGTGTAGCATTTTCTTCTTATGAACTTCCAACAAGGCTATGTCTTTTACAAAGAGTGCAATGTTGAGTGCTGCTTGTTGGCTCATAAGAAACACATTCACAGCCTAAGAACCAATTTTTATTTTTTATTTTTATTTTGAATTTTGGCTTGATTGAATTAAATTTCTATTTCTTCTAAAGATCCAGTAGACTTGGATTTTTTATTCGAAAGGTTTTCAAAAATAGTTGGAGATGGACCAATTTTTAATCTAAGCTTCCTAAGTATTTGGAATGCAGAATTTTCTGAGAAAATGGAGAAAAAGAGATTGATGGTTATGGTAGGTCTGTTGTAGACTTTTTGTTACCTAAAACACTACCAAATCCAACCCAGTAGAGAAAAAAAACTTTGGTATATGTGAATGTAAAAGGCACAACTATGTCCAAATAGTATAAACATGCTAACAAGTTTCCCCCTTTTTAACTGTTTGAAACATTCTAATTGAATTTTGATAAAATGTTCAGAGATGACCTCGCCATTATTTCTATTTTTATGGAAAGTTTCTATTGAGCTCATTTTTATGCCTTTTGGGTATTTGTCACTAATTTATTAATCATTATATTGTCTCTAGCTTATAAGCATGATAAGATTTTTATTGGCCTACACATGTAAAAGATTTTTAGTATCAATATGCACACAGCCACATACATGGTGCTGATAGATGGACAAGCTTATTGATTATACCAACAATGTAACTTTCTCACAAGGCAGCAAAATGTGACATATTGCCTCCTTCAAATACTTAGGATTTAGTTTTCATGACTATTATTATTGATATTATTTTTTTGAATCCTAAGTGAATATATGATTTTATATTAGTAAGTATTTTTCATTGGGTTATGCCTGTTACCACTGCATTTGAATTTAATACATACCAACTCTTTCTTTGTACATCAAAATATCTGAACCATAGGAAATTGTGACTGGTCAATACTGATATTAAGCTAAAATAATATTGGATCATTGCTTTGTAATTTTCCTTTTCTGGATAAAACATTACTTTGTAAATTCTATACAGTTGGTGCATGCCTACACATTGCTTCTGAGCGTGTTGATATTATTGATAATCTCGTCATTTCTTTCATTGTTCCTTTTCCTTTTTTCTTGTTAAGTATTATATACATGCATATTTGAAAAGGTTTAGGTGGTTGATTTCCAATGAAAAGCTTTTTTACTGCTAAACTGGTTTTGTACATTCATATAATTTGATAATGATTCAATAGTAGGTTGTCCAAGTCCCTTGAAGTAGTTAAAAGCTCGGGTTAGGCCAAATTGTTCCAGAACTATGAAGCGAGGACAAACGCCTTCAACTAAACCTACTGGTATGTACAACCTAAACGTTTTGGTTCATGTTGGTTTATTTGAGAAGAGTACAAAATATTTCATTCTATCATTTTGTTAATCATATATATGTACATTCATTGTTTAATGAACAGATAGGGTCACACAGGAAAAAAGTTTGTACAGTCCTACAGGATGATGAGAATTTTGATCCTCAACAAATAACTCAAGGTCAAAATGCATTTAGCATTATAAATTTTTATTTCGTTCGTTCTCTATACATTATGCTTATTGACGTCTAGTGTTATACAATTTGCTGATTTATATTGGTGTGTTGCTAGACGAACCAAGTAGTGATGAACCAAGCACCGATTATGAAGAAAATGATCCATGTAGTGCGTCACAGTATGATAAAAGGTTTACCATGCTTATAGCAATTCTTGTATAGTAATTTTTTCACTATTAAATGGTTTGTGTTAATTACTGATTATGAATTAGTTATGCAAGAAAAGGAAGTACGGTGGACATACAAAGATGTCTTCAAACAATAATATGGGTGAGGTGCGTATATGCTAAATAATAACATGGATTTTGGCATGAATACTGTTTGAAATTATCATCTCATTTTCTTATGTGTATTTCTTTTGGCTTAGAACCAGAAGCATGTTCGAAAAACTTTAAGAATGGGTTCACAGTCGGTTGCATGTGTACCTAAGTCAGATGCAAAAGCACATAGTGTTGCAAATCGTAAAAATGATGTTAGTACAAAATATAGAGCTGTAAGTTTCACAGTTCTGTAGTCATTGATTAATAAAAAAATCATATAATTTTTTTTCTAATTTTACACTATCCATTATTTTGTGGCATGTATATGAATGTCAATTTGGTTTGTTCTAAATATGCAGCCAGCTTTCCAAACAAGGGTGCTCTCCTAAGCGTTTTCAGGAAAAGTGTGCAACCTTAACAGAAGGCTAGGTCTAGTCCATTAAAGAGATGGGTTTTGGTGTATTGCTGGACTTGGATTGCACTATAATGGATTGGGTTCGATGGTTAGAGCTGTTAAAGAGTATTGACCTACACCGATGTGCATTATGTGTTAGGGGGTCACTTCTCCCCCTAGATTTTGTCGATGTAGGCTTGGTCATAGGCATACTTGACTCTGGTATGCCAATTCCAACAACTCTGAGTGATGAGGAAAATACAGACTTAATAGAGTTCAAGGAAATCGATGTGACTGGCCTAGAGATAATTATTAGCGATGGGACAAATGGTGATAAGTTTAAGAGAGCATTTTTGCTCTTTACTCTGGCTATCTTGTTACACCCAACAACTAAGAATGCTCCAAGTCCTAGATTGTTACCTGCGGTTCAAGACATTAGGAGAGTGCAAGAATACAATTGGCATAAGTTAGTATTTGACTAGCTGCTTAGGGAGATTAAAACATACCAGTAGGCCTCCGTCAATAAAAAGAAGTTGAAAAGAAAAGAGTAGCATTGGGGAATGCATTTTTTTTGTCAGTATGTTATCAAATATTAATGCATTCTGTGTGTTTAGTTTATTGTAGCACCTTGTTATACATTTCTATGTTTAACACATTCTTTGTATGTGCTTAGGTTATATACTTTCATAAGCAACCGATTGGATTCATACCAGTCTCCATCGAGCGTTCCTTGATAAAGGTGTGGACGTCTGCCAAGGTGCGGAAGCATATTCAAGAATAGAGGTCTAATGAATAAGTAAGTTCCCATCAAAAATCACTTCTTAAGGTTGTCCATTATATAGTAGATAGAATCAAACAAAATTACTCAAATTAATTCGCAAAGAGTAACATCCATGCTAAATCTATGTTGCTGTTGCATCAGATTCTTGAAACAATTTTAAGAAGACAATAGGCTATTTAATGAGATTTATAATGTCACTAGCTAAATATGTATTAAGCTCAATTGTGTACACACCTTGACCACATCATAACTGCTCTTTATGTATGCATGTCTCCATCTTATATTTTTGCTTCATCTTCGTAAAATATACTTTGACGGCACTTCTTGAACCATTTCATTACCAAGGATACAAAGTGAATGTCTACACATAATTCCTCTAAACTCAAACAATAAACAATTGTAACTAACATCGTGATTGTCATGATTAGATACCGCCTCAAAAATAGCATTCTTTGCTAACCCTCCAACTACCATATTCGCCTTCACATGGTAAGTACAAAGAAATCCCTTCACACGCTTAAGGGAATCAAAATAATCTATTCTTCCTCTGAATTCAAATTGGACCTTAACAAACTTTGCATGGGTGTACTCGAATTGGAATTGCCTTTCAACGAGTGAGTTTGACCCACATTGAATTGTTGAGTCCATTGATTTGAAATTTGCCTAAAATTCCTTTTTTGTCTTGCTTCTAAGAGCATTATCATACTACTTCACAAATTGATGCAAGCTTGTATTTGAGTTGATATATTCATCAAAGAAAGCATGTATGCTCTCACTGCATTGTGTTATTGACATCCCTGCCTAGAAATATTTCTTTAAGAAAATTGACACTCATCTATGCCGCTTTATGTACAAACCACTCAACGAATTGTTATTTTCTAGTTCAAATTCTTTGATGAAGGCAGACTACTTTTTTTCAAAATCATCCTCTGTTAGGGTATCATAAACAGCTACTTTCATCGCATTCTTAATATTGTTATATTCAATGCAACCTTTCAGCTTCTCAAGGATTTTTTTTCATTATATGCCATAGGCACCATCTATGTCAAGTAGTTAGAAACACTATCTTAATAGCATTTTGCATGGTCCTGCATTGGTCCGTGATAATACTAACAGGTAGCTTACCAGACATGCGACAAAGCCAGGATTCAAATAGCCACACAAATGACTTCGTGTCTTCAGCTGAAATTAGACCACATCCAAGTAAAACTAATTGGCCGTAATGATTCAGATTGACAAAAGCAACAAATGACATATCATATTTATTTGTTAAATATGTTGTGTCAAAAGTCACAATATCTCCAAATGACTCATAGGTAGCTTTACTTCTAGCATATGCCCAAAATGTATTTTGCACATGAAAATAATCATCAATATTTATATTGTAGAAAAAATTACTATTCTCCTCTTGCATTTTCCCAAAATAATTTTTCAAAGCCTTCCTATCACCTTTCTTGCCAATTCTACGTCTTTCCTTGTGAACATAATTTCTAACATCTTACTCATTAAATGATAAGTTCTTGTACCCTCCTGCCTCATATGCAAGAGACTAGACTGTCTTATGTATTCTCACCCTTGCGTCATCATTCACTTGGATTGTTCTCTTCACATGCATGCTAAGGTTCTTGTTAACTTTCAACATTCTCACCTTCGTCGGGCTAAGTTCATAGGAGTGTTCAAGTATAGCTGTCCTAATGTACCATCGTCTATCTCGCATCAACTTGACTGTAATTTTTGCTTCATAATTTGTCTTTCTAGTTGGAAATGTCTTTAAAATGTTTGGTATTGTTGACACATGTTTTCCTGTTGTGAACATGCTAGCATAATGTAACTGACCTTACCATCATCTCATTTTTTGAAGTTCTATTTACGATACCAAACCCCTTTTTGTAAGCATATTTCTTATAAAATTCCTTAACATCCTCCTCTGATGGAAACGACATCCCTTGTTTTGGGCTCATAACTACCAAATTCGCCATCCAAGGCATCACTCATTCACTCATAATGAAGTCACCTTCACATGCTTCTTCCACATTATCAACAACCTCAGATGTATTAAGATTATTTGAACCCTCCATCAACTTTGGTTTTGGGTTGCTACACACACCTACAAATTATCAACTATATACTGTCATGTTACAAGCATATTTCATTTGTTATCAAGTAATGCACTAGTAATTATCAATAATGTCAGCATTGTTACAAGCATGTACCAGAAAGTATCACTCCAACCACTAATCCTAATCCTACTACAATACTAGAGTCAATGGAAGGGAAACAACACCCAACAACAACAACAACAACAACAACAACAACAAAGGTCACAAGCTACTAAATGCTTTATTTAATATGGTAATTGTCATGTTCCCACCATATGTCTGATGTTATCAACTAATGCAATACTAATTATCATCTACATCACCATTGTTATAATCTACTAACATAACATCCTACCAAACTGGAAGCATGATTATTTAAAACCTTAGACTCCTCACAAACAGCAACTAGAAAAAAAAAGATCATTCAACATAGTTATTTGTATGCTAAACTTTTACAATCAAGAGTTGAGAGAAACTTGCATGCTTCCATTAAAAATTCACAAGCAATGTATGAAAATGAACTGCAAACTCCGTAATGAATTTGAAATTAATGTCTTACTTGTGTAAAGAGTTGAGTTTTAAAGGGAAAAGCCTCAATGTACTAGTCTATTAAATAGTTCACTAAATAGCTTCCATTAAACAATTTACAAAATTTTAGAACATATACGTTGCAATAGTATATTGAAATTGTAGTGATATATCATACTACTTTTTAAATAACACTTTTGGAATCTAAATGATATGGAAAATTAGTTACCAGTGCCTTATAGTACCAGATATGCAGAAATACATGTCCAATCCATCAGGTAGTAGCAACTGAAAGCATGCAGTAAATAAAATGTTTGAGAACATAACCTTTATTACTATGCAACCAAGTAATAGACCTTACCCTCATAAAGATGACTTGGAGATGGACAAACTGGACACACTCAATTATGATGAAGCTTTTGAAGACCTTTGCCTACAATCATCAAAAAGATCATGTATCATAAAATATTTACCCAATAAAGGAGAATTGTAGTAGAAATGGCACAAAAAAAGAAATACAACAGTAATCCTATATCAACAATAGAAACCATCATAGTTTCCACTTACACTTGCAAAACTCTTGAGAATAAGTACTTACAGCAAGTGTGTTTTGAAGTTTGTATCAGCAGAAGCAGTGCAAATTAAATGAGCATGGAACAAGCAAGACAAAGCAACAAACAAAAGAAAGCTATGATGAGCATCTGAGAAAGCAAACACTAAATAATATACCTACAAGGGTCTGCAAAGTTTTGTTTGTTTCCTTACTCATTATATATGCTTTCCTTGTTTTGGAAAGAACTAGTTCATATAACTAATACAAAGAATAAAACCATTACATGAGAGCAATGGACCCATCTTCACCAACCTCTAGGTTTTAATATGGAACATTAAGAAAGAGCAATGGAAAGTAAACAAACAAATGGCAACAGATAATGAGGATAGAGACTCATTTGAATGAGTCTATTCTATAAAAGCCACACTTAGACATTGAGATGAAATGGGACCACACTTTGCACGACCAAGCATGCCTTGATTCTACCATAAAAGCTTTACAAAATAAGTTTCAACAAGCCATGGTTATCTCTACAGAGAAAAGAAAAGAAAAGAAAAGAAATGCATCATTTAATATTCAGCTGACACAATGAAACACAAAATTTGGAGATATACTAGAGACCTAAATCTAGCATGGATAATTTATTTATTTTAGAAGAAGAAGAAGAAGCATATCTCACTTTGCTTGAAATAAGACGTGAGCTGTGCTGGTAGATTCCTGGAAGCCCATTTCTCATGCCATGGATTGCTGATTTTGGAAAGGGTGGGGATGTCCAACGGTTGGCTGCCAGAGCAATTTGACACGACAGAGGAGACAGGCAGCAAAATGCTATGTGTGGTGACTTAGATAAGACACATTCAAGGGTGTGGGAGAATGGATAAAGGGAGAAGAAAATTAAAATTTTGGGGAAAGGAAGAGAAGAGGGACGAGACTAAGACTGAGAGTGAGAGAAGAAGAAAATTGAAATTTTGGGAAAAAGAAGAGAAGATGGTCGAGTTGAGAGTGAGAGAAAAAGAAGAGAAACGTACCAAATTTGAGAAAGAAAAAAAAAATGAGAAGCGGAGGAAGGGGAGGGAAATGAGAGGCCTGAGGCTGAGTTAGCACACACGATCCACGTGACATATGGTGGACAGAAGTTGAAGTATTTTTTATGGATGAATAACACAGTTGTTTCTTGTGTAACTATGAAATTTAATTACTTTGAGGAAAGCACCAATTATGTTGACAAAGCCGAACCGGTGAACCGAAAAAGTCTTTGATTCAAGTTCAATCAATATAAGCCATTAAACCGTTTGATCGTACTACATAATTTTTTGTATATATAATTTTTTATACTTTAAATTGATATCATCACAAAAACAGTTGTATCATTAAATCAAAATTGAATTAGATATCAGTTCTTAATTTTAACGGTCGGATCAACTAATCCAGTCCAAACAATAATTTTAAAACAAGACAGCCTATTGAGGATTAATTTTATACTTAAAAGAGTTTGAGTATATTTCGTGATTTAAAAAAAAAATTACGTGTACTTAAGAATTGACTTGACTATAAAATCAAATAACATCAGTTAGGGTCTTATGTTCAATTCTCGCTGATAATCTCTCACTACCTCATTGTGGTCTCTCGCTATAAGTTTTCACTAAAACCTATGTCATACTTTAATTTTGAAATTGAATAACCTCTCCTCTTTAATTTTTTTTATTAAATAGTGACAGTGATTAGATAAGAGCGTAGAGTTCATACTTCTATTATACCATATATGTAAATCTTACGTACAATAATAATACTCGGTGTAAAATTAGATCAAGTTATACTTCAGTATTTGTTATAAAAGAAGTTAATTTTTCTGGCATCATCTTCAAAATAGATTAGAGGACAATCATAACAGGATTTGTTTTTCATTTTAGTCAGTAACCAAATTTTATTAATTTTAATATAAAAAAATTGATGCAACACCTATACTTTTTTTGCACAGATACACTGTTATAGCTAAAATCAATATCCAAATTATAACCAAATCATATTATGTCATATGGTCTAAGAGGGAAACCTTTAACTTTGCTCTATGCATGGGCCACAGACTTTTTGAAGCTGAATGTGGGAAACTCGTTGCTGGCCACATTTACATGATACGTAGATTTAGGATACAAGAGAAGTGGATTATAGCTCAGCATCTTGAATTGGGCAAAATCTAAATCTGTACACTATTGGTTACTGACATCTAATAGACATAATAATGCATCAGAACTATTCCGAAGTACAAGCCAGGGAAGGACAAAGACTTTGGGTTTGAAAAGAAAAGGACCTAAGAGACCTATTGTCGAACGAAACGGTGGTGACAAACTTACCGTCCATTCAGATCTTCAC
Source organism: Ormosia semicastrata (assembly GCA_029884595.1). Lineage (NCBI taxonomy): Eukaryota > Viridiplantae > Streptophyta > Magnoliopsida > Fabales > Fabaceae > Ormosia > Ormosia semicastrata. The sequence continues at coordinate 4,439,775 of JAQQTO010000036.1, read as the reverse complement.
AAAAAGAAAACAAAGAATTATTTCAATGACTTCCTGAAAGGTATTGCTAATAAGGATTATTTTAAAGAATTCAAAATTATAATATATTTGATGAAAAGTTGAGTATTTAATGTATTAAAAATTTAAAAAAATTATTTTTTATAATAAAACTTCTTGTTTAACAAAACCTTTCCTGAAATTATGAGTAACATAAATGATAAGAGGCAATCTGTGGGCGAAAAGTTTCTGGCCTTAAAATTAATTGTGAATGCAAACAGTACTTGATTATTCCTATTGATCATAAAATTTACACGGTATGCACATTATTATTTTTTAATTTAAAAAAATAGTGCTATTCAAAATTTAAAGAAAAAATATTAGATGTACATCACTTTTAGTTTAAGTAATGTATATCTTACATTTGTTAATGTGACAAAATTAAAATAAAAGTGTGTAAAAAATGAGGTGAAACATGAAGTAATCATATAATGAAAACTGTGTACATTGCCCTTCAAAATTTATCAATATAAATTTAATAATAATACGCACACAGCAAATTTCTTATGCTATTTTTACACTGGTGAAAAATGTGTAAATAATTGATAAATAATATATATTATATAATGAACTGAGATACTAATCGATAATCGATTTTTACCACATAATACACGATGCTCATTAGTTATTTACATATTATTCACTAGTTTAAGATGATGTGAAAAAAATGATTTACAACTATCATTTTCCATATACATGAACAAGTTATTAGTAAGTGATGTATGAGAATAAGTATGTAAGCATATATATATATGTACCTCTCTCTCGCAAAAGTGATAAGTGTAAAAAGAGGGTACTGGATCATGGACTTCTCTGTTTTTCACTTGACCCTTAGTTCTGCATTGATGACTACGCTTAAAGCTACAGATTTTGGCCCACCTTAGTTTAAGGGGAAAACTGTAAAACACAATCACTCTACTCTTCAACCTTGAGTTAACCAAAAAATAAATAAAAATCTTCTACCATGAGTCCCCTCTTCCTTGGCAAGTAGGGTGCTCATGATTGAACAAAACTGATCTAAGGCAAATAAACTAAATCAAAATATATGTTTTTATAATTTATCTACTTATTTATGAATTTTTTTTATCAAAAAATTGTTCAACCAAAAGCCGATTAGATCGAACTAAACTAAATCAATGATGGGTTTAGTTTGATTTGGTTCTCTAACCGAAACTAAACTAATAGACTTTACTCTAAGGTTCCATTTGACGCATGGATTTAGGCTTAGAATTGGAATTAGTCTTTCCAATTCCAATTATCTTGTTTGATATATGCATTAGAATTAAAATTTCAATTTTGAATCTAATTCTATGAAATTGAAAAATAATTATTTTATACTATTTTCAATCCTTAACTTTGATTTTAAGAATTACAATTTTAAGTATAAAAGTTTAAAAAAATATGTTATAATTATTGTTCATTATTTTTGTTATGTACTCCGACAGTCATTGTTACCGATGTCAGTCAAGTCGTTGATAGCATCCTCCGACCACCATTGTTGTTGGCGACATCCTCCGACCACCATAGTCACCAGCTTTGCCCTTCGACCACCATTGTTGCCAACGGCATTCTTTGATCATTGTCGCCATCGATTGGCGCACTCTAGTAATGTAACCACCAACATTTTTTTGCATCTGTCACTACTGGAAACATATTCTTGTCAGTGACGTAATCTGACAATGCAAGCTCTATTAAAAAATATATTTACAATAATTTAAAATTTTATTTTTAACTAATTTAATTTAATTATGTTATAAATATTCTTGATAAAGTATTCAAACAATAGCATTTTAATTTAATTCAAAATTATAATTCTATACCTCAATTCTTTATTTGTTCCAAATATAAAATTTAAATTCTTAACTAATTCCAATTATGTTATCCAAAGGACCCTAATTTTAATACTTCAATCGCTAATTTAAGATATGAAATATCGCATAAGCTATTTTTCTCCTCATTTCATTTCAGGTATTAGGAGAAGAAGTAAGATGGCCAATTTTATAATTCTAAAGACTTTCTTCCTATGTATCAATTTCATCGTTTAGGCTGGGCATCTTCCTAAGGCTTCACCTTAATTATCAGGCCACACTGTGCTCAAATAGCAACATCACAATACCGGAGATAATTTTTGTTAACATTGTCACAAATGGAAAGAAAATAAAGGTAAGTAAACACAAAAATGTAGTAAAGGCACAATAATTCTAACACAATACATTTACTTCTCTATAATAAAGGTAAATAACAGAGCAAGAAAACAGCCCAAACCCTACTTGTCCTTGACATGCACCTCAAAACTAGTCCTAGACCTAAGCTTGTAATGGAACAAGCCATCATATGTTAAACCTTTTGCAATGGACAACATTTCATAACATGATAACCGCACCTTTTGTTGTGGTTATTCTTTTGAAAAAAATAATTGTTAAAAAAATTGTTTGAAAAAACTACGATACCAAAATAGAGTACCATCCTCAATATAATGCCTATCAATATTTTTTACCCAAAATAAAATATTTATTATTTAAAATTAAGAGGAAAATAAAGTTCTAGAAAAGCCATAAGATGGAATGCTTCCTAAAGTCACTTCCAACTTGCCTAGAAGGAAAGCAAAACACGCGCCTTAGGTGCACCAAATTCTAACTAAGGAACCTCAAAACAAAATCTTTTAACATCAGCTGCAGAATCATTGTGCAAGGCCCTCTTTTTAGAGTTTTGATCTTCAGTTGCCTCTTGGATAATCACCTCTGTCAACTGACTCTCCATAATTTTAGCCTAGGCATGTTTGTTTGAAGATTTGATGAAACGCCGCTTAGCTCTGCCTTGTTTAGCTACTGAGACCTTGCCTACTGCAAATTGCATTAGTATAGGTTGCTTTGCATCTAACTTGTTAGGGTCATGAGCAACACTCTTGTCTCCAGAGTTATTCATAACAATCTCACCTGCCTTCAAATGAACCTCCTAGTGACTTTGGTTGTTAATGATGATAATAGTGTTAGTGTCTGCCAACAATTCCTTTAAGTTCGAATCTGGTCCAGTATGAACCTCCTATGAGGCTATGACAAAGATTTTCCTTTGATTTGAGGGGTTGGAGAGGTCACCCCGCTCTCTAGATCCCACATTGGAGAGGTTGTTGAACGTCAAGGGTGACTAAGGCTTTCGGGATAAACCCTCGACTTCCTCGTATTGCGTAGAGATCCGACTCCACCACCGGCCCGATATGCTCACATAGTTTTCTACCTGCAAATATCGTACGACTTTCACCTGGAAATCCCCAACATTGTATCCAAAAGGGAACATTGTGATAATAATAGTCCTCCATATCCTTCTCTGGTTACCATTGTCGAAGGACCAATAATTGATTTTTATAGTTCCATGGTTGGTTTTGAAGAATACAGTGCATGTCAATTTCATTGCTAAAGTAAAATTTGTAGAACTTGGTCGCAACTTCTTCGCATTGCAGATCTTTGGGGTTGTTCCATTTGGCAATGAGGACGATCTTTGTCATTGTTTGAAGAAGCAATGCTCTAGATTAGACGAAGAACCATGGAAGCTAGAAGACACAAGGGAGATGAGCGTTAGGGTTTCCAAATAAGCTACTTTGATCCATTATACCTATCAATATTTCTTATAAAAAAAAAATACTTGAGAGTTGCCATATCTTTTAGCACGCTTTGCTCAATGCATAGGCCACCTTTTTTATTTTATTTTTATTTTTATTTTTCATATGAGCAACTACTTAAGATAAATACTTTTATTCAATTAGGATACATGTAAAACTTATATACTACCAAAGGTCTCAAGTTCAAATTTTGTAAATATAAAATATTAATGTTGAAAGATCTCTACATATTTGTAATCTAATTTGACTTGATTCTGGATTAATTGATGTTCAATACAATTTTTAAATATCGAGAGGTTTACACTAAAAATTTACATACTGTATTAATTAAGTGTAAATGCCTACAATAAGCAGTGTCCGAAGTTGTCTTGTGAGAATTCAGAAAAATCCACTAAATTTTGATATAGGGCCGAAGAGAACCGAAAACATACAAAATACTTAATAATAGTCTTTGATTAAAAATTGAACAAAAATACCTACATAGAACGCCGCATGAAATATTTATAAATGTTACAGTCTCTTGTTAAATTTTAATCAAATATTAAAACTAAATCCCATTCGAAAACTAAATCTAAATCCTAATCAAATCTTATTTGATGACACCACTTGAATTTAAGTGCTTTCAACGCAATCTATTTAAACTTAAATTGAATTTGTTAAAAATTTAATTATACCACTGAAATTCTCTACAAACCAATTGGCGTGCATTAGATATATGTAAAAATCATGTCTCACTGGGTCCGTTTAGATAATTAAAAAAGGAAAAGAAAGAATCGTTTCAATAGCTTCCTGAAATTGTGAGGGACAATATATGTGTAAGAGCCAACCCCAACAAAAAGAGAAAGTAGCTGATAAGAAACAATTGTGGGGTAATCTTTCCGGGCCTTAACAATGGGGGAATGCACTTGGCCCATCTTTTTCCTTGTATAGGTACTTCATAATGTATCTTGATTGCTTTGCACAGCTTGCCAGATACGATTTGCTCCCCTCGTTAAAACAATGGGCCCAGGGAGAACAATTGGTTGCTTTTGAGTTGTGAGAATGACAGACCTTTATCAATAGGGCCCATAAGCGCCAAGTCTTTAATATTATAATAATTAAAATAGTACTTGTGCAATGCATAGAATTTAAAAAAAATTATATATATTAATTATCTTATTATTATAAAAAATATTTATAATTTTTATAACTAATCATATGTAATATTAAAATTTTATGTTAAAGCTTAAATTTTTTTTGAGGGCGTAAAAAATATCAAGTTTATATATAATATTTTAAAAATTTAAAAATTATTGAAAAATAATTTTGAGCTTCAAGAGTTATGACTATTAGGACACTACTAACTTCATCTTTGTATATTATAATATAATTTAATACCATAATAAAAATATTTTTATTCTATAAACAAATATCGCTAAAAATTTCACACACACATATATATATTAATAAAATAATGATATTGAAATTAAAATTCAAATTTGTAATAGGTTAATGACAACACAATTTAGAAATAACATTTATAAGAAAGAACTTCAAAATAATTTACATTTTTTTAATTTTCTTTAAAACAATAATATTAAAATTCAAATTCAAATTATATTAGTTGCACAACTTTAAAATGGCAATTGACAAAGTTTTATTTTCATTTTTATTTAATTCTTTTTAATAAGATAATAATAAAATTCAAATTCAAATAACATTGGTGGTACAACTTAAAACTGTCACTTGACAAAATTTTACAAACTAAGACTATCTTTTATATTGACTAGAGAATAGCACTCGTGCGATGCATGAGATTACAAAATAAATATTAAAAAATAATATATGATAATTTAAAAATAATATATGATAATTATGTTATTATTATAAATATATATATATTTATAACTTTTATAAGCAATCATGGGTGATTATAAAAAATCATTTACATTTGTAAGATCAATAATATGATAAATATTGGTTCTCAGATTAGCGACATCAAATTGGTTCTCAAATTATGATTTTTAGTCATCACATGATATAATCTTTTGAAGATCAAAATGTTTTCTCTTATTTTATGTTGTCCTGGTTTCTCAGTTTTTATTGGGGTGCTGATATGGAAAAGTTAGATAATTTGATCGATTTAAATGGCCATTTTATTATCAAATGTAATTTGTTTATTGCCAAAATCATGATTTTCTTATCGTTAAATGTGATCATTAACTAGATTATCAAACTTTCTATCACCCCTCTGTGTTTATATATTTTTTCCTGGAAATTATATAATGACTGTTGTCTGAGATTTAATGACTCAGAAAATACCATATGACAGATGGACAAACATGAAATATGCTAGTGCTGTTAAAACATAATAACAAATTTAAAGAGTCTATGATGGATATGATGATGATGATGGAGGATTGAGGTTGGAACCAATGTCTTCACTAACCTCGATTAATAAAACTTCACATTAGCTACGAAATTTTATATTCTTGATGCTATATATTGAGAGAATCTCACATAATCATGTAATTATGTATTTGCATATTCTTAAGAGATCATATACATATTTAGGATATCAAGATTTGGCTATATTAGACGTAGACAATCAGGAGGATTTCTTGCAGAAATCATAGGAGTTTGTTGCCCTTGTAATCTGTATATATTGTATGCTTCTATTATTGGAATAAATGGAAAAAAATATACAGTAGCCATAATTTATCTTGGTATCAGAGCGTAGGGCAACCTCTGCTGTGCTGCGTGAGTGATCATGGCTGTAAATGGCGAGAAGGGAAGTGATGATATCTCTTATTCTAAAAAGAAGACTAACGCTTCTGGTCATGAACAGAAGAAGGCGTTGATGATCGATCCAACCTCTCCTTATTACCTTACCTTAGTAGACAATCCAGGTATCGTTGTTACACTGGTGCAACTCAAAGGAGATAACTACGATGAATGGTCAAAGGCAGTGCGTAATGCCTTCCGAGCCAAGAAGAAACTTGGATTTATCGATGGAAAAATTTCCAAGCCGGCAAATGATTCATCTGAATTTGAAGACTGGTTGGCGATGAATGCGATGCTGGTGGGATGGATATTTAACACCATTGATCCATCTTTGAGATCTAGTCTCTCTTATTTGGAGAATGTAAAAGAACTTTGAGACGATTTGAAGGAACGGTTCTCTATTGACAATAATGTGATGATTCACCAATTGAAAACTAACATTGCCATTTGCAAGCAATCCGAGCAGAACGTGGCAGCCTACTATAGGAAGTTAAAAACAATGTGGGAAGCGCTGGCCAGTTACGTGAAGAATTCGACATGCAGTTATGCTGGGTGTACATGTGGTGCGGCACAAGAATTAGCACAAGAGTGGGAGAAGGAGAAGGTCCATCAATTCTTAATGGGTCTTGATGATGTTGTATTCGGAACAGTGCGTTCAAATATCTTAAGCATGTCACCGTTGCCCAATATAAACTGAGTATATGCAATGGTCATGACTGAGGAAACACACAAGTTGTTGGCACGTATGCGGGATGAACGAACTGAAGTTGTTAGCTTTGCGATCCAAACCACACCTCACACAAAATCCGGGCAGAACCGAGGAGGTGACCAAGGGACATGCACCAATTGTGGAAAGCATGGTCATGAAGCCAATGACTGTTTTCAAATAATTGGATACCCAGATTAGTGGAACTCTAGGAAAAACGAAAGAGGTGCAAGACGTGGAAACTGTGGCACACATAGCAAGGGCGTTGGCTGAGGTAGAGAGACACATACTGCCAATGCCGCACAAGTGCAGCAAGCTCATAGTGCAGCGGGTATGTAGACAAGGGGAGTCACAGATGAGCGTGGGTCTTTCCCCGGGCTGAGCAACGATCAATGGTCAACACTGATGAATATTCTTAATAGCCACAAGCCCACATCATCCACCAAGAAACTCACTGGTAAGCAAGTGAAAAACTCTTGGTTGGTAGATATGAGAGCTTCAAATCATATGATAGGTGATATAAACTTGTTAACAAAAATAATTGATATCTCACCTTGTCCTGTTGGGATGCCTGATGGAAGGAATACAATTGCGGTTAAAGAATATAATAGTTACTTACAGAGAGTAAATTAAGGTAGTAAGTAATTTCAATCTCTTAGGATGAAAATGTGGGTTTTCTAAAAAATAACTTTTATGAAAAGAACACATAACTTTTATACTTCTGCGGTTCAATAAGAATTAATTTATAATCAATTTAAATGGATCGAACTTATAAAAATACCTCATGGTATAAAAAAATTATAAAAGTTCAAATTTAATTCAATTTTTTTTTTGTAAATGATTTCACTTAAGTGATAAAATATGTCTTATCTCTTTTTTGATATATATGTCTTATCTCTTTGAACAGTAATGAGTTAATTTTATTCTCAATTTTAAAATTTTTAAATTAAGATATCTCTTATCTCATAGTGAATAAGGATATTATTGTTTAACTTTCAAATTTTAATTGAAACTTTTCTATTTTGAAATGATAGTCATATATACAACATATTAGCTGCAATTGGAATCAACATCGGTGTTAAAGCTAGTTATATATAAATCAAACTTTTGGATTGAGCACATCACTAAAAAAGCCCAAAAAAAAAAAAGAATCAAGGTATTATTCCCTAGAAGACAATGAGCTTGAAGTACTGCAACATAAGGTCTGAACCCCGCAAGTTTGGAATCTCATTCAGTGTGCCAGACCGTGTAACTGCAGAGATCAGTGACAAAAAGAGAGTCGTGGGGAAGCATCCCTTAAGGATCACTAGGATTCCTTCAGGTGCACCAAGTGAATTTCATGAGTTCATGCTAGAGGCTGAGAAATGGTCATCGCCTTTGAATTTGAAGAAGAATGGCATTGTAAAGAAGCTCAATCACAAAAGGGCGTACCACAAGAGCCGCTTGAATGGCATTGTAAAGAAGCTCAACGGAAAATGGCTTTCTAACACGGTTGGCGCAACTTACGTGGATGCGCCATCCTATTTGACTCATCCTAGCTGGCCAAAAATTATTTAAAAATGTCACGTATTATAAAAGGGTGACAGTTTTGTATATAATTTTAAAAGAGTGGTATTTTGATAAATAGTTTAAAAAAATGACAATTTAATAAATAGTTTAAAAATAGTATTTCAATAAATAATTTTATCAATAGTAGCAGGTAAAAAAGTCGTGTTTATATAATTTTTTCCTGGAAATTATATAATGACTGTTGTCTGAGATTTAATGGCTCAGAAAATACCATATGACAGATAGACAATAGAGATGGCAAAACTCCCCGCCAAACAAGGATCCCCGCAAGGACCGCCCCGAATGGGGCCCCAAATGCGGGGGTTTTTTCCCCGCGAGGATGGGGATGGGGAGAAAAATTTCCCCGTAACATATTCGGGGACGAGACGGGACCATACTCCCGCCTCGCGGTCTCCGTCCTCAAGTAAATTCCTAATTTTTTTTTTGTAATATATATATATTACATAAATAAATATATATATTTTAATAATTGTATATTATATTAATTTTTATATTTATTTAAAATTAAAAATATTAAAATAATTTATTTCATCTTTTTCTTATTTTTTCTTTTTTTTTTTTAATTTTTTTTTATAGCGAGGAATCCCCATGGATACCATGATCCTAACGGGATAGGGGAAAATTTTTCCCGCGGCGGGAAACGGAGACGGGGAGAGAGTTGGGGTGCGGGGACGGGGAGCGGGGAGGTACTCCCCGCCCCTGCCCTGCGCGGGTGACATCCCTAATAGACAAACATGAAATATGCTCGAGCAGTTAAAACATAATAACAAATTTAAAGAGTCTATGATGAATTGATGATGATGATGATGGAGGATTGAGGTTGGGACCAATGTCTTCACTAACCTAAATTAATAAAACTTCACATCGGCTACGAAATTTTATATTCTTTGACGCTATATATATCGAATCCTTGCTGAAATCCACCTGCTTACAATTTAGGATAGTACAGGGGCTAGAGGTTGTTGCAAGCACGTTTTTCCATCATATAAGTATCATTACTAGCTCTGTTAGCCATTTAGTCTGAAAAAAGAAACAATTAAGGAGTGTCTTGGATCAAATTTTAGCAAAATTTGTAGTCAAAATTAAGAGAAAGATAGTAGCAGATGATGTAAATTAATTCATCATAGCATTTTGGAACTTCAAACCACGAATTTATGAGTGCCCAAAGATTATTTAGATTTTGTGCATAAAGCAACAAGAAAGCTAGCAGAATAATGTGGTAATATTTCATTATGATTGTATATAAGGTCTCAGTTTGCAAATGGAAACATGGGACAGGAGAGGAACAGATTCAACAGAACAGAAGAGAGTGGATAGGCAAAGAAAAATTACATTAATTAAACACTGGAATTATTCATGTTGCTAGAATGATAATCATAAGATATGTGAATTAGATGATTCATGAACCAATATATATCTCTTAAGCTAAATCAAATCGATACAAACTCTTGGCTCCTGTAGAATCTTCTCTCCCATGGTCTCCTCCAACTCGTTGTCACAGTCATTGCTCTCTTTTTGCTTTGCCCATCCTGCATGGAAACTTGAAGCATCTTCTATAATGTCAGAGGAGGCAGCAGTAATAGTGGAAGCTTGGTTTTTAATCTTGGGACGTACAAATAAAGATAGAAGAAGTACAAGAGAAGCCATGGAATGGGGAATGAAATGCAGGTTTGAATTTAATCTAACATATCACTGGGCAAGCATTTGTTTATATAAGTAGAGAGGTGTTGATTACTGGCCAGGAATTGGCGTAACTTTCCATTATTATTAGTGATTACTACATAGGAGAGATTTTTAGGTGATATTGGATTAAGAAAAAGTTCTTATTAAGTATTATCTAATATATATCACCTCAATTACGTGAATTATTATTATCTTATTTTAATAATATTTTTAAGATTATAAGTAATGTGGTATACATTAAATGATATAAAATAAGATTTTTTTTTCTAGAACACCTAAGAATTTCTCACTATAAAATACATCTGACTATGGTGCTACCAAGGTGGTTGGGGGGTTGTTGGGTACTTCATCCTTCTCAACATCTGTTTTTTGGGCTAATTATGGGATAGGTTCACTTGTTGTCCAATTCCTCCGCCCCAGCCATATAAAATAAGATTTATATCTTTCAGTTTTGTTTATTTTTTTAAAAAAATATGATTTTAACCCTTAAAATTTTGATTTTGTTCCAAGTCCTTTAATCTATCACGAAACAAGATGTCACAAGAAGTCAACAAATCAGATCACTTCCAGTAAAAAATATATATTATAATATTAAAAAAAACTACTAATCATCGCCGCCTGAACCACCCATTCCTACCGCAATCTCACCACTCACCACCATGAACCAGATCATAACTCAGCCAAGTCTTCTTTCTTGAACATTAACTCCACACTTTGCAGCAACTATACCTTAAATCCCTCCACCCTCACCGTTTCCCCTTCTCCCAACACCCATATCTCTCCATTCCTCAACCCCACCCCACTTTGCCTCACCTCTAACTCCAGTACTCCACCCTCACGGCCTCAACCAAGGATTTTGTTTCATGGACCAATTCCCTTATTGTTCTTCTTTGTCCTTCGATGACGACGACCATCTTGTCTCTTCGACACCAATGTCTCCGGCCTGAGCCTTGACGTTGACGGTGCTCAATGGAATTCAACTTCTCATTGATAACTTGTTGGTGTGGTGAGATTGGTGAGCTCTGCGATCACCATTTTCAGCGTGGTGGCTACCAAGTATGGGTTGAGGGTCCTAGTGTGTCGACAGCCAAAATGCTACATTGGGTGGCTGCTGGAGGGACGAGGAAATTATGCACTGAAACAAATCAAATTGGGGCTTCTCTATAATTTATTATTAAAATTATTACAATATAATATATTTTTAAATTCTAAACCAAGAATTTTCATAACATTATAAGTAAATAGTTTTTTAACGTGTATAATCATGAATTTCTCCCTTTTATAATATAAGTATTACGCATTAAGCAATTAATAAATGAGAAAAAAATCAAAAACCTTCTACAAAGTTAAAAAAAAAAAAAAACTTGCTATTAAAGGTCATTTAGGGAAACAATTCGATGATCCCTTTCTCAAGCGGACCATCATAAACACCACTAATATTTTAATGTAAAAAAATAATGTAACAATAACATTACTCTAATAAGTGATTACAACTTCTACCCAAAAAGGTTAGTAAGTAGTAGGTTACAACTACTTTACATTCAAAAGTCTATAACTCATGTAATAGTAACAGTAACAGTTAAGCAATTAAGGATAGAAATAAGTTATTTTACGTCAAGTTAGGTGAGGTCAAATTTTACTTTAAATAAGTTTAGCTTATATCTCAAATATAATACTTGAATTTGGCTTATAAATTTGTAACAGATTAATTTTTAAAATATAGTTTAACTTTTTTAAAAGTTTGACTTGGTCTGATTTAAAAACTTATTTAAAAGTTTAATTTTTTTAAATAGACTTTTAGATTTATCTTTAAATAGGTCATTAAGCCTTTAAAAGGTTAATAAGTCTATCATTAAATATGTTAATAGATCTTTAAATAAGTTAACAAGTCTAAAGAAGACATAGTAAATCCTTAATGTAATAGTCGTGACATACCTCATTAGCATATCCAAACTGATTTTTCACAGCACGAATCATATGATAGGAAGAGTACTTCACACTACACTCCATGAGCATTAATATGATCAATTAGCATGGAGAAAATTGTAATGAAATCTGGTTATTTCAACAATTCAACAATTGCTAACATTCACAAAAAATGCAAGGTGTTACAAAAAAAAGGAAAAGTAAAAAAAATCAAAACAACTATCATGAATCTAAGCAATTCAAAGAACACATTGAAAGACATGCCAACCGATAAATTGTAAATTGTAAATGAAATACACACAAGCAACACCAATCATATGACCCTACTATGTTAAGCTCACAGAGAGACTATAAAAGCATTTCTCACTTTTATCATAACCGCAAATGTAAATAATTGTTGACTGACTAAGGAATTAAACCATAAGTAGGAAAAAATGGAAATATCCTCTATTGTGTTCCTTTAAAAAAGCATATATGATGCAAAACATGATAATATATAAATAGAACTTAAGTACAATTCACAAAATTGATAAATATAAGTATGCTCACCAAAAGAACTGGGATGTTAGTCGTTTTTGCAAATCGCATCAAACCTGAAATACATTCATTCACCTGTCATACACCTATAAAAAGTCATGTACCATGGAACTAACATTCGTCTTCACTAAGAAAAAGGCATAGTTAATGCAATTTGACAGCTTTGGGTAGAGGAGCAAATTAAAACAAATAAAGTGTGACAAGAAAAGGTAGACCATTCATCTCAGCAACCAAATTAATTAATTAAATAATTTAAGCAACAGAAAATTACTACATATGAGTTTTATCATTTTTAAAAAAATACTTTATTTGACTATGATCAATACTAGGAAGATGAAGTTAATATGAAAAGAAAAAAGTAAAAGTCAATTAAATACCAAAAAAAAAAAAAAACCTTTCAAACATGTCACATGACATATCACTTTAAAACAATCCCAACGGATGTACGTAGCACACAACAGTTAAAACATTCAAGATAAATTTAAACTCTCTTCAGGGTAATTAAATGTGGTAAGGGTAATTAAATGTGGTAGAATCCCCACCTGCATAATCCCTTTAGCACTTCCTATTATTCCTTTCAAATAAATAGTTTGTATTGAATCAACAATCAGAGCGCGAGGGGAAAGACGCTGAGCTTTTCTTCAATATGTCCTGACACCATGAAGAAAGTAAAATAAAAAAGAATACAATTATTAGACTTCATTATACACTACTCCATTCAAGCCAATTAAGAATAACATTTTAAGTTAAACAAACTCCTTGCTAGTGCCAAGACAATAACTTTATAATGTACAAAAATAAGTACTAAAGCAAGAAAAATGCTAGCAGCAAAACTAATCAACAGAATCCAAGACAATGTACCTCAATATCAATACTTGAATATAAATAAATATTTGATTTAATCCCAAGGCGATATGCTCTGTTACTAATTTGCTCAAGACTGTCGCATAAAAGAAATGGACCAAACTTGGAATCCATATAGAAAGAAAAGGGAAATAAAGAAAAATTATATGTCTGGAAAAGATTGCAAGAGAGCCTAAATGTATAAGAATGTCCTTAACAGAAAGATTCCACACATGTTTACATATAATTGTTATTAGTGGACAAAAACATAGTGATACATGGGAAAAAATGTCATGAACAATGGATCAAGTTGCAAACAGAGAAAATGGGAGAGTGGTCTGTGAGAATGTAAGTGTGTTAGATATAAGTGTGTTCCAAAAATATTGTCGGAGAGGCAGAGGCATTGAGTTGCAGATAGGCGCTGACGGATTGACAGAGGCGTAGAGTCATAGTCTCGCAGATAGAGAGGCAGTAGGCAACAACTAATTTCTTCAGTTCCAGACTTCAGTTTCTAACTTAGGTTTTTGTGAATTTTATTAAAATAATTTAATTAAAAAATATTTTAATATATTATAATAAATTAATAATTATAATTATTATAATAATATAATATAAAGTAAATAAGTCAAGCCGAATTGTCAAACTTAAAAGTCTTATTAAATAATTTAAGACTTAATTTTTTTAATTAAATAGATTTTTAAAAAAATTTAATTTACTTATTTATTAAATAAACTAAATTTTAGGTAGGTCAAAACATAAACTCATGACAAGCGACTAACATATTTTCATCCTAGTAGCAACTAAAGAACCTCTCTCATCCTTTTGCCATAAACCACACAAATACGATCTTCTTACATCAAAATTAAATCCGTATATTAAATATATTTTGGTTGGTATAAGATTTCATTAACATATCAGATCAAAGGAAAAAAAAACGATTTCATTAACATAATCAAATAAAAAAATAAAAATAAAAAAGACTTGATTCTCGTCGCCAACATTTTGAGGTTTAATAATATACTATCCTGTTGGGCTGCACGAGAAGAGTTACTGTTTGCACGGGAGGTGGGTTGCATAAAGGAAGATGCCAACTAGGAGTCTGCTTCCGTAAAGGGATGGACTGGAGCGCTACTCTTATAAAGGTTGTATTTTGATGGATATTTTCTATTTTACATATTGGTTTTTATTTTATTTTTCTTGTCAAGAAACTGCTAAATTATGTAACAAGATGGCAGACTCTCCATCTCAGCATGCTAAAACTAATGGAAAAGGGGAATTAACCTCTAAAGAGAAAATTTTATATAACAAGATCATATGAAAAAAAAATAAACATAAAGATTTAAATAGTGTGACTCCTTAAAAATTTGTGCCATCTTAAATTAGAATATTTATGTTTATATCTCTTTTCACTTCAAGTTGTCATTTGACATTATACATGAGATAATTCTTTTTCCCAAAAAAGCATGTGGATTGAAAATCTTCTAAGCTTTACCGCTGAACTGTTAAATATGTGTGTATCTATTTATTTTTTCACTCGACTTTGTCATCTGAAATTATACATGAGATAATCTATTTCCCAAAAACGCATGTGAATTGGAAATTCTCAAGACTTTATCATGAATTATTATATACATACATATATATATATATATGTATGTATGTATGTGTGTGTATCGTTGAAAAGAGTTTTACATAGACATTTATTAATAAAGAGTTTTACTAAGATAAATAAATAATAATATAAATATTGATTTGTCAATATATTTGTAGATGTTACCTCTCTCTCTATATATATATAATCCCTAAAAAAGTTTGACACAAAATGTTTAATATAAACAAATAACATCTAAGAGGCTTATAAAAGGTAAGGGAGCTGAATTCCTAGGGAGAATTAAAGTTCAAACTCTTGAAAAATATTTTGTTAGGAAGGCCTCTTGATTAACAACCAGTTGTGATGATACCCACAATATTAGTTTCACACTAATGCATGTTAGATACGCTGGTTAAAGATTAAAAATAAAAAATAAAAAAATAAAAAAGCTTTATGAATTGGTTATATGTAGGCTTAAAAAATAATCATCTTCGCATCCACCCCCACCCCATGTTAGATAAAAATAATTGACTCATTACCAAAGGTGTAATAAGTGTGAGAGTCCATGCAATCTTTTAAACTCTTTATCATAATATTAAATGTTCATTCATTCACTGTAAACTTTACAACTAATGTTTAACTAAAAAGTAGTGGGGCAGGGGGCAGGGGGGAGGGGTGGACACAAATGAAATATAGTTCCTCACTTGCTTACCAAAAAGATGCTTTAAAAAAAGGGGCAAAAAAGAAGCAGTTACTTCTTGATTTTTCCCCTTTAACTGCTTCTCACATTTCTCTCTCTCTCTCTCTCTTTCTATATATATATATATATATATAAGATGTGTATCAAGTGAGAAAAATATTTATTATGAGAGGTGAGAAGCAGTGAATCTTGACCAATAGATCTTACATGGATGGTCAATATTAGAACATAAATATATGTAACTTTTTTAAGTGGTTACATGACTTTCAAGTAACTTTTAATTTTGACCATCTATGTATGATTGTATAGTCAAAATTTATTCCTCTCACTTTCTCATAATAAAAACTCCTTCCACTAGATATGTCTCATATATATATATATAATGAATTGTATCTTTGATTATTACTCTATTTTCACATTGTGCAGTAGAAAAGTAAGAAATATATTTTCAAGCATTGTATGTTTTCTCTATAGATTATAGGTAAAGCTTTTTGGAGTAGTTCTCTGCAGTGTGAGGAAGCTGCGATTTGTTGCAGTGCATGTACATCTAGTTTTGTGTCATTACATAAAAAAAAATTAGAAAACAAAAAAAGACAGCCTCAAATATTACAAGATTCTTAAAAAGCTACGCTCTACTTTCTCCTCTTCCTAGTTTGTGTTTAGGTAATTGCTACTATATACCCTATTATATTAGGTGTATAGTACATTTTTTAATTTATATGCAATAAAAAGTTTTTTTAGTAAGTTTCTTTTTTTTATATTTCTTTTTTACACATCACTACCACCACTCTTGTTAGCCGATAACTATCCACCACCAACTAACCACCATCCGCCAATCACCACTTTTTTTCATGTTATACTAATCATTTTTTTGAATTACATAACTTGTGTAAATAATATAAGTTAAAATAATATTAATTAATACATAATTTACACAATAACTTTCGGCCAGTAATGAATAGTGACACCACCAATGATGAACAGTAGTTTCCAGACAATAGTGAACAATGACAGCAGATTATAGGTCATTGATTATAGTCATTAATGTATTTTTTAATACAATTAATGACTATGATAATTTAAATATATGACACACTCTCCTTTTGAGAGTGTATATTAAAAATGACCTTATTTTTCTCTCTCTTTCTCTTTTTATTTCCCTAAACATCACTGTTTTTCATGTAATTAAGAGTCTAAATTCAATGGCAATTACACAAACCACAAAGTTCCGAACTTGTTCTCGATTATTTGGAGGACACCCTTGAGCCACTTGGAGACATGTTTTTGGTTATGTAATGCCTATTAAAATTTTCTACTAGTGAAGTTAGGAGATACTCTTAAGTAAGCAATGTCTATTACGTTATTTTTTAACTATTTAAATTATTATTTAACATATATAAAAAATTATTAATGATAGGTGTATTTTTATCAATGATCTTATAACTTTATTATATATGTCAAATAATAATTTAAGTAGTTATGATAAATATTTCAATTAAGAATTATATTGAAGTTAAAACATTAATCCTTGAAAAAGAAAAAGCAAGAAAACCAATGAGGGGCTTTGGCAGCAAGGGTTATGATTAAAGATATAAGTTGAGAGATTAATATGGACTTCATTATTGGGAGGAAAAAAAAACCGTGTTACAAAGCTTGCAAGTTTCACAGGAAAAATGTGGTGCAGAAAAAAAAAAAAAGAATTGAGATCACGATTAATAATGTTAATGATATTAGAAACCTCGTCCTCTAAGTCAAAGTCGGCATGAATTAGGTTAGGGGTGGCAGCGATGGTTGATGTCAACTGGTCTCACATTGTGCAACAAACTGCAGCTTTCCCATGCTTCTTCTTTTGTTAGTTACACAACTTTTCCTTCTTTATTGTTATACTTTTTCTTTCGGCAAGCGTGATTTAAATGCACAATTGTACACTCAGCATAAATGGTCCACCAATTTCCCAGATTGGTAGAAGACCCCGGTTCGGCTCCCTCTTCCCCCATTTTCCATGGGTAGCAAGAGGGTGCTTATGACCCAATGGTGGGGCCTTATGGTGAAAGGCACTCATTACAGCCACTCTGTCATTGTTTAACTTTTGGTAGTATGATCACATTCGAAATTATATATTCACTTATTGTCTTTTTGCCCCTTCTAGGTAGTTTTGTAATAAGTATTTTCAGACATTTTCTAAGATCAGAAGGAATAGTTATAATGACCACTATGTGAGTTTCGTTCTTTCCGATATTATCTTTTATTGCTTTTTATAAAGTCCACTAGGAGCTAGTGATGTGAAACTTTATTATTTATGGGTAAGGTTATTTTAAAATAAGTTTTAAAAAAATGAATAAATAATGTATATTTATTATTAAATTTTAATAATTTGATATTACAGTGTACTTTAAATTAAATCAAATATAAATATATATTTACCTACATACTTTAAAGATAATTTTATTTTAGAAAATTTTTTTCTATTATTTGTTTGCATGTTTTTAAATATTTATCTTAAATTTAATTTGTATTTCAAAAATAAAAAAACAAATATTATGAATTCATTATTATTATCCTGTGACTTGAAACGTAAAACTAACTATAAACAAACGTAAAGATCAAATTTTTTTCATCATTATCGTGTTGCTTGAAAATAAAGATAGAAGTTAAAAAATTAGAAAAATGCAGAGGCTCCTAAAACTTTATCTCAATTTAAATCTAGGAACTATTAATTTTGGGTGAGTGATACTTTTTTTTTACATTAACTTAAAAATATACCCTGCTGTCTATAATTTAACGAAAATCGTCATTCATGTGAGTTGTACATGTTCATTAATGTATGTGAAACTTTATTATTTATGAATAAAGTTATTCTAAAATAAATTTTTCTCTAAAGTGAATAAATAAAATATATCTATTATTAAATTTTAGTGGATTGAAATTATAGTACATTTTAGATTAAATAAATCATGAATATACTATTATTTACATATTTTAAAGATAAATTTATTTTAGAAGAGCATTTTTTATTATTTTTTGCATGTTTTTAAATATTTATCTTAAATTTAATTTGTATTTCAAAAATATAAAAAAACAAATATTATGAATTCATTATTACTATCCTGTGACTTGAAACGTAAAACTAACTATAAACAAACGTAAAGATCAAATTTTTTCATCATTGTCGTGTTACTTAAAAATAAAGATAGAAGTTAAAAATATTAATGACTTTTAATTCTGTTAAGTTAAAAGACAATTTTTTTTAAGTCTTTTAAAAATTAATTTGACATAAATAAGAGAGTGCCCATGTGTATTGAAGAAAAGTTTAGTACCCATATGGGTTTTTACGCAATGGTAAGGAAGTGAGCTCTAAAGTAAGGACAAAGATTTAAGTTATGAACATATCATTTAAGGGGAGAGCCTAACCACATAATTTCGTGATCTAATCGAGTAATCTTGCATATCAAACAATAATAATAATAATAATAATAATAATAATAATAATAATAATAATAATAATAATCTCATATATCTATTTATTTATCTATTTATACTATATATATTTTAGAGATCATTATAAGAAAAGTCTACGTCAAGTGTCAATTATTTGTGAACTTTTTTCTTTTCAAAATTTAAAAGTTTTTATTTTAAGAAATTTTTTGAATTTTATAAAAAAATCAAAATTAATAATTTTAATTAATAATGTATGAGTGGTTATGGCATATAATTGTAAACCATTTAAGCCAATTTTTTCACTTTTTCGAGAAATTTATTTTTCACATGGTAGAAGCTAGTCCTTTCATCTTTTTTTCTAAAACTTGACAGATAAGTTTTCTCATCCAACTAATATATGAGGGCAAATAAGACGAACAA
Source organism: Ormosia semicastrata (assembly GCA_029884595.1). NCBI lineage: Eukaryota > Viridiplantae > Streptophyta > Magnoliopsida > Fabales > Fabaceae > Ormosia > Ormosia semicastrata. Next base: position 4,419,947 of record JAQQTO010000036.1, on the reverse strand, counting down.
ATTTTAAATGGTCCATTATGATTAAATTGAATGAGAAAGTAGACATGCTCTCCTTCTCTTTTTTATTACCGACGTCATTTTCATTCACCCTTCAAAAGCCATTTTCTTTGTCCTTTATTTACACTATTTAAATCATCGTATGCTACATTGGAAACTCTCCTTCTTAGTACCTGTAATATAGATTTTGAATTTTAAATTTTTGGTTCAATTTTTTTTTGGCTTCTTTAATACTCTTATGTAAACTTACACCGTTGAATATGCTGAAAAGTCTCTTCCTTTTTTTCTTATCTAGCCACACAGGTTCCTCAAAAGTTTTTCTTTTCTTTTCTGTAGCAGAAAACAAAGCTAAGAGAGAGACAAGGTTTCCAACCTATCAAACCTTATTCTTCCTTAGTGACTCTCTTCATCGAGAACCTTAACTTGCCAAATCTCTTCAAGTGGCTGAAAGATCAAACTCTTGTTCTTGTCTGACTGAAAGATGGCTGTTTTAGCCATTCTTGTTTGAAATTGTCTTTCAGTGACGTAGTAAACTGAGCCTAAAACGTTAGTAGTAGTGCTAGTCTCGGAGACGATTTTTAAAATTTTTGAATATAATAATGAAATATTCTTATGTGACGAGATTTTTTAGTCAGATGACAAATTAACTATGACATTAAAAATATAATTAGAGGAGATAATAAGGATCTTACTCAGGTGAAGGGAATGTTTATCGTGAGAGGTGAGAGAAGTGAATCTTGACCATTGAATCTTTCATGAATGATCAAGATTAGAAGATAAATGCATGTGACTTTTTTAAGTGATCACATGACTTTTAAATAATTTTTAATCTTAACCATTCATGTATGATTGTATAGTCAAAATTTACTCCTTTCACCCTCTTACAGTAAAAATTCTTCTCACTAAATATGTCCCCGAGATAATAACTTACAAAACTGACATAATATACATTCAATAATGCAAAACAAGGGCATATAGATGTTTCTCAGTATGAGTGTTCTGTTTTTAATTTTATAATATGATGTTGATTCATTAAAATGAAAAGAATTGATCTCTACCATCTATTATTTTCTATTATTTTTTAAGACTAAAATGTATGCAATTTACCCTAAGCCAAATCCAAAGTTTGCAATGATTGTGGTCTTGTGGATCAAATTATAACTCTTCAATATAGTTAGTCTAGTTATGAAGCAACGAATAATAATTTCAAGTTTGTAACAAGATGAAGATCAGCAATAAACTTAAGAGGATGCGCACACACATCGCACCAGGCATAAACGTGTCAACCTCTCAAAACAACCAAAAACACCACAAAATGAGTACAGCAGTATCCAGCTATCCTCATGTACACCACAAACATGATACTAATGTTGTAGTAGCAATTATAATAGTTAGAAACGACATCAACAACCATAATCTAGAAACGACTTTGTAAATTAGTTTTGGCATATATTCAACACACCAGTTTAAACATAATTAATGTAGGTCATCTAACTCGTCATCATAGTTTCTTAGAGTGTAACATGTAGCTACTTAGTTATTTGAAACCATTATTGATAGATAGCATAAGCAGAGCATCACTGCCAGAGGTATATTGTCAGACCCATGGCTCACTAAGAATCCTTTCTCACATTTTAGCCAGGGGGCCAGTCCATCTCTCGTCCCCCAAGGAGGTGCACATGAATGTGGTAAACTGATTGGCCTGCCAAAAACAATCCTCACCTCAATAAAAATATAGAACAAAGCAAACACTGCACTCAAGAATCTATAACTCAAATAAAAGATGATTGATCAAAATTCCTGTATTGCCATGGAGAAGAACACTTACCCCCGTCTGGCCCATCATTAATTACAATCCTGAAGCCATCATCAAGACCTTCTTGCTTTGCAACCAGCTTAGCGGTGTACAGAAGGCGGCCAAGAATCTCACAGTGCCTCTCCTCAGCCTGTAAACAATACCATAATGAATCAGTATATAAGCATAGACATGTAGAACAGTTGTAGGTGGTGGTCCAAGGTGTTGAACGGTTCTTCCATTCAGTTTGTTTAGCCAAAATAAGAAAAATGGAAGTCGCCTTAGAATAAGTGTGACTAATGAATGCCATCACCAGAGATGTGCATATACAGTTTGGTTTCCTTTTGCTATCTTCAAGCGCAATTTAATTGAAGGAGAGTCCAGCAATAGGCATAACAATGTAAAGTAGATATTACAAAGGAGAAATAAATTAAAAATGTGTCTGTAAACCCATTAAAGGAATCAACAGCATATAGTTTTAAACTAATATTTCAGCTGGGGAGGAATGGTAACACTGCAAAAATGGAAAAATGATTTGAATATACATAGGAAAAACGATGAATTTTAGTGTGACCAATTGACATGATCTGTTTGAGTGATTGATGCTTAAATTAATTGAATAATTGCCTTATATTCTATTCTTTCCTTCCTGTTATCATGCCACATTACTGAGATTCCTTTCAGCCCAAAGCTCAGCATGGAGCCAAATGCTTAGCTCAATTTGTTAAGAGGACTAATATTAGCACATTCTGATAATCGTCAAACAAAAGTTGATTTACCAGAAGGGATCAGGCAAAGCAGTCAATTAGGTGCACCACTGCTTTGAAAAATAGTGGCAATAGTAAGTTATAATATGGACATAGGTAATATAACATTATACAAGAAAAGTAATTGACATCAAATGCCTATCACAGACACAGCATACCAATACTGATTAGCAAGTTTCTGATAGTGTTTAAAGGGTAAAATACATCTCGCTAACAAGATGTGGGGATAGCAACAATGAAGCATAGTGGCTAGGGGTATCAACCAGAAGCAGCTATAAGACAAACTAGAGAGTAGAGAGGAAAGAGCTCGAGGAAGGATGGAGGGAACAGCAGAGCAGTATGTGGGTAATAACCAAAAAAAAAAAAATCATGATTTCAGAGGTATAGCCTACCTAAAGCTTGGATTTCTGAAAGGTAAGACAAAGACATCTGCGGTTCTGAGGGATGCAAGCTAAAACCATCAAACTAGATTCATCATAAAAATGAAGAGCTATAGGCTGCAAAAGCCCTGCAGGTGTAACAATGAATAAATTTATAGAAGTGCCCAACAACTCGTCCAACTAAAATACAGGCCAAAGCAGATTATTTTAAAATGAAATGCTATGAACAAAAAACTTACACAAATACCAAGAGCCTATTTCATAGCAAAATAATTCATATAGTAGTACTAAGGCACTAGACTTTGTTCTGCTAAGGATGTGGTATCAGCAGCCACAATCAAAGATTTAGCATCAGCCTAAACGATCTGAAAGGATAATTATATGCAGTAGATTTTCAAAGCAATTCATAGTAACCACAACACTACCTAAATTTGGCACATCCACACAGCTAAGTTTGGATCCAAAAACATGTAGCCACTTCATAACTATAAGATAATGGACAAGAACAATGTTATCTGGCACAAGATGATAGACTATCCTCAAATAACAACTTCAAAGCAGTATCACTATTAAGTATTACTACATGAGGATACAAGCTGCAAAATCTTTTTCTCCAAAATATCAGCATGCTGATACTGAAGGAAATCTATTACTAATGAAAATCTTCCTGAATAGTATGTTCTTTTTAAATGAATTTAAAAATAAAAAGAATTTTTGTGCTTTGAACACCCAAGTCAACATAATATGCCTACTGCCACAGAAAAGCCATTAACAAATACCTTGGACAGACCAGTTAACCCATCCCTGACTTTAGGAATGATTAGAATGTGGGTAGGAGCTTGCGGGTCTATGTCCCTAAAGGCAAGGACCTGTCAAACAGAAAAGAAAAATAAAAGGATTATCAATTGTTATGGCATACCATACCATTAAATCATATAACATAGCTTGACCAGAGTAACAGCTAATGATGAACCATGCTAGCCAAGAGTTGCATCTAAGTTCAAAAATATAGATAATGATGAACCAAGCTAGCCAAGACTAGCTTCTAAGTTAAAAAATATAGATACTAAAACAATAAATTTATTAACATTTAAGTATTTCACAGAAGGCGCAATTAGAAGAATTTCTACAAGTCCATTTTTGCAAGTTAGGTATACTTGTTTTTCCTTAAACCAACTGTCAGACCATATTACTCAGGTTCAAGTGCAAAATATGGCCATGTTTCCTTTAGAACAAGGTAAGAAATAAAACTTTTATTCCAAAAAAACAAGTTAAGAAAAAAAATGTTCAATGATGTCTGCAATTAGGCAAGGACTAAAAATATGAAATTGGAAACAATATCCTGATCATTTCAAGGGAGAAGGAAACCTAAAGAGAAGAGGGTAAAAAAATATTAAAAAATGAACCCATGGCTAACAATAATACACAAATCAATTATTCTCAAGAAAACAAATCTGTAAAGCATATTTAATTTCCAAACATTTTAGCTATATATGAATTTCAATGGCCCAGTGTTACTTATGTAAAAGAAAGTAGTCAAGCAGTAACCAAGACAAGAATACAAGTGCAGTAGAAAACTCAGTCCAGCAAATATTAACATAGAGAATTTGGAATATCCATAGATACATTAATTAGCAGAAAATCAAGTAGTCCTATAAATTGACCGATGACCTGCTTTTTCACCTCTGAACTTGAGCCATGTCTAAGAATGTGCAATCTAGCAAGAAAACTAAAACTAGTTTCTTTGGAAAGCAGTCAATTCAAAGAGCATAACACAATGCCCAATTTCTTTTAACATCAAATACCCATTGAACCCTTTTACATGTTTACCTGATCAACAAGTACAGACTCTAGCGAGTAAAGAAATGTTAACAAGAAGACTTCAGAAACAATATAGAACAGTCAGGACTTTCATTGAAACTGGCAAAACAAACGAGAACAACACTTCATAAGACAACAAATGAACTTCAACACACATCTTTAAATATTTATTGTACTGTTTTCACTGGATAGTAAACTTCTCTATGTTATATTCTCTGGTAGTGGAATTTGAAGCATTATTAAATAATAGAACCCTGTATCTGTAATTACAGTCACATCCTCAAAAATGGGGAAAAAAAAAGGCACAAAACTATAATAAAGGTAAGTTAGGAACTCCATCAAATATCATACAGTACCTTATCATCCTCATAAACCACAGTAGAAGGAATTTCCTTATTGATGATCTTGTCAAATCTGTTCATTATAGAATACAAGAGTAAGGATATGAATACTAGTCTAGGAAGACTAGGAACTCAGAATTTTCACAATAGAAACATACTGTTATGTCCTGCCTTAAGCACAAAAACGAGGGAATGTGGGTTCATGAATTCCACTATAACCGTATAAAATAAAATACACTGATTAAATCCCAACATATCCCAAAAGAAAAAAATGTTATCAAGCCATTAAAGGAAACAGCCAACTTTCAAATGCAAACGGGTTGCATCAAACATATATAACTACATAAAAATGTAAGCTTTATAAGATTTTTGCACATTATTCGAGGAAATCAGAACATAAAACAGATTACCCAGAAAGAATTTTTGCAAGACAAGCAGATATTATCATCTTAAGCAAAAAATAAACAAAATAAAAATGCAGGATCAAAATGAGCAGAGGTTGGAGAAGCGACTGAAGAAACAAAGGGAGGGAGAAGAGTGGCATGTTAGAGGGGGAAGCAAAGGCTCACATGGTTGGAGCATCAGAGGAAGTGGCTGCAAGAGCAGCTTCTTTCTCTGAAGCCATGGAAGGGGAACAAGTAAAGTGTGATGATGCCAATACAACAATGCTCCCTGATTTTATATTGCTGCTGGGGATGATGCCATCACTCCGGCCCTTCATAGCCCAGTTGGGTCCTTTGGGCTCTTCTACCAATCATAAGTCACCACGTGATGGTGTGTCCTTATTGTAGTATGAACTTTTTCATTGGAAAAACATTACCCAAAGGGATCATATTGCTAGTACGTGCAGCAGTGCCTGGTCTGTTCAGGAAATTTTGATCGGGTGAATTTTTATAGCTCAGTCTAGAATTATATTAATATTATGTTTGGATATTTTTTTATTAATGGAATAGAATGAAACAGATAAGAATGAAATGGAAAGGAAATAAATGAAATGAAAAGGAAATGAATAAAATGGAATATAATTTTTATTCTCTTTATTTAAAAGTTTCATTAACGGAACAGAACAGAATTACTCATGTGTTTCTTCCTATGAAGCACGGAAATGGACACGGACATGAGACATGACATGAACACGAACATAAGAACACACCAAATTCAAAAAATTTGAGATATGAATACGGCATGGACACGACATATATATATATATATAATTTTGATTATAAATATTCCAAACACAACTCATCAATGACAACACAAACATCTTCATTTATAACTAAAAAAGAAACCAATAATAATTGAAAATTGAATCACTAGACCAGAGTGAAACTCACTTGAAACTTGAACCATTAGCACACAGTGAACACAATGTATTGCGGAAGAATAGAAGATTTTTCCTGAGGGTGGATTGGGTGATATTGAGCTTGTCAGCCATGATATTAGTACACTGTCATACAGTAAAATTTTTTTTTAATTTTAATAGCCTGTGTCAAATATATGTCCTTAGTGTGTCTGAGATGTGTCCTGACCATGTTCGAGCCGTGTCTGAGTCAAATAATAATAATTTTTTTAATTGGACACACTCAGACACGTAAAACACGCGTGTCGTGTGCGTGTCGAAGTGTATTCATGTTAGACACGTGTCCGACACGTGGACATGTGTCGCAACTGGGATCACGACGGGACGACCGAAAAATATAAAATCAATGGAGTCGCCACCAATGTTTATTTAAATTAGGAAAACATTAGAAAAACCTTTAAATTAGGCAAACTGGTCTTTTGAAAATGAGTTTGGATTCGGGAGTCGATTACAGGTAGGGAAGGTAATAACACCCTGTACACCGCCTGCTCCATGAATCGGTACTTAAGTTAGTTGTGCAAATTTTAATAATCTCAAATATATTTATTTTAACCCCTTTAAACAAAAGACTTTGTAATTACTTTTTATTTTTTTTTATTTTTTATTTTTTGAAAAGAAATAAAAGAAACAACCAAACTATGAAAATTTATTTTTTTAGCTTGACAGAAATGGATTTTTGCTCCTACGTATCTCCTGGTGCAATGGAGAACTCAAAGTCACGTAATTCTTTAGAAAATGATTGTGGGTTTGTTGATTTTAATTAGAAAAAAGATTTTCAAAAAAAAGAATTTTTACTTGAAAATAAATCCATTCTTGCACGAGGTTCAAGTTAGCACCAGGCTACTCAATAAACCCTTATGATCCAAACGACATTGAAGATAGCATCCGCTATTCAATCATCATCATTGGTCATTGCATGGATTAAAGGATTTTTATTTTATTTTATTTTTTTATCATTTTTAGAATATTCTAAAAAGGTAAACATAATTTTTTCATGAGCCAAGTAAATATAATAAAATAAAATAAAAGCACAACATCACAAAACATATTTTTCTTTTTTATCTTTTAACATTTTTTTTTTTATTTTTTTTTATTTTTTTCCTTCATTTCTTGGCTTCCTATTAATTACAAGACATAAAACAAAATACACAATTAAATTATGTAAATACTATCAAACAAGTAATAATCCGAAATAACACAACCGATTAAACTCAAAATATTTTTTTCATATTTCATTTTTTTATAAGGATAATAACTCAAGCCCAAACATATAAAAACGAGGTTGGCCCCCAAAAAAAAAGAAAAGCCCAAGTTAGAAAATTAGTCAGCCCCGTTTTCTTTTTTTTTTTCTTTTACCATTGTTTTTGTTTGATATCACTTGAAACTTCAAAATACAGCAAATGAAGAATAAACAGGGAACGACCCACAGTGAACCAAAAAGGGTGAAACGAACCGCAGTAGAGGCAGGGGTCTACGGCGTGGTGGAAAGGTGACTTGGTGGGCGAGCTCGGGTTGCGGTGTGGCCGGATCTGGTGTGCGTGGAGCGGCTGCTGGTTCGGGCGGAACGGAGCAGCGCGAACGGCGACGATGGAGCAGATCTGGGCCGGAGGTCACGTGGTGCGGTTCCGGAGATGGGGTGCCGGTCGGGTCTAGCGTGGCTGTCGCGCGGTTGACGGCGGGGTCGTGGCGCTGGGTTGGTTCCGGTTGGGTTCTTAATGGGTGGTGGGTTTGGGTGGAGCAATGGTGGTTCTGTGGAGGGTGGAAGATGAAAGTTATGGAGGTGAGGAGGCCGCCGGTGGGTTGAGGGTCACGGTTCGGAGGAGATGGTGGGGGTGGTTCTTTGGTGGTTATGGAGGAAAGTGATGATGGTGGTTGGTGGTGGCTCACCGAGTTGACTCCTACTGTGGGTGGTGAGTTGGTGAAAATGAAGATGAATGGTGATGGGATGCTTGGTTTATGGTGGTGGTTGTTGGTTGTTGAAGGTGGTGAGAATGGTGGGTTCATGGATGGTGAAAATAGCCAGGGGTGAAGAAGATGGAGAGTTTGAGTTTGATGGTAGATGAAGATGGATGAAGCTGGTGGGGTGGTTCTGGGTTGTGATGGTGAAGATTGGTTCTTCTGAGAGCTCCAGTGTGGTCTCTGCGTTAGAGAAATCTGAATCCCCCCTCCTGCTTGCCTTCCCCTTTTCCTTTATATCTGAAAAAACAGAGGCCTCCCTGTCCGAGGTGGAGAGGTGCCAGGGTTGACCCAGCTTGGGTCACCATGGCATTCCCTCATTTGTGCTTGCTGCTCTTTGCTCCAAGCTCCTCCTTCTCCAATGCTTGCTGCCCCTTCCCCAAACCATGACAGGCAGCTCCCCAGGGAATGCAGCATGCCCAGGAGCCAGACTAATTCACAGTAAGAGAAAGCTACGTTTCAGCTTGTTTTTATTATTATTATTTATTCATTTTTTTCTTGTAACAACATAAGAAAATCGTATTTTATTATTTAATATTTTTTATTTTATTTTTATTTTATTTTTTGTTTTTATTGTTATATTTTTATTTTTGTTTGCACAAATAAATAAAAAATTGACCAAGCAAACCAAGCGCTCACAACACTGTAATTAAGCGTTAATCCTTGATTAAGTGATAAAATTTTATGGATAAAATTAGGTATCAACAGCTGCCCCCCTTTGCTTTGCATTTAAAATAAATGGGAAGCAAATGAATTGATTTAATTTGTCCATAGAAATTTTTATTTCTTTTTCCTTTTATTTCTTTCTTTCTTCTTTTCTTCTTTTTTTTTAAAAAAAAAAAGAAAAAGCAAATTGACGTAAAAACAAATGGACGTTAAACAAGATAGAAGTTTGCGGAATCAGACATCCGTCGAAACTTGACAAAAGGGTGAAAAGGCACAATGCTTGCGGAGTCGGATATCCGCTGAAATTTGACAGAAAAGAAAAAGGCAATGGGCACAAGGCCCTTACTTGCCTTGGAAGCGATGGGTACGAGGACCCGAAAACTAAAAAGCAATGAGTGCGGGGACCCAAAAAATAAAAAAGGCAATGGGTGCGAAGACCCGAAAACTAAAAGACAATGGGTACGGGGACCCAGAAACTGAAAGACAATGGGTGCGGGGACCCGGGAATTAAAAGACAATGGGTGCAGGGACCCGGAAATTAAGAGACAATGGGTGCGGGGACTCGGGAATTAAAAGACAATGGGTGCGGGGACCCGGAAATTAAGAGACAATGGGTGCAGGGACCCGGGAACTAAAAGACAATGGGTGCAAGGACCCGGGAATTAAAAGACAATGGGTGCGGGGACCCGGGAATTAAAAGACAATGGGTGCGGGGACCTGGAAATTAAGAGACAATGGGTGCGGGGACCCAGAAACTAAAAGACAATGGGTGCGGGGACCCGGGAATTAAGAGACAATGGGTGCGGGGACCCAGAAACTAAAAGACAATGGGTGCAGGGACCCGGGAACTAAAAGACAATGGGTGCAGGGACCCGAAAAACTAAAAGACAATGGGTGCAGGGACCCGGGAACTAAAAGACAATGGGTGCAGGGACCCGGGAATTAAAAGACAATGGGTGCGGGGACCTGGGAATTAAAAGACAATAGGTGCGGGGACCCGGGAACTAAAAGACAATGGGTGCGGGGACCCGGTAATTTAAAGACAATGGGTGCGGGGACCCGGAAACTAAAAGACAATGGGTACGGGGACCCGAGAATTAAAAGACAATGGTTTTGCATGTGATGCCAGAGATGGTGCATGATGCAATGGATACAATGAATGTGATACCAAAGGATAATACATGTGATGCCAGAGGCAATGCATGTGATGCCAGAAGTGACGCCTGAGAACAATGCATGTAATGCATAAGATGAAGCATAATGCAATGGATGTGACGCTTGAGGACAATGCATGTAATGCCTAAGATGAAGCATAATGCAATGGATGCCCTACTGTAAAGATTCTCATGAACAAATTGAGTAAGCAAATCTTGTTTTTTTTTGCTTTTTTTGTTTTTTTGGTTTTTTTTTGTTCTTTTTTTTCACATCGGAGCTTTGATTCCGCAACCTTTAAGGACTTTTTCCCACAGCAGGATCGCGATTGAACAGCAAAATTCGTTGATTGGCCTTATGATTTGTCTGGTCATCCTTTTTTTTCTCATCAACACTTAAAGGGCCTCGAGCCAGAAAACTTTATGCAATGGGCCTTGAGCCTAAAAACTCATGAAGTGGGCCTTGAGCCCAAGAATTTGTACAATGGGCCATGAGCCAAAGAAATGAATGTACTTGAGGAACTAAACGCTTCTTGGAAAACTTTGACTAACCAAACTCATATTCAAAAGGGATCATTGTTGAATTTCTCTTCATTAAATATGGCTCGTGTAGAAGCTTGTGACTTTCTTCCCCCAAAAGTTCCTATTTCCACCGGACATACTTCAATATGAATTAGCCATTGAGGATGTCATTTCCTTCATCGATTGAAACTCTAGAGCTCCTTTGGCTTGAGTTGTTCATCAAGAGACTACCATTAGATGGTTAAATTGTACTATTGTGCTCATGTTCACCCAACCTGAAGCATCATGTACCAGATATGCATGGATTCAAAAGTACAACATGAAAGAGATTTACTACTCGAGTGACCTTTTTTGACTGATTTTGGGAGTATGACTACACGAAGGACATTTACAAAGGATAAAAACACAAGTAGTGGAATAGTACAAAAGTTAAGAGGTTTTTTTTTTGCTTTTTTTTTGTCTTTTTTTTACTTTTTGGACCCAGTTTGGATGTGATTGATCTTTACTTGACAACTGGACATCATGACCATTGTTTTATCAGGTATCTACAAAAATATACTCCTGTGTATGGTATCAAATGAATTTGACTCAGGGTATGTCCTTTGAGAACAAAGATGCCCCAGTGTAGGCCATTTGACAACAAAAATTGTCCCAGTGAGGAAATTTTTTTTTTTTTTTTTTTTTTTGCGTAAGGCCAAATAAGACAAAGCAAACTGTCCCAGTTTAGAACTGAATTGAACATGGTAGAGACTTGTCCCAATGTAGAGCCAGTTGAACTAGAAGATTTGCCCCAATGTAGGGCCAAATTGAACAGGGTAGAGACTTGCCCCAATGTAGAGCCAGTTGAACCAAAAGATTTGCCCCAGTGTAGGGCCGAATTGAGCAGGGTAGAGACTTGCCCCAATGTAGAGCCAGATTGAACCAAAAGAAAACATGCGCCAGTGTAGAGCCAGCTTGAACACGGCAACAATTTGCCCTAATGTAAGTCCCTTTTTTTTTTAGACCGCCCTTGCAGGTTTTCAGCCTAACAATTTTGTTGTTTTTTTTTTTAATTTTTTTTTAAGAGCAAGGATTGAAAATTCAGCAGTGCATAAACTTTTTGTCTCAAAATTAAAGTTAATGAAAATGAAAACGACCATTCATTGATCAGAATGGACTTTTTAAGGCTTGTAATGTGGCCAAGGTTAGGGGTTATGAAATGAAAGGTATAAGGCTCAAACAAGTGTTTAAAGGTTAAGTGGGACCAAGGATCATTGTTCAAACTTGAACTTTGTCAATTGCTTTTGCACTTTCAAGCACACTTTTCTCTTATTGTTCTCCATTTTTTTTGTTCTTGTTCAAACTTGAACTTTGTCAATTCCTTTTACTTTCCGCCTCTTTCGCCTTTTCTTCCTTTTTCTTTTATACTTCAAAATAATCACCATGACAATCAACCTTTATTTTGTGTCATCCCCTAGTGTAGGGGTGATCCTTGTCCAGGGTTTATTGAAGGAAACTTTTAAGCTCAAAATAGGATAACGAGGGATAATGACAAGATGAATTCTTGTGAGAGAAAGAGAAATATGGCCAATCTTCATTTCAAATCTTAATTGCTCATTTTCAAAAATTTTAAATTTGAGACAAAAGGATAATACCCACCCAGTGATTATTTATTTGTTCTTTTTTTCTTTTTTCTTTTTTTTTTAATTTTTGCTTTTTATTTTTTGGGTAAAGAACACCTGCACACATGAGTCTCATGACCACAAAAATTCTCAGAATTAGAGTTCTATGGGATTCGAACTAAAAGAAAGCAAGTAAAGGAAAGAAAAGAATGACAAAAAGATCTAGTAAGAACATGGGTGTCAAGAACATAGGAAAAGGAAACAAGGTAAATTGAGATCCACACAAATCCATCACATTAATGCTTCAAGAAAGTTCACATAAGTTCAAAAACCCAAATGGCTTTAATCGAGCATAGGGTCAATACAATTAAACCATTGTTTCATGGTAACAATTTGATAAACAAATCAGAATGTCAATCGCTCAGGAATTCCCCAGTGCTGAAGAACTCTAGGGTACAGTTCATTCTTGACGGTTAGAAAAATGAATCACCACTTTGTCAAACTTTCTAAGGTTACCCCTGATCAACCATTGTAAACATTCATTCCTATTGCAGATGTGTAGAAACTTCTGACAATGCTTGGTGATTTAGGTAATCGTTGTAGTCCATGAGTTTTTCTGAAGTCCCATTTAACTCATTCGACTTGAAGTCCACCCTCAGTCGGTTCAACATTCTTCATACTTGCCTGTCCGTCATTCATTTGGTGCAGTCTTCCCTTTTTCATTTCCCTTTCAATCATTTCACAAATTACCACGATATCTGAAAAATTTGCTGACACACTTCCAATCATATGATCATAGAATGGCGCATATAGTGTATCAGTGAACATAGCAACCATCTCTTTCTCTGACAAGAGGGTTCTACTTGCACAGTCATTTCCCTCCACCTCTGAGCATATTCCTTGAAGGTCTCAGCATCTTTCTTAGACATGCTTCGTAATTGCATTCTATCTGGTGCCATGTCCATATTGTACTTATACTGCTTTACAAAGGCATCAGCTAAATCCTTGAAACTCCTTATATGGGCACGCTCAAGATGTGTGTACCAATTCAAAGCTGCCCCAGTTAAACTGTCGTGGAAGAAGTGGATTAACAATTTGTCATCGTGAGCTTGTGAAGCCATCTTGCGAATGTACATTGTCAAGTGATTCTTTGGGCAAGTAATCCCCTTATATTTATCAAAATCTGGGACCTTGAACTTTGGGGGAATGACAACGTCAGAGACGAGACAAAGCTCAGTAGCATCCTTGAGGCCATAACAACCTGCTCTTTCAATGACCCGTAATCTCTCTTCCAAAGTTTCCCATCTCTCTTTGAACTGAGGATTTTCAACAAAAGAACTCAATGGGTATTGAGGCATGAAAGTGGGAGCAAAATGTTGCACTAGTGGGGTTCCACTGGCACCTGGGTAATGGGCATATGGTTGGGTTGTGCTCAATGAGTTTGAAGCAGGCATGCCACTATCAGGGGAATTAGCAAACCATGGTGGTACAAAGCTGAAAGGGAAACCATATGGTGGGATGAAGAAAGGGAATGGGTGCTATATTGGTGGGGTTTCATTAGCATTCAGCCGAGTGACTTGAGTTTGGGTAAAGTTCAACAGGTTTGAATTTGGTGTCGCTGTTGGCATGCTACTACCAGGGGGATTGGTGGTCAATGATGGTACATAGCTGGGAGGGAGGCCATATGATAGAAAGGGTGGCACCTGGGTTTCCTGAGAACTAGTGACTGAGGGTTGAGTGGTGAACGGCATCACAACTCTTTGAGGATTAAAGCATTGGTATTGCAGAAGATTTGGAGAGAAACCAGGCAGGTGAAGAGGTGTGGCCGGATGTCCTTCGTTTGCCACTGAGGGATTGCCATTTGTGCCCCTTCTATTTTCCATGGACTGTAGCATCTCCATCATCTTGGACACTTGTTCTCTGAGCTGATTCACCTCATCCTTCAACTCTTGAGTTTGATTTATTTCATCCATGATCCTAGCTTGGGAATGATCCTGTAAGGGTGTCGCGGAAGCAATTTTTCGTTATAGTGCCCATTTTTTTGCTTGGTGAAACATGATGTGAATATGCAATTATCAACATTGACTGAATAAAATTGGCAACATGCATGCATGCAAAGTATTATGCAAATGAAATTTTTTTTTTATTTTTTTTTATTTTTAAAAAGAATGGTATGAATGTCATGGTAATGCAAAATGATGTATCTTTTTCTTTCTTTTCCTTTTTTAAAGTCAGGAATGCGATGAAAATGTAAGATGATATTTTTTATGGGGATGTCATGCAAATGCAAGATAATGTATCTCTCCTTTTTTATGCTAGAAATGCTATGAAAATGCAAGATAATGTATATTTTTCTTTTGTTTTTGAATGCTAAGAATGCTATGAAAATACAGGATAATATTTTTTGTTAGGAATGTTATGAAAATGTAAGATGATATTTTTTTTTGCTTTTTTGATGCTAGGATTGTCATGAAAATATAAAATGATGTTTTTTTTCTTTTTTATAAATGCTAAGAATGTAATAAAAATGCAAAATGATATATCTTTTTTTTTGAAAGTAAGAATGAATGACATGAGAGATAGATGAAAAATGAAAATGCTATATGATGTATCATTTTTTTTTTGTTAAAAAAAAATTTTTTTTGCCAAAAAGAATGCGAAGATGAATGACATGGGGAAAAGACAGATAAAAAGAAAAGTATGCTCCATTTGTGTCCTAATCAGGTGTAACCTAAGGAGATGGATGACTCTAATTTTATGTCATTATGTTCAATCTGCTAATGCAAGGCTTTTCAGGACAGATCTATCTTCTAAAAAGTCATGGTCCCCAGATTGCCCTCATCTCGAAAGATAAGGATCCAATTCATGAATTAATTACAAGTAGGGATGAACCCTCTCAATATGACTAGTCCATGATACTGGTAACAATCTGAGTGGTGTCTCAACAAATGTCAAGTGAGCACAAGGCTCCTCAATAACAAAAGTCGAGGCCCCTCCTACTCCTCGGATTCGCACAGACTCGGGTATAGAGCCCAAAAAGTGTATGAGGTAAGTGATTAGTGACGTGTGTGAATGAGCATAAAAAACTTGTACAAAAACTTAAAAGACAAAAATACCCCTAACCAGCAAAACATATATACAACAGCCAGCCAGCAATCATCTACCCTAGGGTTTTAACAATTAAGTACAAAATATATATACAAGCCACAATATACATGAAATAATCCTATCAGATATTTACATAAAAGTACTAAATAAAGTACATTTACAAACAAATAAGAAAACAAGAACAAAGACAAAGAGGGTAAAATAAATAAATAAAAGATTATTAAAAATTTGCACAACTAACAACAACAGGCCTGACTCTCTGAAACTCCCCAGTGGAGTCACCAGTTGTCGCAACCGGGATCGCGACGGGACGACCGAAAAATATAAAATCAATGGAGTCGCCACCAATGTTTATTTAAATTAGGAAAACATTAGAAAAACCTTTAAATTAGGCAAACTGATCTTTTGAAAATGAGTTTGGATTCAGGAGTCGATTACAGGTAGGGAAGGTATTAGCACCCTACACTGCCCGTTCCATGAACGGTACCTTAAGTTAGTTGTGCAAATTTTAATAATCTCAAATATATTTATTTTAACCCCTTTAAACAAAAGACTTTGTAATTACTTTTTATTTTTTTCATTTTTTATTTTTTGAAAAGAAATAAAAGAAACAACCAAACTATGAAAATTTATTTTTTTGGCTTGACAGAAATGGATTTCTGCTCCTACGTATCTCCTGGTGCAATGGAAAACTCAAAGTCACGTAGTTCTTTAGAAAATGATTGTGGGTTTGTTGATTTTAATTAGAAAAAAGATTTTTGAAAAAAAGAATTTTTACTTGAAAATAAATCCATTCTTGCACGAGGTTCAAGTTAGCACCAGGCTACTCAATAAACCCTTATGATCCAAACGATATTGAAGATAACATCCGCTATTCAATCATCATCATTGGTCATTGCATGGATTAAAGGATTTTTATTTTATTTTATTTTATTATCATTTTTAGAATATTCTAAAAAGGTAAACATAATTTTTTCATGAGCCAAGTAAATATAATAAAATAAAATAAAAGCACAACATCACAAAACATATTTTCCTTTTATATCTTTTAACATTTTTTATTTTTATATTTTTTTTTTTTTTCCTTCATTTCTTGGCTTCCTATTAATCACAAGACATAAAACAAAATACACAATTAAATTATGTAAATACTATCAAACAAGTAATAATCCGAAATAACACAACCGATTAAACTCAAAATATTTTTTTCATATTTCATTTTTTTATAAGGATAATAACTCAAGCCCAAACATATAAAAACGAGGTTGGCCCCCCCAAAAAAAAGAAAAACCCAAGTTAGAAAATTAGTCAGCCCCGTTTTCTTTCTTTTTTTTTCTTTTACCATTGTTTTTGTTTGATATCACTTAAAACTTCAAAATGCAGCAAATGAAGAACAAACAGGGAACGACCCACAGTGAACCAAAAAGGGTGAAACGAACCGCAGCAGAGGCAAGGGTCTACGGCGTGGTGGAAGGGTGACTTGGTGGGCGAGCTCGGGTTGCGGTGTGGCCGGATCTGGTGCGCGTGGAGCGGCTGCTGGTTCGGGCAGAACAGAGCAGCGCGAACGGCGACGATGGAGTAGATCTGGGCCGGAGGTCACGTGGTGCGGTTCCGGAGATGGGGTGCCGGTCAGGTCTAGCGTGGCTGTCGCGCGGTTGACGGCGGGGTCGTGGCGCTGGGTTGGTTCCGGTTAGGTTCTTAATGGGTGGTGGGTTTGGGTGGAGCAATGGTGGTTCTGTGGAGGGTGGAAGATGAAAGTTATGGAGGTGAGGAGGCCGCTTTGGTGGGTTGAGGGTCACGGTTCGGAGGAGATGGTGGGGGTGGTTCTTTGGTGGTTATGGAGGAAAGTGATGATGGTGGTTGGTGGTGGCTCACCGAGTTGACTCGGTGTGGATGATGAGTTAGTGAAAATGAAGATGAATGGTGATGGGATGCTTGGTTTATGGTGGTGGTTGTTGGTTGTTGAAGGTGGTGAGAATGGTGGGTTCATGGATGGTGAAAATAGCCAGGGGTGAAGAAGATGGAGAGTTTGAGTTTGATGGTAGATGAAGATGGATGAAGCTGGTGGGGTGGTTCTGGGTTGTGATGGTGAAGATTGGTTCTTCTGAGAGCTCCAGTGTAGTCTCTGCGTTGGAGAAATCTGAATCCCCCTCCTGCTTGCCTTCCCCTTTTCCTTTGTATCTGAAAAAACAGAGGTCTCCCTGTCCGAGGTGGAGAGGCTGCCAGGGTTGACCTAGCTTGGGTCACCATGGCATTCCCTCATTTGTGCTTGCTGCTCTCTGCTCCAAGCTCATCCTTCTCCAATGCTTGCTGCCCCTTCCCCAAACCATGACAGGCAGCTCCCCAAGGAATGCAGCATGCTCAGGAGCCAGACTAATTCACAGTAGGAGAAAGCTACGTTTCAGCTTGTTTTTTTATTATTTATTCATTTTTTTCCTTGTAACAACATAAGGGAATCGTATTTTATTATTTAATATTTTTTATTTTATTTTTATTTTGTTTTTTGTTTTTATTATTATATTTTTATTTTTGTTTGCACAAATAAGAAAAAAAAACTGACCAAGCAAACCAAGCGCTCACAACACTGTAATTAAGCGTTAATCCTTGATTAAGTGATAAAATTTTATGGACAAAATTAGGTATCAACAACATGCTAGCAAAATGGCGTGTCCGTGCTTTCTAGGTTTCTTCTATTCTCCTTCAATTTTGGGGGGAACAAAAGTTAGACATTTGAAGAGAAGAGGGGGGAAATGATTCTCCATATGTTTCGTTCACTTCCCATGTATTTTAAAACTTTCAAACAAGAGAAGTTATCTCCGTTCCTCTCATTTCCTTTCCGTTCTCCTCATTACCTATCATCTAAACATAATGCAAAGTTATTCGATCAATTAAAATACTTTAATTTTTATTTAATTTATTTATAAATTTATTTTATATTTTATGAAAAAATTACAATAATAGATAGTCTAACTTAATATCTTTTTTATATAAATTTATGATATATATATATATATATAATATGTATTTTAGTTGTACAAAAAATATTATCCAGTAGATTAAGCCGAGTAAGATTGGTCTAACTCGATTTAGATACTCAAAATATAATATTTTGATTATTTTATTTATTGTATAATTCTGAATTGCATTATCAGAAAATAATATGTTAGCTAAAATTATTGAAAGTCACAATCCTTAATCAAAGTCTTAACATTTTTAAAAATGTCACGACAAAAAGTAGAAAATAAAAATCAAAAATAAATATATCTTTGTAATATTAGCTGGATCGGAATGGCCTGGAAAGTAACCTACAACAATAACAAATGTTTTTCTGTTAAATGAGATTAGGTACGAGGATTAAATAATGGGATTATGTTTGATCACAAATCATGTTTTTTAAAAAATCATTTAAATGTAAGTTCCTTTTAATAGTGTTATCTAAAATTTTTTTATTGTTGTATTTATCTACTTTTAATTATTAGATTATTCTCTACTTAATCTATTCCTTTTAGTGGAGAATATAATGATTATTTTTCTCATAAAGTCAAATTATTTAAAGTAAGATTATATCATCTTTTCAACAATAAGGGATACATTTACTTTTTTTCTATTGTATTAATTTTTAATTCTATTTTATCTTATATATTCACTATTCTAATGCAATATGATTATTTCTATAATATTAAACTTATGCTCTTGTTAATTTTTTCAATTTAGTACCATAAAATATCACAAATTTGCAAGCCATATAATTGTACAATAAAATTTTTCTTTAAATTTAAGAGAAACTTTTTTATCTCAACTTAAATCTCATTATTTGTATCTCCCTTTATTTCTTCATAATTTTATACGATAAATCTAAAATATATATTTTGTGAGACTTGTGTTATACTACGATAAAAAGTAACCTTCCTGAAAAATACCTTGAACCATGGCCGGTTTGTTGTGCCAGGTCGAGTCATCTACACCTCTAGCAATAACAGTTTCTTATTGTTGGCCTTTTCTTAGTATGCACAAGCAAGAAAAAAGTTTTTTTTTTATTTTTTTAACTTTCTTGGCAATTTTCTTTTTAAGTTACAGTGTACGTTCAAAACTTGGCTCGTAAAAGAAAAGTATGATTGCTTAAATAAGTGTTGTTGATATTTACTTGGTTTAGTTTATTGTGTATATTAGGTGCATTTCAAAGAATATAATTGAGTGTCCCATTGCCTTTTTTTTTATATTGTTGTAATTTCTTTTTAATGTTGTAAC
This sequence comes from Ormosia semicastrata, assembly GCA_029884595.1. Lineage (NCBI taxonomy): Eukaryota > Viridiplantae > Streptophyta > Magnoliopsida > Fabales > Fabaceae > Ormosia > Ormosia semicastrata. The sequence goes on along the minus strand of JAQQTO010000036.1, from coordinate 4,400,234 downwards.
ATTGCCTTTTTTTTTCTCAAGAAGATAATGATATATGTACGCAAGATTTTGATTTTCAATTTTTTTAAAATTTTAGAATTGAAAATATAAGTTTGTATCCATAAAAAAAAATTTAATTGCTTGCCTTAGTTGATTTTTTAACTATTATCTCAGTTTAGAAATATCCGTGAAAGTGAAAATTTCTGTCTTGTTTTATACCAATGCATATATGGAAAATGATACAAGAACAAATAAAAGTCCTTACAAATTCTTACGTAAGCTATTGAAACAAGTGAATTCTATTCTCATATAGATGAGTGTTTGTGTTGGATTTTTTTTAGTATGATAGAGGAGTTTGTGTTGGATTTCTACCTAAAGGAATCCTCTCCCTGATGCAAAATGACAGCATTGACTATCTATTATTTTATTTTATTTTTTGGGTACAAGGCTATCTTTCACTTTATTTAGTGTGTTTTAATTAATTTATTTTATAAAAAAAAATTGAGAGAATTTTAAAAAAATAAGTGCTTATTTTCTCTAAAATAAACTGAACTGAAAATGAATTTAAACCTGATTTCACTTCCAACCTCTCTCTATCTCTCTTTTTTAGTGTTCCATCCAGACACCTATATTTTTTTTCTTTTCAATTTTAGAATTTATAATATAGTCACTAAATTCAAACTAGTCATTAACTCAGTTGAGGCACTGAGTCATGGGTTGCTGGTTCAATCGGTAAGTCACTGATCGAATCGAATAAAATAAATATTGATAAAAGTTACAAAATAATGATATCCTAATGTTGAGACAACACGACATGACCCCTCTACATTAGTGTGAACTAAAATAAAAAGAGATTCAATTGTGTTATCGACACGACTAGGGAAGGAACTATGAATGTTTTTGTCAAGTTGACAAGATTCACACTCTAGGCAACTTTGACAATGTAAGAACTACCCTCTGAAGTTTTGATATAATAGGACGTCTGAGACGAGCATGAATAAGATTCGGTGATTCTGTAGGTACAAAAACTTTGGATGAGGTTGAGAGATGGCAGAGGTCATGTGACTCACACCTTGAGCCAATCATTCTCCTAGAGCTCTGGTCCTATACAAGAACAAAGTCTTTCGTGAAAGTGATTGAACAATCAAGGGTGCGAATTAGATCGCTAATAGAAAGCAAATTATAAAGGTAGTCAGGAACATAAAGAACAAAGTCAACAGATAATGAGGATAAAAGATCAGCCTTCCTAATTACTTTAGCTTGTGTTTGAAAGCCATCGGCTAATGTAATAGTATAGCTGTCAAAATAGCCCGAGCTGGGCCAAATTGGGTTATGTGAGTTTCGAATTGACATTTTGTTAGCCTAACCCGCCCCTATGTAATGTTAACAGGTCGAGTCAACCCAATCCATTGCAGACCAGCCCATTCGAGTCTGGATAATTTGGACTATTTTTAATTTTGCATTCACTTTTGCTAATCCAACTTGCCCATTTTGTCGCACTATTTGGGCTGGCCCATCAGGCTTTGTGGAAATAAGTTTGTCCCAATAGTTTAATATGTTAAGTTTTGATGATGACAAATACAAGACAAAAGAATAATGCTTATGCTTGATAGATGTGTTTAATAGATGACAAATGCATTACAAAAGAATATTAATCATGTTACATAGATGTGTTTAATGAGCTATATTGTATTATGATTATATAGTTTATCTAGTTATATTTCACTTAATAATTATGCAATGAAATATGTGTAACATTCTTCATATAATATATCCAATAATGCTTTATATGAGTTATAATGAATTAATATTAGATTTGACTCTATTTAAATGAAGATATGCAAAGTATTCTTTATTGCATCCTATATAGAGCATATCTATTAGTAAATTGATAAATGTCTTATTTGAATGTGTCTATAAAAGTCTTATATGCATGTTAGACTAACTAGAGTTATACATTTATGAATCATGTATATAAAGATATTGAATTATGAATTTGGATTAATTATTTTTGTTTTAAGTGAGTAATACTTTATAAGATAGTCCAAGTACCAAGAGTAAGCATTGCAATAAAAAAGAAAAGATCATAATTATGCTCAACTCAAGAAGAATGAGAATGAAAATATGTTCTAAGCATTTGCAAGATTTGAAGAGAAGATTTTCTTTGGAAGCTTGGATTACATCAAGAAGCCTAAGAATTAGAATTGATGATGGCAAGATCAAGTCCAAGTTTTTCAAGAATAACTTATAGGACTTAGATGTTATGTAAAGATAAATGAGAATCACACTAAACTCAAATATGTTTTAATATCTTTAAAAGTGTTTCTTATATTCTAAAATGTCCAACAAACATGTTTTGAAAAGCTAGTCTTAGTAATAATTAAATCTATGAAAAATAACCAAGTTTGTGTTTTATAAAATTGACCTTTGGTTACTCTTTTGATCATAACTTTCAAAATACTTTGAGTTTTGTTCTGAAATCTTCATATGAAAATAGACTCAAAGATCTTTCCAATGAATGATCATTTGCTTTAAACAGATAAGAAACAAAGAAGTTATGACCATTTAAAGTCAGTTTTCAAAATCAGAGTGCAATAACCGATTATGAATTTTCCATAACCGATTATTCACCATGTCAGGAGTATTTTTCATGTTCTAAAAGCTCCTAACAGACTAGGCAATTCACCTAACCGGTTATTGTGAAAGTTAGGAGCATTTTTCATGATTTCAATTCACCTAATCGGTTAGTGTAAAAGTTAGGAGCATTTTTCATGTTTTCTTTCAAGCTCCTAACCGGTTAGACATATTCCTTAACCAGTTATTCTAAATATCAGAAGCCAAAACGTAAAGCCCCTAACCGATTAGCAACTTCTTGTAATCGGTTAGGAGATGAATTTGGATTCAGTTTTGACTCCTAACTGATTAGGAGAAATGTCCTAACCGGTTATCTGGATAACCAGAACTTACGTTCAACGGCTCTATTAAGAGCATTTAATGCTTTCAATTACCACCAATGATTCTAAAAAGCTTTGGGCTATAAATGAAAGTGTTTGAGTATCAAAGAAATGTATGAGAACAATTTAAAAATCATCATTGAACATTAAATTCATGTTTTACTATCTCTTTCTCCAATCCTCTGTTATTGAGCTTAAAAGTGTGAATTCTTGATACCCATAGGACTTCAATTTGTATTATCCACTCTTGAGAGAGTTTCAATTCATTTATACTCTGTGTAAACTATAAAAAAGGGTAAGGTATCCCTCAAAGTTATAAGGGTGAGGTATCGCTTGAATTTGAGGCTCATGCACAAAGGGTGAGACATCTCAAGGTGTGTTGAGTACTCCACTTTATAAAGGTTTTCAAGCATCTGTTTAAGCTTAAAGGTTTAGTGAAAAATCTCGGGTGGTTTACTTGAGAACTGGACATAGGCCACAAGTGGTTGGTAGCTGAACCAAGATAAATTCTTGTGTTTGCTTTTCTCAACTCTATCTCTTTACATTTGTGCTTTAAGTACATATGCTTGAGTTGAACTTGATATTTACCTTATTTGCTTGATTTATTTTATATTCCAAGTTGTATTTGAGAAATCTATAATAATTGTATTTTGCTAAACTTATTCCGTTGCATGTGTTAATTGAAAATATCAAAATGCACAATTTCTCAAAGTTGTTTTAAAAATTTGTAATCACTCAATTCACCCCCTTTGGGTGATGGTTGCCATGGCTAACAAGTGGTATCAGAGTTTCGTGCTCTGTTAAAGCTTAACCGCTTGGAGTTAAAGATCTTTGTTTGTTTGGCAACTATTGAAAGCTTTTCAAAATGGAATGTTTTGAAATTGATAAACCACCATTCTTTAATGGTGTGTATTTCGTTTATTGGAAAGTTAGAATGAAATTTTATATACAATCTATTGATTTAGATTTGTGAGATATTGTGCTTAATGGATTTTCTCTAAAACCAAAACAAACTTGGAATGCCTATGACAAGAAATGCTTTTCATTGAACATTAGAGCTATGCAAATTTGAGAAATGGTTTACATGATGATGCTTATGCTAAAATTAAGAGTTGTTCTTGATGCGGATTAAAAGTTACAAGCTCAAGTGTAAGTTGTTTCAAGTAATAAATTCTTGGGATTCCGAGGTCGATCCACAAGGAATTGATGAAAAAAAATTCTTTGACGTAAAGTAAATATTTTGTCACAATAATAAAAGTGATAAAACTTAGTCACAAATAAAAAAGACTTACTTTGGTTAAGAGATCCACTCTTGGTAAATAAAATAAGGACAAGATTAATTCTTTTTATAACTCAATTAGAATTCACACATAATGGAGGTTACAATTAGAAAATACAACGTTCAAAGTTTATTAAAAATTATATGCGTAATTATATTATGATTCCTTTAATCATCTATTAATATCACCACTTATAAATGGGATCAAGTATTCATTGTACCAAAATCTTATCTACAATAAATCAAGATCTCCACTTTACAAGGAGGGTTTCTAAATTGATTGAAAATAAAATACAACACGTATAATGACCACTTGAAAATATATCGTTTAAGCACAAGAAAGAAATGAATCTAACATTATTTTATTACCAAGAGCTTTACCTTTTCACCTAAGTAAAATAAAACTTAGTTACTTATAGACAAGAATAAAAGAAGAGAGAAGAAGAAGAATAATAACATAACTTCAATTCAGAACAAAAAAAAATTATAATAAGATAAACAAATAATAAAATACCATGATCTTGGCCTCTAGGACCAAGACCTCTCAAATGTGTAGCCAATGCCCCCTTTTATAGAGCTTGAGGAGTACAAAATGGCAATAGAGTGGTTTGATGATGAGTGAAAAATGTCAAAGGAGTTGTTTGATGAAGATAAGTGAGTGGGAAATTATTTTGATCCATGTCTCCCCACTAGCACCAAATGATTCGGTGCATATGTCATGGATCCCATCAGAATTGAACAAAATGGTCAACATGAAAGTTGTAGATATGGGTCTTAACTATCTTTTGGTAAAATTTAAGCTCCAAAAACCAACTATAACCCGAGATATGGCCCAATTATTGAACACTATTCAGTCCCAGTTTTAGTTCTTCTGTTCTAACTTCCAAGCCCAATATGATCCATTAGACCTCAGAATCCCGAAAAGTTTCTCATAAAAGTTGTAGATTTGTGTCTTAACTATCAATCATCAAAATTTCAACCCATTTGACATCCTATAGTCCAAGCTATGTCATGAATAGTATGCATAGGTCAAGCTGTCAGGATCAGCACTCTAGTTCTTGCTTCAACTCCAATTTGAGTTATTCAATCGTATGATTAAGCCTTTGAGGTCTTCATGAAAGTTGTAGGGAATTGTCTTAAATTTCCTTCAAGACTAGAATCACATTAACCATATATTTGAAACTCAAATTATAGCCAGTTTACTGAACACTGTCAAAAAGATAAATTAAGACTAATTCATGCAATAATTCTTTCAATGATCCAATAAGGTCCAATATCATAAAATGTGTCAAAACTAACTTAATTAAACCTAATTGAACCTTAAGAAACCCAGTAAGAGGATTATAAAATGTATAAAATATATTGTTATTAAATTCTTCCATACTTAGCTTTTGCACTCTTGGGAAAAACACATAAGACAAAAATCTGGGAACAAAAAAAAAGACACAGACTCAAAAACTAAACACTCAAAAAGACTCAATTTCTAATAATATTTAAAAAAGAAAAACAATCAATCATTCAAGTAATCAAAACATTTATGAGGTAACATTTCTTCACATCTCAAACCAATAAGCAAGGAAACTTCAGTTGAAAAGAATGAATCAAGAATGATAGATTCTCACAAAATTCACTCTCAATCTCTCAAGTGTTTAAAATGTAAGTATTTCACTCTATTCAACTCATGAATAATTGCACTACCATAAGCTTACTTATCTTCTACTTCTCCACTACTCAAAAATAACATGCACACAAAAATCAAGAAGGTTTTATTCAAGGTTATAATAGGGCTATGGTAAAGAAGAGGGGTAATATGGATATGACAAGTTAAACACCAAAGAGAATAGAAAAGCATTATGATATAGTTAGAGTGATGTTTGAGAACATTCAGTTTAAATTTCTCAAGAGTTTTTTAGTTCCTTCTCTGTTTGTTTTATTCTCATAAAAGAACAATGATCAATATTTGACTGATGTTTTGTTGAAGATCAATGCCAAATTGGTAGGTTGAATTCATTGTTAGACCTGAACATTCTCCTTCTCTTCCTGTTATTTCCAAGCATCCACTCTCATTTTAAGTATGAATATGTCACAAGGTGCATTCTTTGATTGCAGCTGTGGTCAGCTCTTTTTTTTTCTTTTTTTTTAAGAACATTTTGCACATACACCCCCACACTTATTTAAAAACTCAACCAATAATAAAGTCAATGTTATCTTATTTCCTAAGGTTAAGTAAGAATATGATTTTTTTAAGGCACGTTATGAGCTAAAAACAAGGAATGGTCAAATAAGCTCAAATGGAGTACACAAGGAAAAATATGCAAGGTTGACTATTTAGTCAAAGTAGCTATTTCAAGAAAAATGCCTCAATCATGTTTATGTATGTATGTGAAAATATAGCCTAAAAAAGAATCAAAGTAAGTTCTAGAGTAACAATTTCATGAGTGAAAAAAATCACACAAGTAAGAAGAGAATGATATAGATATTCAATTCATTCATCAATAAGCTCAAAATCTCACAATGTATAATTCTATCTTTATCAATCTACCAATTCAACATTCATAACCAAGCATGTGATTTTTAAGAAAGAAGACAATTTACTCAATTATGCAAATTTTCTTGAATTTAAATTGCTACTTCCACACAAACTACTTGTCTACCCCAACTAAGATACGTTTCAAGAGTAAAATTTACTCCTTACTCTGCCATCCTTAACTGGTTTAGTAAGTTACTGACGATCATATAAATAAAATAAACATATTAATAAACACACTTCTAATTTTTTTTTAGGTTTTTTTTTTACACGACTATCCTTCCCCCAAACCAAATCACAACATTGTCTTCAATGTCAAAATATAGATAGGTAAATAATAGAAGATATTACTGGTTGTTGTAATTACTAAAAAGAAAAACTTTACATAAATTTAAACAGAAATAAAATACGATAAATAAAACCAAAGCTTGTAATTATTTAAATAGTTAGAGTGTCTGATCTGGCTTACTTTTCATACTGCTTCCCTCACCGCTTCCTTCTAACCAATCTATCTGAGCTGTTACTAGATCAGGTTCATAAACAAAAGCTTCTAATTTATCAATCAACTTATCAACAGTGGAACCAGAGATGAAGAGTCGTCTTGCCGAAGGTGTGATAAATTTCTGTTCCATAGCATGGTTAAGAAAAAATAATAAAAGATCAAAGAAATTATTAACATTCAACAAACATATGAGTTTATAGTGGATGTTCAGTTGGGCCTAAGAGACAATTTGAAAAACTTCTTTTAAAGTACCAAAATCACCCGACAAGGCAATGAATGCATCAGAGTTTTCAAGCATTGCCTTCATTCGTCCATGCATAGATGATACTTGAAGCTCCTCCTCAATTGTCTTTCTAGTTATGTTCTTTTGAATTAAAGGTTCAGGATTAATACCTGAAACCTGACTGTCTCTCATATGTGCATAGAGTGATATAACATTCATTAACCCAATGCTACCTCCCCCATATATTACACAAATATTTCTTGCAGTAAGTGTTCTACCAAGAGTGATTGCTGTATTTACAAACTCTAAATTCTTTCCATACCTAAACCCACAAAATACACAAATATTTTTAAATTGACGAACATAAACTCCCTCCATTCCTATACTCACATTCCCTTTGTATGATTATGAGTTTGAGGAAAGTGGATGAAATGGAGTGTTTAAATAGGAAAAGAACAAAAAAAGTAATGATAATACCTATAAGAGTAGGTTAGCTATTGTCAGAAAAGTTTGAAAATAAGAAACATAGATTTTTTTTATTTTTTTTAAAACAGATCAATATATAAAGTACCAGGATTAATTTTAACTAAATGACCAAAATTTAAATCACGATACCAATTAAGCATAAATAAGAGACTTAAAATAAAAAAATAATATACAAGCTAGCAGAATAAACCGACTATTAAATATTAACAAGTATGCGGTATAAACTTGTCATGGTAAAGAAATATATATATTAACAAGTAGGCGGTAAACCTGCCACTAAATATTAATAAGGGTGTGGTATAAAGTAGCCATCAAATAAATATTAACATGAGTGTGGTATAAACCAACTATTAAATATATATTTACAAGGGTGTGGTATAAACTAACCACCAAATAAGTTAATAAACTGATAAATTTAAAAGTTAGTAAGCAAGTAAATTAAAATGTTAGAAGCAGGTAAATTAAAAAGTTAGAAGCAGTTAAATTAAAAAATTAGAAAGTTAGTAAGAGAGTTAGATAGTTAGTAAGTTAGCAAGTAAGAAAATTAAAAAGGTTAGTAAGTTAGTAAGCAAGAAAATTAAAAGCTTAGTAGGTTAGTAAGTTAGAAATAAAGTGCGTAGAAAATTAAATACAAGAAATAAAGTACAAAAAATAAAATACAAAAAATAAAATACAAAAAGTAAATTACAGAAAGTAAATTTAAAATATGAAAATCGGAGAGAGGCAGAGCCCCACCTGAGCCGGCGAAGGAGGAAGAAGAGAAGAGTCAAGATTGAGATATTATTAGAACATAAAGTAAAAACCAGAGAATCGGCAAGTTAATTTTTTTTTATTTTTTTCAGTGAGAGAAAAGAGAAGAAGAAATATTATTTTATAAATCATTAAGGATTATAGAAGGAGAAATGAGAGTCTCTCTTACTAAATTAGTACGTTAGTACGTACAAAGAAAAAAAATTAAAAGATTAAAAAATATATATATATATACAAGATCCACAAGGATAAAAAATATATATACAAAATAAAATTTTTCTTCAAATCAAATTCCTGGCAACGGTGCCAAAAACTTGATGCGGATTACAAGTTACAAACCTAAGTGCAGGTTGTTTCAAGTAATAAATTCTTGAGAGTCTGAGGTCGATCCACAGGGAATTGATGAAGAAAAATTCTTTGACGTAAAGTAAATATTTTGTCACAATAATAAAAGTGATAAAACTTAGTTACAAATAAAAAAGACTTACTTGGGTTAGGAGATCTACTCTTAGTAAATAAAATAAGGACAAAATTAATTCTTATTATAACTCAATTAGAATCCACACATAATGGAGGTTCCAATCGAAAATATAACGTTCAAAGTTCATTAAAAAATTTATACATAATTATATTATAATTTATTTAATCATCTATTAACACCATCACTCATAAATGGGATCAAGCCATTGTGCCAAAATCTTGTCTACAACAAATCAAGATCTCCACTTTATAAGGAGAGTTTCTAAATTGATTGAAAATAAAATACAACACGTATAATGACCACTTGAAAATATATCATTTAAGTACAAAAAGAAATGAATCTAACCTTATTTCATTACCAAGAGCTTCACTCTTTCACCTAAGTAAAATAAAACTTAGTTACTCATAGACAAGAAGAAAGGAAGAGAGAAGAAGAAGAAGAACATAACTTCAATTTAGAACAAAAGAAAATTACAACAAGATAAACAAACAATACAATACCATGATCTTGGCTTCTACGACCAAGACCTCTCAAATGTGCAGTCAATGCCCCATTTTATAGAGCTTGAGGAGTACAAAATGAAAATTGAGTGGTTTAATGATGAGTGAAAAATGTCAAAGGAGTTGTTTGATGAAGATAAGTGAGTGGGAAATTATTTTGATTCGTGTCTCCCCACTAGCACCAAATGATTCGGTGCATATGTCATGGATGCCGTCAAAATTGAATAAAATAGTCAACATGAAAGTTGTAGATACGGGTCTTAACTATATTCTGGTAAAATTTAAGCTCCAAAGACTAACTATAACCCGAGATATGATCCAATTACTGAAAACTATTTAGGCTCAGTTTCAGTTCCTCTGTTCTGACTTTCAAGCCCAATATGACCCACTAGACCTCAGAATCTCGAAAAGTGTTCTTCATAAAAGTTGTAGATTTGAGTCTTAACTATCAACCATCAAAATTTCAACCCATTTGACATCCTATAGTCTGAGCTATGTCATGAACAGTATACATAGGTCAAGCTATCAGGATCAGCACTCTAGTTCTTGTTTCAACTCCAATTTGAGTTATCCAATCGTGTGATTAGGCCTTTGAGGTCTCATGAAAGTTGTAGGAAATTGTCTTAGCTTTCCTTCAAGACTAGAATCACATCAACTAGATATTTGAAACTCAAATTATAGTCAGTTTACTGAACACTATCAAAAAGATAAATTAAGACTAATTCATACAATAATTCTTTCAATGATCCAATAAGGTCTAATATCATAAAATGTGTCAAAACTAACTTAATTAAACCTAATTAAACATTAAGAAGCCAAGTGAAAGAATTATAAAATGTATAAAATATATTGTTATCAGCTCTAGTGCTAAAGATATATGAGATGCTCTTAATTCTATCTATTTTGCTAATGATGGTCTTTTGCATAAAGGTGTATATAGAAAGCAAGAAGAACAAAAGCCTCTAGAGGAAGATAACATTGAAAAATGTCTTCAAGAACATCTTCAAAGTAAGAAAAGGAGCTCAATGCCTCTTGGTGATGATTGTGCTCAATTTGAAGAAGAGGCAAAATAAAATAAAATTAAGAAGGAAGATGTTCTTGAATCTTGGATGGACAACAATGAGGAAGATGATGATTCCCTTAAAGAGCCAAGTATACTAGAAATTAAGACTACTTCATATATGGCTAAAAAAGACTTTGAGGCAAATAATGCTAAACTAGATTATAGTCTTTTCTATTATGAGCTACAATGTACATATGATGAATTATATGATGGTTTGTTGAATTTAGAAAAGAAAAATTTATCTTGTTTAGAAAACATTTCCTACATTGAAAATGAAATTGAGTTTTTGAATAATGAATATGCTTTTCTTAATGAGGAAATGCATTTGAAATGTGAAACCTCAACTTCTTGTAAAAAGTGCATTGATTTAGAAAAACAAGTTGATGACTTATCTTCTGAATTTTCCAAAACTAATGATTCTAATTGTTTACAATCCATATTTGTTAATAAGAATAAAATTGATGTTATTCCACATAGAAATTCAAGTAAGACTTGTGGCAAAAATAACATAAAATGTAATAACAACTAAAGGCTCAAGTTTTTCAAAAATAATCGTCAAAGGACTAAGCCATCATTGAATTCACTTGTTTGTAATTTTTGTAGTCATTTAGGACATATTTCTCATTTATGCAATTATAGAAGAAATTCTTATATAAGAAATAACATGGTATGGGTTCCTAAAGATCTTAAATGCCCTAGTACTAACATTCAAGGACCCAAGATGAAGTGGGTACCAAAATGTCTTCCTAGTGTTTATATTATGCAAAAAATTCCTCAAAAGGATAGACTAATTGGTCAAAGGAAAGATGAATCATTAAGGAGAATACTTCCAAAGCCCAATGGTAGAAGTTTTTGTTAAAGAAGGAAGATGACTTCAACCAAAGCTTCTCAAGTACAAAATGTGGAACTTGCAAAATTCAAAACACCAAAAGAGAAGCAATGGGTAAGGAAAAGAGTTTCCTTGAATACCAAGGCCAAGGTATCAAATTTTTTTACCTCTTATGCACATTTACCTATAAAGTCAATAAAGTTGAGGTATATTCCTTGTAGGCCTTAAGTGATTGATAGAATCGTGTGTACTTTGTAAATTTTGAATATTATATATAGCACATAATTATGTTCATTCTTGTTATACCATTTGCTCACTATCTTGCATATTTCTTGATCATAGGGTATTCTATGACTATGTATGCTTTCTATGCTTTAAATTGTCTATATATCATGAAAGTAAGCATGCTATTGGCTATGTGCTTAATGGTAATTAATTATTTAATTTGTTTTGCTCAATTTACATACTATGAAAAAATTGATATTTATGATAGCATAATGGATTAATAATCAATTACTAACCCTTATGGATCCAAAATTGGTGGATACCAAAGAAAATACTTTGAATTATGTTATAAGGTGACTATTAGCTCAAGCATGTATTGAAGTGAAGTGAAACTATGCTACTTGAGATTCAAAAATTTGAAATGGTCCAAGATCACCAAGAGTCATGAAGACTTGAAGCTTGGAAGTTGGAGTTACTTACAAAAACTCAAAGAGTAAACTTTTGATGACATCAATCTCTTATCCTTATTTATGCTTTAAATTGAATATCATGTGATATTTGGATAAATAGAGATTTATTTTTATGCCTTAATATGCCTTAAGTTGTGCTTCTCTAGCATTGTGTCTTGAAAGTTTCTTTACATATGGTAACATGCTAGATATACACACATCTTACTTGAAATGACATGTTGGTAATATCTTTGTTCTTGAGCTTGTGACTAATTTTCTTTGTTCAAATATGAAAATTCACATGCTCATAAGTAGTTTTCTCTTTAATGCTTAATTATCTTATATACTTACTTGGAGATTGAAAAGTTAAAAGTTATATGTCTTCTTGTTTGAATTTGGTTAATATGTTCATATCTTGAAAACAAGAAGTAAATGATTTTAAAAGTTATAGTTCCATGATTTTTCAATTCTTGCATCACAATAAGGGACTTTTTATTCTTGATTAACATGTGTGCATACTAGAATTCCTTACTTGATATTACATCCCTTACATGATCTTTATTTGTCCCAAAATGCTTATTTATGTTTTGATGATGATCAAGCTTTTCTTGATAAACTTGAATCTTGCTTTGAAAAATGCTTAAACTATGCTTTTGGATTCAAGTGCATATGTTCTTCCTTCATTCTTATTAGAGCTAATATTGCATGCTTGATAATGTGAAACATGTTTTAACTTAAATTATGCTTGTAAATGGGCTTAAATGATATTTGATGTTAACTTATGTTTTAGAGAGCTTTTAGAGTTAGCTTTAAAAGTGTCTTTATGTGCTTCAAATATAGTCATCAAATATTGAAATGTCAAGCATAAATGGATAAAGAGAAGAGCTGAATGAAGAGGGACATGAGAAGACTTTCTTCAAGTGCAATAGAATGGAATACGCAATGGAAGAAAGCTCAAACTCAAAGGACCAATAAATGAAAAATATTCTAAAGAAGCATCACTCTCTCAATAAGTATCTCTATCCCCAAGCTATTGTGGTATTTTATATACTATTGATTGTATAATACTTGTTAATAAATTAATCTTAAATGATTAGATGCTTTCTTTACATGAGAAGTATACTTCGTATTGACAAAGTGCCTAATTGGATATCAACTTACTAATCTTGTCATTATATATAGGGTGGATGATATTAGTTATATACATGCTTTGATCTTAATAGCATATTTCATTAAGTGAATATTTGACATCTATGATTCTCTTGATCTATAATTTCTTAGTGGTATAACAACTATGAGAATCATGCTCTTATTTTGAAAAAAGTTTCTAGTTTGATTAAAAAGTTTTTTTAAGCAAAATCTCTTATCATATTTGAAAGAACCTTTTAAAGTTTCATATCATTGAGAATAATTTGAACTTGTTTTAAGACCTTGAAAGTATTTTCACCTCCTAATTGTCTTGAAAATTTAGAAATTGTTGGATATGTGTTATAAATGCAGTATTCTCTTCATTTGCTTTGAAATGTTTTATTAAATCTTGAGAGAATGCTTAAGAAAGTTTTCAAATAAATCTTTTGAAATGTTCTATAGAGCTCATCTTAATACTTCAAAAGATAAGTATTGTTCTTCAAAGTGTTTAATTTTCTCAAGACCCTTTTTCAACGAGAAAGAGAGGAGATGTACTTTCACATGTTCTTTTAACTTGGGTTTGATCACTCTCAAGGAATATGTGATTTTGATATAAAACCTCTCAACCCTTTTAAAATTCTTTTGAAAATGTCATGTGTTCTTGTAAAATTCTTTTGAAAGGGAAAAAAGTTTTAAAATGGTTTTTGATTAATAGATTAAGAATATATATCTTTTGTCTTACTTTACTTTATGGTAATATACTTACATGGTCTTGGCATACATATTTCTCTTTATTTATCTTGTGCTTCAATAAGGGAGATCTTATCTTCTTTTCTTATAATTTCTTATACTAATTTGTTAATTTATAATGATTGTTTATCCTTCTTATCTTACATATCTTTCTTCCATGTCCTTATTGACTAAAAATATATGCATAACTATGTTAAACTATTATATTTTGATAATATGCATATTTTGAGGGGGAGCCTAGCTCTTAAATTATTACTTATATCTCTTGGCTTACATCATTGTTTGACATGAAGTGTTTTATTATTAATACTATCAATATGTCATTGAAGATCATCTCTTATTCTCTTTCCCTTTATCAATGAAAGAAGGTAAACATTCTTAAACTTCATATCTTTTGATTCTTTTATTAAGAATATCCTACTCTTCTTGACAATATAAGTTTTATCTATAGGGGAGAAAAAATATTCTTTTTCCTTCCTAAGCCTTTTTGTTGATATCAAATAGGGAGAGTGAGAATTGGAAAGAAAAATATATTCTTGTGCTTATTATTTGATATGCTTACACGAATATCTATTCTTGTATATTGCTCAACATATTTTTCTTTGGTTATTTGGCATCATCAAAAAGGGGAGATTGTGAAAATAAGTTTGCCCAAATGGTTTAATATGTTAAATTTTGATGATGACAAATATAAGACAAAAAGAATGATGCTTATGCTTAATAGATGTGCTTAATAGATGACAAATACATTATAAAAGAATATTGATCATGTTACATAGATGTGCTTAATGAGCTATATTGTATCATGCATGATTATGTAGTTTATCTAGTTATATTTCTCTTAATAATCATGTAATGAGATATGTGTAACATTCTTCATATAATATATTCAATAATACTTTATATGAGTTATAATGAATTAATATTGAATTTGTCTCTATTTAAATGAAGATATGCAAAGTGTTCTTTGTTGCATCCTGTATAGAGCATATCTATTAGTAAATTAATAAATGTCTTATTTGGATGTGTCTATGAAAGTCTTATATGCATGTTAGACTAACTAGAGTTATACATTTATGAATCATACATATAAAGATATTGAATTATGAATTTGGACTAACTATGTTTATTTTAAGTGAGTAATATTTTGTAAGATAGTCCAAGTACCAAGAGTGAGCATTGCAACAAGAAAGCAAAAGATCATAATTATGCTCAACTCAAGAAGAATGAGAATGAAAAGATGCTCCAAGCATTTGCAAGATTTGAAGAGAAGATTTTCTCTGAAAGCTTGGATTACATCAAGAAGCTTAAGAATTAGAATTGATGATGGCAAAATCAAGTCCAAGTTCTTCAAGAATTTATAGGACTTAGATGTTATGTAAAGATAAATAAGAATCACACTAAACTCAAATATGTTTTAACATCTTTAAAAATGTTTCTTATATTCTAAAATGCCTAACAAACATGTTTTCAAAAGCTAGTCTTGGTGATAATTCAAATATATGAAAAATAACCAAGTTTGTGTTTTGTAAAATTGACCTTTGGTTACTCTTTTGATCATAACTTTCAAAATACTTTGAGTTTTGTTCTAAAATGTTTCATATGAAAATATACTCAAAGATCTTTCCAATGAGTGGTTATTTTCTTTAAATGGATAAGAAACGAAGAAGTTATGATCATTTAAAGTCAGTTTTCAAAACCACCGATTATAGATTTTCCACAATCGATTATTCACCATGTTAGGAGCATTTTTCATGTTCTCAAAGCTCCTAACCGATTAGGCAAATCACCTAACCGGTTATTGTGAAAGTTAGGAGCATTTTTCATGATTTTAAAGCTCCTAACCGATTAGGTAATTCACCTAATCAGTTAGTATAAAAGTTAGGAGCATTTTTCATATTTTCTTTCAAGCTCCTAACCAATTAGACATATTCCCTAACCGGTTAATCTAAATGTCAAAAGCCAAACCTTAAAGCCCCTAACCGATTAGCAACTTCTTGTAATCGGTTAGGAGATGAATTTGGAGTCAGTTTTGACTCCTAACCGATCAGGAGAAATGTCCTAACCAGTTATTTGGATAACCAGAACTTACGTTCAACGGCTCTATTAAAAGCATTTAATGCTTTCAACTACCACCAACGACTCTAAAAAGCTTTGGGCTGCAAATGAAAGTATTTGGGCATCAAAGAAATGTAGGAGAACAATCTGAAAATCATCATTGAATATTAAATTTGTGTTTTACTATCTCTTTCTCCAATCCTCTATTATTGAGCTTAAAAGTGTGAATCCTTGATACCCATAGAGTTTCAATTTGTATTATCCACTCTTGAGAGAGTTTCAATTTATTTATACTCTGTGTAAACTGTAAAAGAGGGTGAGGTATCCCTCAAAGTTGTAAGGGTGAGGTATCCCTTGAATTTGAAGCTCAAGCACAAAGGTTGAAGCATCCCAAGGTTTGTTGAGTGCTCCACTTTGTAAAGGTTTTCAAGCACCTATTCAAGCTTGAAGGTTTAGTGAAAAATCTCAGGTGGTTCACTTGAGGACTGGACGTAGGCCACAAGTGGTCAGTGGCTGAATCAAGATAAATTTTTGTGTTTATTTTTCTCAAGTCCGTCTCTTTAAATTTGTGCTTTAATTATATATGCTTGAGTTGAACTTGATATCTAACTTATTTACTTGATTTATCCTATATCCCAAGTTGTATTTGAGAAATCTACAATAATTGTATCTTGCTAAACTTATTCCGCTGTATGTGTTGATTGAAAATATCAAAATGCATAATTTCTCAAAGTTGTTTTAAAAATTTGTAATCACTCAATTCACCTCCCTCTTGGGTGATGGTTACCATGGCTAACAAGCTTGGTTCATTTTAACGGGTTTATGTAATAGTGGGAAGCATGTTGGATAGGAAAGGGTAGATAACATATGTTTATTACCAGAGATATGATTTGAGGCACCAAAATTTAGTACTCAAGATCCATGGGATTGTGACCAAGAGATGCAAGCAATGGATTTACCAGTGTGTGTAGTTGAAGCCATCAATCCAAAGGATTATCTTACTTCAAACCATTTCAAGAAATCTTCATAATCAGTTCGTGTTGGTTTCAAATGTAAAGTCTAGCAATAGTCAATGGTGTGGCCAACTCAGTGGCAATGATCACACTTAGGACGAGTGTGATTGCCTATACGTCCTCCTCCTTGATTACCACCAATACATCCTCGATTAATAGTGTGAAAAATGAGAGCAGATGAAGAATCTGCATGAGAAATCGCAAACCCAGAGGAAGGCTGAGAGGTAGTGAGTCCAACAACCTTGAGTAATCTAGACCATGCATAAGAAATTGTGGGGACAGTAGGACTTCCCGATGGTAACTTATAAAGAGCAAGGAGCATGAAAAAAGTGCTTCTATGTTCATATTCCTTTTCGAGAGAACTCGCTGGAGGAAGCAACTTATTAAAGTTAGATAAGGTAGCTTGGACTCTACCCAAATAGGTGGATATTTGTTCTTTAAGTTTTCGAGGAGCAATCAGGGACAAAAGGTCTGAACACACAACATATATCCATTGCACATAATTGCTATAGAGTTCTTTAGCTTGTTGTTATACCTTGCAATAAGAATTGTGGGGTCTAAAAATATGTTTCAAGGAAGGATGAATGGTTTGTTTTATCAACTTACATAGTTGCACACCAATTTTCCACCATTGTGCTCTCTTACTCTTCGAAATATCTTCAGCATTCCTGGTCAGGTGGTTTATGTATCCCTGACCCAGGAGCCATAAATCAATATTTGAGGCTCAAGTAGCATATTTTGTTCCATCTAGCTTATCTGTAGAGATAGCTGAGGTAATATAATTCACAAAACTAGGATGATCAATTCTGGGATCCCTACTTTAACAGTAACATTTGTCCTTGAGAGAGAAGTTTTAGGTTTAGTAGTCTCTTCAACCATATTAAAAAAAATACCCTTAAAACAGTCTAAGACATAGTTTATACATAATTAGAGAAACAAAAATAGGCGTAGAAAACAATAAATCTGAAAGTGGCTCGAACTGGCCAAAAAAACCACCGAAACACGCTGGAAAAACACTCTAGAGGAGATCAGGGAAGGCTCCTATGGATTTCTGGTGGCGCGTTGCTCCACCTACTGACAAGGTTGTAGTGCATTTGGCTCGTGAAGACCACGTGTAGAGGAGTCAAGAAGCGCATGGTGACACATGTGGTAGAGATCAATGGCGATACTTTTGGGTCTAGCTGACTTAAGGACTCTGAACACACCAGTGGAAGGTACGTGGGCCGAAACACGTTGTATGTTGGTTGGTATGAGACATAGCCAAGAGATTTCACCACCGGTAATGGTTCACGGTGGGCAGCATGATTTTGGTCACTACTGGCAGTGGGCCAATCAGGAAGAAGATTAGGGTTTGTCTCCTGAAGCTCTCAATACCATATTATCTAAGAAAAAGAAGAGAGAAACCCAAAAAGGTGGAGAGAAAAAATGTGTCTTTTGTCACTATATATTCAAATTATATTATGAAAAAAGTGAGCTTGTTAAGCAAGCTTACAACTGTACAAATTAATAATAATAACACAAAGCTAATAGTAAAAAAACAAAGGTAACTTCCTATTTATCTAACAAAGACATTTACAAGCATAAACCTTGCCGAGATCTAGTCTTACTTGGTGGTTCATTCTCAATCTATTGCTGTGGTGCTTCATCGCCAGCGTGTCGCTGTGCTTCTCTGTTGGCGGTGTTACCTTTTCATGCAGTGAGATCTGCTTGGTCACTTTCTCCACAACACGACCGTCGTATTGGGCTCGCCTTACAATTAATAGGTGATAATGGGCGACGGTTGCAAGAGAGGGAGGAGACTCAGATCAGTGGGGTTGGGGGCTGGAGCCTGAGGTTGCTCTGTCTTCGTTAAGGAAAATGATGGAGTCTGAAAGTGAGAAAAAGAAAACCCTAATGGGAAATAACTTAACCTAGACCCATGACCTAACTCTACAACTTGGAACCCAATAACCCATCACCCATGAATCAACTTAGCAGCCAGCAATTTTTTTTTTTTAAAAAAAACACTCAACCCAACGGGTTAACTCTCTTTGACTCGTCATAATTCACGAGTTAGACAAGTTGATTTTAGAAAATAGGTTGAGATATACAACCCAACTTGCTAAAATTAGCAGGTTAAATGGTCTGGCCTGACGGGTCAGGCTCATTTTGCCAACTCTAACCTTAACACATCTTTACACAGCCAAGACTAGCACACGATCCAACCCACCTAATAAGATGGAGGAGGTTGAAGGCTTTAGGTCAAGAGAGGTAATGAATTTTAGGAACATGAAGAAGTCTAGATGAAGACTAAAAGGAAGACAAGGCTGAGCAATCGATGGTTAACAGTGATGTTAAGAGAAGGCAAATGGTTAAAAGAGGATGCGAAGGTAAGGTGAGGAACTAAGGGATAATGGAAAATGAGAAAAAAGAGATGCACATTTTAGTATTTTGTACTTTGATATTGACTTGCGTTTGGAAAACATTTATTGCACATTTGTAATAAGTCACATCTCACATCGACTTAAGTAGTGGTAAAATCAGAGTAGATGCGTATAAAAATTAAGATGAGATAAATTATGATTAGACAATAAATTATATATATGTAAAGTAATATGTGTAAGTGTGCATATGCTTGGGTTTAAAGCTCAAAATATAATATTTTGGTATTAATGGGATGGTCTCCTTTAAATGAGCTAACTCATGAGCTGGCCTTGCCCTAACCTATAGATCAACTTGTAATTTAAGGAGTTGGGCTAAGCCTGATTATCATAAAAATGGCTAATGAAGTATTAATCTAAACCATCTCATTTACAAGGTCAAATGAGTTGACCCTTAAGTGAGATGGTTTTGTTTTTGTTTTTTTAATAACCAAAAAGTATTATTCTTTTTTTCCAATTATCAACTAAAATTTATTTGTTATTCTTTATTTAATAAGCACATAAAACAACTAAAAATTGAATTGTTTTTACATAAAAAAATCAAAATATTTAGGAGATGAAACACTAACTAACAGGCTCGTTTAGAGGTGTCTATTAGATGGATTTTGCAATATTTTTAGACTAATTCGCTCGTCAAATTAGTATGCTGGATTAGGTCAAATTCGTGAGTCTGATATACTTTTAAAAAAAATCCTCTATTAATATAAATGTTGAAATATGAAATAAAAAATTCATTACATATAACATATCTTAATAAAAAAATTCCAAATAATCTAAAAAGTTATATAACCAATTTTACACAAATATAATAATTTTCAAATAACTTAAATAAACATAACAAGTGTTATTTGGTTAACATAAGTTTGAAATAAACTAAAGTAAGCTAATATGTTCCAAAAATCATAAACAATAAATCACATTAACCAATTGAAGTCAATGTTGTAACGTCCAAAGACTGCCTGCAGGATCGATGAGTGTCCCCATAAACCAACACGAGTCTTTTCAGCATGTTTTATCCTCACTCACACCCATCCTAGGAAACTTCCTAAGAGGTTACCCATCCCACAAGTGTTTCAAGTCAAGCACGCTTAACTATGGAGTACTTATGTTCTTGGCTCCCGAAAAGAAGATGCATCTTGTTGATATGAGTAGTGCTAATCAATTCTTTTAAGTCATCCTCAACTATGCAGTCCTATACCTGCACAGTCTCTGGATCCCTCTCATTCCGGTGTGTATTCAGTTCATTCATGTGTCCCTCTGCCTAAAAACTTGCCAAGAGTCACTCCTTGTCTGTGCTTCATCTTTATTGCACCGACGACCACTTCCTGCCCTTGTCCGTGTCCCTCTGCCTAGAAGATGCATCTTGTTGATATGAGTAGTGTTAATCAATTCTTTTAAGTCATCATCAACTATGCAGTCCCATACCTACACAGTCTCTGGATCCCTCTCATTCCGGTGTGTATTCAGTTCATTCATGTGTCCCTCTGCCTAGAAGCTTACCAGGAGCCGCTCCTTGTCCGTGCTTCATCTTTATTGCACCGACGACCACTTCCCGCCCTCGTCGGCCCCGGATGTCACAAATGTCATCACATATATCATATAAATTGACATATTCATTTACTTCATTTTCAATTTTCTTAAGATACTCTTTGTCATCTAAGTGATTTGTTAGATTCTCATCGTAATGGTATGTTAGATGTTTCTTATGTTTTTCATCTCTATTTTCTATGATCATATTTTAAATTTGACTACATTGCTTATATCTAAACATAATTGACACTTTGAAGAGAATTTTATTTAATCACTACCTCTGATATAAAATTGCATAAGTAATTGATCAAAAAAAAATTAAAAAACATAATTGACACTAAGAAAAGTTAAGAAAAAAACAACATGGAATACCATGATTAGGGTTGTCTGTTGGGTGGGTTGGGTTCGGTTAGATTGGGTTGAGAAATTTTTTCGCTCAACCCGATCCAACCCTGACCGACTCAAGAGTGGGTTGGGTTGGGTCGAACTTGTGGGTCTGACATGTTTTTTTTTTAATTCTTGAAAAAAAGTTAAAATATAAAATATAACAAATTAACATCATAAGTTTCAATCTCAAACATAATAGGTCTCAATAACAATTTAACACTATAAGTCTTAATCTCAAACATAATAAGTCTCAATCTACCAAATTAACATCATAAGGCTCAACTGACCTTACTCAAATATAATAGGTCTCAATCTCAGATAAACTAAATACTATAAGTCAATAAGTGTATAACAAATTAACAACTAACAAGTCTTATGAAGTCTGAAATAAACTAAACAAAGTTATTCATAACTCAAATATTTGTAAGAAAACTTCATCTACCCTACTTCTGTTCTCTAGCTTTTTTGAAATGCATTATATGTTTATTATCTTATAAATTTTCTTAGTAAGTAAAGAATCTCTTCTAAGATCCTTCATCCAGTTATAAAATGTTAGTAAAACAAACATATTATTTTATTTGAGTTATTTATTTATTTTAATTGGTTTATAAACATAAATATATGCAATCCACAATTTCAATTCTATGTTAATTATGTTCTTTTAATCTTTTCAGAGAATTTATTATCAAGAACACAAGTCAACGTTATAAATAAACTTAATAAGTCTTACTAAGCTAACGTATCTAAAATAAACTAAAATAAGCTAATATGTCCTAAAAGTTATAAATAATAAATTACATTAACTAATTGAAATCAATGTCATTACATATATATGGATTGACATAATCATTACTTCATTCTCAATTTTCTCATGATACTTTTTATCATCCAAACGCTCTGTTATATTTTCATCACGTTAGTCTGTCAGACATTTTATGAGTTTTTAATCACTATTTTTTAAGTTGCATTCTTAATGTGGCTACAATACTTACATCTAAACTTAATTAATTGTATAAAAAAGTCATGAGCAAAACAATATAAATTGCTACTATGGCCAAATGGTTTTTATAAAAAAAAAATCCTTGAATGGGTTAGGTTTGTATGAATCAACACTTTTCAAACCCATCACTCAACCACTCGACCTGTACCTTACAGGCTATAATGTTTATTAACCCGACTCAACTCGCGGACTTGATCCAACTCACATTTTATAAAATTGAGTTGAATCAAAATTCATGAGTTCATGAGTTAACCCAATTCATTAGCACCTTTAACTTCGATGACTAAATGAATTTTATTAAAAAAAAATTACTCGGTGAATTAGATTTGTATGGGTCTAATACTTTATAAATCCATTACCAGTACTAGTTTGAATGTTTTCTAACTAAACCTAACCCGGAGATCGAAACTAACTCACATTTTATACGTGAAATTGGGTCATAACTTGATGGCGTTTGCTGGTTGGACCACCCTGCCGCTGAGCAATCCTATTCTTGTCAATATTTTTTCAAGAGAAAATGAAAAAATTGTGTCGGCTAAAAATCGAGACAAAAAATAAAAATATCTTGGAGTCTAGTACAAGTGAATGTGATTCCAAATCTGAAACCCTAGTCTCGAGTCTTAACCCTTCACTTCACTTCAGTATCCAAACCACCATGGGGAGGAAGCGAAAGCTCGCACCTAAATCCACTCAATCAGCTGAGCCCCCACTCAAGCAGCATCAACCAGAACCAGAACAAGACAATGCAGCTGAAGAAGAATACGAGGAAGTAGAAGAAGAAGTCGAAGAAGAAATAGAAGAGGAAGAAGAAGAAGAAGAAGAAGATGAAGACGACGACGTTGAAGAACAACAACAAGACCCAGAAGAAGAAGATGACGACCCGATCCAGAAGCTTCTAGAACCTTTCAGCAAGGACCAGGTCCTGAACCTTCTATGCGAAGCCGCCAACAAGCACCGCGACGTGGCGGATCGGATCCGCAGGATCGCCGACGGGGACGCGGCTCACCGCAAAATCTTCGTGCACGGCCTCGGGTGGGACACCACCGCCGAAACCCTAATCAACGCTTTCCGGCAGTACGGAGAAATCGAGGACTGCAAGGCGGTTACCGACAAGGTCTCCGGGAAATCCAAGGGCTACGGATTCATCCTCTTCAAGACGCGCCGCGGTGCCCGCGAGGCGCTGAAGCAGCCGCAGAAGAAGATCGGCAACCGCATGACGGCGTGCCAGCTGGCGTCTATCGGGCCGGTTCAGCAGCAGCCGGCTGCTGCCGCCGTGACGCAGACGCAGACGCAGCCTCAGCCAGCTTCGGTGCCGGTTTCAGAGTACACACAGAGGAAGATCTACGTGAGCAATGTAGGAGCCGAATTGGACCCGCAAAAGTTATTTGTATTTTTTTCCAGGTTCGGGGAGATCGAGGAAGGGCCGTTGGGGCTCGATAAGGTCACCGGAAAACCGAAAGGGTTTTGTTTATTCGTATACAAGAGCGTGGAGAGCGCGAAGAGGGCGTTGGAGGAGCCGCATAAGGAGTTTGAGGGGCATATTTTGCATTGCCAGAAAGCGATTGATGGTCCTAAGTCAGGGAGGTTGCAACCGCAGCAACAAGGGAATGCTCAGAGGACCCAATTTCAGAGGAGTGAGAATGCTGGCTTTGGTGGTGTTGGTGTTGGTGCTGGTGGTGGTGTTGCTGCGGCTGCGCCAGGGCACTTAATGGCGCCGGCAGGTCCGGGGATTGGGTTTAACCAGGGGACTGCTGCGGCAGCAGCGGCTGCGCAGGCGCTGAACCCGGCGCTTGGGCAGGCGTTGACAGCCCTGCTTGCATCGCAGGGTGCCACGTTGGGGCTGACTAATTTGTTGGGGAGTTTAGGATCGACTGCTGTGGTTAACCCCGGTGTTCCTGCTGCTGCGGGGCATGGAGTGCAGGGTGGTTATAGTGCCCAGCCGAATATAAGCCCGGGTGTTATTGGAGGATATGGGAATCAGGTAGGATTGCAGGGAGCGTATCCGAACCAGCAGATAGGGCAGGGTGCCTCTGGAAGAGGGCAACATGGTGGTGTTGGGCAATATGGGGGCGTTGCCCCTTACATGGGGCACTAGGTGTGTGGCATGTATGGTGTAAGTATTCATATTCATATTCCTTCCTTGATAATTAATTTATTTTCCTCTTCAGCTTGTTTTTTTTATCCGTTGGGTGCTATATTTTGACTTATAATGAGAAATAGGGAAGATTTTGGAGAAAGTGAAAGTAAGCTAGTTGATTTTTATACTGAATAATTTTTCAAGGGTGTCAAATAGGATATAATGACTGCATAGCATGAGGTCAAATTATTTACTCTTTTATGCTTTTGCCCTGCTGAGTGCTGAGTAACACTTTCTTTGCCTGCTCTTGTTGTGCTCTAGAATATGTATTTGTTTGTCAAGAACATAATGTTTTGCTTTTTGTTCATATATGTTGATTGGACTATAGTTATTTCGATGAGTGTCATTGGAGAGAGAGGGTAAAACAATTTTGTTAGGCAACGAATATGGAAGTCTTATGACTTTGGATGAGGAGAGTGTGTTACCCAGGTCCAAAATGTGTAATGGTGTGTAATTATGCAATCATTTTAGAAAGCAAGGTAGATAAATGAGGTACACCAGGAGTTGAAAGCAAATGAAAATAAAGAATGATGATGGACTGGGGGAAGATGCCAGAGCGTTCATAGTTGGATAGAGATGATTTATATAGGTTCTCACTCATCAGCAGTCTCTCCTCCCTTGTGGAGCCGTTATGGGCTTCTTAATATGTTTTGTATGTTGGAATTCCTATTTTCTGTTTGGAAAATACATGCTTACTTTTTCGCCCCAAGCCCTGAACTCAAACTTAACCAAGGAGTAACTGGTTACAGTTTTTCTGTATTTGGTAGAATGAGCCACTTCATGCTTGGGCATTTCTAGTTGCTAAGTAGATCTCATGATTGGTATGCAAGACATGTTACATTCTACAGTACAAATTGCATAATATATTATTTTGGTAGCTTTTTCTTTAAAGTGTGTAACTTTGTTATTTTAAATCAAATATCAAAGGAAGATCTGTACCAAAAAAGAATAAATAAATAAATCAAATATCAAAAGAAATACATTAATATATAGATTCTATAGAAGAAATGTGATTTGAGTTATAATTTGGTTAAGAATTTTGAATTTGACTTTAGCAACAAAATGCAGGCAATTTTTTAGGTATATTTTGGATATTTGCAATTAGGGCAGGTGACAGTGTAATTTTGGAGAGAGATTGACAAAGACTGATTCGTGTAGTCCCTTATGGAATAGTGGGGCCCTGCATAAGAGGCTTGTTTCTAACTTTCTCTGAGTCGCTGTTGTCACTTTGATGAGAAATAGAGGGGATTTGGGTTATTTGCAACCTGAACTTCTGGGAGGAAGTGAAACAATGAATCTTGCAAGGTTGTTGCATATAATGGCATGCTTTTAGGAAGCCACTCTGTTAAAATATTGCTTGTAGTTTCTGACTTTCTGTTGGATTCACCGATTCAGCATAGGCTTTGTTGTTGAGACATTTTTATTTCTGGATATATGTCTCTTGTTTGCACTAACAGTAATGATCTCATAATATTCTTATATGAATGTGCATTGAAGAACACATCAAGTTTCATTCATTTATTAAATTCCAAATCATTTTTTTTTAAATGCTTTTGTTTTGAACTAAGACTTATGGAAAATTATCTTTCTTGGTTTCTTCTCACTTCAGCACACTATTTACTTCCCTATATTTAGTTGGTTAGCGGTCTTCTAAAGTTTGCAACAGTTTTTTATTTTGTAAAACAACCTTTATACAACAACTATGTTATGTTCCCAGCATGTTGAAATGTCAACTCATTTTGAGCTTGGTGTTTGACTTTCAATAGCTCTCAACCAATTTTGCTAAAACTTGGTTTTTGGACCCTTCCTTTCCTTTTTGTTTTAACTTTGAAATTGTTTTTCATGCTTTTTTATTCATTTTGCAGATTCCACATAAGTGCATCAGTCTTTTATTACTGGCCTGGTGATTCTTCTGAAGTTTAAGGAGCTGATGCAATTGGCGTATTTATAATGAAATGATACTTACTACAATGATCAGAATATTTAAATTACCAAATGGAGTTCTGTTTTCGCCACCTACTTTTCATCTTTGCTTCCATTTCAAAATATTGTAGTATTTTAACTTTTAGAAGTCCTATGGAACTTTTTAGTACCGTGAATTATATTTTTATCCGTAGTATGAGGAATTTGAGATGCTGAGCCAAATATATTTTGAAATTTATGTTTGTGTGGACCATTGTGCTTCAACTCGATATTCAAGAGTTGCTTGATAGTGTTTTATATGGTTAATGGATACTGTTTTCCCTCGGTTTTTATTACTCTATTTATTTCTTACGAACTTGATCTTTCCTTTCTTCTTGAACACAGAATGATTGAAATGAAATTTGCACAATATGCTAAGTGCTTTTTGTTAATAATATCATCCCTTGAAAAAATTGGTTAGAAACCAATATATCAAGTGATTTTTTTTTCTTGTTTTACTTCTGTTAAAAGTATGCATACCTAATTTTTTGCAGTTATCTTGCAGGTTTGACAGCCATACTTATATAAACATGCACCAATAATGGAATCAGTCTAAATTAAAAAGGAAAAAAACAAATGCTTTTGACATAAGTTTGATTTTGACCTGCTTGTAAAGTTCCCACATTTTTTAGAAATCCTTTTAGGTGGTAGAGTTCCTCGACTATGAACATGATGTGGCTTTTCTCTCCCCCCTTCTTACATTGGAAAAGCTAAAAAGAGGGCACTCTTTTCTTGTCCTCCTCTTTTTCCATTTTAACATGAATTTTCCCATCCTCTTTTCACATAGTCATGCTTATTAAAAATGACTTTTGAGATATGTAAAAGTTTTAAGGGCTTTTCTTGGTCAGTACGAGGATGATCTTCTCTGCTTGCAACCTTATTTTTATGTTCTGCTTTCTTTGTTGTGGATTAAGTTGCTCTTTTTCTTTTGTTCCCCATATTTTCTCTTTTCTCAGAGGACTGATTAGTCACTTGCTTTGAAACAAAATCTTTACCCTAAAGTGGATGTATGAGGCCTTTGATTATCACTTTCAGTTTTGTTCATTTATATCTATTATTCTATTATTGCTGAGGCAGTTTTAAAGCATTTTAGTTTCAAATGTTTCTGAAAGCAACACAGTTTTCCTGACCTAGTTTGGGATGGTTTGCATTCTTTTCGAACTTGCACATTGTTGCATGTTTTATGTTTCAGGAAACCAAATTTTGTCATATAAGTTATTATGTGTTTTATGGGTGTTTAATTTTCAACCCAAATCCTGCTTCTGAAGTAAAAGATGAAGTCGGCTCAGTCATTATGATAATGGACTTGTTGGTGGCTGATTGTCCTCAAATAAATAGGTGGCTTTCATGGACTGGAAGGTAAGTTGCAGTTTATTTTGTCTAATTTCTTATCTTTATTTCTAGTGTTAGTTGAAAAGTGAGTGTTTGACATACGTAGGAGGCATTTGTTTTGTTATCTATTTTCATTTTAGTTGTTTTCATTATTAATTACAAAAATGGCAGTTTATTTTCAATTTGTTTCTTATTTTCAGAGTTTTGTGAATGAAATGGTGAAGACAAGTCTCCTTCACAAAAAATTGAAAACAGGAAATAAAGTGACCACAAGGTGCCATTTTTGTAATTAAAAGTGAAAACACATTAATTGAAAATGAAAACAAAAAACAAACCAAACACTACCGTAGTGGTCAATAGGCTTTTCACGGGAGAAATTTGCAGTCTTAAGCATTATTTTTCTTTATTGGATATTTTGGGATTTAGAAAGAGCTTATTTGGTAGATAACCATCACTTCCCGCATCATCCCTCCTTCTTTCCTACAAAAAAAAATTGAAAAAAGAAAGAGAAAAAGGTGTAAAAAAAAAAGCTAATTAATTATGCTTGCTCGCTTTGTCTGATTTGAATAGGAGTGTCAAAATGGGCAAAGCTCGATGGGCCGGTCCAAATAATTCAACAAAATGAATGGGCTGAGTTAATAAAATATTAGTTCGAAACTTACATGGTCAAAATGGGTTGAGTTCGAATGGGTTGGGTCAGTCTATTTTTTTAACAGTACATAAGGCTAAATGAGTTGGATTGAATTAGTAAAATATTAGTTTAAAATTTACATGATTTGAATGGACTGGCCCAAAAATGGCTAGATCTCGAATGGGCTGGTCTGGTCCATTTTGACATCCCAAGATTTGAAGGCGTAGAAAATATAAAGTTTACCACAGTATTGATACTTTGATTGGTTGAAACAACCGTAATTTGCTTCCTGTTTCTAGAAGTTCCAATATTAGGACATTGATAGGTCGAGGTCAAAACCTCTTGTATTGATACTTCCATTGCTTGAGACAACCCTGTTTTACCTTCTGTCTCTAGAAATTTTAATTCCAATTCACCATGGGACATTGATAGGTTGAGGTAAAAATCTCTTGTATAAGCTGGATTAATGGGTGCCCTTTGATTGGACCCTTGACTCATTCTTATTTTATGATTTCTTCATCTTGTAATACCGCGTGATGGGAAATTTTTGTTCTTGTAATACCGCCGTATTTTATTGTGTTCCATTTCATGTTGTGGCTCTCAATCTGTTGAACCGAATTCGCATTTTTAGTGAGTTGTATATTTATATGTTGTAATATGCATTGTTGCTTTTTAACTACCCTGGGTTTTACCGCTTCAAGTTATATATGTGTCGTATTTTTACTTCACGTTATCCTTCCAAATTTGTTATGACTTTGTCAAATGAATACAAAATTTCTTAACTACCTTGGAAGAGTGCTTGATTAAAATGCTTTGAATAAAGATTCGATCCATGGGTTAGTGGATAGGAAGGATGAATCCCTTGAGACCCAGGCAGCAGTATTACGGTGATTTATGGAGGCTAGGGGTAGATTTGGGGTTCAAAACTGGCAAGTAAATGGATGGAGTAGCATGGACTCAAATTGACTCTTGGAGTTATAATTTTATTAAACGTGGTAGGTTTCTTATGGTGTTTAAGGCTTGGCCAGATGTAGACCGGAAAAAAAAAAGGCTTAGAGTATGTTTGGATTGCCGTTACATTCAACAAATGCATGTTTACTATTGTCTCGAACGGAGCATTTTTTGTTTGGCAAAGTGACTTTATGTTTGCCTCAACAATTTTGAGGTCTAACTTACGTTCACACAAAAAAATCTTGCTTTTGTGTTAAATTTTTTAATAAAAGTTTGATTAAAATTTATTTTTGAGATAAAAATTCTTAAATATAAATTATATTTTATAAATTTACTTTAAATTAAACTTAAGTTTGTAAGTATACATTTAATCAAACTTAACTTTACTAACTATAATTCAAATATGACGGAGATATATGTAAGGAAAACAAGGATGTATCAGTTTCACTGAATGATTGATTGGACAGAAAGTGTCAAGACTCACGACACGATGAGTGCTAAAGGGAGCAACAGCATATTTTAGACGTAGCAAAACAAGATTGGAGTAAAAGCGATGCTGCGTTCTGTGTGATTTCTTATCCGAGTGCTATGATGGTGAATTATATGGAAGTTACTTGGCAAACGAAAAGGAAAATGAATTTATATCAATTAAAGTTATTCATAAATCCAAGGCAATCAAGGTTTTCATTAAATTCCAATCGGTCTTTTAAGTGTGTACATGTGTGTGAGGGGAATTATTACTAACATATATTGTATGCTTGTGGCACTCACATGATGGCTTTGAGAGGGTGTTTGGTTCAAGAGATATTTTTGCATTCCAAGGAAATTTTAAGTGGGAAAGAAATATTCTCACGTTTGGTAGAAAATTTTAAAAAACACTCCCACCTAGGACTTATTTATTCTCAAGCAAATTTTTTAACCAAGATTCTCATGAAATCATTCCCACTAGAGGGTGTGGGATAAGTTGATTCCCATCCGATGGGAATAGTTCTCATTTTATCGAAAGACTTCCCTATCCATGGCATCTTTGTCCATTTGCCACAGCCAGATGGCAACGATGACCTGGACTAATGCTGACGACTAGGAGGAGGAGGATGCTAACGACATGATCCAGCTGGCAACGACAAGCCTCCATCTCGAGTTTGTTCCAGATGATGAGACTGACACCGACGATGAGAAAGAGGACGCCATTGACAAGACCCAGCCAACAACGACAAGCCTCCATCTTGAGTTTCATCTTCCAGCTGCTGACAATAGAGTTTTGGAGTGTCTGATTTTTGGTTTTTGGAGTCTGATTTCTGGTTTTTCTGGGTTGGTTTTTGGGCTTGAATGAAATCAAAATGTTTTTCTGTTTTTGTTTGTGTGATTGTGCATATCAATTGCAGATCTGTTAGATGATTTTCTTGGGAAAATGATGGGGTTTAGAAGAAGATGGAGTTGGTTCCTACTTCCTAGGTTTGAGATTGCACAAGAAAATCAAGATGAGATATTTTATTTTATTTTTTTAAATTTATGTGTTAGTATATATCAGTTGCTAATCCTATGGGTTTGAGATTACACAACGATCAAGATGGGATTTTTTTTTTTGTTAGTTTACGTGTTTGTGCATATCAATTGCATTGCAGATATATTAAGTGCGTATTTAGGATTTATGTAAAAATTAGATTATTTCAAAATGAAAAAAATAATCCAACAGTTTTTTTTACAAACAGCTCAAATGATAGTTTTTTTTTACAAAAGCTGTTACTGTACAATTTTTAATCATCAACAGCTTTTCTTATTTTGCCCAAACATATTGATGAACGATTGCAACTGCAAAAAACAAAAAAAAGAGTTGTTGGACTCTTAAAATAATCCGAACCAAATATACTGTAAATGAATTTTTTGAGAAAATGATGGGATTTGGAATAAGATAGAGTTAGTTTCTGGGTGTAAGATTGCATAAAAAAATCAAGATGAGATTTTTCTTTTTCCTTTTTTTTTCTTTGAATTTATGTACATGTGTGTATCAGTTGCAAATGTTCTGGATTTGAGATTGCACAACGAAATCAAAATGTAACTGAGGATTTCCTGCAGATATCCAATAGTGGGATATTTTTGGAATATTACCAAATATTCTTGAGAGTATTATCTCAAACCAAATATTGAAATATAAGATTTCATGGGAATAGATTATAACATTCTCAATAATGGTTAAAATTAACCAAACGTATGTTTGATTGATTATTAAGAATATCATTTTTTAGTATATTATTCCCAAGATATATATCATTCTCAAGAATCTTATTCCTAGGAGTGAAAACCAAGTCTTGAACCAAACACACCCTTAACTCTTCAAATAGGAGTGGAGAGTAGACACTAGAGGTTATAATATTTTCTAAAAGGTTTCACTTTTTACTCCCTAATGGTGAAGTTATTATTATTTTATGAAGGTGATGGTGAAGTTAAACATTTTATAGAAGTAATTTGTTTTGTCAGTCTTGCCAAAAATATTTTACAATAACTATAGTAACACTACTGTTATTTAAATGCTATAGTAATACTAAATTAAATGATTGGTCAAATATCATGTGAATCTATTTTTTGGGTGATCCGAATAATGTGTTTGGTGATTATTGGGAGGGCCGTTGCTAATATACACCCCATTAAGTTGGGGTGTATGGTCAGTGTTCAAATTTTTTTTTTTTTTAGCAGGTTTTTTTTTTTTTTCGAAATCTAAACTGAAAAATTGAATTAAAAAAATATTTCACGCCAAAAACACTCAATGCCGGAAAAGAATACTATTTATATACTTTAAAATTACACAACTCGTAAATAATACCAGAAAATTATATCAATCAGTTTTATATTTTTTCATAAATAATCGTGTATACTAAATTTTTCTAAAATTATTATCTTGTTGAAAAATTTTATAAATTTTAATCGATTTATACAATTTAAAAAAATTAGAAGTGATCGAGTTTTCTAAAATCATAACTGTATTTTTTGAAATATCTTATAAATTTTAACTGATAATATTTATATAGCTATACAATTTAAAAAAAATTACAAGTGACAAGTGGTAGTTAGGAAGCAACGTAACCGATGATTGGTGATAGTATGTAAAAAAATATAATATCTAAAAAAATAAAAAAAGGAAACCTCGCTAAGCGTGTTTCTGAAATTAATCAAGCCATTGATTTTTATGAATAAATCAATGGCTTATGTTATAAGGGTTTAGGGTTTAGGGTTTAGGGTTTAGGGTTTAGGGAGGGTGTATCTTAGAAACGGCTTTATTGGGAGTAACAGTGTTCAAATTCAATCTAAACTGAAAATTGAATTAAAAATCAAATCTAATAAAAATTGAATAAATTTTATTTTTTTTTATATTTTTGATTTTTTGAAAATTAATTGGATTGTATCAATTTTTGGATTTTATTTTCTAGAATCGATCCAATTTAATCTAAACCGATTAACATTATATAATATATTTATTTGTTATTGAGTTTATATATTTACTTATAATGACTCTAATTTCTCATATACTTTTTTTATCACTTTATGTGATCAAATATTATTTTAGACAAATGAAATAAACTATTTTTATTTCTTAAATTCTTAATTTTTTTCTTTTTAATAAGTTAAATTGCTTTTAACTCACAACATTAACTCACAACATTCTAAGCTTAATTTTTTTTGGGGTTAAAAACTGATTAAATCAATCTGATATCCAAACCGATATAAATAACATTGTTTAGATTAGTTGACTTTTGGACTTAAAATCGATCCAAATCAAATAGCGAACACATTTACTTGGGAGCTCGTTGTGCTTCTAGCAGCATATGAGAACTACCAGTCTTGATTTCATAAGATGATTAAGGGTGTGTTTGGATAAGAGTTTGCAACCTTGAATTTGAACTAACTTGATTTTGTAAACTAAATTTTGCTTAAAGGTTTTTTAAATATAAATTACATCACTGCAAACAATGTATTGTTTGCAAACTCAATAATGTAATTTATGATTGGAAAACTTTATTTTAAAATTAATTATGATTAGATAATATTAATTTAAATTAATTTTAAATGTATAATTACTAAAAAGGGTATGAATTTTTCATCATTTTTAATTGTACTTAAATAAATTATATAAATGTTGTTATATATATATATATACTTTTATATGCTAGTATAAATTATAAATAAAACCTCAGCAACAAAACCTATAAATTATACACATAAAAAATTTAATTAAAATTAAATTTGTATTAATAAAATTGTAAAATATATATAAGAAGGAAAGTGGATTGATCATTATATAAAATAAATGCATATAAATAAAAAGAAATAACTCATAATACAAATAAACATTTGAACAATACACCTTCATGTGAAAAATTGCACCGACCTAAAGCCACCTTTATTTGGTAATAGACGTTGGATTTTATAAGAAAAGTCAATTAAAAAAAGAAAAGAAAAAAATGAAAAGGGTTGAAAGAGAAACTGTGTGGCGTAAAAGGCCCCACAACTCTTTTTTCTTTCTTTCATTGACTGGAAACAGATAAATAGAAATGGCTGTCAGTTGAAATTGTTTGAGAATAGAATCGAAAAGTTAATTTCTGAAAGTAAATCTTGAATGCTCAATGTGAAACATCCAACGGAGAAGCAAGTCTGGGATGCTTCCACTCTAACGAGGGTTTAGAGCCAAAATTGATTTTAATAAAAGATAGCCAACAATGATATATATATATATTTTTTCTCCAAAATCAAGTTTGCAATGGGTTAAACGGGAGTTTGGCTTAATAGGGAGGGGTCAAGATTGTAGGAGCTCTAATTGGCCTCTTTACTACTGGTGCACAAGTGGATTGGCCAACTTCACGTCCAATATGGTTAAGGTGAACATTGGAGCCGCAACGGGTTGAGAAAATATGGTATTGGGGTGGTTTGTAAGGCGATCCGGCTTCTCTCCAACGTCCATCTGATCATTCATTTTTTATCTAACAGCTTAATATTAAAAAATATTAATTTAATATTAAAAAATATTTTTAATATTAAAAATAAAAATAAAAAAATTAGGCCGTTGAATGAAAAATAAACGATTGATTTCTTTTTGGACCTCCAACAAATTTGGAGAAAATCTTCTTTGTAAGGGGTTCAAATCTAATATAAATAAAATAATCATTATATTATTACATAAATAAGATATATATTCTTTTTTATCATCTAATATTATTTATTATATATATTTTTTTATCATTTTTTCACTCAATCACATCATTTAAAAATAATGTAAATAATAATATACCCTAAAAAAGAAAAAAAGAGTATAAAACTATCTTTATCCTAAATAAAAAGTCCAATCAAAACTTAAAAAATTTGGAATATTTAGGTTTGATTTTTTGAAAATTTATTAGATTGAATCAATTTTTAGATTTAATTTTCAAAACTTATTCAATATAATCCAAGCTAATTAATATTATATAATATATTTATTTTTTATTAATTTATTTTTTTACTCTTTGTAACTAAAATTTCTTACAAATTTTACTCACTTTATGTGATCAAAAAATAATTTAAGCATTAAAAAGGAACTATTTCTATTTACTATTTTTTTCTTTTTAATAAGTTAAATTGTTTTTAACTCACAAAACTTTAAACTTAAAGAATTTCAATTAAAAATCGATTAAATCGATCCAATCTAAACCGACTTAAATCGGTTTGAATTTGTTCAATTTTCAAAATATAATTAATTGAATCTAATTCAAACTAATATAAATAATATTATTTAGATTAATTGTATTTTTAATTCAAAACCAATGAATCACAAACACCCCTAGTGGTTTGTAGGGACCTGAAAGAAAGATTTTTAGCTATATCTTCAAAGAAATATTATAAATTTAAATATAAAACAAAAGAATAAGGGTTTAGTTTTCATTCTCTTTATATTATTATTCAATCATATATAATAAGAAATGTAGCGTATATTTGAATTAATTTATTTTATATTTAAAGTAGTTTATAATAATAAAAAACTTTTTGAGAGAATTTTAAAAAATAAGTGATTATTTCTTCTAAATAAGTTGAACTAAACATGATAATGACAATGAATTATTATTTTTAATAAGCAGTAGATCAAATTTAAACTCAAATAATAAACATTCATGTTGGAATGTCAACATGAGAGAAATACAATGCTAAGAAATTATTGATAAATTACTTTCATTTCGAATGTGTTTATACTCAACTCGTCTTTTTATTAAAAAATTTAATTTTGATGCACTATAGTGTAAAAAAAATTTATATTATTATTTAATTATATGTTATCATATCATTTAATAAACTAAAATTTATATGAGATGTTGTTTATCAAAAGCACCTCCATCTTATAAATGAGAGTACTCATTCTTAAAAGTATGATATCTTTTTATTGTACTTTGTCTTACCTTGAGAGTATAATATTTTTTTTCTGCTGCTATCTTTTTCCTTATGTTACATATCCTTTCTTTTACATTAATTCTTTTTTTATGTTAATTTTCTCTATTTACTCTCACCTATCATATTTCTTCAACATATTAATTACAAATCAAATCTACTTAATTAATTTTTAAATTTATTTAATTAATTTATTATTTCCAAATTTATTTAATCAAGCTTATACACATCAGAAATTTTAATGAAATATAATTTAAAAACAGTGAAATTTATTTTTAAAAAAAATCGTGCATTGCATGGGATACTTGTTACGTAAGCTTGGCAGATGGCAAAACAGGCAAGCTTCCTTATCGTCCAATTAAGAAAAGAAAGTAGACAAGCATTCGAATTTGAAACAAAGAGATGAAAAAGAAAGCTTACCTTATAAGAGCGGCCATGCCAAGACCTTACTTAACTTAATAGGATGATGCTTGAACTTGATTCTATAAAAAGTATAAAAAAGGGAGTATATATATATATATATATATATACTATATATATATATATTAAACTTATTAAATGATATATTAACATAATAATAAAAAAATTTATACTAATAATAGATTAAAATTAAACTCTTTAATATAATAATTTATACATTTTATTTGGATACTCTGAAATGTTTTCATGTTTAGCGTGTTTGTTAATTGAGTCATTAATTTGTAGAAGTTTTATGGTCAAATATCATTTTCGTCGTTGTTCAGGTTTTACATGTTGAAAAAAGTTAGAACTCTTTCATTTTATGTGAGAGAGCATTGAACTACTCCAACCATTTTAAAATATTTGTTGTTTAAAGTTTTATATAAAGATTAAAAAATTTATTAAATAACCTTAATTTTAGGAGACTAGAATTGTATTTGGCTAAATTAACTTCTATAATAAAAACTTAAAATTAACATTTTATTAATACTTTCTTATTTTATTTAATGAAGATATCACGAGATAAGGATAAAATTTAAAAAAAGCTAATGAATTTCTCATTTTTTAAAATAAAAAAATGGAATAAAATTTATGCTCTAAAACGAAAGATATTGAGCCCGTTTGAATAAGCATTTTTTTAATAAAAAAACTTTTTTAAAAAGTACTTTAATATGTTTTTAAATATGTTTTGATGTTACTTTAAAAAAAGTAGAAGTAGAAAAGTACTAAAATTACTTAATTCTAAAATTAATAATTCTCTACTTCTAAAAACAAGTATAAAGAAAATTAATTTTTAAATTTAATTTTATGAAAACATTACTAAAATAAAACATCAAAATGTAAAATAACTTATTTTTTTTTAAAAAAGCTACTAAAATAAGGGATATAAAAAATACACTTTTAATACAAGTGTATCCAAACAATAGCCCGTTATAAAACGAATGGAGTAGTTCTAAAAGAGTAAAGCGTGCTGTGGTATTTACTGTACTTCACTCTGTATTGTTGTTTTTATTGCATTTTGCTCGCCTTTCTCAACCTAATAAACTTTTGAGTGCATTATCTCTTTTTTACTTTTGTTGCCACTGACGTTTCCAACCAGCTTATTTTCTATTCACTTGTGTTAGGCAGGATAACTTGTTTTTGTGGGTGAAATTTTCTTTAGGATTTGGATCATCTTCTGTCATGGGACAATCTCTTAGTATGTGTTTAAGATATTTATAAAAATTTAATTATTTTAATAGTTAATTATTGTATAATTTTTTTATAATTAATTATAATAGAATCAATTTTATATTTGAATATGTTAATTAAAAAATAATTTTAAATTAATTTATTTTATTTAAATAGTATAAAAAAATTATTTTTATGTATTAAATTATTAAAATAGGTATAGAATAATTAAAAAATATATTTGATTGATTAAAAAAGTTATTTAATTGAAGACAAAATGATATTTACATATCAAAGTATAAAGAATAATCAAAAGCTTTTAAGCAAAATGCTCAAAATTTAGTGTGTATTTTAGATAGCTATGAAAATTTAATTATTTTAATAATTAATTATTGTATAAAAACTTTTTGTTATAATCGATTATAATTGAATCAGTTTTATGTTTAGATATGTTAGTTAAAAAGTAATTTTAAGCTAATATGTTTTGTTTGGATAGTATAAAAAAGAATCGCTTTTATGTATTAAATTATTAAAATAAATATAAAATGATTAAAAAAATTATGTGATTGAAGACAAAATAGTATTTACATATCAAAGTATAAGAAATAATTTATAAGTTAAAATTATAAGCTTTAATTTTTAACATTATAAAAAAATTTATAATGCATTGAATTTCGTAAAAAAATTAAAACTAATTTTATCAAACATACTATAATATTGTTGAAACAATTTTTTTAAAAAAAAACTAAAAATATTAATTTAAACTCTACCAAACATGCTCTAAGCTTAACCCAAAAAGCTGTTGTCATACTAATTTTTAACATCAACAACTTTTTGACATATTATCCAAAATGTTGCATTCAATTTTCAACAGCTTTTTTGGGCATATAACGTGTATGTTGGGGACAGATTTCCATCCCAAACATGCTCTTAGAGAAATATAATTACAATTTTTTTTTGTGTGTTTTAGGACTTACTATGTTAAGTTATACGGTCAATAAGATAAGATTTTAGATCTTTTTTTATATACTATGGGAGAAATAATGATAAGTCATACACAGGTTAACAAGGAGTCAAAAAGCTCGTGATTCTGTTTGTAACTTGATTCATTAACAATTTAATAAGTTAAAATTTTTTAGCTCATTTATTAATTAAATAAATTAAGCTTGAATTTTCACATGTATGATTTATTAATTTGCGAGTTAACTCGATATATATATACACACACTTTTTATTAATAATAATAATAATACAAAGAAGGGATCTATTTACTCTAAGAATAAGTATTTAGACTTATTCTCAATCCTAACCCTTCATTTTATTCAAATCTGATGGCTAACATTAACTCCCACTTATCCCCTCTTAGAATCACAAATCAGAAAATAAACAATCAAGTGACCTCCCTCGTCCCCTGCTGTGTTGCGCTTCCTGTTCTCCTAATCTGCTATATACGAACATGGCAAATGATATGATATCTCTAATGATTTCTATACAAAATTAACAAGTGCATATTCCCTTCATCAGAAACAGTTACATGCTTGAAAGTGATGATCTTAATTTAATTCCAATAACCTTCAATTGTAGGTGATAGAATTGGACGCAGTAGCTAGGATTCGTTTGAATCTGAAATCAAAATTTTAGCATAAGTTTGAATTTTAGGAATTACAATTTCAAGGACATCACAAGTGTGAGAAAGGCAGAAACAACATCATTAAGATTCTTGACAATGAAAATTAGAGAGGCCAATCGATGTTCCTTAGGATTCTAAATCCTATTATTCCTCCTTCCAGTCTTTGTGCATAAAAATTACGCTTCATTGATTCAAATCAAACCTCAAACCTCAAACCTCAAACCTCTGCCTTGGCCGCAAAATAAAATCAAACCTCAAACCACTGGGGGATGGAGCAGGACACTCTGTGTCGTCCACTGCCATTCAACTATTCCAATGCTCCAAAATGCAAAAAGTCTCTATTGTCTCTTGTCACTTGATTTTATTTTTTCCTTTCAATTATACTGTATTCGGATGAACACCCATATATATATATATATATATATATATATATATATTCACCTCTTATAATAAATATTTCTTTCACTAAATAAGAAAATTATTTTTCTTAAAAAAAAGGGAATAATCTCCTTATTTAAGAGTTTAATAACAAATAAAAAAAAGAATTTAAAGAGAATCATTTCCCTTCTCTTCTCCTTATATATCAAAATTTTTATTCTCCCAAAATTAGAATGAAATGAGAAGAAATAAATTTATAAGTTTAAAAATAAGTATTTGACATTCTATTTCGTTCTTTTATGATTTAACTTCTAAATAAAATAATAAAATTTTATTTTATTCTCTTATTAATATTCTAAACAAGAAAAAAAAAATAACTTCATTTTGTTCATTCCCTTCCTTTTTCAGTCATTCTCCACTTATTATGTTATGTTCTGTTAATAAAACATCACACAGTATTAGTAATTACAATTACAATGATATTTATAATGATACTTTTTCCTTCAAATGCTATCTTTAAATATAAATTAATAGATCATTTTCATTTATAAACTAAGAATAATTTTTTAATTATTTAAAAAATTATATAAATAATTATGAGTTTAATTTTGATATACTATTTGTATAAAGTTTTTATACCACAAACCAATTACATATTATTATATGTGTGACTTTTGAGATCTTTTTAATAAGAGTCAAAGATTTTTAATAACATAATAACACACAATTGGTTGATGGTGTAATTTTTTTCCATTGATAATACATATAAATTAAATCCAATAATTATTGTATGAATTGATTAATAAATTATAAAGAACTTGCAACCTACGTCTAGCTAACTAGTTACAATGATATTTAATGTTAGCCATCATATTTGAATATAATGAAAGGTTAGGATTGGGAGTAAGTCTATATATATACAAAGAGCATATTTTGTAAAAATAATGTTTATTATAAAAGGTGAATATATATATATGTGGGTTTTCATTTGGTACCCTTGTTTATTAAAGGGTACTTATACCTTGTTAACTTGACATAATACTATTAGTTGATTTTATAAAATACTTTATTGATAATAAGTTAATAACATGTAATTTGACATATCTCTTTATACACATGCTTTTGATCGTGTGACTTGTTCTCATTTGTTCTTGTAAGTTAAGGAAACACAATCAACAAGGGTTCTAAGAATATGAAATGGAGAATAGAACGTAAAAATTTTAAAAATTAAAATTTGTAGTATTAAAATTCGAAATCAAACTTAAATTAAAGAAAATTAAAATAAAAGTTAACCAAAATAAAAATTTATTGATTGGAAGAGTGTATCGATACGCTTAAAAAAATAAGGGTACAGGAGAAAGGCTATCTATATATATATATATATATAATAGCCCAATTCATTGAACTAAAAGTCTTAAATAATGCAAGAAATGACATAGTCACAAATTGTTGAGGGTGTGCCCTGATATCTACTAAGACACGATAGAAGATTAGTATTTATCATAATCTTGATATTTCACTTCTATTGGCACAATTTTTTCTTCTAAAAATTATAAAATATATATTAATAGTATAAGATAGTTGGGGGATCAGATACATGTATATGTATTCGTCACCTAGACATTTTGAAGTATTCATATTTTTTACATCATGAGTTTTCACTTTCATGAATAGTATAGAGCCTTGACAAGAATAATAACTAACTCTAAAGAAATCATGAGAGCTTAAATATTTTTTAGAGATATTTTATATTTATATATTTTAGAAATTATGTAAGGAAATGTTTTAAAACATCATCCTGACTATACATTTAGCTACATGTCTACCTTCCACCACCCTACAATAAAGAGGTGAAGTCACTATAAATAAGTTGGGCTCTATTAAGTTAAACAATAAAGAATTTCACATTTACTTTCAAAGTAATTTTCCTTTTATAGGTGTGTTATTTTTGTCATGTTCGATATTGGTTCATTAAACTCAAGTATTGATGAAGTTTAACTTAGCTTAATTCAACTTATTTCCACTTAGTATAGATTCACCCAGGTTGTGAAAAAGTTTGAATTGTTTGTTTGGGGAGAATTTAATCTGCATTCATCAAGAAAATTAATATAAACATGATTTTCATGAAGCTTTTAATAATTGGATTTAAGAGGTAATCAATAAACTGAAATCTAATTCAGAAGTATATTTTTTAGTTTCTCTTTCCACAATAGGCAACATGATTTGCAGCTTTGGATTGTATAATGTTGGAGATATTTTCATATAAAGACGGTACTTAATATATTAAAGCAAATATAGTTCCACTTGACTATTGACAGATTTCATGTGGTACAACTGATCTTTGATCTTTCATTTAAATATAATCCTCTAACCAATGAAACGAGATCAGTAAAGGAAAAAAGCCATCATATTAGTCAGTATAATTTCACCCTTTTCTTTTTGTCTATTTTGTCTATTTTCTTTGAAAAGATTAAAGTTAGCTTCAAAAAGTTACACACTTAGGACTAGCAATTGATACATTAGAAATTTAAAATTTGAAGCGTCAATCTCATTTACCTTCAACAACAAATCTGACTTGAATGAGCTTTTGGTAGGAAGTACATATTCAACGATATCACAATTTTTATTTTTTTTAAATAACACGGGAGCTTTTATTCAACGCGATAATATATTCGTAGTAGCCATTATCACATAGTGTTAATTGTTAAACATATATTATCTCTGCAGAAAGTTTTCGTAGGAATAGGAATCTCTAGTATCTGCCGCCAGCCGCTCGTGCTCTCAGACATCTGCTTCTGGCAGAGGAGTGACCTCCAACTTCCTCGAGAAAGTGAATTTAATTTGTTAACATGGAATGACTGAGGTAGAGAGAGACAATCTATTCTAAAGTGTTATTATACATTTAGTCATAACAAGACAACTAACAAATATTAAATTGATGAATCAATTATATTATTTCTATGGGACAACGGATATATGTATATATATATATATATATGTGTGTGTGACAGTACTATGAAACATGAAAAAGTGACACGAATTTTAATTTATCAAAATTCTTTAAAGATAAAATAGCACACATTGCATGCCACTCGGTTTTTGTTGTTAAGTTGGTAAGTATATTAAATTATAAAAATAACAAGAGTGAGTAAGTATCATCACATAAAGATTATAGGTGTCAATTATCAAATTTATTAAATTAACACTATCTAATTAATAAAAGATTAGGGTTAAAGGGGCTCTAAGCAATTTCAAAAAGAATAAGCAAATGAATGTTAATATTATAAACACAAAAACAACTCAACAATGAGAAATTTAATTTAAAGAAGGGAACTATCAATTAGGAAAAACATTAGGGATCTGATTTTCCAATGTACATTTGAATTCTTGCTTAATCAAATTCTAATTCCAAGGTTGATGACAAAATTAACTAATATCAAATTTTTTAGTATATTAATCTTCTTTTAGCTATTTAAAATTGACTAATCCATTAGTTTAACTAAAAATAAAAAAGACTTTAACCTATGCTGGAATTTCAAGCAAGCCACACAACCCATAACACATATTCTTAGATATTGCAAGATTATGGTGTTTATCGTCCAAGAACATGTACCAAAATTCCAATTAAATACATAAACCCTAAATCAATTTATGAATAGTTAATTCATACAAAGAATTAAAATAGAAATGATCACTCAATTAGTGGAAATAGAAACTTGAATTAAGTATAATCAAAGATTTATCATCTAAGTCAAGTTACATCATCACCTTAACTTGAGAGGTTTAGTTATCCATCAAAATAAGAAAAACAACAAACCTAAGATAAAGATACATTGCAAACTCAAGAAAATCAAGTAAAGGAAGAAAAAGAAGAAGAACTAGAAGTAGCATACTTGAACTTGAATCTCCATCCAAGAGCTTGATCTTCAAGGCTAAAATGCCTCTCTCTAAAGCTTTAAGACTTAACTCACACTTTCGCTCTCTAAAAATTAGGGGAAGCCAAAAGATACCAAAAGATCCCCTTTTTTCTTGTTTTAGATACTAAAAGGGCCAAAATTATGGGTCTGTATGTGTATTTCGCGTTGCTGCATGCAATGCCTGCTCAACGCGAAATTGATGTGGGTAGCTTGTACTAAGGCACCTTGCACTGCAGGATGGGGGTTCTTGCGTTGGGGTACGAATTTCTGGGTTGTACATTTAGCTTCCTCTCTTCAATGTGGCCCCATTCTCTCCTTTCTTTAGCGTCTATTTAATATCAAATTCTGCAAAATAATCACAAATTAACCACTTATAAGGCACCTAGGTCATAAAGAAAATATCCAACATTTACCAAATTAAGACTAAATTATATTAAGGAAGAGTTTAAATATATCACCATAAGGCATAGCTCAAAATCTTGCAAAATATGTAAGAGTTAGTGTGAACACCCAATTTTGACCAGGCTAAAAGAAAGAAAGAAAAAAGTTAAAAAATATAAAAAAAAATAAAAATTCAAGTTCACATTATTGACTTTTTTTTTTTTCTTAGCCTAAACACATAAGCCCAAATTTTAATAAACAAAAAAAAAAAAAAAACAAAAAAAAAAACAAAAACAAAAACAAAAAATGGTCACACTCATTCGATTTTTCTGTCCTCACCTGCACACACTCAAGCTGCTCACTGCACACACGCAACCTTTTTCGCATAATTTCTGCTGCAGCACCCACTCACGTTCTGATCCCATTTCTTTGCACACCTCTCTCTACATAAACCTCACCCACTCACATTTCAGAGGGGGGGACGAAACACAGAAGGAGATTTTTCTTCTTCTTCTTTTCCTTCTCTTTTCTCGCAGGCAGGCCACTTCCCAAAAACCATAAGCAGAGCCCCTTCAACCTTGAACTCCCCATCTACCTTGATCATCCTTCATCTCATCTTCACCTCAAAAAAAAAAAAAAACGTGAACCATCTCCATCTTCACGACCACCCTCTTTTATCTTCCCCAAATCATCCCATCTTCAGCCAAGGAAAGAAGATTG
The DNA here is from genome assembly GCA_029884595.1 of Ormosia semicastrata. Taxonomy (NCBI): domain Eukaryota; kingdom Viridiplantae; phylum Streptophyta; class Magnoliopsida; order Fabales; family Fabaceae; genus Ormosia; species Ormosia semicastrata. The sequence goes on along the minus strand of JAQQTO010000036.1, from coordinate 4,355,625 downwards.
ATGATGTTGAGTTGATCTTTGATGGTAGCTGAAAAAAGAAAAAAAGCAAGAATGCTGGGGAGGCTGCTGGGAACGAAAAAGGATTTTTGATTTTTTTTTTGAGTTGAGTGTGTTATTGGTAGCACAGAAGAGGTAAGCCCTTTCTCATCACTATCCTTGCACTGTTGTGAGTAAAAATGTAGTGTTCAAATGCATGCTTGGATACTAGCTAGTTAGTTATGTTGTCCATCTTCTTTTCCTTTTCTTTTTAGCCATGAGCACCATACGCACACTGGCATTCCTCCCCTTCTGCATCATATTTCTCAAACCACCAAAGAACTCATCTTCACCTCCAGAAAACTGTAACCACCACCTTCAATAACTTCACAAAACACCATCATTCCCCATTCGACCGTCGAAATCCAAAGAGCCACATCCTTCCCCTTTTCGACCGTCGAACCCAAGCACCGGATCCATCATACCTTTAACCGACCGTCGGACCCCACGAACCACACCATTGGATCCTCAACCCACTTCACAAAATACCATCATTCCCTCTACCGACCGTCGAACTACATCACTGACCTTCACCTCACTCGACCGTCGAACCACACCATTGTGACCCTCAACCCCTTCACAAAGCCCACCTTCACTTCATTCGACCGTCGAACCACACTATTGGACCCTCAACCCACTTCACAAAATACCATCATTCCCTCTACCGACTGTCGAACTACATCAGTGACCTTCACCTCACTCGACCGTCGAACCGCACCATTGTGACCCTCAACCAACTTCACGTAAATCACCTTCACCTCACTCGACCGTCGAACCACACCCAAACCTTCACATCATCAACCAAACTCATCCCATCCGACCGTCGGACCCCAAAAGAACCGACCTCCACCATCTTCATCAATTGCAACCGACCGTCGAATCCATCACCCCTTCCCAATCGACCGTCGAATCCATCCCATCCTTACCCCCAACCGGCTGTCAAACTCCAAAACAGAATCACCCCTTTCCAACCGACCGTCGAATCCATCCCATCCTTATCCCCACCGACTGTCGAACTCGAAAACAAAATCACTCAATCTCCCTAAACCGACCGTCGAACCAATTTCCAAATCCTTCCCCAAACGTCCTCTGTATGTGCTCTGTTATTGGTGCTCAAGGTTTCAAACTCTTTTTTTTTAAATTTGAATTGTTGACTGTCTTTTGGGATTTGAGTTTGAATCTTGTGGGCTGCTGCCCATTTCATATTAAGGCAATAATGATACATTTTTTGGCAAAAAAAAAGGGGTAAAAGAATATAAAAATAGCAAATAAAAAAAAATCTTTTAATCCATGCAATGACCAATGATGATGATTGAATAGCGGATGCTATCTTCATTATCTTTTGGATCATAAGAGTTTATTGAGTAACCTAGTGCTAACTTGAATCCTGTGCAAAAAATGGATTCGCTTTCAAATAAAATCTTTTTTTAAATAAAATCAACCAACCCACACTTATTTTATAAAGAACTACGTAACTTTGAGTTCCCCATTGCACCAGGGGATACGTAGGAGCAGAATTTCATTTCTGTTAAGCCCAAATTAAATTTTCATAATTTTGTGATTTTTCTTTTATAAATAGTTACAATGTTTTGTAAAAAGGGGTAAAATAAATATTTTCAAAAATTGTTAAAAATTTACACAATTAACCTAAGGTACCGTCTTAGGACGGGTGTGTTAGGGGTGCAGTGGGATTAAGTTTCCACCCTTCCCTAAGCATAACCGACTCCCGAATTAATCTGGTTCTAAAGACCATTTTCAAAGAGATGTTTTCCAATTTTTTCAAATTTAAATAAAATTGGTGGCGATTCTATTTTCCATTTCCATATTCTAAAATCCTTCTAGTTGCTATATTTCCCGCCGCGATCCCGGTCGCGACAGATGACGACTCCACTGGGGACATTTGGAGAGTCAAGCCTGTTGTTGTTACTTGTGCAAATTGTTAATAATTTTTATTTATTTATTTTACCCTTTTTATCCTTGTTTTTGTTTTCTTTTTGTTTGTAAATGAATTTTTATTTATTTTGTTCTATGTAAATATCTGATAGCGTTATTCCTGTGTTTGTTTTGACATGATATACTTGTATATGTTTTGTACTTAATTGTGCATAATCATGAAACCTTAGGATAGATGATTGCTGCCTGGCTATTGTACATATGTTTTTGCAGGTTGGGGGTAGTTTCTTTTTAAATTTTTTGTACAGGTTTGTATGCTCCCTCACACACATCACTATCACTTACCTCACACACTTTTTGGGCTCTATACCCGAGTCTGTGCGAAGCCGAGGAATAGGAGGAGTCTCGACTTTTGTTATTGAGGGGCTTTATGCTCACTTGACATTTGTTGAGACGACACTCGGATTGTTACTAATATCATGAACTAATCATATTGAGAGGGTTTATCCCTACTTGTGATTAATTCATGATTTGGGTCTTTGTCTTTCGAGATAAGGGCAATCTGGGAACCATGACTTTTTAGAAGTTTAGACCTGTCCCGAAAATCTTGCACTGATAGATTGAACATATAGGTTCCACTTGACTAGGGTACAAAAGGGAGCGTACTTCTTTTTCTTTCTTTATTTATTTCTCATATCATTCATTCTTGCATATAAAAAAAATCAAAAAAAGAAAAGAATAAAAAAGAAGTTATTCATTGCTTGCATTTTCATAAACATGCTTAGTATTAAAAAAAAAAGATCATACATTTTCACGACATTGCATATAAAAAAAAATCATGCATCTTCATAGCATCCCTAGTAAAAGCAAAAAAAAAAAGAAAAAAAAACTTGCATTTTCATGGCATTGCATTTCAAAAAAATCATCATGCATTTTCACGGCATCCTTGACATAAAATAAAAAAAATCATGCATCTTCATAGCATCCCTAGCATTCAAAAAGAAAAAAAACATCTTGCATTTTCATGACATTACATTTTTCTTAAAAAAAAAAAAAGAAGGAAAGAAAAATGGAAAAAGTGTTTTCAAAGTTCAGTCATTTTGTGCATCTCATGCATTTCATCCCGTTCTTTGTTAAATGTTATTTTGTTTTAATAAATCAATTTGGTTTGAACCAGAGAGAGCCTAGGAAGGAAGAGACCAATCAAATCCACATTCACAAGCCTAGATCTCGGACTAGAATGGCTGCTGATAACCCTGAGGATGAAGGAAGAAATCTGAGTATGCAAGTAGATGAGATGAAAGAGATGATTATTGAAATGGCAAAATCTCAGAGAAGAATGGAGGAAATGTTGTTGGCCATGAGGGAGACTATCAACTTGATTGGGGCTACTGGAAGTACAGGAGTGACTGGGACACATCCGCACCTGCCAACTATCACTTCCATAAGGACAAACCCTGGGATCACCACTGAGATTCCTGTTGAGGGAAGAACCTCGAACACTGCGCCGCTAGTGCTTCCTATCGGAGAAGGGTGTCGTTTTTCAGAGGATACTCGAAATGAGGTCCACGGTAATGTCGGATTCATGGGGAGCAACCACCATATAACCCTAACCTTCACTTTCCATACCAAACACCTACTCCTACATTTCCTTATTACCCCTCCCACCAATTTGTTCCGACCACAAATAGCACCCCAACTCCACGATTCCGAACCAACAATGGCCCCATACCATCACCACATGTACCAACTTGCCCATCTCATATCCGACATCCACCTGTACCTCCACAAAGTTACTCAAACCTCCAACAGTCTCAACCAAACTGCCGAAATCGAGGTCGCTTCCATCCTCAAAACCTACCTCCTTTCCCAAGATTATCCATGTCAAACGCAGACTTATTCCAAAGGTTGTTCGATGCCCACCTCATGTCAGGAAGCCCTGTACGTCCTTTAGAACCACCATTCCCAGCATGGTATAATCCGAGTTTAACTTGCAAATACCACAGGGACATCCCAGGGCACTCAATTGAAGATTGTGAATCTTTCAAGATTGCAGTAAGGAAGCTAATAGCTTATGGGAAGTTTGATATCCAAGAAATAGCTCTACCTAGTGTTGTCAACAACCCAATTCTTGGTGAGGTAAATGCATGGGAGATGGAAGGATCACCCATAGGAAAAGTCAGAAGCTTGCATGCACCAATGGCTGAAGTAGTCGAAGGGCTGAAGAAAGCAGGTTGTAGTATCACTGCACCAGCTGCAACTATGAAAGAAGAGAAGAAGCAGAATGAAGAATCAAGTGGTGTTGAAGGTTATTGGGATTTTAAGGTGCGAAGCAAAGAATTACTCACTTCAAGGGTAATACAAGCTGGGCAAGATGTAGATTCCTCTGAAGAGGTCAATGTGGAGTTGGAGGAAATGGTGAGGAGCATAACTCTGGGAAAAGAAAATGATGCAGCAATGCCTCATCCGAGGGAAATACTCCCCGCACCAGTCAAGATAATCGTCTCTGAAGAAGTCACTCATCCTCTAGCAATTTGAAACCTCTGAACAATGGGAGATCTGAGGATTTGATGGAAGTGGTTGCCAAAAAAAATCAGTGATGATGAACTTATGTTAACTTTCTTGAAGCATTGATGTAATAAATTCGCATGAATATCTTGTTTCCTTTCATTTTCAGTGTCTTTCTTAATATTTACTTCTCTTTCACTTCTTCAAAGTGTCTTCCTCGTATTTGGGGGCCCATCGGACTCCAATTCTTGGTAATTCTCATTTTGATAGATGTCAATAAAGTTCACGTGTGCAAGTATCCTTTGCCTAAACAAAAAAAAAACAAAAAACTAAAAAACTAAAAAAAAGAAGGAAAAAATGGAGCAAAGAAATAATTACTTGGTGTGTATCATCCTTTTGTCTCTGAATTAAAGTTTTTGAAAATGAGCAATCAAGATTTGAAATGAAGATTGGCCGTGTTTCTCTATCCTTCATCAGAATTCATTATCTCTCGTTGTCCCTTTTTGAGCTTGAAAGTTTCTTCAATAAACCCTGGACAAGGATCACCCCTACACTGGAGGATGACACAAAGTAAAAGTTAATTGTCATGGTGGCTGTTTTGAAGCGTAATAAAAAAAAGGATACAAAAAAAAAACAAAAAACCAAAAAAATGATGACATGAAATAAGTCATGACAAGAGCGAATGAAAGAAAGTGAAAAGAAAAAGGAAGAAATGAGGAGCAGTAAGAGAAAAGTGTACTTGAAAGTACAAAGGCAATTGACAAAGTTTAACGTTGAACAAGGATCCTTGGTCCCATTCAAACCCTTAAACACTTGTTTGAGCCTTATATCTTTCCTTCCATAACCCCTAGCCTTGGCCACGTTACAAGCCTCAAAAAGTCCATTCTGATCATTGAAGGATTGTTGTCATTTTCACTAACTTTAATTTTGAGACAAATGTTATGCTCATCTAAGAACCTAATTCATTGCTCTAAAAAAAAAAAAAAAATAAAAAAATAAATAAAAAAAGAAAAAGAAAAGAGAGGCTTACACCTGGGTAAGTTGCTACTCTGTCTGAGCTGGTCCCATATTGGGGCATGTTTCTCCTTAGTTCAATTTGACTTGCATCGGGACAAATCTTTTGGGTCACTAGGGCGAGTTTCTGCCCTATTCAGTCCTAGACTGGGGCAAATTTCTCTTGGTTCAATTTGCCCCAAATTGGTGTGGCTTCTTGACTCACACTGAGGCAATTTTTGTTCACAAATGACATACTCTGAGCCAAATTCCTTTGATACCCTACATGAGGGCAGATTTTTGTATATACTTGATGAAAAAAATGGTCATGGTATCCAGTTGTCGAGTCAAGATCAATCACGTCCAAACTGGGGCAAAAAAAAAAAAAAACTTTGGCTTTCTTGCTATTCTACTTCTTGTGTCTTTATCCTTTGTGAATAATATTCTTTTTATAGTCAAACTTCCAAGAACAATCTGAAAGTTATTCGCTTCTTCTCTGTTGTACTTTTTTGAATTCATAAGTGTCTATTACGTAATGCTTCAGGTAAAGTGAACATGAGTACAACACTATGATTTTACCATCTAATGGTAATCTCCTAATGAGCAATTCAGATTGAAGAGATCTTGGAGGGTCCCATTTGATGGAAGAGGAGGCACCCGAAAAAAAGAAAAGAAAAAAGAAAAAGAGAAGAAGAATGAGGAAAAGTTCGTTAGGTTGAAAACCCGAAAGGGCGGCTTAAGCAAAAGTTAGAGCAAAAAGAAAAAAATGAAAAAGAGCCCGTTAGTCTGAAAACCCGAAAGGTCGGTCTAAGCAAAAGTTAGGGCAAATAAATGGGTAAAATCTCAGAGAAAGTTGATCTGAAACGCCTTGAAGGGTGCACCCAAACTGGGGCAATTTTGAATTGCGTTTGATCAGCTACACAGGGGCAATTTTGTTTGCATTTAGTTGGCCATACTGGGGCAAAATTTTTGAAGGATTAAAAAGAAGCTGTGTTGAAGGAAGTAGCAACAGAGATAGTGATTGAGTTATCAAGCAGTTGCGGGGAATCAACTGGATGAGAGATAAAGTTAAACACTGAGGCAAAATTTTCTCTCAAGGAGTCAGTCAAGCAATGGTTCATCCCATTCCTTGAAAGGAGAGTGGAAAGTGGAAAACAAAGAAAGAGAAAGAAGAAGAAAAAAGGAAGAAAGGATGAGTAAGAATGATTGAAGTTATCAGGTCCAACGAGCAAAAGCATGTGAACAGGAATTTTGATTGGTCAAAGCTTTCCAAAAGTTGTCATTGGTTCAAAGGACTTTTAATAAAATAAAAAAAAAAGAAAAAAAGAAAAAAAAACAAAGAAAAAGAAAAATGAGAAAAAAGAGAAAAAAAAAAAAAAGAAAAAAAAATCTTTTGGATCAAGATGCTTATTCCATTGTCTTTTAAATTCCGGGACTCAGTTGCCCATTTAAATTCCGGGACTCAGTTGCCCATTGCCTTTTAAATTTCGGGCCGCAGTTGCCCATTGTCTTTTAAATTCAGGGACGCAGTTGCCCATTATCATTTAAATTTTGGGCCGCAGTTGCCCATTGTCATTTAAATTTCGGTCATATTGCCCATTGTCATTTAAATTTCGGGCATATTGCCCATTGTCATTTTTAAATTTTGGGTCATAGCATTGCCATTGTCTTTTAAATTCAGGGACTCGATTGCCCATTGCCTTTTAAATTTCGGACATAGATTGCCCATTGTCATTTAAATTTCGGGTCATATTGCCCATTGTCATTTAAATTTCGGGTCATAGCTGCCCATTATCTTTAAATTCAGGGACTCGATTGCCCTTGCCTTTTAAATTTCGGTCATATTGCCCATTGTCATTTAAATTTCGGGGTCATATTGCCATTGTCATTTAAATTTCGGGCCGTAGTGCCCATTGTCATTTAAATTTTGGGCATAGATTTCCCATTGTCATTTAAATTTCGGGTCATAGCTTGCCATTGTCTTTTAAATTGAGGGACTCGATTGCCCATTGCCTTTTAAATTTCGGGTCATAGCTTGCCCATTGTCATTTAAATTTCAAGTTAGCTTGCCCATTGTCATTTAAATTTCGCATAGCTGCCCATTGTCTTTTAAATTTCGGGTCATAGCTTGCCATTGTCTTTTAAATTGGGACTCGATTGCCCATTGCCTTTTAAATTTCGGGCCGCAGTTGCCCATTGTCATTTAAATTTCGGGCCGCAGTTGCCCATTGTCATTTAAATTTCGGGACTCAGTTGCCCATTGTCTTTTAAATTTGGGAGCACAGTTGCCCATTGTCTTTTAAATTTCTGGACTCAGTTGCCCATTGTCTTTTAAATTTTGGGAGCACAGTTGCCCATTGTCATTTAAAGTTCGGGACGCAGTTGCCCATTGCCTTTTAAATTCAGGGACGCAGTTGCCCATTGTCATTTAAATTTCAGGACGCAGTTGCCCATTGTCTTTTAAATTTCGAGACGCGGTTGCCCATTGTCATTTAAATTTCGGGACTCAGTTGCCCATTGTCTTTTAAATTCCGGGACTCAGTTGCCCACCATGCATTTTAATTTCTGTCAATTCTTTGAGCGCATCGGCTCCATGCATTTTAATTTATGTCAATTCTTTGAGCGCATCGGCTCCTTGCATTTTAATTTCTGTTGTGCGCATCGGCTCCATGCATTTTAGTTTCTGTTGAGCGCATCGGCTCCATGCATTTTATTTTATGTTGAGCGCATCGGCTCCATGCATTTTAATTTCTGTCATTTTCTTTGAGCGCATCGACGGCCATTGCATTTTAATTCATTTGAGCGACGCATCGACTCCATGCATTTTATTTTATGTTGAGCGCATCGGCTCCATGCATTCCATGCATTTTAATTTCTGTTGAGCGCATCGGCTCCATGCATTTTAATTTCTGTTGAGCGCATCGGCTCCATACATTTTAATTTCTGTCAATTCTTTGAGCGCATCGGCTCATTGCATTTTAATTTCTTTGAGCGTATCGGCTCCATGCATTTTACTTTTGAGCGCACCGGCTCATTGCATTTTAATTTCCATCGTTGTTCCTGCTTTATTTTGCATTTATCCTCTTATGCATTGCCGGACAAAATTAGAGTTCATTTCTTTACTCGCTTCTTACGACGATAAAATGAAAAACTACAATTTTTCCTTTTATCTAATAAGAAACAAGTAAAGAGGGGCAACTGTGAACACCAAATTTTGACCGGGCTAAAAGAAAGAAAGAAAAAGTTAAAAAAATATAAAAAAAATAAAAATTCAAGTTCACATTATTGACTTTTTTTTCTTAGCCCAAACACATAAGCCCAGCTTAATAAAAAAAAAAACAAAAAAAAAAAATGGTCACACTCATTCTGATTTTTCTGTCCTCACCTGCACACACTCAAGCTGCTCACTGCACACACGCAACCTTTTTCGCGTAATTTCTGCTGCAGCACCCACTCACGTTCTGATCCCATTTCTTTGCACACCTCTCTCCACATAAACCTCACCCACTCACATTTCAGAGGGGGGACGAAAACACGTAAGGAGAGATTTTTTTTCTTCTTCTTTTCCTTCTCTTTTCTCGTAGGCGTGCCACTTCCCAAAACCATAAGCAGAGCCCCTTCAACCTTGAACTCCCCATCTACCTTGATCATCCTTCATCTCATCTTCACCTAAAAAAAAAAAAAACGTGAACCATCTCCATCTTCACGACCACCCTCTTTTATCTTCCCCAAATCATCCCATCTTCAGCCAAGGAAAGAAGATTGATGATGTTGAGTTGATCTCTGGTGGTAGCTGAAAAAAGAAAAAAAGCAAGAATGCTGGGGAGGCTGCTGGGAACGAAAAAGGATTTTTGATTTTTTTTTGAGTTGAGTGTGTTATTGGTAGCACAGAAGAGGTAAGCCCTTTCTCATCACTATCCTTGCACTGTTGTGAGTAAAAATGTAGTGTTCAAATGCATGCTTGGATACTGGCTGGTTAGTTATGTTGTCCATCTTCTTTTCCTTTTCTTTTTAGCCATGAGCACCATACGCACACTGGCACTCCTCCCCTTCTGCATCACATTTCTCAAACCACCAAAGAACTCATCTTCACCTCCAGAAAACCGTAACCACCACCTTCAATAACTTCACAAAACACCATCATTCCCCATTCGACCGTCGAAATCCAAAGAGCCACATCCTTCCCCTTTTCGACCGTCGAACCCAAGCACCGGATCCATCATACCTTTAACCAACCGTCGGACCCCACGAACCACACCATTGGATCCTCAACCCACTTCACAAAATACCATCATTCCCTCTACCGACTGTCGAACTACATCACTGACCTTCACCTCACTCGACCGTCGAACCACACCATTGTGACCCTCAACCCCTTCACAAAGCCCACCTTCACTTCATTCGACCGTCGAACCACACTATTGGACCCTCAACCCACTTCACAAAATACCATCATTCCCTCTACCGACTGTCGAACTACATCAGTGACCTTCACCTCACTCGACCGTCGAACCGCACCATTGTGACCCTCAACCAACTTCACAGAAATCACCTTCACCTCACTCGACCATCGAACCACACCACACCTACTACCCCTCACCGACAACCCATCCAAACCTTCACACCATCAACCAAACTCCATCCCATCCGACCGTGACCCCAAAAGAACCGACCTCCACCATCTTCATCAATTGCAACCGACCGTCGAATCCATCACCCCTTCCCAACCGACCGTCGAATCCATCCAATCCTTACCCCCAACCGATCACAAACTCCAAAACAGAATCACCCCTTTCCAACCGACCGTCGAATCCATCCCATCCTTATCCCCACCGACCGTCGAACTAGAAAACAAATCACTCAATCTCCCTAAACCGACCGTCGAACCAATTTCCAAATCCTTCCCCAAACGTCCTCTCGTATGTGCTCTCCTTGTTATTAGTGCTCAAGGTTTCAAACTCTTTTTTTTTTTTAATTTGAATTGTTGACTGCCTTTGGGATTTGAGTTTGAATCTTGTGGGCTGCGCCCATTTCATATTAAGGCAATAATGATACATTTTTTGGCAAAAAAAAAGGGGGTAAAAGAATATAAAAATAGCAAATAAAAAAAAATCTTTTAATCCATGCAATGACCAATGATGATGATTGAATAGCGGATGCTATCTTCATTATCTTTTGGATTATAAGGGTTTATTGAGTAGCCTAGTGTTAACTTGAATCCTGTGCAAAAAAATGGATTCGCTTTCAAATAAAATCTTTTTTTAAATAAAATCAACCAACCCACACTTATTTTATAAAGAACTACGTAACTTTGAGTTCCCCATTGCACCAGGGGATACGTAGGAGCAGAATTTCATTTCTGTCAAGCCCAAATTAAATTTTCATAATTTTGTGATTTTTCTTTTATAAATAGTTACAATGTTTTGTAAAAAGGGGTAAAATAAATATTTTCAAAGATTGTTAAAAATTTACACAATTAACTTAAGGTACCGTCTTAGGACGGGTGTGTTAGGGGTGCAGTGGGATTAAGTTTCCACCCTTCCCTAAGCATAACCGACTCCCGAATCCAATCTGGTTCTAAAGACCATTTTCAAAGAGAGGTTTTCCAATTTTCTCAAATTTAAATAAAATTGGTGGCGACTCCATTTTTCATTTCCATATTCTAAAATCCTTCGAGTTGCTATATTTCCCGCCGCGATCCCGGTCGCGACAGTTAGGACTAAGCAAACTAAGAATGCACAAGATCATAAGGCTTAAATAACTCCAACTCTTGGCATTATCAGTTTCACATATCAATAGAAATAGATTTAGGCTATGTTCAAATAATTTATGGTGGAATGAAATGTAATAAAATAGATTAATGAGATAAAATAAAATGAAATAGAATAAATTAATAGAATGAAATGAAATAACATAAAAGTTACTATATTATTGTTTGAATATTTAATGATAAAATTAAAGAAAGAGTCTATTCCATTGTTTGGAATTCTAGTAAAATGAAATAGATAATAAGAATTATAAGTGTTATATGTCATTTCATTCCAACATATTCTCTCAACTTGAGGGAAAAGAAAAAATGAAATTTAGGATGTAATGGATGTCATCCCATTTTATTTTATTCCATTGTAATTTTAAAAAATCAAATAATTAGTACTTAAACCTATTCCATTACTTCTTACTTCATTTCATCCCTTATTACTAATCCAAATATATAAATGAGAAATTTATTATAATGACTTGGCATGCTTTGATATATAAGTGCAGTTTTTAGTAGAGAAGATCAATCTGAGATGGAAAATGGCCTCAGTTTCCTATTGATATATGAAACAAAAAAAAAAAAAACACGTGCACGTGCATTTCCTCCTTGGTAGAATGCGCACGCGGATTCTTATGCATACATTACATGTGCCTTTGAATGAGTTTGTCCATTTGCTGAGTCTTCAAGCTCACATGCTGCTGCTGCTGGCTGGTGAGATTCCTATAATTCCCACCTCGCAGCCACACTATAATTTCTCTACAACATGCACTGACACAAAACAAGGGAAGAGTGAAGCCATCTAATGTGATTTTGTGACAAATCCATCCCAAGTTACAATTAGAAGTTTCCAAAATTGTCATTGAGTGATTTTTTTTGGTAGACTAGGTTGTTGGCTTTATTTGATCAACATTTTCCTTAAAATTCAATGAGCTTAATATTCTGGCCCATAACATTTATAATGGGTACAACTCCTTATACTTGATGCAGTTTTAAGAAACTTTAAGAAAATAAAATTATATCCTTGTTATCAGTTATAACTTTTGATTTAGTGATAAGCGCTTGATCAAACATAATTTTATTTTGTAATTTAGTTATTCAAGGAAGTGTCTATTGTAATGTCCCAGTCCTTGTGGTGAAGTGTATGTTGAGGATTTCTAATAGTGCTTTTTTGGTTTATATATAGTAGAGCGTGCACCCATATTAATATTAAAAGTAAAAAATTATGAGATAATATAAATATAATAAAATAAAATTTAATTTCATTAAAATGTTTTTCAATAGTGATAAATTAAATCGTAAATAAAACATAATTTTATTATGCACAAAAGCATTTTTTTAATTCAATTTCAAATGAAAATAAAATAAATAAATACAGAAAAAAAAATATGCCATACATAAATTAGAAATACATGATTTTAATTTAAATATAATGTGACATCAATTTAGAGAAAATTGACGAACAATTTCTTATAGAAATATAGAAAAAAATATTACCTAAACTTACCATTAACAAATATAACAAGAGATAAATATTCTATCAAATAAGTGAATAATAGGATGAAGTATTATATTATGACTTTATTTATCAAGACAATAATAATATTTGTAGGAAAGCAAACTGATGATAGAGGAACCTACTAATATGAAAATAATAACACGTGTGATTCAAGAATCTTATAAATAAGTAGTGCACATGTTTATAAACTTAATATAATACTTGTTCGTTATCTTCATTTAATACTTGTGTCATTTGTAGGATAATACCTACTGTCATGTAAAATTAAAGGAGTCAATCCATTATTTAAGTTTTTTAGTGTTTCATATTCAATATTAATTAGATATGTTATTAATATTTGCATATTAAAGTAAATTATATTTTATACATATGGATATTGGCAATCAACTAATTATTAATGGCAAAGTCAATTTCAAATTACATGATTCCTAATTAAATTTTAAATTATTTTTATCTTTAAACAAAATTTATTCAATAATATTTATTTTGCCTCTTATGTTAATTCTAAATTCTTTGAACCCATAAAACATGCAATTATCACTTGATAGCTTTGCCAAAATAAGAATTTCTTTTGAGATATTAATCCAAAATAAGAATTTTTTTTTCAAATTTCATCAAATCAATTAAGCTAGCTAATTACTGACCAATTAAACAACATTAATAGGTGATTAAGGACACATTTTAAGAATTGATAGCCGCAATTCAAGCGTTATAGTAAAGATCATTTTCAATTTTTTTGTCAAATCAATTAACATTTGTGTTTGACCAGTAACCAAATCAAATATCAAAATTTAATTTTTTTTAAAAAAAACAATTAAATTTTTCAAAACTTTATTAAAAAATTCAACCAAAAGACTATGAGCATGAATTTTTACATAACAATAGATGACCAACCATCCATCAACGTCAAGCCAAAACCAACTCCTTCCCACCACCAAAACCCCAAACAGCTGCCACAAGCTCCGTGCACCATCCGCACATTGAACCCATGTCACCACCGGAGCTAGCATTTGGCGCACCATTGCACACCGCCACCTATGGTTCCAGACCCCAACTTGTAAATCACCCACCAACAATCCATGCACCGTTCGACCCTTCATGTAGCGTTATCTCATGTTGTGCTTTGCTCTTGTAGATAGTTACTGATTGGGAGATTATGGAAAAATTATAGGAAACTCTATCATAAAAGGAAAATTTGCATGAAGCTGAAGTCATTATGAGATCTTGATTAGTTATGATGAAGAGTAAGAAAACAATATTGAGAGAAGTAAAATGAAGGGAGATACTGAAACCCAAAAATCTACAAAAGTTCATGCATTATTTTTAAAGGTTAATTAGTTGGGGCTACATTCTTCAAGCAACCACTCTCATTGAAATCCATTTTGCAAATGATCTTTGAGTTTTATCCATTTTTCCACCGTCAACCAATCTAACTTATTTGGGTGTTTGATTTTTTTTTTCATTTTGATGTTAATCCTTTTTTATTTAGTTTTTTAAACTTATTTGGGTGTATGAGTTTTTTTTTTTCATTTTTTGTTCTCTATTTTGTAATAAAATGATTGATATTTTTTTAAACATTTATTATTTATTTATTTTTACATATGACAATTGTCACATCAATGGCATGTGGTATAAAAATAGTTATCATAGACATCTTATGTCAAAATTTTAAAGCATTGAGTTGATTATTAGAAAGATACATGGTAAATTTTTAAATCATATATTTTCATTTTTTATATTATATTAATTGATGTTAGGGAGAAAGTGCTTGTAAACTTTGAAAATTTTGGTGTGTCTTAATAGGGAAAAAGAAAAAGAAAAAAAATTCACTTCTCTATAAAATTACTTCACATACGTTGTGTAAGCTATATCAAAAAAATAAAAAATAAAAAATTAAAAGAATTCCAGAAACAATGTCTTCATTGCCAGCCATTTGTGTAAGCTTTTGATGACTAGTCTACCTTTACTAAGAATCTCTAGCTAGCTAGGCATACCATTTCTTTCTTAAGATCTCTCATCTTTCCAAATTCGATCAAATGCATATACGCAACTCAAGCTTCAGTTTGAGCCTGTCGCTAGTCCAGATTCCTAGTACTTTTTTGTTTGGCTTTCACTCACTCACGAATCACGATTCACGACTCACTCTATTTTTTGTTTTTTAAATTTATTTATTGCTGCAAGACTCACTCTATCTTTATTCCTTTGTATGCTCACAAGCAACATAAAGGAATATTGACCTCCCTATAGTATTTTTTTTTTCTCATTTTAGAATCCAATTGAAGCTAACATTTCCAAACCTAGTTTCAACCCAACAATTGCTTAGGTACCATATGTACCAAATAGGATGGAACTAGAAAATTTTAGGTAAGATGTTATATGCAGTAAAATATTAGAAGAAAAAGCATATTTAATCTATATGAGGGCAATGCACCAATTTTTTTTATACATACATATTAAATATTAATATAAATATTTAAAAAATAACACGTTTATTTTAAAATCTCTCTAAGAAGGTATTATTGCCTCTCATCTCTACACTTAAGTGGGTATTTAATATAATTATAAAAATTAGATTATTTTAATAATTAATTATTGTATAAATTTTTTTGTTATAATCAATTATAAGAAAAAGTTTTATGTTTGGATGTATTAGTTGAAAAATGATTTTAAACTAATCTATTTCGTTAGATGATATAAAAAATTATTTTTATGTATTAAATTATCAAAATATATATAAAATGATTAAAAAATATTTGATTGATTAAAAAATTTATTTGATTGAGAAAAAATAATATTTATATATCAAAATAAAAAATAATTCTAACAACTTTTATAAAAAATGCTCACCCAATAGTTTGATCTCTATCAACTTTTTTCTCTAAAAATAAGCTGTTGATTTTTTTTTAATACTCACTCAAACATAATTATTTGTGCACCAGCTTAAAGTTGAAAAAATAAAAAAGCTGTTGATTCAGCTTTTAAACTGAACCAAACATGCTGCCCGCTCCAAGGTACATAAGGGAAGCTTCCTATTGGTGTTGCATTAATGAGATCTACATGCGCCATGCACAACACCAATGGGAGCCCTTCATCGTGTGAACAATGAGGGCACAAAGATACTTATATCTTGGTTAATTTTTTTTAAAATGAGTTTGTTTTTAAAATAAATAAGTAAAAATGAATTTATTTTTTATTTAATTTAAAACATATCATAATATTAACTTATTAAAATTTAATAATAAATATACACATACTTATTTATTTTAAAGACAAATTTATTTTAAAGAAACTTTATCAAATTCACTTTTAGTACAGACTTGGAATTCTCTTGCAATATTCTTGTGCTCTCACCTCTTGCTCTCGGCATATATTTTCGAATAGTCAAATTCTTGTCTTATCTTATATTTTTTGTATGCCTTTAAACAAAACCAACCACATTATACATCAGTAATTATTCAAGTTAGTTAATCTCCAAAAGAAAAAAAATTGTAAAACAAACTCATCATTTATTGAAAAGGAAAATGCTTGATACATATATATTAGGAGTCACACCTCATGAGAGAAATTCTTGGCTAGGTAAGACATATACCATTATCTCTTAAATACTTCATTCAATAATTAATATGTATAAATATATTTTTTGAAGATTGGTACATTTATAATGTGAGCCACACAACTTCACATATATCTAATATTAAATAAAGTGTCTATAGTAAGCATTGCTTACTTAAGAATTACTTCTCTTTGCATCCTCTTTACATATGTGGAAGTGGTAGAATCAAAATATAAATTTACAAAAATTAAATGATAAGAACTACTCCCTCTTATTTTGAATAAGCGGATGAGATCATTGACATTTTAAAATGGTTATTCATATTTCTTATTAACCAATCAAAATTTTATTTTTTATTTTTAAAAAATCACAAGTAACTAATAAAAAGTATAAAAAGACAATTGGAAGTGCTAATAGTAACACCCTTAAATAACTATCCTTTAAGAAATTTAATTTATGGTGGTGCTATATAGTAAGCTCGAGCTTACAAATGCACCCTTCATCCATTGGTTGTTTGATTTTAAAAATAATAAGAGTAAGATTTAAAGATGAGAAAACCCCACATAAAATACTTCATAATCAATTGGCAGCTGAGAGCTTTTAATAACATAACCCTTCAATTTATGTTACTCATTCTATAATATTACAGTATGTCTCATTATTTATTCAACTTTTATATGTTTAATTTTTTTCAATTCATTCACAAATTCATTCTGTATCTCACAAGAATGTTATAGTCACATACAGACTGATTTGATATATCTCTCATATTAACATATGATGTAAATACGATGTATATATAAAAATTATATACAAACATTTCTATTAAGAAGATATTAATTATTTTTTAATTTTATTTTTTAGTAATTTTTATTAAATAAACTCATAATTATATGTATTTATTAATTTCATTTTTTAAAAATATCTCAATTAATAAAACCTTTTCTCTGTCCTTCATACTGATAGATTAATGAAGAAATGGAGATGATTAGTAATAGAAAGTAATAAATAGGATTATAGGAAAGAAAATGTTAATGAAAAAAGATATAAAATTAATGAAGTAAGAGAAAATATAAATGAGGTTATAATTTTAATAATTTTTTTATTAAATTAACTTATTTTATTATTATTATCAAAATTATTTACTAACTTCTTTAATTAATACAAAACTTTAAACGACAGATATTTAAAATCAGAAAAAGAATTCATAAATGTTATAATGTCTGTAAATATAACACTATTAATAATAAGAATTTCATATTCAGAACATCCTAAAGTTTTGGAGTGATGAAGTAGAGTGCACCGCGTGAAGTAAGAATGAATACTTGATCATACTTCCATGTGAAGCCTGCACAAACTTAGCAGAATAAGATTTGCAAAGAGAACACGTAAAGGCTAGAATTTACATATCTCAGCTGAGTCCTGTGTGGACTGTGGAGTGGAGCAATATCAAATCTTTATTATTTAATTATTAAATTAATAAACTTTATCAGTTAAAAGAAAGAAAGAGAAAAAAGAGAATGTAGGTGCTTTTCCTGTTTCCATTTACTATTATAATAATACATAATATATTCATCTTTTTTAAATATTTTAATATTTCTTCCTCGCTTGGTGTGGGTTGGTGTCCCCACTCCCAAAGGAAAAAATTGAAAGCCCCACTTTTGTTTGAAGATTCAGATTTGATCCTAAGACTGAAAGTATAGTACCCTCAGATTTTGTTTTGTTTTAAGTTAGGAAGTCAGAACAGTCTATTCTTTCAACAGTTTCCAAAATTTCTTTATTGATTTATAAATTTTTCTTTTTTCCTTTGAAGGGAAAACTTAATCATTCTTTTGGTTAATGAAAGCAATGTTATCCCAGAGCATGTTAAAGTCTCCAGTTTTTATGATAAAAAATAGTTCTTTTTACGTTGAGGTTTTTGCAGATCAATTTTGGGCTTTCATTCTTTGATGCACAGTGTTATGATAGAAAATGACATGCATAATTAGTTGATGACTTTTTCTCTCAAATATCATCCTATTGTTGGTCTGTGGAGCATCTGTTCTGCAAAATTTTCTTCATTTCCCTATAATTCCTTTTGATATCTGATCTGGGTCACCTTATTTTTCTTCTGGGACCAATCTTCACCCATCCCATTTTACACTTTTTGCTTTGTGTTTGTCAGTTACTGTCATCGAAACTCAAAATTTAAGAGAAATTGATTGGGTTTTGGGTATGCTTTGTTTCTCTGGTTTCAAGTTTGGTGCCAAGTTTGTTCCTTTGGACATAAAAACCACATCATAGACACTCTAATCTGGGTTTTCAGGTCACTTTGTTGGTGGCTTCCAAATTGAGATTGAGGTACTTTCTAGGTATTGGGATTAATTTTGGGAAATGAAAGATATAGGGTTGTTGTAGGGTTGGTTTTCTGGGGTTCAGATGATGGGATCTCAAGGTGGGGCAATCCAAGAGCCAAAGACTGGGTTTTTGGCTAGGCAAGGGTCCTTGTACAATCTCACCCTTGATGAGGTGCACAACCAGCTTGGAAATTTAGGGAAACCACTAGGCAGCATGAATCTGGATGAGCTACTCAAGACTGTGTGGACTGCTGAAGCTGGTCAGGCTCAGGCTTCTCGATTGGATTCTGGTACTGATGTTAACATGCAGCATGTTCAGACTCAGCTAGCTTCTGACTCATCTTTGAATCCACAGGGAAGCCTAACATTGTCTGGGGATCTTAGCAAGAAAACTATTGATGAGGTTTGGAAAGATATGCAACAGAAGAAGAGTACTAGTCAGGATAGGAAAAAGGAAAGACAACCTACTTTAGGTGAGATGACCCTTGAGGATTTCTTGGTGAAGGCAGGTGTAGTTACTGAGTCTTTTCCTATTGAGGATAATGTTATATCAGGGGTTGATTCAAATGTGGCTTCCCAACACAATGTTTCCCAGCATGCACATTGGATGCAACAGCAATACCACCTCCCTTCAGTGCAGCAGCAGCCTTTACAACAGCAACAGCATCAGCATCAAAATCAGCAGAATAATATGATGGCATGTTTTATGGCTGGCCCTGCAGTTCAACAGTCTTTTCCTGTTGCAGTGAATTCAGTTTTGGATGCAGGATACTCTGAAACAATGGTGACTATGTCACCGTCTTCTTTAATGGGTACTTTGTCAGATACACAAACTCCAGGTAGGAAAAGAGTTGCCTCTGGTAATGTGGTTGAGAAAACTGTGGAGAGGAGGCAGAAGAGGATGATTAAAAATAGGGAATCCGCAGCTCGGTCACGGGCAAGAAAACAGGTTATATTTGTTTTTGCATGGTGTTATTGCTTTGAAGTCTATTTGTTTTTTTATTTGAAACAAGGCAATATCTATGTCAATGGACAGGCTTACACACAAGAACTGGAGATTAAAGTTTCACGTTTAGAAGAAGAAAATGAAAGGCTTAGAAGACAGCATGTATGTTTCAATTCCTTTGTCAGTATGCATCTATAGTTTATTCTGGTCAGCTGATATTTGTTGGTCAGATCTCTTCCTGCCATATTGGAAGGGCAATGAATGGTTGGAATGTATGTTGTTAATTAAGACTTCATCTGGCCAGTGCTTGCTTATAAAATGAAATGTTTAAACTAGTTGAACTTTTATAATACAGTTTTATGATTGGTTGATTGTTTCTGTTATCATTGTTTATATTTACGAATCTTTTTTTTTTTTTTTGAATTTTTATTTTTGCTTTGATATGAATCTGTATTTTGCTTATTAAGCTTTGCTCAGAATATCTACTAAAAGTTTAAAAGAAATATTTCTCAGAGTGAAGCAAAATTTCATCATTCCTTACCACCATAATGCTTCCTATCTGTGGCTGCCAATTGATGCAGTGCATAAAACTTCATTGTTTGGCAATGCTGATATTTCATTGTTACTTTGCTGTTTGGCTTTTGAAATCATGGCTAACTAGGGAAGTCATTATGGAAAGAATGAAATCAAAGTATGTGGGTTATTTGTATATTTTGTTAAATTATATAATAGGTATGGCTGTTGAACAAGAAATTGATCTTGAAAATTTTGTGGCATGCTAGATTCTAGAGCATAGGTGCAAATATTGTTGTATGAACCATTTATTAGACCACCTTTGTAACGACACTTAGTTGCGATCGACCAATACACTTGTGTTAGAAGATTTCCATGTTTCTCCTGTATATCTTTCATTTTGATCTTTCTTTCTAGTTAGTTATTATACTATTAAAGTGCAGCAGCCCATAACTTGAGGCTGGTGGGCTGCTTTCTGTTTTATCATACTCTCTGTATTCCTCTTGTTCACTTCTGTCCTACTTCATACATTGTTCTGAGTCTTCTTTCTTTGATGCTTATCTTTATGCCTAATTTCTTGGCCAATTATAGCACTAGAAGACTTGCAGATTTTAGAATAGGATTGGAATTTTACTGGTAGCATATATTATAAATGCTTATAAGATGAATAGAACAGGGCTCTTTGGAGTTGAAAATATGATAAACGCCCTAGTATTTTGGGATTATATCAGGGGAAGTAAGGAATGTTATGAAAGATCCTAAAGGATTCTCTAGTGCTTATTACTGTGCACAAAAAAGGACATGTAACTGGGAGTAAAGAATTCTGAAATTTTTTTAACCCCTGATTACAAGTAATTTCATAACAAAATCCTCATAAGATTTCTCTGAATTTGGTGTTACATACTAGCTC
This sequence comes from Ormosia semicastrata, assembly GCA_029884595.1. Lineage (NCBI taxonomy): Eukaryota > Viridiplantae > Streptophyta > Magnoliopsida > Fabales > Fabaceae > Ormosia > Ormosia semicastrata. Next base: position 4,334,663 of record JAQQTO010000036.1, on the reverse strand, counting down.
CTGACATTTAAATTGTTTCCAAACTTGGGAATAGGAGTTTGACCTTCTTTCCTTCCTTATCTGGAAGTATCTTCTGTATAATGAAAAGAGGTACGATGATTTCAGTTGTTAAAGTAGATACAAACTGGCTAAGACCTAGTTTGAACTTTGAAGTATGTTGTGGCTTCAAGATTTTTCTGAGCATTTTGTGTGCAGTTTGTCTTACTTAATGACACATGCTATAAGAATCTATAGTAATGCAAAAAATCTAAACTTGGTGCTATTGAATGAAATAAGTTGTGAGTACTATAACCTTGATCATATATTTCTGCTTATTTCTGCTTTCCATTGGTTTTTGTTTTTTGATACATCCGTTGGTGTTTTTAATAGTACTGTTCTAGAATGATTTGAAGCATTTAACTAGGTGTCAGAACAATGTCTGTAACCTTAAGTAATTTCATTTGGAATCACCTAAATATTGTAATGATCACAAAATTTGATTTTGTGTGGGAGAACTTTCATATGATTGTCCATGGTTGTATGGGCTAAATCATCTCTCTTTTGGCATAAATCTTTTTGTCTTCAGTTCTCATGTAACATTTGGTGTTAGAACCATTTCTTCATTGTAACTTCATTGCTGATAAAACTAAAGGGAACCTGAACAGCTATACTATTCTTATAATGAAACATCAGTGATATGCATTTCAACGTAGAGTTGAACCCCTAAAAAATATAGCAAAGAAATGTAAGTGAATAACATTGCTGCAGCAGGAAGAAGACCATGTTGAGTTCAACAGATTTTGAATAACTGCATATTTCTACGTCATACTTTAATTCATATTGAATATACTATTTAGAGTTCTTTTATCTATGTTCCATCTTTGCTATCTGTTCACCATCCTTCAATAATATCTTCAATCCTTCAATACATTTTGATAGGGCCAAGGCAATGAGAACTTTGAATATACTGTTTAGAGTTCTTTTATCCTTGTTTCATCTTAACTCTCTCTTCAGCCTCCTTCAATAATATTTTCAATCCTTCAATAAATTTTGGTAATCCTGTCAGCAATTGGCTGTGGTCTGGAATAGAGATAAAGGAAAAATAGATTAATAATACTTCTGAAGAGAATGAAAATCACAACTATTTAGATTCTAAAAATGGTCATAGTTAAGATATATGAAAGAAAGATAGCATTGCTAGGTTCAGGGTGAAGCCGATTATCTAATTCTGTTCATGGAATCAAAATGAAATATCTGTAGTTAGAGTAAGTAACAGATGAGGATGCATAACTTATCCAGATTATTGCTTTTAACAGCAAGACACTAGTATCCTTTCCAAGATTATAACTAGGAGTGTAAATGATAGAGAAATAGCTTCGATCCTAGTCTACTGGAGGATGAAGTGGGTACCAGCATTTGTTTTCTGACAGTCCAAAATCATACTACTTTTTTGGACAAACTGCACATGTAGTAGAGGTTTCATCTACTAAGAGGATTACCTGATTTGAAATTGAAAGTACTCCCAGAAAAATATCGATAGTCAGTTAAAAGCTAGAACTTTCTTGAACAAGCTTCAGGATCATATAACATGAAGGAGGACATAGCTCTGTGCCTGTGATATGACTTCACCAAACGAAAATGATCTTTGAACCAACAACATGGTATATGGTTAACTGGTCTTTTGAGTTTTCTACCTACTAATTACTGTTGTTTATCTTCTGTTTACTGAATTATTACATTGTTATCTAACAACATGAAAAATTTGTTAGCTAACGCCACTAAAGATGGTTCTAGATGATTCATCTCTTCTCATAGTAACTCTTCTCTTATGAATCTTTCTTGCAGGAGATAGAGAGGGTGTTGCCTAGTGCACCACCACCTGACCCTAAGCATCAGCTTCGCAGAACTAGTTCAGCTCCCCTTTGATAGCTTCATTGCAAATGAGTTCCTAGCAAACTTTCATGCACTCAGATAGTTCTCATTTGCAAAATATATTTGACACTCAAGGTTCCAACAGTTGGAAGGTTATTTTTCTCTGGGTAGTGCTGCTATTAATTCTCCTCAGCTTGCCCCCTTGTAAGAGTGTTTTCCTGTATGTACATTTTATAAGCCCAACTTCCAATTTACCCAGTACTATAAATATACTTTAGTCTAACTTTGGACACATTGTGGCTTTACTACCATTTTTTTTTTTTCATGTCCTGTTGTTTGTGTGGTGCAACTTATAACCATTACCCCGTTGCATTTGCTTGAACCAGCTAAACTTTTTGGTTTTAAATTAACTTCATAAAGAGTGTGCTTCTGCCTGCTAAATAAGTGTGGACTCAATTGTCCCATGGTAAATGTCATGCTCTTGGCCCATAAAATTGCTTTCTGGAGGTTACCGCCCATATAGTGGGCTCTTCATTCTGTTATTCGTAAAATGTAAAAATGCAGAATTCATTTTCAACTATTTCCATATTATTTGAATGGGTGAAATATGTGGATTTGGGTGAGGAGAAATTTTAATATATTTTGAGAGTAATACTCTGTGAGTAATATTTAATCTTTCTAATAGTACTCTTTCATGATATTCGACAAGGAGAGAATCCAAATCTAATCTGTAGGGTGGAGTGAAAATGTATTCAACTTTACTTTTCATCTTCTCACTTTTTGTGCGAATTGAATTTTTATTTAATTTTTTTTAAACCTCTACATTTTAATCTTTTCAAACAAGTAAGTACACACAATTTCTGTTTTCCTAATTGCTGTTGAACGTAGGAGCATGCTTGACTTGTATGCTAATGAAAGGTTTGTTTAGGTGAAGAAGAGGACTAGACCAGACAAAGAAGCTGTCACTAACCTTATCATGAAGTAAAGAGTGAACTGTAGTATCAATTTCAATGGAACAGTGGTTCACATATGGCTCTCTTCTTAGTCATAAATAGCTTTGAAGTGTTGGAATTTAAATCACTTGAACAATCGGATCAATTTCAATGGAGTGTCTGAACAGGGTCACGATTCTCTCTTGTTAGTAAATAAGAGAAGAGGATCTTGTAAGACAGAGAAAGACACAATTTGATTGAAACAAAATTAGTGAACCTTATAATCCATCATGGTGGATTATTGCATAATAAAATTTGTTTCTGTGGTCCTTTAAGCCTTACCAATCTGAACACTTGTTTGTAGCTTCGCTGGAGGTGAGGTTCAAGTATATCTCTTACTGCTCTAGGCATACACTAGCGAGCAACATGAAAAATTTACTGAATTCCTAGCACCACAGTTAAACTGAATATCAAATTGATTTAACTTGATTGTGGTACCTGCACTTTTATAGTTTACTCTTGGAAGAATTATGTTCAAGGATTCGAATTAATTATTTAGAAGGATTGTATTGGTTAATCAGTTCAAAACGTTAAGTTATTGGAAAATTATTCACTAACTTAATTGAATTGTAACATAACTATTCTTTTCAAAACAAAAAGTATTGTTCTAAGTATAAATGATTATCCCTTGATACTCTTTTCATAAATGATTGCTCATGTGTTATGATTGCTGACCCTTTTTGCAGCTAATCAAACAAACCTGAACTATTAACTATTGGGAATGAATCATCTCGTGTGTTTTTTACGTGACAAGATCATATAAAAGAGAGTGATAGACACAAACATCTAAAATAGGGTCCCATGAAAGGACCTAATTTGTGTCTATATTTCTCTTCACATGACCTTGTCACGTGGAAAACATAACGATCTATTTCCATTAACTATCACATTCATATAATCTGAAACAACCAACAAACCATTCACGGGTAATCAGGGATAGACAGTACGTTTCAGGGTAGCGGCAGAAGTAGATTGTTACTTGTACCAAATTTGAGGATCCCTAAACGTATTTCTGGAAAATTTTGTATCAAGTAGCCTGGTTTTATCCCTCAATGACAAATATATGGCACCTCCCAAGACTGTCCAGAAAAAGGACATGGAATTGATAATACTCCAGACATCCATTGCTTGTGAAGATGCAAGGTTTACTGTGCATTGGTGGTTTATCTAGTTTTTTAAGAGAAATGTAAAATAGACTATCCAGAAACTAAAGCAGAAGAACACAGTAAGTATAGATGTTATTGATTAGAACTTCGTACGGAGTCTGTAACCACTTTTTTAATATATTGCATTTAGTCTGTGAAGAACTTTTCAAGAGAATTACATGCAAGTTTAATCATGCATATAGAGAAACCCATTATGTTATCAGCAAAAGAACATAGAGTTGCGAACGTTGTCATGTAATTTAGGAAGTTCTGGAATAGGGATGCACTCAGAAGTTGAACCTCCGTAGCTTGATGCAGTTGGCATGTCATCAGATACCATTGCTTCTAACATATGAGCAGCCGCCAAGTGAGCGTATCGTACTGGAGCCACTGCAGCAGCATTAGCATAAACATAAATCAACGAGTGGTAAACATGTTTACCCAAAAGGAAAGTAACAAACATAGGAAAATCAATATTTAACCACATAGATCTCACTAATAAAGAATCAAGTGCTGCAAGAAGGCCTTGCCTATTATATGTCCTTTTGTTTTTTTTTTCTTAAAAAAAAAAATCATAGTGATGCTTCTCTCATTATCTTTCTCGGTCTTTCTTTCATGTTTCTTAAGTTTACTGATCTTAGACATGACACTTCAAAACTAGCAGTTTTATTCTATGCATTTACTACCTTCAGAAATCGCAGAAGAGCTTCTCTGGTACCTGAAATGAATAAAAATGCTTTATAGTTTTTGAAATTAGAGACATGAGTTTAACATTTAACATGGATCTGAGCATTAACTTTGAAATAATAATGTAACTTCCTTCATCTTACACTTACACATAAGATAATAAATGTATAAGCTCCTGCAGTTCATCAACTGGAAAGCCTATCTCATCCATTAAAACATGGTAATGAACTGGCCTTATGGTACCCTGATATAATGAATAAAAACATTATTAATTTTACAAGAGGAAACGCTTTATTATAAGTAGATTTTTAACCATAGATTTGCATGCAAAAACAGGGGGGCAGACGGACAGAAATTCATGTTAAAAGTGAGGAGCATACCATGCATATGACTCTTATTGAGGTATATTGGCTCATGTTTACAATATTCAGTTCCATAAAGGTAAAGAATTGACACTCATCATTAAGTATATTCATAGATTTGAAGACAATTCTTGTTTTGTTATTAAACTTACCCTTATTGTTGAACGTGGACACATGTAGAAATCATAGTTATGTGGATGGCAAACTGTATTATCAATTACAGTTCCTGGAAATAAGAACGCTATACAGGGTGAAGATGACGAAGTTGTTTGATTTCAAGGCTTACTAGGAAGTAAAATTAAATGCTAACCTGGAGGAACATTTTCTAGAGACTTGGGCTGAAAAAATCTTGTGTGATGTCTTCTCACTGAAGCTATAATGGTGACTTTTGGAGACCAACTTTCATCAAGACATCTAAAGGCCTGACATAAAGAATAGTCTATAAAATTCTACAATTGAAATTGGAGATGAAACTAGGCTCTAAGGACCACATCTTCACCATATGTTACTCTTTCTTAATTAGATACCTGAATAAATTGCCCTAGCTCAATATTCAGTAATTGCTTGACGTGTGATTCACCAACCCCCTCCCTATAACAGGAAAGTTACAAATATAACATGTATAGTAACTGACGAAGATAACCATGATCTAGTCAAGGTAAGGCATGCAACTGCAGTAGTTGAAGTTCTAAACGAATCACTAACCAAAAACCAAATATGAGTAATTGGAATTTTTAAGTCAGATTAAATAGTAAGTTTTCCATATTAGTTAGATATGTAATGCACTTTATAATGAATCCTCTTATGCTGTGTCATTATGTACTGATTATCCTAATGAGTCTATCAAATTCAAATGAAGGAATGTGTGTCCTTGTTAATGTTTTGCCATGATACTACAAATTATCAACAACAAAGATAAATGAAGCATGAAACACAAACTTGGCAAATGAAGCATGTTTTGGTAGTCTACAATTTCAGTATGTGTTGACTGCTGTAAATAATGAGGTTAGACATTAATTCTTGGCAACTGTTCTGCTGGAATCTGACAGTAAAATGATCCTTCACTAAAAGATAACAATACATAGAGAATAATAATGAGGAAATATCATAACAGTTCACAGATTTGCAAAGAATTTTTAGTACCTATACCTGAAAATAATTATCTGCCTAGGCTTCTTCTTTCCAGATGTTGCATAGAAGTCTAATAGTAGCTCCCTGAAATAAAGAATCCGGGATGCTTTAGCTTTCTGTTTTCTCCTATGACATATTTTGATGAATTAAAGCTAAATTAATCTCTGCAAGGCAAGAAAGCCTGCAGGTTTGGGCAAAGAAAGTTGCACCTGACTATGCCAACATCCTTTTGTTCTGATACTGGCTTAAAAAGGGTATCTATGATTTCACATCTTGGTGATTGTATACGAGCAGATGCCTTATAATGTGAAATCAGAGGCCAATTCCTAGAAGAAACTACCTGAGTAATTCAGGGATTAACACCCAAACACATACGATCTAAATTCAATAGGAGTGCAAATCAGCAAATGATATGAAAACCATATTCTAGAGTGTATTCTAGAGTGACATCCACAGGTAACAAAGATAACAAAGTAGATAAATAATGAAATGAGCAAAAAAATAAAAATGGAAGATAGCATAAGTAGCTTACTGCAGCAACTGAGGGCATATCAGACTGGTGATTAGAGCTGTGCAATACACTCATCCCAAAAATTACGGTTGGAACCTTGGAAATTAATTGAATGTGCTCTACAACTACTAAAGAATTCAAACCTCCTAACTGTAAAGAAGACAAAAAAATAGGTATTGAGCATGTTTTTATAGTAGGAAAATAAACTTGAATCATGGGAAAATTGTGAATGTGTTACTTTTGCATTAATCTTTAATAGAACATGTGTAAGGCACCGCTCGTTAACTTTCAGAGTGGAAGATAGGCATTGATTGAAAATTCCAGCTTCAAGAGTCTTCCTTTTCCACTGACCTTCATCATCAAACCATTTTCTTCTATTGGTAAGCGAAATTTTTTATATTGCAGATACAGAAACATAAAAGGATAATTAGAGTTACAGGATAAATAAAAAAGGGACAAACCATAAATATCTGGGTTATTTTGAGGTAGAAGGCATAGAATAAAGTAAGGAGGTTCATCCTTGGGGAATTTTGAATGTATTTGTTCAAACATCTTCTGCACTCGAACAAAAGATGGTGCTGTTATGAACTCATGTTTTTCTTCAAAAACTATTTTGGGGCAGTCTATGACCTACAATGATACCAGTAAGATAAGTAAACAAATTAAAAATTCGTAATAGATGAAATTATGAATAAAGTCATCACAAAACACAACAATACTCACCATTCCTTTCATTTCTCCAAGTTTTTTGAGATATTCACATAGGTAGCTATCTTTTAAGCCAGAGGAGAAGTTTGCTACTGCCCAATGTTTGATCTTAGCAGGTTCAAAAAATTTCTGCACTAGGATAATTATTGAATAAGAATCAGTTAAATAATGATTCAATACATATTGAAGTAACAAGAGTTACCTTATTGGAATAGCTCCACCTCCCATTTTGGGGAATAAAGTCCTTCCTATCTCCAACCATTATCTGAATTTATAAATTTTAAGCGTAGGGCATGCCAAGGAACCAAAAAGTATAAAGGAGGAGCATACACACACAAAAAAAGGAATTAGGAACTGGTATTGGCAAGAAGAAAGAGACATAATACCCTTGGGGCTGACAGGACACGGCCTTCAACCTGAGTAAAGTGGGTATTGATTGATATGTGAGAAGAACGAATAACTGGATCATTGTTATAGTTGTTGCTCTTTAATGCCTGCAAAACAAAATAAGGGGGGAAGAAGCATTAGAGGCACTAATGTGAAACACATCCCAGAAAATAAATGATTGTAAGTCCAGAGATGAACCCACATCTGTTAAGACTTTGACCATTTCATGAGGCCTCTGGATTGACTTTTCAATCAGTGTTAATTTCTGTTGACTGGATAATTTCTTTGTATATCTTTGTAAAGAAAGCAGTGAACAAAGCTACATAGAGTGCAACAAGAAACAAACTTCTCAGATGTTCAAACATACCCCCTTCTTTGAAAAGAAAAATGATACTAACCTCTAAAGGGAAATAGATTGGATGATTTGAGCCCCCCACATTGATACATGGTAGGTCAGCAGATTTGCCTAACACTATTCCATGATGTTCAACAAAATAGTCAAATACTGTGATATGGGCATTTTCTGAATACAGCAAGAACAACAACAACAACAACAACAACAACCAAGCCTTTTCCCACTAGGTGGGGTCGGCTACATGGATCAAACGACGCCATTGTGCCCTATCATAAACCAAGTTTTCAGATATGCTATTCAGATCTAAATCTTTTTTAATCGTTTCACCTATAGTCTTTCTTGGTCTTCCTCTACTTCTAGCTATTGGGCTATTATCTACCTGATCTACTCTTCTTACAGGGGCTTCTAAGGGTCTTCTCCTTACATGTCCAAACCACCTAGGCGAGATTCTCCCATCTTTTCCACAATAGGTGCTACCCTACTTTCTCTCTAATGCATTCATTCCTAATCCTATCTAGTCTTGTATGGCCACACATCCAACGCAACATCCTCATCTCTCGCGACACTCTTATGCTCTTGTTGGCTTTTTATCGCCCAACATTCAAGATTACTCATACAACATCGCAGTCCTTATAGCCGTGCGGTAAAATTTACCCTTAAGCTTGAGAGGTACTTTTCTATCACAAATAACTCCCCGAAGCACTCCTCCATTTCATCCATCCAGGCTTGAATCCTATGGTTTACATCTCCTCTATCTCTCCATCATTTTGTATGATAGATCCAAGGTACCTAAATTGTGTGACTTGTGGTATTGTATGATCTCCAACTTTCACCGCTAAGCTATCATTAACACGCCTCTTATTGAACTTACATTCCATATACTCCGTCTTACTCCTACTTAGACAAGGCCATGTTTTTCCAAAGTTTGTCTCCATTCTAGCTTCTCATTTGTTTCCTCTCTCGACTCTCCAACTAAGACTATATCATCTGCAAAAAGCATGCATTGTGGCACCGCTCTTGGATATGCGCATAAGCACATCCAAGACCAAGGTAAAAAGATATGGACTCAAAGCCGACCCTTGGTGCGATCCCCAAAGATAGTTATAGGAAAATCTTCGTAGCCCCACCTTGTGTTCTCACACTAGTTTTAGCCCCATCATACATATCTTTGATTGCTATATAGGCGATACGAACTCCTTTCTTCTCCAAAGCCTTCCACAAGACCTCTCTCGCACCCTATCGTAGGCTTTTTCCGGATCAATGAAAACCATGTGTAGGTCTTTTTGCTTCCTCCGATACCTCTCCATTAATCTTCGTAGAAGATAGATTGCTTCCATGGTTGACCTCCCGTGCATAAAACCAAATTGATTCTCTCGAAATATGAGTCTCTTGTCTTAATCTCCGTTCAATTACTCTTTCCCATAACTTCATGGTATGACTCATGAGCTTAATTCCTCTCGCAATTTGTACAGTTTTGTATATCTCCTTATTCTTATAAATAGGGATTAAAGTGCTTCTCCTCCATTCGTTTGGCATTTTCTTAGACCTCATTATCTCAAACATTTTGTGATCCAACTTATACCTTTCTCTCTCTAAGCACTTCCATACCTCAATAGGTATATTATCCTATCCGACCGCTTTTCCATTATTCATCCTCTTCAATGCTTCTTACCTCGAACTCTCTCGATTCTACGATAAAAAGTTTTATTTTGGTCCTCCTCTCTAGTGTTTAGAATGTCCGAGTAATGTCCCATGTTCCTCATTAAATAACTTGTGAAAATAACCCTTCCATCGATCCTTAATGTCTTGTTCCGTAACCAAGACTTTACCCTCTTCATCCTTAATGCATTTCACTTGATCTAAGTCTTTTGTCTTCCTTTCCCTACTTTTAGCAAGCTGTCCTTGGTGTCCAACGATTGATATAACCCGTTGAACGCTTTAGTTTTTGCCTCACTCACCGCCTTTTTAGTATCTTTTTAGTCATTTATATTTTTCCCAATTTTCATCACTTTTACATACGTGCCAAGCTTTATAACATTCCCTTTAACCTTAACTTTATCTTGTACACTTGTGTCCCACCACCAAGATTCTTTATCCTTGAGTCCGAAGCCTCTTGATTCACCGAGTGTCTCTTTTGCTACCTCTAATCCCTTCACCATCTCGTCCCACATATCATTAGCACTCCCTTGTATTTCCCAAATTTCTTTCTCCATAATCCTCCTCTGAAAGAGCATTTGTTTTTCTCCTTTAATTGCCACCATTTGATCCTTGACTCTCTGTTTCGACAATTTTTCTTTACTCTCATCTTGACCCGTACATCCATAACCAAAACCCTGTGTTGGGTAGTCAAACTCTCTCCAGGGATGACTTTGCAGTCCATGCAAAGCTTTCTATCCGATTTCCTTATTAAAAAGAAATCAATTTGAGAGCAAGAACTCCCGCTTCTATATGTGATCAGATGCTCTTCCCGCTTCCTAAAACAAGTGTTAGCTATTGTAAAATCAAACGCTACCGAGAAATCTAAAATCGCTTTGCCCTCTGCATTAGCTACTCCTAGACCATAACCCCCAAGCAAACCCTCATATCCCTTAGATTCGCTCCCCACATGACCATTTAGGTCCCCTCCTAGAAAAATCTTCTCTCTTAAAGGTATTCCCTGAACTAAACCTTCTAAATCCTCCCAAAAATTAATCTTGTAGTGCTCGTCTAGCCCTACTTGGGGTGCATACGCACTAATAACATTAAAAGTCTCCTGTTCCACAACAAACTTCAAAGCTATGATCCTATCTCCGAGCCTTCTCACATCCACAACCATATTCTTCCAATTCTTATCTACTATTATGCCTACCCCGTTTCTAGATTTTACCTTGCCGGTGTACCAAAGCTTAAAACCCGAAGAGTCGAGTTCCTTTGCCTTTTCTCCAACCCACTTAGTTTCTTGTAGGCACATAAAATTAATCCTCCTCCTAATCATGGTGTCAACTATTTCCATAGATTTACCTGTAAGTGTGCCTATATTCCAAGTTCCAAAACGCATCTCACTCTTGTGAACTAGCTTCTTTACCCACACCCGTTCACGACAATGTGGGAACCCTTGCTTATTTTTCACTACACCCAGGCGGCGATGCAGCGGCCCTTGCTCATTTGACACTGTACTCGAGCCATACAGCGCGTTGCTTAGGGGCAACGACCTAGCATTAACACAATTACTTCGTTGATCCATGTCATAAAGATTCGACAAAGTTTTACGTTGGCTGTCGACTGCCTAACACAACCCTCCTCTTTTATCCGGGCTTGGGACCGGCTATGTGGATATTTGCAACAAAGCTCAGCATAGGCAGAGTTGAATACAGCAAGAACCTGAAACAAAAATTGTCAAGTATATTTATGGCACAGGTCACAGCACTAACTTTAGAGAATTAGTAAAGAAAGACGCGCCTACGTCTGTCCTTTGCATGGTTTATCACTCAAAGCAGTGATTCTGTATTTTCTATTTGAGGTTGCCACCTTTATTTTCAAGTTTTTCAGTGTTCTATTTGCCTGAAAAATCGAAATGTGAACCAGTGAAGCACTCATATTAACTAATAGTATGTTATTTCCCCAAGAGTGCAAGGATAAGACCTACTTACCTTACTCCAATCAGTTTGATAGCAATCTCTGACGTTTTGGTTAGCAAGAAGAAAATCAATTACTGGCCCTGGTTGTATAATTGTTGTGTTGGACAAACCTGCTATGAAAAATGTTTAGCAAAGATAAAAAGGATCTACAGACTGCTGGTGTTGGTTTTTTGGAAGGCCAAGAATCACCCTTGGACTTGCTGCTTGTATGGGCATGCATCAAAGGTGCTTGACAACCCAACCTGCCAATGCACCTCGTGTGCACTAAGAAGCCTCTCAGGCCCACCTGCAACATGTTATATATGTGGGGCTATGTACTGCCATGATAAGGAAATAAAGTTGTGCCCGACCAACAACTATAGCTTTTAACCTAGTGGTACTGGTAAGTACTTGATCCTACAACTGGTTTCTTCAAGACTTCCAAGGTTCTAAGGATTTATTTAGCTTACCTAAGTTGATAGATAATCCTGCTTGGGTGGCCTGAAAATTTGAATAAAAACCCCTGCATCCAAATATTCCACCTCCCAAGTTTGAGAAGTTCCTGGGCTCATTTTCAAAGAATCTATCTCCAACCAAAAGGCAGCCCCTGAACAGAACAGTTTATAGATGTTAAGTTACAATAAATGCAAAAAGTACTTGAGCTAAAATCCAAAGAACTCAACTCACTTTCTTGCTGAATGCTGCCTTAAAATGGTGTTCAACACAACCAAAACATCTCGACAATTTCCAGAATCTTTCCTACTTAGGATGTTGGCAATGGACTTTACTGGAATTTGACTAGCAAAACTTATTCCTATTTTGAAAGTCCTGCTCTTCAAAGCATGCTTCATTCTCTTGTTGCTACTGCTCTCAGCATCTTCATCCTCACCAAAGTGGCCATTTCTATCAATCCTAAATACAAGATCATCAAGTTAAGCAATAATCAGTATTTAACATATTGCAAAGCTGATGGACATCTTACCTCTTTGCTGAGACATTGTCAAGCACCATCAAGAACTCCATTTTGTTATGAGGGAGGGGCCCAACTGTATACAGTGTCTCATTCCCATCATATGCAAAATTGTTCCCAGCAAACTCAGTAGCATAAGTCTTATTAATTCCATCCATTATTCGTCGTTTAATTTCCTTTTTATAAACCGGGCAACCATCTTCTTGTAGTATGAAAACCTATATATTGACACACAACATTTTTAAAATATTATCTAGTTATTTACATCCGAAGATTATAAACAAGAAGAAAAATCTTACATTGTAGGAATAGAAATGGCCTGACATATTATTAGTGTCAACTTTAGAATGATTGGTTATGAGTGAGATTTTCTTTCCCTTAGATCCAGTGCCCCGTCTGGGCATTGGTTCAAGTTTTATACTGACTGTTTTCTTTGTCATTTGAGAAACACATCCCCCTTTTGCTGGAACCTTTGTGGACTCCATGATCCACAATAAGAAAACACAAATTGATAAGTTTTAGATGTAACCACAGGTCACAAATTTAAGTGTGTGTTGTTTGTTATTGATAAATGGTTTCACTTTTCAGTTAGTTTTATACCTTGCTGCAAGTTACACACAAATAGCGTGAACTGGCTTTTCTGCATGGTGTGAGGATTAGAGGTACAACCCTTCGTACATATAATTTCTAGTGCTTAAATGGATGGCCTAGATCATTCCTAGTGACACGGATCAGCACCATGCAACAAGGTGCTTCATCTTATTACAAAGTCTAGAGTATGGTCTGAGAGTATTAATTAGAGGGGCATCAACAAAAGATGCCCATCTTCACTGGCTTCTAGATACTTCTGCATCACGTGATTAGTTCCCATTAATAAAAAGGCATTTTAAAAGGGGAAGAGACGAAAAGAAAAGGTACAAAAATGAGGAAAAGGAAGACGAGTCCTGGCTTTTACTTATCCACCAAGAGTCCAAGACCATCACTGTTGGAGGAACAAAGTTAAATTATGTCCTGACCAAATAAAATTATAATTTCCTTTAAAGTTCTACAGGACTGCTGTCCCAACTACCTTCCAGTTCCACCATAATGAGGAATCAATAATATAAATGAAAAAATATTTTCTTTTCTTTATTAGATAAATAAAATTCTGGATTAAAATAGTTTTTTTTAATTAATGATATCTTTTAACCTTCAACTTACATATATATATTTGGGCATAGGTATGTGACAGCTGAATTTTCAACTTACATATTTCAATTAGTGCAAATACAAATAGATTGATCAGTAATATATTTAATGAGCAGACTTACTTCCAAGTTAGATCTTTTAACTTTCTTACTCATTAAAGTGGACATTCAAATCGCCATATTATGGCTCTGCAGCTTGAGAACTGAAAAAAAAAATAGTGATAATTTTTAGTGAATATATGAAGATAGGTAATTTGAAAAGATCATAAATAGTAATCTAAATAAATTTTCTCTTATATCTTTCCTCCATTTCTTTTTAAATATACATAGTAATAAGTTTTACACCATACAAAGCCTGGTAATTTATCTTATATAATAATCAAAATAAACAAATCACACGATAAAAATAAATGAATTTCAACAAATGTGCAAAAGGCAAGCAAGAATTTAAAGATGATCATAAGAATTTTCAAAATAATGGTATATTAAGTAGAGATAAAAATAAGGAAAAATGAAAAGAGGTAAGCAAATATCACCCTTACAAGATGTGTATACTTTTTTTTTTTTTGTTTTGGTAAAAGTATAATGCTAACTTCTAATTCTATCCATTTAATATTCTTATCATTTCACTTTGTCATATAATTTTTTTTTGGTAAAAGTATAATGCTAACTTTTAATTCTGTCCATTTAATATTCTTATCATTTAATTAAGAGATGATCATAAGAATTTTCAAAATAATGGTATATTAAGTAGAGATTTTTATAAGGAAAAATGAAAAGAGAAAAGTAAATATCACCCTTACAAGATGTGTGTGTGTGTATATATATATATATATTGTAAAAGTATAATGCTAACTTTTAATTCTGTCCATTTAATATTCTTATCATTTCACTTTGTTATATAAAGGCATGCAGCATCGCTGACAGATGAGTCTAAAGTGGAATGTATGCCAAAAAGCATTAGCTTTGAACAAAACACAAAATTAATGTGAAGGGAAGCTTGTGACAACAACAATCAAGCGTGGCCATATCCCACTAAATGAGATAAATAATGCCATCACTAGTTAATAAATAATTCTGAATTTCTGATACAGATTAGACCATAATAATCTGAATACTGATAAGTTACCTGCTTCCAACATTCATCATCCATGCCATAACCAAATGTATAATGCATGTCAATGGATTTCTGATGAGTGCGAGAGCACAGAATTTATGACTCACAACAGGATAGAAGAATGCATCTATTATATCTACATCAATATATACAAATGGGTTGCATGAAATATAATTTACACAAGCATGATTTGTATTTTCTACCAGAGAAATACACTAAATATTACAATGAGACCCATGTTGAACTACTAATGGAACCTAATTCTTACTGCTCACTTTCCTTATCTTCATCCTTTTCTGTCTCCAAATCAAATCCAAACCCAGCATCATCTCCATACAAGTTTGGATCCAACTGAACAACATTACAAAGAGTCTTCTGTGCAGTCTTTGTTGGCACCTGTGAAGCAGTGAAGCCATCCTCTGAACCATCATCGATTCTCTGTTTTTTTAGAGGAGATAAAGTACTTGTGAGGGCATCACTAGATCCAGAAGGCTCTGACTGGGGATGATTTTGCTTATCATGGGACAATGGCAGTGTTTCCGAGGTTGTCAAGGTACTGCCTAATTTCTGCTGTTCCTCTATGATCTTCTGCAAGTATTTACCCTGTGCTTCAATTCTCATTTGTAACTGCTTTTGAACCTGGAATATCATGGAAGCAAATGAAAGGCATTATCATTAGCAGAAAAGCTTACAACCAATGGAGGGTATCAAACATCATATAAGCACAATACTATGAAATCTAAAAGGCAGCATTCATCCGATTTCACACAAGTCCCGAGGCTAAATAGAAGCTAATTATTCTTCATCAGAAGGCTAATGTAATACATATATGTGATGGGTTTACCCAGCCAGCAAAAGAAGCAGGACTCACTGATCACATAAACAAAACATAGTCGGTATATTTCAAATAATTACATAAATTTTACAGGTCAAACAATTAAGCAGTGCCTTTCTGTTTTCCCCACTATACTTATGCACTGTATAGAAAATTAGGTAAATGAAGAAAACAATTAAAATCGAATTTGAACTTAAGAGTTAAGCCATTAATGTACAACCTGACCCATCTCTTCAAATTACTACAGTAACATTTTAGGTTTCTATTGTAAATTAAACTTTAACCAATCACTTAGATCATCCACATGAATGCTTGTTCAGTTATTCCTCTTTAAGATACATGTCACATGTTCTAATTTCTATCGATCAACAAACAGAAAATCATCCATATGGTATAGCTATAACAAAACTTACATTAGTTGTCAGTGACCGAGATTTTTAAGGAAATGATAAAATAAAAGGATGGTAGAGGTAGAATATCCACATTTAACCATACAACAGATGAAATCAGACATTTTGTGAACATCAGAAACTTATAAAAGCTTTCAGATGTCGTCTGAACTCTAAAAGGAAGAAAAATGATGGGTGTTCTTTTGGCATATAACTCCGTCTATTTCTAAACCTCTTACCCACTAACAAGAAGAGGGACAATTTAGAGTGTTTATAGACTAAATAGAGTTCTCTTTCAGCAGTTGGGAAACAGAGTAAGGTCAGGTACCAAACCTCAAGCTGTTCATGAAGACGTTTCTGAACCTCCATCTGCATTCTTAGAGCGTCATTGATTTGAAATCCCCTGAAGGCCATGAAGAATGTATAAAATGTTAGATGTAGAGGCAGAGAAGCAAGAAGCAAAAAAATAAAAATAAAAATGAAAGATACATTTCAGGAGTTATAATTAACATAGGAAAACAACTACGATACCCACGGGGAAGATTCTGTGCCAGAAACACTGTCTCCAGAATTCCTTTTCTCATCTTTAGAGTCTGAAAATCAAGAAAAGAATTACCACAGGTTCAATTTAAAATGTGAAATCAAAATGACAACATGGTATTTCTAATTAATTTGGTTTTGGGGAGGAAGGGGAATAAAAAAAAAGGCACCTTTACCATCAGCTGGAGATTCAGGCAAATACTTTGCAAGGCGATACTTCTGCATAGAATGATACCAGAGAGAGATTAAAATCAATGTCAAACTAGTAAACAAACTGACATTTTATGCGCCTATACACTTAAATTATTAGACCATATGACAATACCTGTAAATGGCTTTTAACATGATAAATGGTAAGTCCAGGTACACCCATTACTCTCAGAACACCTTTTGGTGTTGCTCCTGTCATGAATAATTAAAAATATTTTTTTTTCCAGAAAATTAGTTAGATTTTTTATGATCATCAGGCTAAAGAAGTAAAAGCCCAAAACAAAAAGGGTAAAGAAAAACAGAAGAAGAGTAGCACTTTCTAGCAGCGAATTGACATCAACTAAAAATAATCAGCCACTAATTGAATTCCTAATTCAAAAGTGTTGTGCCTGCCTGCCTGGCATGCACACATAGTTGAAACCAGAAATTTCAAATAATAATCTCTGCTGCCAAACAATTGATTCACCAGAAAGAAGAAACAAATGGAATTATTCCAATCTAACTGACATTGCTATCTTTTTTTTCACTCAAGAATGTGTATATTATCTGACACTTTTTTTCTTTAAAAAAAATTTGGCACTTGGGAAAGCATTTTCAAGAAATCATTAAAAAGGTTGCCAAAGGTGAACTTAGTTTGAGGCAAAACAAAACTTCCCAGTCATATATGAATAAAAAAGTAGCGTTAACTCTCGTCTTTAATTTCTACATTAAATTGAATTCAATCCAAGCAGTCCAACATGGTATTGTACTGTCAATTAGCATGCAACTCAATGCAACGCTTGGGACGCAAGTAACTAAATGAGCAATAACTCAAAATGCTACAGGAATTAATTGATCAGGGCTTTCAAGAAAACTAAAAAAAAAAAAAACAGCCTTCAAATGTAGAACTAACTACGTGAAAATGTGATAAGCAATTCCCAAAAAGCATTCTCTTAACTAAATGTTTTTCCACGATCATGATAAATAACAAAACAAGAAAGATTTTTTTCCCTATAGGAAATGTGTTAATCTCATTACTGAAAAGAAATACCCACTATCTGGTCCACCAAGGTGGGTAATGGCATCCACAAAACGGTCATGAAGATCGGATGTCCACCGCAAACGTTGTTTCCCACTTCCCCCAGCAGGTGCGGCATTTTTCACTGCAGATCCACCCAAAACCCCAACATTTGCAAGTTGTTCAGTACCACCACCTTGAGATTTATGTTGCACCATGGTTGCCGCCGAAAACTTCTTTGCGTGATACATAGTTATAATTACTGACTACAATTTACAACAACAAAAATCATAAAAAAGAATCAATTTTCACTATATTTACAAGAAGAACAAAATAAAATCATTAAATCTCATCCACCCTATTGCTAATTTGACACAACTAGGACACACCATCGATTTCGATACACTTTGCATTAATAAAACTCAAGTCAAACAGCCTTCAAAAACTAAGTTAGTATTAACTCTAATCCTCAAATTCACTAGCGAAAAAAAAACAATTTTTTGGTCAATTTAATCTTGAATATACACAGAAGAACTACGCAAGGGTTTTACAACAAAACTAGAAATATAATAACACGGAAAATTTACCTCGAGAGGGTAAAGATTAGAGAAGCGAATCCAAACTTGGAGGATGTTGTTGAGGGTTTGGGGAGAGATTAGAAGGGCTCAGAGCATTCATTCTTCAACCCGACTGGGACATCGAAATTGGAGCATCCGGAATCCAATTGGAATTTTGCGGATCGAAAGCGATGAATTGAATTGGCAGAGGAAGCAGGAGATTCCAAAGTGGCCAAAAGGTGCGTTTTATTTTATTTTATTTTTCCAGGAATCTGAGGGAGAAAATGGAATTTTCTCGGGAAAAGGGTTGAGATTGGGGAATTGGTATTTGCTGGTGTGTGTGAACGCGAGCTTTCTTGCTTTGTTTTGTCTTTCAGGAAATGATTGGATTTCAGAGTGAGAGAGAGAGACGTTGCCGTTAAGATTAGAACCTCAGCGTTGAACAGACGGCGGCGTTTTCATAGGACGTTAGCCAAGGTGGTGGGTCCCACACACGTGGAACGTGTAAGTGTGCTCTTTGTGTGTTTTTATTAGTCGTCGTTTTCCCTTTGACAGCGATGCCGTTTAAGTCTACTGAAAAGAGAAGTGAAGATTCCAATGAAGACGGCAGTGGACAAATTTTGTATGGATTATCTTCCTAAAATATCTTTGAAAAAAATTTAGATAAATTTTTTTAAATGTTTGTTATAAAAATATTTTTTAATAAAAATATAATATGTATTTTATTTTTGAATCACTTTATTGTTTTTTTTTAAAGTTTTTATTGATAAATTATAAAAAAATTTATACATATTATATTTTTATTAAAAAATAACACCATAAAAATCTAAAAACTTTATTTAACTTTTTTAATATATTTTAATAATTTTTAATATTTAATAAATAAATTATTAAATAAAAAATAAATATATTTAATATCTTCAAAACATATAAAAATTAAAAATATGAGTTTAATTGTTATATGTTGTCAATATAAATGAATTTTATATTAACATATATTAATATTTTAACAAGTTAATATTTATTGTTATATTTCTCTTTTAATAATAAAATAAAAGTAATGAGAAACTAATCTCTCAAGATACAATCAAACGCTTAAGCAGAATTCTTCTTAATTATATTATTTACATATACATGAACCATAAGATCGAATTCAGGACTATATATTTAAAGGACCTGAGTTCATTCCACTCAAATCAACACACATTGGTAAAATTTTTTATATTAATAGTGCATACCACTTTAATTCAAAAGATAGCGTGTATTGCAATGAGGCCAGTTGTGGCTTATTCGAGCCCAGGGCGCTGCTAGGCCAAGAGCATGGGAGGCGGTCGCCATGATTGTTGTGCACCCACGGTAAAGTGGTCTGTGGTTTGACAGAGGCGTGGTGGAGATATATCTTTAGCACAACTGCTGCTCTTCGAAGGGGACGGCGAGGATGAGTGCCGGTGATGATACGCAATGACTTACTCTCGTTGACTCAGTCCTCCTCTTATTGTCGTATTCAATGGAACTGTCACTACTGAGAACCAAGCACCCCATGGCGCGGAATTGGGTTTAACCCAAAACATAGCAGGTTAGAGATCGTGGTGGAGCCATCTCGCGTCACTGCACATCTCATAATGAGTGGCGTCAATGCCGCCAACAATAGCGACCCAGTAGCCATTGGCACGTAGCAAGCCAACGGTCTGAGAGTCGTCGCCTTTCCTGACTCAGAACATAGCAGGTTAGAGATCATGGTGGTGAACGACGGCCAACTAAATGATTTGACTAGGTGGGTGCGTTTGGCGGCAAACGACGATGCCATCTCTTAATCATAGGTGCTGCTCCTCAAAGGCGGCAGTGAGGATGAAACTCTAGAATGCGCATCAAGGAACAGAGTAATGGCCGCTGTTGACTCGTACATTGAGTTGACTCGGTGCCAATATTTTGAACTCATCGTATACCGAGTTGACTCGGTTACCAAGTGGCTGCACATCTTGTAGAACTTGAAGGCCAATGGCGCTAGAAGGAGGGCGTCTTTTGTGAAACCTCGTAGTAAGGGGACAACCTCGTACCCGTGGAGGATGGTAGTGACTATGTCCTGCACGCGAATCGTAGTGTCATGGCACCACTACTTTCCTCAACATGGGGCCAGGAGATTGTCATGGTGATTACACTACTGCGGAGTTAGGAGATCCATAAAAAAGGAGATAGGCAGAGCAGCTCCTCCATAGGTGCTGCTGCGCTATGCTTCATGGTGGAGGTGGAGGAACTAAGCCTTATCTGGATGCGTTCGAATAGGCAGTGGTGGGATTTGAAGTTTACAGATTCCCACATGTTGGTGTATGCCCTAGAGGCTGATACATTTGTCTGTATTTACATACATTCTATTATGCTTATTTTAATATATGAGGCATTTCATTTATTGTGTTCTTTTTTTATAAACATAATAAAGTCCTTAGAATAGTAAGTTTGATGCCATAGGTTATCGAGTGGATGACTTGATCGTGAGATCCTTTTGGTTATAACACTATTCTTAAATGTTCCTAGTCAAGTATTATTATTAATTAGAACAACAATAATACATTGAGACTAGTATGTGCATAGACTGATGACCACATCTCACGGGTCATGGATATGAGATATCAAGTTTTCACATGGGTACATATTAGAGTAATGATGTATTGGACTGACCCATCATGAGAATGCTACATGGATCGTTACGTGAGTGTCATAAATGATTCTCATAGTGACAATGGTGTTTGTGGTCCTTTGACCTGAAATCATTACGATTCGTATATGAGGAGTTGTGTGTTTTAATACCATCAAACGTCATCTGTAGCAAGGTAATTATAAAGTTGGTTATTGGACATACCGTAAATCATGCAGAGGGATGTGAGTGACCTAGATGGGATTTGTCACTCCTACATGACAGGAGCAATATCTTCGGGCCCCCTGATTGAATGAGACTGCGAAATGCATGGCCATGCTCAAATGAGTCAATATGAGATATTAATTTCATTTGTTGTTACAAAGTCTACTCGAGTATCAGGAAACGAATGATTGGACTATACAAGGGTGACGCATTCCATGCCTTGTGTTCAATCTAGATATCTTGACAAATAGATTAAACGACACGAAAACATTGGTCACGGAAAGGTTATGTCAAATCACTGACATTCTTATTACTTGGGTAGCAGTGATGTGTTGCTAGATACCGCTCACTGCTTGTAATATTAAAATGAGATTTTAATATTACTGCCAACGTAATGAAAATCTGCAGGGTCACACACATAAAGCATAGTAAAATTAGAGCAATGGATCTAAGTTGGACTCGAATTCAAATATGGGCCAGACTCATAACAAATGAGTCTAGGGTTGCATAGCTTACCTTGCTGCTGCTCACACTCACTTAAGGTAGTCACTATTATAAATAGTACTGCTAAGGGGCTGCTAAGACACACAATTTTCAGAACCCTAGCCGCACCTACAGAAAAGTGAGTGAGAGAGCGACAAGTTTCTTTTCTTCTCTTCGCAGCTAGCACTGTGTGAGAGACGTGAGGCTCTTCTTTGCGAACGTTAGACGTTCGTGAGTCTGTTCATGTGGATACCGCAGAGACATCGTTTCTATTACGGTGTTGGTGATTCACATCCTTCCTTTTGATCACGCTTTAAGAGGTAAATAATTTAAAAACTCGGATTATAACTTTTCGCATGGATCCTCGGTGGGAATCCTTTTTTTCCACTGCATGATGTAATCGCAATTCCCAACACCACAGACGGCGTCAATGTTCTAAAGTGGATTCAGAGGGTACCTAAGATAGGCATGTATTGATGGTTAAAGGTGGACTCTTTCGTGGCACAGCTGCAGAAACGGTGGTGCGAGGGGGTGGGTACTTACAAAAGGCACTCTGACACTCAAGTTAGACCGTGCTCAATGAAGGCAGTCTGTATATTAGAGGAGATGCATACTTTTGAAACCTAATATAGCATATATGGGAGTGTCTTAGGATGAGTGCAATCTGTATTAAATGCAGTTATTTAGGATTAAAATTCGTTAGGGATTGTAATCATTTTTTAACTAATTTTCCTATTTATGTGGGATATAATTAGTTTTCATATCAATTATGTCTAATAAATAGGTTGATATAATCATCAAGATAGCGCGTAGTAATATCTGGGTATTATTCTAATGGGGCCGGGTTGCTTGATGCGAATTATAAGTTACAAACTCAAGTACAGGCTGTTTCAAGTAATAAATTCTTGGGAGTCCGAAGTCGATCCACAGGGAATTGATGAAGAAAAATTTATTTGACGTAAGGAAAATATTTTGTTACAATAATAAAGGTGATAAAACTTGTGGGGCAAATAAAAAGGATTTACTTAGGTTAGGAGATCCACTCTTGGTAAGTAAATTAATGACAATATTAATTCTTTTTTATAACTCAATTAGAATTCACATATAATGGAGGTTCCAATCGGAAAATACAACATTCAAACTTCATTTAAGATTATATACGTAATTATATTATGATTCCTTTAATCATCTATTAACACCACCACTTATAAATGGGCTTAAGCATTCATTGTGTCAATATATTGTCTACAACAAATCAAGATCTCCACTTTATAAGGAGGGTTTCTAAATTGATTAGAAACAAAAGACAATATATATAATGATCACTTGATAATATATCATTTAAGTACAAGAAAGAGATTAATCTAACTTTATTTCATTACCAAGAGTTTCACCCTTTCACCCAAGTAAAATAAAAATTAGTTACTCATAAATAAGAAGAAAAAAAGAGAGAAAAAGAAGAAGAAGAAGAACATAACTTCAATTTAGAGCAAAAGAAAATTATAATAAGATAAACAAATAACACAATAACATGATCTTGGTCTCTAAGACCAAGACCCCTAAATGATCAACCAATGGTGCCTTTTATAGAGGATTAGGGATACAAAATGATAAGGGGGTTGATTAATGAGTGGGTGGATGAGTGAGCGGATGAGTGAAAAATGTCAAATGACTTTTGATGAATGAAAAATTATTAAGATTCTTTGTCTCTGAAATCATTCAGTACTGAACTCATTGTATTCGTCATTTTCTCACCAAGTGGTCTTCATGAAAGTTGTAGGCTTTTGTCTTAGCTTTCAAATGTCGTTAGTTTCAGCTCAAAAGCATTCCTACAACTCGAGATATGGTCTGATTACTGCACATTACTCAGGCTCAGCTACAGTTCCTATGTTCTGACTTGCAAGCCCAATATGACCTCTAAACAATCCGAAATGAGTCTTGTGTTTTTCATGAAAGTTGTAGATATGGGTCTTAACTTGCAGATGCCAAATCGTAGCCTAATTCAGTTCTTACAGCCCGAGTTATGCTCCGATTACTATACACTGTTTAGGTTTCAATCACAAAACCCGTGTTCTGACTTCCAAGACCAATTAGCTCCACTAGATGTCTGATTTTGACCTAGAGCTCTCATGAAAGTTTTAGAGCTCTCTCTTATCTTTCCTACAAGGTAAAATATATAATTATTAGATACCTAGAACTCAAGATATGACCAAAATACAGAAACAGTGTAAGACGTAAATCATGCTGAAAAAATCAATTAAGTCCAATTTGAGTTCAAACTTACGAAACATAACCAAACTCAATCAATTAAGTATATGGAGAGTGTAAATGACTAAAAATTAGGGTTTATTAATGTATAAAATATGTGATTATCAAATTCCTCCATACTTAGTTTTTTGCATTCCTGGGCAAAACACATAAGACCAAAACTAGAGAATAAGGAAAAACAACCCAAACTCAAAAGCTAGAAATTCTAAAAGACTCAATTTTTAATAATATTTAAGAATGAAGAGCAACCAATCATTCAAGGGATCAAAACATTTATGAGGTAACGTTTCTTCACATCTCAAACCAACAAGTAAGGAAACTTCAATTGAAAAGCATGAGTCAAGAATGATAGATCTTCACAAGATTCACTCTCAATTTCTCAAGTGTTTAAAAAGGTAGGTATTTCACTCAATTCAACCTATAAAAATTGTACTACCATAAGCTTACTTATCTTCTATTTCTTCACTACTCAGAACATATGCATACACAAATCATGAGAACTTTATTCAAGGTTGTAATGGGGTCAAGGTAAATGAGGTTTTAATATGGATATGACAAGTTAAATACCAAAGAGAATAAAAGAGCATATGAGCTGAGTTCAATTAACAAGCATGAAAGTTCATCCTAACTCCACCTAATACAAATTCCCTTTACATATTCTTTTCCTTTCCTTTATTGTCTTGTTGGCCCTTATTTACATATTTTTTTATTTTTTTATTTTTTATTTTGAAGATGAACATAATATATACATTTTTTTGATCAAACAAATTTTTTTCACCAACCATTCTGCACGCACACTCCCACACTTGTTCAAGAACTCATCCAATGACAAAGTTAATGTTCTCTTATTCCCTAAGGCCGGATAAAAATATGATTTTTCATTTAAGGCACATAATAAGCTCGAAACAAAGAATGGTCAAATAAGCTCAAAGGGGTTAAGTAAGGGGAAATAGGCCATTTCCAATGCCTTACACAGGAATCAGAGAATTTTCAAGAAGTCATAAGAGTGTTTGATATCATATTAAGATAATATGCTTCATTGAATAAGGTCGCCTATTTGTCTTGATCTACTCTTTGGCTATTTGGTTAAAGTAGCTATTTCAAGAAAAATGTTTCAATCATGTTTATGTATGCATATGAAAATGTAGTATAAAAAAGAATAAAAGCAAGTTCTAGAGTAACAATTCCATGAGTGAAAATCACACAAGAAAGAAGAGAATGATACAAATGTTCAATCCATTCATCAATAAGCTCAAAATCTCATAAGGCATAATTCTATCATTCTCAGTCCATCAATTCAACATTCATAACCAAGCATGTGATTTTTAAATAAGAAGATAATTTACTCAATCATACAAATTTTCCTGAATTTGACTTGCTACTTCCACACAACATAGTTATCTACCTAATTACTTCTCAGTCTGTTACTAATTTTGATGCGTCTCAAGAGTAAATAATTTACTCATTACTCTGTCATCCTTAATTAGTTTTGCTGTTTGTAAGTTGCTGACAAACATATAAACACAACAAACATATTAATAAACACACTTCCTAATTTTGTTTTGTTTTTTTTTATTTTTTATTTTTGATTTTTGGTTTTTCTATTTTTTTGTTTTCACTTCAACTATCCTTCCCCCCAACCAGATCACAATATTATCCTCAATGTCAAAACATAGATAGGTAAAGGATAGAAGATATTACTTATTGTTGTAATTACTGAAAAGAGAAACCAGAAACAAAGTACAATGAATAAAGTCAAAGATAAAGGAAAGTTATAGATGAAGTTTTAGATCACACTCTTGTTCCTTGCTGTCTCCCTTGCTGCTGCCTTTTGACTAATCTATCTGAGTTATTACTGGTTCAGGTTCATAAACAAAAGTTTATAATTTATCAATTAATTCATCAATAGTGGAAGCAAATATAATGAGTCATCTTGTCGAATGTGTGATAAAGCTCTGTTCCACAGCATGGTCAACAAAAGATAACAAATTATCAAAGAAATTATTAACATTCAACAAACCTATGAGTTTATGGTGGATGTTCAGTTGGGCCCAAGAGATAATTTGAAAAACTTCTTCCAAAGTACCAAAACCACCCTATAAGGCAATGAATGCATCAGAGTTTTCAAGCATTGTCCTCATTCGTCCATGCATAGATGATACTTGAAATTACATCTCAATTGTCTTTCCAATGATGCTCTTTCGAGTTAAAGGTTCAGGAATGACACCTAAAACTTGATCACCTCCTATATGTGTAAAAAATGATATAGCCCTCATTAACCTAATGCTACCTCCCCCATATACTACACGAATGTTCCTCGCAGCAAGTGTTCTACTAACAATGCTTGCTGCGTTTACAAACTCTAAATACTTCCCATAACTTGTCTCACAAAATACACAGCTACTGGTAAATCGACAAACCAAAGAGGAAGTTCCCTCCATTTCTACACTCACACTCCCTTTGAATGATTATGAGTTACAGGAAAGTGAAGAAAATGAAGTGTTTAAATAAGGAAGAGAATAGAAAAAGTAATAATAGCTCCTATATGGGTAGGTTGGCTGTTGTCAGAAAAGTTTGAATTTAAGAAGTTTTTTATTTATTTTTTATTTTTTTAGACTTTAAGAAAACTATCAGGGTAAAGAAGTCTAGAAACTCCTGAAAGACCCCGCCCAAAGGATCGTTTGTCCAAAATCAAAATACAATAAAATCATACAAAGATAAAATTATAATAACAAATGATGACATACCTTTATGTATAGGTTTCATGATGTATCTTTATACTGTGCGTCATGAATGCAGTAATACCAAGATGGCTCACCCAATCTTGGAATTCTTCTCCCTCCCACTTGTGGGATATTTTATATTGAGCTACGACGCAACTAATTAAAGTGCATAAATCTGACAGCTACCACCAACGACCACAGCCAGTGAGAGGTCGCTAGAGAGCTCATGGCATTAAATCACAGGATCCAACTTAGAGGCATTGTCACGCGAGAATACAAACACGGAATGCTTCTATCTGTCCATCAGCAAGCAGAGCCTATGGTTAAAACCTGAGAATGCTTGCACGGCTCTCTACAGAGCATGACACATGAACCTTATTTACGGACCGACATGCAAAGGTCCATATGAGTCAATGACGGGTCTGCCACTAGCATAGGCTCCTAATCTAATTAAAGATCAAGTACAACTGAAATTTTGCCCTTTTTTTTTGGAGATGTACAAGATAATATATACATGATATTGTGATTGTGGCTCACATCTTCCTCTGATTTTACGTCCAATAACAGCTTAAACGTCTTCTATGAGTCGAGGATAAGTTTCTCATCCAATTTTCTTATAAATTGAAAAACAGAGTCTTTTTGAGTCAGATTCCCAAGACTGTACTGCTCTTACTCGTCCCTAAAGAGATTCCACAAATTAATAAGTTTACGATGCACAAATCCACAAGAATGTGTCTCAAGAGTCAATAAGATATCATCTAATGACTCCTTACTCAGTCCATTCTTAATGAAGAATATTTTATCTTCTCTGTTTGCGGAAACCATTCCCAAAGAACGACTCGCTTGTTACAATTCCATCATGCACACTTGTGATAAACTTGCATTCTTTTTGCTCTTCTCCTTTTAGAATAATAACTTTTACCGAGACCCGGCATGTATGGGACAAATGAATCTGAAGATTCACCAGCTAAATGAACCTTTGCTTCGATTATCCAGCGTATATCTTATAGGATGCCCATGTGCATTAACAATCTCAGTCTTTCACGCCTTGCTTTGTAGATTTTTGTTAGAGCATTTTGAGGAAGAGAAGGAAAATATTTTCTTAGATTTGATAGAATGAAATCCATTTTAAAGGAGAAAGAATCAGTTATTATGGGAAACTGAATAATAAACAGACTTGAGAGTCACGGAGTACCGTTATCCGCCACTTAACCGTGAACACAAAGAACTCAACAACTTGGTTTTCCATAAATGGTTTGAGTCTTTATCCATTGACCTTAAATACACTATCATTCCTATGATTCTCAATGTTTATGGCCCCATGGGATACACATGTTTGACAATAAAAGGGTCACGCCACCTAAATCTCAATTTTTCAGTGAATAGGTGAAGACGAGAATTATAAAGCAGAACTTTTTAACAAATTTCAAAAGTTTTTCTCAAAATTGATTTTTCATAAAAAAAATTTACTCTAGCTTTATAAATCTTTGTATTTTTATATGCATTATTTGTCAATTCCTCAACAATAAAAAATTTCAATGACAATGATAGGGTTTAGAGGCATCCTGTTTCGCTTAAAAATAAAACCCTATTTTTGACAGTTTTCACAATTTTTTCAAAATGTATAGTTGTCTTTAAATAAAGTGAGCCAATAAAATTCACACTGCAAGATTTTTGTAGCTGTTTTCTTTGAAGAAAAGTAACATTCACATGCTTCTGAGTGACAAATTTTAATGGCATTACCTACTTCACTATTGGGCACATATCTCTGAATGATTTGATCAGGATAATTGAGGCAAGATCTTTCATGTTGCAATAAAATTGATTATATTAGCAAACCAAGGCTTGGAATTGAAAGAAAATAAAAATTCATTGAGAAAAGAATCATTGATAGGTGTGATATAAAAAGGTGAGCCTGTTGTAAGTATGGATAAATGATCTGCAACAATATTTTTGGTTTCTGTCTTATTTTTTATTGTGATGTTGAATTCTTGAAGTAACAAAATCTACTGTATCAACCTAGGTTTGCAAAAACTTGTTGAGAAAATCGACAAGTGCACCAAATTGTCAAAGTAATAAAATAGTGAAAAGAGTATCGTTCCCACGAGAAATTAGTTTACCAAGTACCACTTCTCTAATAAAAATACTATCTAGGCAACCAATAATTAAAAGTAATTCAAACCAATTAAAGAAACAAAATTATATAAAAAAATAAAAACAAAAAAAACAAAAACAAAAACACACTAAAACGCATGAAATTAAGAGGAAAAATAGAGAACAAAACACATGAAATTAAAACACTAAGGATCTGACTTCACTTAATTCAACACTCTATCATAGACAATAGAGTAGTTTTAGGACCTTCATTCTAATTAATTTCTAATCATTCAATTGATGGGGAGAATCTCTTAATTAATTAAAACTCAATTCCTTAGTCTAAATCCTAACTCTTAAAGGCATGACCTTTGCTCTATGGATTCTGATGAAAAATACCACAATTCTCCTACACAACCTATAACCTCTATTCTTAGATGATTATAAATCATGACACTTATTATTTATGGTCTAGGTCATATGCAAACCTTTCGATTCTACATACACCTCACTAGATCAATTTATGAGTAGTCAATTCATAAAAGCATTAAGAATCATAATAAGCAGTCAAATTAAATAAAAAAATTAATTAAAATTTCAGTCTTAATACATATTGATTGAATTAAGTTACATCTTCACCCTAAAAATACACGAATTTAACTACACATGACAAAAGAGAAGAAGAAATAGGAAGAATAAAATAAAAATATATACAGAGGTTAACCTTCCATAAAAAAAATAATATTAACAAGTAGGCAGTAAACCTGCCATTAAATATTAACAAGGATGTGGTATAAACCAGTCATCAAATAAATATTAACAAAGGTGTAGTATAAACCAACCACCAAATATATATTAACACGTAATAAATAAAAATTAACAAGGGTGGGGTATAAACTAACCACCAAATAAAAAAATATTAACAAAGGTGTGGTATAAACCAACCACCAAATAAATTAGTAAACTGATAAATTAAAAAGTTAGAAATAAGTAAATTAAAATGTTAGAAGTAGGTAAATTAAAAAGTTAAAAAGTTAGAAAGTTAGTAAAAGAGTTAGATAGTTAGTAAGTTAGAAAGTAAAAAAATTAAAAGGTTAGTAGGTTAGTAAGTTAGAAAGTTAGAAATAAAATATAGAAAGTAAAACGCAGAAAATAAAGTACAAAAAGTAAAATACAAAAAATAAAGTGCAAAAAGTAAATTTAAAATATGAAAATCGATATAGAGGCAGAGCCCCACCAGAGCCGGCGAAGGAGGAAGAAAAGAAGAGTCAAGATTGAGATATTATTAGAACATAAAGTAAAAACTATAGAAACAACAAGCTAATTTTCTTTTTTTGCTCCTGCAAAAGAGAAGAGAAGAAGAAAGATTATTTCATAATGATTAAAGATTAAAGAGGGAGAAGGGAGAGTAGAAAAGAGTTAATAAGTCAAGAAATAAAAAAAAAATTAAAAGAGTAAAAATATATATATACATATACAAGATCCACAGAATAAAAAAATATAAAAATATATATACAAAATATTTACACAATAAATTTTTTCTTCAAATCAAGTCCCCAGTAACGGCGCCAAAAACTTGATGCAAATTATAAGTTACAAACTCAAGTGCAGGTTATTTTAAGTAATAAATTCTCGGTAGTCCGAGGTCGATCCACAGGGAATTGATGAAGAAAAATTTATTTGACGTAAGGAAAATATTTTGTTACAACAATAAATGTGATAAAATTTGTGGCGCAAGTAAAAATAATTTACTTGGGGTTAGGAGATCCACTCTTGGTAAGTAAATTAAGGACAAGATTAATTCTTTTTATAACTCAATTAGAATCCACACATAACAGAGGTTCCAATTGAAAAATACAACATTCGAACTTCATTTAAGATTATATACGTAATTATATTATGATTCCTTTAATCATCTATTAACACCACCACTTATAAATGGACTCAAACATTCATTGTGCCAATATATTATCTACAACAAATCAAGATTTTCACTTTACAAGGAGGGTTTCTAAATTGATTGGAAATGAAATACAATACATATAATAATCACTTGATAATATATCATTTAAGTATAAGAAATAGATTAATCTAATCTTATTTCATTACCAAGAGCTTCACCTTTTCACTTAAGTAAAATGAAAATTAGTTACTCATAGACAAGAAGAAAGAAAGAGAGAAGAAGAAGAAGAAGAACATAACTTCAATTTAGGACAAAAGAAAATTACAATAAGATAAACAAATAATACAATAGCATGATCTTGGTCTATAAGACCAAGACCCCTAAATGATCAGCTAATGGTGTCTTTTATAGAAGATTAGGGATACAAAATGATAAGGAGATTGATTAATGAGTGAGTGGATGAGTGGAAAATGTCAAATGACTTTTGATGAGTGAAAAATTATTAAGATTATTTGTCTCCGAAATCATTCAGTGCTGAACTCATTGCATTCGTCATTTTCTCACCAAGTGGTCTTCATGAAAGTTGTAGGCTTTTGTCTTAGCTTTCAAATGCCATTTGTTTCAGCTCAAAAGCATTCCTACAACTCGAGATATGGTCTGATTACTGCACACTGCTCAGGTTCAGTTACAGTTCCTCTGTTTTGACTTGCAAGCCCAATATGACCTTTAATCAATATGAAATGAGCCTTGTGTTCTTCATGAAAGTTGTAGATATGAATCTTAACTTGCAGATGCCAAAATGTTAGCCTAATTTAGTTTTACAGCCCGAGTTATGCTCTGATTATTGTACACCATTCAGGTTCCAATCACAAAACCCGTGTTCTAACTTCCAAGACCAATTCACTCTACTAGATGTCTAATTTTGACCTAGAGCTCTTCATAAAAGTTTTAGAGCTCTTTCTTATCTTTCCTATAAGATAAAATATATAATTATTAGTTACCTAGAACTCAAGATATGACTAAGATACAGAAACAGTGTAAGACGTAAATTATGCTGAAAAAAATCAATTAAGTCCAATTTGAGTCCAAACTTACGAAACATAACCAAACTCAATCAATTAAGTATATGGAGAATGTAAATGACTAAAAATAAAAGTTTATTAATGTATAAAATATGTGATTATCATTGCTCCTGACTGATAACCCAAAATTTCGGTCCAGAACAGTTAATACTGGTGTTTGGCTTTCGGTTAAGATTTCTAGGGGAAGGCCTGCTATCTCGCATCTATTTTTCATAGATGATTGCCTCCTCTTTGTGAAAGCTAAAGCTTCTCAGGTTCATCTTGTAACAAATGTTCTTCAACAGCTCTGCTTAGCTTCTGGTCTCAAGATAAATCTAGAGAAGTCTAACACGATGAGTTCCAAAAATGTGCCTCGCGCTAAATGTGACAAATTTACTGCCATTTCTTCTATCCACTTCACCTGTAATCTTGGAAAATACCTTGGATTTCCTCTATTGGTGGGGAGAGTGAGGAAACAGGATTTTCAGTACATTGTGGAGAAAATGCAAACAAGACTAGCAGGTTGGAAGAGCTGTCTTTTAAATAAGCCTGGCAGATTAACATTGGTGAATTTTGTGCTTACTGCGATTCCTTCTTATCCCATGCCAAATTTATGGTTGCCAAGGAGTATTTGTGATAGATTAGACTCTGTTGTGCGCAATTTTCTTTGGAGTAGTAGAGTTGATCAGTCGGATAGCTTCCCATTAGTGAAATGGGATGTGGTGGCTAAACCGAAAAAGTTAGGACGATTGGGAGGGTCCGAAAAGCTCACCTACGTAATGTTGCTTTACTTGTAAGCTCATATGGCAAATTCTCACGAGAAAAGACAAGTTGTGGGTCCAAGTTTTAGATCATAAGTACCTTGAGAATACCTCTATTTTATCTGCTGTATCTAAGAATGGGGACTCTTATAACAAAAACTGTTGTTATTCTGAAAGATGGTTTTCTTTACAAGGTGGGAAATGGAAACATATCTTTTTGGTTTGAAAAATGGCTGGACGAAGGATCGATGTGACTATGTACCTTTTGTTTATGTAGAGGACTCTACTCTTATAGTCAGGGGCGGAACCAGGGGGACCGTCTATGAGCCATGGTCCCTCCTAGCTTTCAATAATTAAACATTTTTCTTATATACATATGTATATTTTTTTGTTGGTCCCTCTAGTAAAAAAATAAATATTTCTTATATTTTTTTTTACCATATACAATTATATATGGATTGCTTTGGCTTATTTTGATTCTTCTTATATCAACAATAACTACTAAGCATATCTTTTCAACTATGAAAATTATTAAAACAGGGTTGTAGAATAAGATGAAAGATGATTTTCTTACAGATTACATGATTGTTTACATTAAAAAGAATATTACTGAAAAACTCACCACAGATGTGATAATAGATGACTTTTATTTTATGAAACAGTGTCGAGCATAGCTAAAAAATTAAAGGTATGTATTTAAAATTGTCTTATATTTAATTGTGTTTACTATAAATGTTTCTAATTCAAAGCATATTTATTATTAATTTAATTGAATTTATTTTTATGTTTATATTATATGATAATTATATTTTTTTAACTTAAATATTTAGAGACATATATTTAGTCTTTAGTCTCGGCCCCCTAAATTTAAAATCCTGGCTCCGCCCCTGCTTACAGTTGCAAATGTTTACCATCACCATAGTTGGCATCTTGAGTCTCTGTTAACGCATCTCCAAGCTTTCATTTTGCCCAATATATTTGAAAAAAATCTCGATTCCAACTTTTGATTTCAACTCTTATCTTTAATCCTACTTAATCTCTTTATATTTGTTACTTTTAATTTCATTTAATTAAGTTAATTAATACATAAAAAAATATTAAATGAAGTTAGAAGCATGAATTAGAGCCAAATTTTGTTCAATATACTCGCCTCCCTAGTTGCTAAAAAGTGCAATGTGGAAGATATCATAATTTGGGCAGTGTAATTTCAGGTATTTATTTGTTAAATTAGGTTATATATGACTGTTACAGTAAGAAAATGCTTTCCAGGATGATGAGAATTGGAATTGGATATGGAAGGTTCAAGCCCCTAAGAAAATAAGGTTCTTCCTGTGGTTGGTTTGTCATGAAGCTTTGCCAATAAATGATATGAGAGCTAGAAGGAAATTGGTGACTGACCCTTGTTGTGGCAGATGCTTCTGCCCTTTAGAGGACACATCTCATTGCTTGCGTCAGTGCCCAAAAGCAAGAAGGATCTGGGAATGGTAGGGATTGGCAACAGAACAAACTTTCTTTTCCTTGGACACTAACGAGTGGGTGCGTATTTTTGGTAGTGGTTTAGCTTCGGCTGTCTTCCTTAGTAGCCTTTGGTGGATTTGGAGGGCTTGTAATGCAGAACTTATGTCAGATGAACACTGGCCTGATGTTGATATTTTAAGAAAGATTGCCCAAATGACTGATGACATTCGTCAATCCTTTGGGCAGGTTGGTCTTAATTTTGCGAACATCACGAGGCTTACTAGTTGGGAAATACCTCTTCAAGACTTACTAAAATTGAATGTTGATGGGAGTGTCTTGGGAATCCAGGAAGAATCGGCTTTGATGATATTAGCGTGTGATTGAATTAGAATTTATAAATTTAAGTTTCAGTCAACTTAGTTTTATAAATTTAAGTTTAATTGAAATGAGTTTAAAATAATGTGATTTATGTTCAAAAACTTTTATATCAAAAGTGAATTTAATAAAATAAATATTTTTTGAATAAAAAATTTAAATCACTTCTAAAATAAATTTAAAAATGAAAATATCTCCAATAAAATTTTGTCAAATAAAAAAGCAAAAATTAGGAATTTTCACTCAAATTGAAGTTTGGAATAACTTTTCATTGAAGCTAACTGAATTTTACTAACAAAAACTTTTGTCATGCTGCACATTTTTCAATGCTCCAAATTTAAAATGCTCATACGTAAAACCAAAGATATTCTAATTAATTGAATTATGCAAAAGCAAACAACTTCCCAGCACACAAACAATCCTCTCAAAATCACAAACAAATTCCTATACCGCAGACTACTAGCAATTGCAGTACAAGGAAACCATCTAAGTTCACTCAAAAAACAGATAGACAATGGATAGATTGATGTGTCAGCAATGGTAGCTAAACATCAATGGAATTTCATGACGGCAAAGGTGCACTGCTAATGTAGATCTCTCTTCCAAAAACCTACATCACGCATCTCCCGTGATGGCCTACTCTCGTTTGCAATGTCCTTCTTGATCAGTCCTTCAATTGGCTTCTTGACAAAGAAATACTGTAGACAGGAAACAAAAATTAAAAAAGAGAGAGAAATAAATCATCACTCCAGAGACTGTTAGTATCAAGAGAAAACAATATCTTTCTCAGAGGATAAAATAAAAAAGCTTAATGATGCTGGGTTTACATTATTTCCTTAGGCATTGTTTGGGAGTTTGGAGGGAAAGGAATGGGAAGAGTTTAAAGGAGAATGAAGGGAAGGAAAATAAGAGATTTACCTTCATCTTGTTTGGAAGTGTGAAATATATGAGGGAAAGGAAATGGAGAGTTTAAGATATACATTTTTATCATTTTATACTTTATTCAAAAAAATTAACATAATGAGATCAAATACCAATCGTTTCTGTTTTCATTTCTTATTTTCATTTTTAAAAATCTATTTTCATTTTCAACGTTTCCTGTATTTGAAAACATGTTTGATTTGTATATACTGTTATTTTCATTTTCTATTTTTATCTTACAAGTTCTCTCCTCTGTAATGTTATTCCTCTCTTCCATACTTTCTAAATCACAGCCCAAACACGAACTTGTGCTGTTACACTTGGGGTTGTGGCTGGCATCCCATATAAAATGCATCTCTAGAGTGAATCCAAAAATGGTTATTGATTATGCCATGATAAGTAGGGTAGAAGAATCTAGTAACAATAAAGTAATTAATGATTGAGGAAAGCTAGAGATGGAAAAACTGGAATCAAACCCGTATCAACCTCAGTTCCGTTTGCAATCAAACAGTCAATACTGGTTGTGGAGGTCTTGAATGGTACCCAAACCAAAACCCAACTGAGAAAATCAAGAGGACAACAGGGCATTTGACGGTTTGAGCTTTGTAAGAGGACGAGCCAGTTGGTGTTGACGGAAGCAGGGGTGTGAGTGGATGTGGTTAATGATGATGAAGAAGAGAAGAAGAGGAAGGCAAAGACAAGCGCAGAGTGCAGGGAGACAAGCCTTAACGCAGGGAGATAGGTTGCAGGAATGAGTGGGTAATTTTGGAACAAAACCCCCCAAATGAAATGGGGAGCTTTGGAGGGCATCCCAAATTCCCTCTTTCCCTTCCCTCTTATTTCTAAAACTCTCAAACAAGAGTTTCTCAACTCCAAACTCCTCCTTTCCTTCCCTTTCCCTTCTAACTCTCACTCCCAAACACAGTCTTAGTGGCTCATATCACTGCCACGATCATGGATGGAGCGAAGGGGGTTGGCAAGACCACGTCCCCAATCCTCAAACTTTATCTTAAGCTTTCTTTTTAATTTTTGAAAAAAAACTTCTACAATTTTATTTTTGGCCCCTAAGAAAATTTTCATAGCTTCCCCGCCATAATCCAAGCATATACAAACAAATCCTGTAGAACCAAATCTATTATAACTTATAACCCAACTCTAGTTGATCGCCTCAACGTATCATAATAAAAATCGAGTTTGCTAAACCAATATATCCTCCTACTAGGGTTATATTTAGAGAGAAATTCTTGCCTAAACCATAGGCACTTAGTTAGGTGCACCAAGCCAATCATGATTGAGCATTTTCATGAATAACTGTGTTACACAATTAATTTCACAAAAATCAATAAAAATACTAAGTCTTGATTGGTTTGGTACATCCAACTATAGTAATCATGGTTTAAGTAAGAATTTCTTTATATTTAGATTGGTGAAATGAGATGAAATGTGTTAAAATTGTATTAGTTAATATTGTTTGTTTGTTTTTTTTTAAATTATGATGGAATAGAATGAAAGGTGTCCGAATGTATTCCATCTCATTCTATTCAATACTTTCATTTTTTATTTCCCTAATTTAATGGTATGAGATGGAACCAATCTTTTACTTATTAATATAATTATTAAATTACTCTTTTATCCTTAATAAGTCAAACCTATTACAGTGTACAGATTTCCTTGCTCACCTGTTCTATGTATGAGCACATCTCCTCAATTTCTCCTACATGTTACGCTGCGGATTCATTTCTCTTATTCTTATATGTTTTCTCCATTGCTAATATGCTTCATATTGTATGACATATTACCTCGGTATAAATTAGACATCAAACATAACTAGAATATGCAACATTGATAATAATACATTAAAATTACTCTAGGAGTGGCTATAAGCCTATAAATTGTAGTCTTTCAATTATTTAAAGAGTTTTCTAACGCGCAAGCTACGTGAAAGGTGCAATCTAGAAGAAAAAAAAACGGAGATTATTCAGAGGAGTGATCTTAGAAAAGACTAAAATATTTAACTTTTGAGATAAAATTATTATTTGATTAATATCATCATTAGATAATTT
Organism: Ormosia semicastrata; assembly: GCA_029884595.1. Classification (NCBI taxonomy): domain Eukaryota; kingdom Viridiplantae; phylum Streptophyta; class Magnoliopsida; order Fabales; family Fabaceae; genus Ormosia; species Ormosia semicastrata. The sequence continues at coordinate 4,297,169 of JAQQTO010000036.1, read as the reverse complement.
AATTAATATTATTTAAAGATTTTTGAGCTAAAAATAATTAAAGATTAATGTATTTGAAATGAGGGTAATATGGGCATAATAAATTTATAATTCTTAACATTTTGTTTACTTTCCAAACAATTGAATGAAAACTTTTTTTCATTCCATCATAAAAAATTTAAATAATGGTATGATAATTTTATTTCATTTCATCTCATTTCATTTCATTTCATTTTATTCATCATTAGATATTAAAACATAACGTAAACTTAAAATATATGCTAATTAAAATAAAAACAAATGTACATATTCAAGGGCTTGAGTTTCATTGTAGTTGATCTAGGATAGAAGGATAGAGTTAGCAAATCGTAACATCACATATAGTTTTTGTAACTTTTGTGGCTGAGCATGCCATTAATCAACTTTCATTAGCAAACTTAATTTAGCACATGTACCAATTGACATTACCCATATATGTATATAGAGGCCTTAACAAAGGCTTTATTATTATAAATATATTCTCATTAATTATGGTTGTGCACTATATTACTAGGATACTGACCTTTATTTAGTTTTACATGTATAGCAAACTAACATGAAATGTTATTATGTATACATGACTGTAGAACCTAGTGCACTACGCCACGTATTGAAACAGGCCAGTGACTACATGGAGAACGTCATCAACTAAATTTGCAACGCTGACATTTGCTTCAAGTTCTCCGCTTAGAGGCAACAGAGTGCAAGTGGAATTGGGAATAGGGAGATCCACAGTCGCTACACATTCTCCATTGAGGATGTTGCGAAACACGCTAAGAGAGACATTGGCCGTGATGTCGAAACTTCCTTGAATATTAGTGACAGCACTAGCTATGGTGTTTTGCCCACAGGACAGACTTACGTTAGCACCAGCTACGCCACTGCTTTGGACACCGACTACTTGGTTTCCGTTTACTGAGCAAACCAACTCGCCCTGAAGGTCAATCCCAAGATCAATTTCAAGATCTTGGGCATGGGCTGCAAAAACCAGCACCAGACCAACAAGGAGAACAGAAGAAAGGTTATTCATGGCCATGAATCAAGCTTTTTGAACGAGTGTTATCAAATTAGTTGGTGTGTTGTGTCCCAAGGAGGATCTCGGAACCCATTATTTATAGACCTTTGTAACATTTTACAACTATGTTATTTTAATTTGCAGGGTACCATATAACTAATTTTTGCTAGTGGCCTCGCTATATATACATATATAGCTTCCGATCAATTTTCAACATTGACCACCAAGAAAAACTTAGCCGAGCTACTGCATTAAGGTTGGCCCCTCAACCTATCCATATTAGACTCCTCTCCTTCGGTGCAAGTTTTAGGTTATATTTGGATCTTTAATAATTAATGAAATGGAATGAAATAAGACGAGATAGAATGAAATGGAATAGAATAGATTAAAAATATCATTCTATTATTTAAATATTTTAAGATAAAATGAAATAAAATTATCATTCTATTGTTTGGGAGGTGAATTGAATGGTAAGAATTATAACTTTATTTTTTCTAAATTACCCTTATTACAAATACACTAATTTTAAGATATGAGGTTAATATAATAAAATCTTAATTATAATTATAATAAAAAAATGATTCCATCTCATACCCCCAAATTGGGAGGGGAGAAAATTAATGACTTTTAGTGGGGTGGGATCGGATCGGATCTATCTCACTCACTTCTATCCCATTCTATTATTTTTTAACATAACTAAACAATTCATCCTATCCACTTCTATCTCATTCTATTATTTTTTAACATAACTAAACAATAGAACATACCTTCATCCCATCTCATTTCATTTCATTCCACTCAATCCTATCAATTCAAACATAACCTTATGCAAAAATGCTAGAGTAGTCCACTTCTTTTCAACATACTTAATTCTTTATTTTCTTCAAAAGAAAATTGTATTTAAAAAAAAACTACTTGAAAGAGAAATTACATAAATCTGCACAAAAATAAATATAAGGTGAAATTACTCTTTTAATTCCTACGGTTTCAATAAATTTTCATATAAGTCCCTATAGTTTAGAAGTTTTTAATGGAGTTCTTATACTTCTAAAAAATCTTAAATAGATCTCTACTAGCTTTCGGCTGTTAGATTTTGTTAATGGATGTTTACAATAATCTGGAAGTCATTTTGTATTTTTATTACAAGTTTTAGAGACTTAATTAAAAAAAATTATAATTAGTGGGAGTCTAATTGAAAGCTCATTTAAAATATAGGGGTCTATTAAAAAAATTAAAAATATAAGGACTCAATTAAAAACTTTTAAACTATAGGAGCCTAATTAAAAATTTAATAAAATTATAGGAACCAAAAGCATAATTTGACCTAAATATAAATATAAATATATTGTGTGATATGTAACACAACTAGTTAAATAGAATGGTTTTAGATCTATTTTGGCGTTAAATAATGGATTGGTGTTAGTTCATCTTCTAAATCTAACTGAGAACTTAGAACATGTGATGAGATTCATCTGTCAGTGCATATCCTGCAATTTGAACTGCATTAGTTGTGCTTTATATATAGGGATGGATCAATCCATGCAAATTAACAATATCTCTAATAATGCTTCTCTAAATTAAGAATAAAATATAAAATTGTTAATAGAATGAACACAATCTTACATGACATTCTAGTAGTATGCAATAATTTCTCATTGATTAGGGACATCTCTAAAGCCATCCTATATGATATAAAACAAAAAATTCTTGAAAAGAAACTGTCTACCATATACGCTCAAATTAACATTTAACATATATAAAGACATTAAGGATTATAGTGAAAACTTATGTCTCTAAAAAATAATTTTATACATGTACTAAGTTAATTTCATTGCCTATAATAAGAAGTTTTTAGCTAAGAATTTTCCAACATATAGAAGTTTGGCAGGATGGTTAAATAGCTATAAGCTAACCAAAACTAGTCCCCTCCTCTATTGGTTAGCTTATAGCTATTTAACCATCCTGCCAAAACTCCTATATGTTGGAAAATTCTTAGCTAACTTCTTATTAATGTAATTAGTTGACCTTCTAAATTAAATTAAAAGCCTAGAACTTGTGATGAGATTTATCTGCTGTGCATATTCTACAATTTACGTAGAAGTTTTGGCAAGGTGATTAAGCTCCCTTTTTTTTTTTTGGACTGGGTTAAGCTCCCTATTCAGATATGTGATTATAATATGATTTTCAATGATGTCAAGTATATCTCTAAGTTCCATGTTTCATTGCCGAAAAAATCTAATAGAAAAGAAACCTACAATTGCCTTGCTTGAAGTTAAACCAGGTGGCTCAATATCAAAAAGATTAATAAGACCAGGTACCCCATGAATGTCCTCTCCCAGCTTAAATGAAACAGCAGTTAGGCCAAAATTGCCAATATTTTATGGAAGTTAAATGAAACTTTGTGAATGAGTTCTTTGATTTGAAATAATTAGAAAGAGTAATGCATTTCAATTTGCGAACTGCTAATAAAACTTCATGTATATTGAAAATGTGACCAACCCATTTAACAATTCATAAACCTTGTGAGAAATTCTTTTAGGTAGACACAAATCTTTTTGTGCCTGGTCTTAATCTTTTAGTTGTTACACTCATGTTGAGCAAAAGTGTGACTTACTCTTGAAAAATGTTCAATATCCCGTTTACCTTGACGAAAATGTAATCCAACATGCTTTTTATCATTATTTTCCTAATAATCACTCTGCTGTGTAACAAGGGGATGCAAAACCCTCGACCATGGATGAGACAACATAACATTGTTACCAAACAAAGCCAAAGCAAGTATCACAATATTCGTTCCACTGGTAGATTTCCTTTTCAACTCCCAAAAGTCCCAAATCATATCAACTCTTCCTTTTCAAAGGGCAAGCATTAAAGAAAGGAGCATTCGCCTTAGCACCATGCAATCCCTATTGTGCTCTTCAATAGTTTTCAATATTTCATAATATTAAAGAATCGAAACTTGGGGCTAGTGTTATAGGATATCAAGCTATCAATGATGGTAGCAGCATCTAGTGCTAAGTTTAAGGCATTAAATACTAACAAATTGAATTATGCAAAAGCAAACAACTTCCCAGCACACAAACAATCCTCTCAAAATCACAAACAAAATCCTATGCCGCAGACAACTAGCAATTGCAGTACACGAAAACCACCTAAGTTCACAAGAATCATATTGCACTTAACTGAAAAACTTTTATTGAATTCAAAGCAAATTGTTGGCTTTATAGCCTTACAGAAACGAGGAAAATAAAAAACAACAACAACAATCACGTTTTACATGGCCTATAACGTGATAACTGATTAAAGAAAATAACTAAACTCTATTTGCAAATCCCTAAGAAATAGGATTTTATTTAACAGACTTATTTGAACTAAAAAACAGGAAACAAGAGAAACAGAGAGACTAAATCTGTTATCTCTTAACAACCAACATTCCCTCCCTTAAACTATATGCAACTGCATCTAGTTTACCTCTGAAGCTTTTACCATTCTCAGCATGCTATGAAGTCTCAGGAACTGCTCCAACTTGAGAGGCTTTGTCATTATGTTTGTAACTTTAATCTGAGAATTACAATGGTGCAACTTGGCAACTCCATCCTTCACCAAGTCTCTCAAAAAATGAAACCTTATGTTAATATGTTTGCTTCTTCCATGAAAGACTGCATTTTTTTGGACAATTGTATGGTAGAGTTGTTGTCACATTGAATCACAGTACTCTTCTCCTCTTTAAAACTGAGCTTCTCCAACACTCTTCTAAGCCAAATACATTGACAAGCACAAGACGCAGCTGCTATGTACTTAGCCTTAGTTGTAGACAATGTCACTACAGGTTGCTTCTTAGAGGACCACGAAACTGCTCCAGAACTGAACAGGAACACGAAGCCAGAAGTGCTTCTTCAGTCATCCAAATTGCCGGTAAAGTCGTTATCAGTATATGCCACTGTCGCGACCGGAGATCGCGGCGGGGAAACAGCAACTCGAATGGATTTTAGAAAATGAAATGGAAAAATGGAGTCGCCACCAATTTTATTTGAATTTGGAAAAATTGGAAAACCTTTCTTTGAAAATGGTCTTTGAAACCAGATTGGATTCGGGAGTCGGTTATGCTTAGGGAAGGGTGGAAACTTAATCCCACAGCACCCCTAACGCACCCGTCCTAAGACGGTACCTTAAGTCAATTGTGCAAATTCTTAACAATCTTTGAAAATATTTATTTTACCCCTTCTTTACAAACATTGTAATTAAAAAGCGAAACCACAAAATTGTGAAAATTTAAATTTGGCTTGACAGAAATGAAATTCTGCTCCTACGTATCCCCTGGTATAATGGGGAATCAAAGTCACGTAGTTCTTTTAAAAAATAAGTGTGGGTTGGTTGATTTTATTTTAAAAAAAAAGATTTTATTTGAAAGCGAATCCATTTTTTTGCACAGGATTCAAGTTAGCACTAGGCTACTCAATAAACCCTTATGATCCAAAAGATAATGAAGATAGCATCCGCTATTCAATCATCATCATTGGCCATTGCATGGATTAAAAGATTTTTATTTTATTTTATTTTATTTTGTTTTGCCAAAAAAAAAAATGTATCATTATTGCCTTAATATGGAATGGGCAGCAGCCTACGTGATTCAAACTCAAACCTCAACAGATAATCACAATTCAATTTAAAGAGATAAAAAGTTGAAGAATTTGACAACAATAACAGCACACACCAGGGGACGTTTGGGGAGGGGTTTGGACCTGAGATTCGACGGTCGGGAGGCTGACTTCTGATGTCCGACGGTCGGGAATCGCCTCAGAATGTCGAGAACTGGTTCCTGTGGTCCGACAGTCGAGAGCTGGCCTCTGAGGTTCGACGGTCGGTTGGTTGAAGGATTTGGTATCTAATCCGACTGTCGGTTGGGAAGGATTTGGAGTTCGACGGTCGGTTGGAAAGGATCTTGGGCTGGTCGGTGAGGGGAATGTAGCTGGTGTATTTCGACGGTCGAGTGAAGGGATGAATTCGACAGAATTTGGATGGGTTGTCAGTGAGGGGGTAGTAGCTGATATGGTTCGACGGTCGGGTGAAGGGATGGATTCGACGGAGTTTGGATGGGTGAGGAGATGGAGTTTGGTTGATGGTGTTGGAGGTTTGGTGGCTCGTCGGTGAGAGGAATTCGACGGTCGAGAGGAGGAAGGTTCGACAGTCGGTGAAAAGGGCGTGATGGAATTTGGGTCACGGTTGAGGTTCGACAGTCGGTGGGGGTATTGGATGAGTTGTCGGTGAGGGGGTTTTGCTTTTGGGGTCCGACAGTCGGATGTGATGAAAGTAACTGGTGTGGTTCGACGGTCGGTTTAGGAGATGGAGTCCGACGGTCGGTTGGTTGAACGGACTCGACGGGTTTGGTTTCGACGGTCAACTTGGAGGTGAAGGTGGGTGGTTTTGCTTTTGGGGTCCGACAGTCGGATGTGATGAAAGTAACTCGGTGTGGTTCGACGGTCAACTTGGAGGTGAAGGTGGGTGGTTTTGCTTTTGGGGTCCGACAGTCGGATGTGATGAAAGTAACTGGTGTGGTTCGACGGTCGGGTGAGAAGAGGGATTTGGTTTGAAGGTGGTCGTCCGACGGTCTGGTTCGGGGGATTAGATGGTTTCTCGTGCATCCGACGGTCGGGTGAGAGGATAGATTTGGTTTGAAGGGTTACGATCCGACGATTAAAATTTGATGGCAAATGGGGGTTTGAAGGATGTTGGGAATGGAAGAAGATTATGGAGATGAAGGTGGTGAGTAAGCTCACGTGGAAGATGAAAGAGAAGAAGATAATGGAGGGGTTGGGAGGATAAGGGTGCTGCCTCTCTTTTTGATGGAACTTCACGTGGAGGTTTGGCTTTATGGTGGTTTTGGTGGTGAGTTAATGGACACGGTTAGTCACCGAGTGACTCAATTCTTTGAAGGTTGAAAGTGAATGTGAGGGTAATGGCAGGAATGCTACGTGAGTGAGGGAGAGGGCAGAAAGTGTGTCTATGGTTTTGAAATCATGAGGTGGTGATTTAAATGGTGTCTCACGATTGGAGCTTGAAGGAAGGGTGATGGTGATAAAGTTTGAAGGTGGAGGTGGCGAGTGGTTGATAATGGAGAGGTGGTTGGTTTTGATGGAAGTTAATGGTGGTTGTGTAGTGGTGACTAATTTACGTGGAGATGGAGTTGATGTGGTTGCTGGTTTGGATGGTTACAGGAGGGAGTTTGGGAAGCAGGGTGATGATGGGTGTTGTATGGTGGAGGTTCTGTGGCTATGGAGGGTGGTCACAAGATGATGATGAGGGTGATGGGAAGGTGATGGAGGTTCTGTGGAGATGGAAGTGAAGGGTGGTTGTCACATTACGGTTGAGAGGCTTGGATGATGATGGGATGAAGGATGATCAAAGTCAAAAATTGGAGATGAGAGGGTGGCGAGAAGATGGATGGAATGGGTTGTCCAAATTTCCTAAAAGAAAATGATGGCGAGACATTTATGGATGGATCCCTCACGTTTTTGGAGGGAAGAGTTGTTGGTAGTGGGTGTTATGATTGCTCACCGTCTGGGAGTTTGGCATTTTCCTTCAAATTTTCATCTTCTCCCGACAAATCTCCCTTAAAATCCTCCTTTTTATCAAAATTCTCTCTTTTCTTTTCTTTGTTCTTGACTCTTTCTTTTCTCCTTTTTTTCTTTTGTCTCAATCACTCCCCTTTTTTTTTTTTTTTTTTTTTATTGAGTCCCCCATCCCCATGCAATCCAAAGTAAAAAACATATGCATGAAAGATGTGACTTTTTTTTTTTATTTTTCTTTTATACTTTTTATACTTTTTTTTTTTTTTTTAGCCCTACAAAATTGGGTGTTCACAGCCACAAGACCTGTACTTCCACCTTTCTTGTAGAAAATGCCTAGCTCAGTTGTTAATCTCAAATATCTTAATAATCGCTTTACTGCAAGCCAATGAGACTCAACTGGACAAGACATGAATCTACTAATTAAGCTTACTCCATACATCAGATCAGGTCGAGTTGCAGTCAAATACATAAGGCTGCCAACTACTTGCTTGAACATGGTTAAATTAGTTCTAGTTCCTGCCTCATCTTTTGACAATTTCGTGCCTAGAACAATGGGATTTTTCACTGCATTACTGTTCTCCATGCCAAACCTTACTAGAACTTCACGGGCATATTTTTTCTGACATATAAAAATTTCATTTGAACTCTGCACAACCTCAACTCCGAGAAAATATCTCATTCTTCCCAGATCTGAGATATCAAACTCCAACATCATTGAACTCTTAAATTCATCATACATGCTCCTGTTATTTCCAGTATATATCAAGTCATCAACATATAGACTCACAATTAAAATTTTACCTTCCTCCTTTGACTTTGTAAATAGTATATGTTCACATAAGCACCTCTCAAAGCCTTCACGGATGAAATAAGTCTCTATCTTGTTGTACCACGCTCTCGGTGCTTGCTTGAGACCGTACAATGCCTTTCTTAACTTGTAAACTTTGCCCTCTTCACCTTTCTTCACAAAACTGATGGACTGCTGCACAAAAACCTTTTCATTTTGTTCACCGTGAAGAAATGCACTCTTTACGTCCAATTGGAAAACAACCCAACTATGTTGAGCTGTCATACAAAGTATCAAACGAATGCTGTCAAGTCTAGCCACCAGAGCAAATACTTTGGTGTAATCAACTCCATATTTTTCTGCATACCCTTTCGCCATTAATCTCGCTTTGAACTTGTCTATCTCTCCATTCTCGTTAAGTTTGGTCTTGAAAATCCACTTCACCCCAATTGGCTTCACTCCACTTGGTAAATTAGTCAGCTCCCATGTCTTGTTTTTTTCTTTTGATTCAATTTCTACCAACATTGCATCCTTCCATTTCTTGCTCTTGGTAGCCTCCTCAAATGAAAGTGGACCATTCTCAATCACCATCATCATTGCATTCAAACCATCTTCATCTGACAAATATTCTCCAGTTTCGTAATCAGCTATCCAAATTGGTTCTCTTCTATCTCTTCTAACCCTCCCTTCAACTGGAACCTCTTGGACATTATCAATTGGCTCGTTAGGAGATGAACTAGCTTCCCATGGGTCGTCACTTGAACCACTTGCATATGTACCATTGTTTTCTTCTTCATTCTATTCTGCTTGCTTTTCGGTTTCACTCTCTTCTTCATTATCTTCTCCCCATTCTAAAGTATCCAGCCTGCATTCTTTTTCACTTCTACTCCAATTCCAGTTTTCTTCTTCTTCAAACACCAAGTCTTTGCTAACAATATTTTTCCTAGAGACTGGATCAAACAATCTATAGGCCTTCGATTCATTACTCACTCCTAACAAAATACACTTCTTGCTCTTTTCATCTAACTTGCTTCTCTTCTGATCTGGTATATGAACATGGGCTACGCACCCGAAGACTCGAAAATACTCCACTGTTAGTTTCACACCGCTCTATGCTTTTTCTGGAGTTTTATTTTGCACTGCTACAGTAGGACACCTATTAAGAATATGCACATTCTATCTTACAGCTTCAGGCGAAAACACCTTGGGAACCTGTTTCTCAACCAATATAGACCGTACCATATTCATTATCGTCCTGTTCTTCCTCTCAGCAACTCCATTTTGCTGAGGAGTGAAAGCTGTAGTCAAATGTCTACTTATACCTTGAGCCTTGCAAAACTCTCCAAACTCATTTGAGATGAACTCACCACCTCTATCTGTCCTCAAACCAATAATATCTGCACCAACTTCTTTTTCAACACAGACTTTAAAGCTTTTAAACATAGTGAATGCCTCTGACTTTTCATGTAAGAAATAAATCTAAGTTTTACGAGAAAAATCATCGATAAAACTTAAGATATACCTCTTGTTACTGTTTGAATGTGGTTTTATAGGCCCATATATGTCTGCGTGCACAAGTTGAAGCTTGTTTGAGGCTTTCCATAAACTCCTTTTTGGCATAGAGTCTCTGTGTTGCTTACCAATTAAGCAATTTGTGCATAGTTTCTTCGAAGTTGTGAGAAAGGGCAGTCCGTTCACCATCTTTTTAGAGGAAAGTGTCCTCAGGCCCTTGTAGCTTAGATGACCAAATCGACAATGCCAAAGATGAGATTCATTCTCTGACATCATCTGAAAATATGTTGAACTTTTCATAGCAGCCACTTAAAAGAACATCATATTTCCACTCATATCTGTCTCCATAATCAGTCCTCTCTTAGGATGATAGACTCTATACTTTCCATTCTGAATCAAAACAGCTAAGCCTTTTCTTGAAGCTGTCCTATGCTCAACAAATTGTTCTTAAGCTCAGGAATGTAATAAACATCTGAAATTACCTGAACAACTCCATTAACAGGTAGATTAACACTGCCTTTTCCTATTACAGCAATTCTACTATCATTGCCAAGCCTTATAGTCTGCCTAAAGCTCTCATCCATCTCCGAATACCACTCTTTATTTTCGCTCATATGGTTACTACATCCCGAGTCAAGAAACCATATTTCTTCCCTCTTGACTTGTTTGAGATCAACATAGGACATTAGCAAGAGCTCCTCATCTTCCTCTAATTCAACATAGTTTGCCTTGTTCTCCCTGTCAGGACATTCGTATTGATAATGTCCTAATTTGTGACACTTATAAAAAACTCAATTACAGCTTTGTTGATGGCCTGTCTCCATCTTCCTTTACCTCGGCCTCCTTCAAAAACAGCTCTCCCTCTTCCTCTTCCTGCTCTGTCTTCATGAGTGATCTTCAGCACCTGCTCTTCTTCTCCATGTCTCCTCATTCTTTGCTCATGAACAAGAAGACTGCTCTACAACTCATCGATTGTCATCATCTCCAAATTATTGGATTCCTCAATCAAGCACACTACATAGTCAAACTTAGAAACCATGGACCTCAAAATCTTCTTAGTGATGACATTTTCATAGATACTCTCACCACAAGCCTTCATACTTTTGGCTATGGTTAAAGTACGAGCAAAATAGGCATTGACAATCTCTCTTTCCTTCATCCTGAGAACTTCGAAATCCCTACGCAAGGCCTGCAGCTATGCTCTCTTCACCCTCGTAGAACCTTCGAATCTCTGCCTCATTGAATCTCGAATGTGTTTGGTAGTGTCATCATTGAGAATTGTGTCTAGGATATCACGATTAATAGCTTGATAAAGATAATTTTTTATCTTTAAGTCCTTCAACTTTTGCTCCTCGATCTATTTGAGTCGTGCCTCTGTAGGCACTGCTCCATCTGCTACTGTCGAGATCCCATTCTCTACAAGACACCAGTACTCCTTGGAGTGAAGAAAGTTTTCCATTAGCTTCGCCCAATGGTCGTAGTGACCATCAAATTTGGGGATCGCAGGTTGCACATGCTTGCCATTGCTGCTTTCTGCCATTTCTCTTTACACTATCTCTTTGAGAGAAATATGCAGTTTCTTTCCATACACACTCACTACTGTTTCTCTCACACACGCACATGCTATTTCCTTATCGCTCACTCAGAATCAGGCCCCTGTGACTGGGCTCTGATACCAATTGTTAAACACAAGAATCATATTGCACTTAACTGAAAAACTCTTATTGAATTCAAAGCAAATTGTTGGCTTTATAGCCTTACAGAAACGAGGAAAATAAAAAATAGCAACAACAACCACATTTTACATGGCCTATAATGTGGTAACTAGATTAAAGAAAATAACTAAACTCTATCTGCAAATCCCAAAGAAATAGGACTTTATTTAACAGAATTATTTGAACTAAAAAACAAGAAACAAGAGAAATAGAGAGACTAAATTTGTTATCTCTTAACAACCAACAAACCTATCCATATTAAGACTCCTCTCCTTCAGTGCAAGTTTTAGGCAAAAATGCTAGAGTATAAAGTCCACCTCTTTTCAACATACTTAATTCTTTATTTTCTTCAAAAGAAAATTGTATTAAAAAAAAACACTACTTGTAAGAGAAATTATATAAATCTACACAAAAATAAACATAAGGTGAAATTACGCTTTTAGTTCCTACAGTTTCATTAAATTTTCATATAAGTTCCTATAGTTTAGAAGTTTTTAATGGAGTTCTTATACTTCTAAAAAATCTTAAATAAATCTCTACTAGCTTTCAGTTGTTAAATTTTGTTAATGGATGTTTACAATCATCTGAAAGCCATTTTGTATTGTTATTACAAGTTTGAGACTTAATTAAAAAAAATTATAATTAGTGGGAATCTAATTGAAAGCTTATTTAAAATATAGGGATCTATTTTTAAAAAAATTAAAATATAAGGACTCAATTAAAAACTTTTAAACTATAAGAACCTAATTAAAAATTTAATAAAATTATAGGAACCAAAAGTGTAATTTAACCTAAATGTACATATAAATATACTGTGTGATATGTAACAGAACTAGTTAAATAGAACAAAAATGATGTTCTTACATCATTTTTGTTCCAACACCACTTTCCATACCTTTTTTGAGTGGTTATGATTAAGTGAGAGAAAGTGATAGGAAAAAGTAAATATGATGAATAGTATTGAGAGGAGTGTGAAAAGAGGTATATGCACTGTTAATGGTAAAAGTATTATAATAGTAAATAGAATGGTTTTAGATCTTTTTTGGTATTAAATAATGGATTGGTGTTAGTTCACCTTCTAAATCTAACTAAGAACTTAGAGCATGTGATGAGATTCATTTGCTGTGCATCTGCAATTTGAACTGGTTAGTAGTGCTTTATATATAAGGATGGATCAATCCATGCAAATTAACAATATCTCTGATGATGCTTCTCTAAATTAAGAATAAAATGTAAAATTGTTAATACAATGAACACAATCTTACATGACATTCTAGTAACATGCAATAATTTCTCATTGATTACGGACATCTCTAAAGCCATCCTATATGATATAAAACAAAAAATTCTTGAGCATGAACTTTTTACCATGTACGCTCAAATTAACATTTGACATATATAAAGACATTACGGATTATAGTGAAAACTTATATGCCTCTAAAAAATAATTTTACGCGTGTCCAATGTTAATTTCATTGCCTATAATAAGAAGTTTCTAGCTAAGAATTTTCCAACATGTAGAAGTTTCGGCTGGATGGTTAAATAGCTATAAGCTAACCAAAACTAGTACCCTCCTCTATTGGTTAGCTTATAGTTATTTAACCATCCTGTCAAAACTTCTATATGTTGGAAAATTCTTAGCTAGAAACTTCTTATTAATGTAATTAGTTGACCTTCTAAATTAAATTAAAAACCCAGAACTTGTGATGAGATTTATCTGCCGTGCATATTCTTCAATTTAAGTAGAAGTTTTGGCAAGATGATTAAGCTCATTTTATTTTATTTTTACTGGGTTAAGCTCCCTATTCAGATATATGATTATAATATGATTTTCAATGGTGTCAAGTATATCTCTAAATTCCATGTTTCATTGCCGAAAAATCTAATAGAAAAGAAACCTACAATTGCCATGCTTGAAGTTAAACCAGGTGGCTCAATGTCAAAAAGATTAATAAGACCAGGTACCACATGAATGTCCTCTCCCAGCTTAAATGAAACAGCAGTTAGGCCAAAATTGCCAATATTTTATGGAAGTTAAATGAAACTCTGTGAATGAGTTCTTTGATTTGAAATAATCAGAAAGAGTAATGCATGTCAATTTGCGAACTGCTAATAAAACTTCATGTATATTGAAAATGTGACCAACCCATTTAACAATTCATAAACCTTGTGAGAAATTCTTTTAGGTAGGCACAAATCTTTTTGTGCCTGGTCTTAATCTTTTAGTTATTACACTCATGTTGAGCAAAAATGTGACTTCGTCTTGAAAAATGTTCAATATCCCGTTTACCTTGACGAAAATGTAATCCAATATGCTCTTTATCATTATTTTCCTAATAATCACTCTGCTGTGTAACAAGGGGATGCAAAACCCTCGACCATGGATGAGATAACATAGCATTGTTACCAAACAAAGCCAAAGCAAGTATCACAACATTCGTTCCACTGGTAGATTTCCTTTTCAACCCTCAAAAGTCCCAAATCATATCAACTCTTCCTTTTCAAAGGGCAAGCATTAAAGAAAGGAGCATTCGCCTTAGCACCATGTAATCCCTATTGTGCTCTTCAATAGTTATTCAATATTTCATAATATTAAAAAATTGAAACTTGGGGCTAGTGTTATAGGATATCAAGCTACCAACGACGGTAGCCGCATCTAGTGCTAAGTTGAAGGCATTAAATACTAACAAATTGAATTATGCAAAAGCAAACAACTTCCCAGCACACAAACAATCCTCTCAAAATCACAAAAAAATTCCTATGCCGCAGACAACTAGCAATTGCAGTACACGGAAACCATCTAAGTTCACTACGAAAACTGATAGACAATGGATAGATGTGTCAGCAATGGTAGCTAAACATCAATGGAATTTCACCACGGCAAAGGTGCACAGCTAATATAGATCTCTCTTCCGAAAACCTGCATCACGCATATCCCATGATGGCCTACTCTCGTTTGCAATGTCCTTCTTGATCAGTCCTTCAATTGGCTTCATGACAAAGAAATACTGTAGACAAGAACCAAAAAATAAAAGAGAGAAATGAATCATTACTCTAGAGACTGTCAGTATCAAGAGAAAACAACATAAGATGAAAGATGATTTTCTCACAGATTGCATGATTGTTTACATTGAAAAAAAGATTGTTAAAAAATTCACTACAGATGCGATAATAGATGACTTTTATTTTATGAAACAGTGTCAAACACAGCTTAAAAATTAAAGTTATGTATTTAAGATTATCTTATATTCAATTGTGTTTACTATAAATGTTTCTAATTCAAAGCATATTGATTATTAGTTGAATTGAATTTATTTTTATGTTTATATTATATGATAATTATATTTTTTAACTTAAATATTTAAATACATATGTTTAGTCTTTAGTCTCCACCCCCTAATATTAAAATCCTGGCTCGCCTCGCTTACGCTTGCATATGTTTACCATCACCATAGTTGGCATCTTGAGTCTCTATTAACGCATCTCCAAGCTTTCATTTTGCCCAATATATTTGAAAAAAAATCTCGATTCCAACTTTTGATATTAACTTTTATCTTTAATCTTATTTAATTTTTTTACATTTGTTACTTTTAATTTCATTTAATTAGGTTAATTAACACATAAAAAGTTATTAAATGAGGTTAGAAGCACGAATTAGAGCCAAATTTTGTTCAATATATTCGCCTCCCTAGTTGCTAAAAATTTCGTGTGGAAGATATCATAATTTGGGCAAGTGTAGTTTCAGGTATTTATTATGTTAAATTAGGTTATATATGGCTGTTATAGCAAGAAAATGCTTTCCAGGATGATGAGAATTGGAATTGGATACCGAAGGCTCAAGCCCCTAAGAAAATAAGGTTCTTCCTGTGGTTGGTTTGTCATGAAGCTTTGCCAATAAATGATATGAGAGCTAGAAGGAAATTGGTGACTGACCCTTGTTGTGGCAGATGCTTCTGCCCTTTAGAGGACACATCTCATTGCTTGCGTCAGTGCCCAAAAGCAAGAAGGATCTAGGAATGGTAGGGATTGGCAACAGAACAAACTTTCTTTTCCTTGGACACTAACGAGTGGGTGCGTATTTTTGGTAGTGGTTTAGCTTCGACTGTCTTCCTTAGTGGCCTTTGGTGGATTTGGAGGGCTCGTAATGCAGAACTTATGTCAGATGAACACTGTCGATGTTGATATTTTAAGAAAGATTGCCCAAATGACTGATGACATTCGTCAATCCTTTGGGCAGGTTGGTCTTAATTTTGCGAACATCACGAGGCTTACTAGTTGGGAAATACCTCTTCAAGACTTACTAAAATTGAATGTTGATGGGAGTGTCTTGGGAATCCAGGAAGAATCGGCTTTGATGATATTAGCGTGTGATTGAATTAGAATTTATAAATTTAAGTTTCAGTAAACTTAGTTTTATAAATTTAAGTTTAATTGAAATGAGTTTAAAATAATGTGATTTATGTTCAAAAACTTTTATATCAAAAGTGAATTTAATAAAATAAATATTTTTTGAATAAAAAATTTAAATCACTTCTAAAATAAATTTAAAAATGAAAATATCTCCAATAAAATTTTGTCAAATAAAAAAGCAAAAATTAGGAATTTTCACTCAAATTGAAGTTTGGAATAATTTTTCATTGAAGCTAACTGAATTTTACTAACAAAAACTTTTGTCATGCTGCACATCTTTCAATGCTCCAAATTTAAAATGCTCATACGTAAAACCAAAGATATTCTAATTAATTGAATTATGCAAA
Organism: Ormosia semicastrata; assembly: GCA_029884595.1. Taxonomy (NCBI): domain Eukaryota; kingdom Viridiplantae; phylum Streptophyta; class Magnoliopsida; order Fabales; family Fabaceae; genus Ormosia; species Ormosia semicastrata. The sequence goes on along the minus strand of JAQQTO010000036.1, from coordinate 4,280,796 downwards.
AGCAAACAACTTCCCAGCACACAAAACAATCCTCTCAAAATCATAAACAAATTCCTATATCGCAGACTACTAGCAAGTGCAGCACACGGAAACCATCTAAGTTCACTCAAAAAATAGATAGACAATGGATAGATCGATGTGTCAGCAATGGTAGCTAAACATCAATGGAATTTCATGACGGCAAAGGTGCACTGCTAATGTAGATCTCTCTTCCGAAAACCTACATCACGCATCTCCCGTGATGGCCTACTCTCGTTTGCAATGTCCTTCTTGATCAGTCGTTCAATTGGCTTCATGACAAAGAAATACTGTAGACAGAAACAAAAAATAAAAAAGACAGAGAAATAAATCATCACTCCAGAGACTGTTAGTATCAAGAGAAAATAATATCTTTCTCAGAGGATAAAATAAAAAAGCTTAATGATGCTGGGTTTACATTATTTCCTTAGGCATTGTTTGGGAGTTTGGAGGGAAATGAATCGGAAGAGTTTAAAGGAGAAGGAAGAGAAGGAAAATAAGAGATTTACCTTCCTCTTTTTTGGAACTATGAAATATATGAGGGAAAGGAAATAGAGAGTTTTTTTTTATAAGCAAAAATATATTAAAGAGGAGCACAAGGGGTACTCCAACCCATTACATCAGATTACACCATTAAAAGTCCGAAGACAAACTAAAGGATTAATACACTAATCTAAAAAAAGGAGTCCTAAATTTCTAGCCTCTCTACAAATAAACCACCCCCAGGATACAATCTTAATCTGAGCAATTACAGAAGAGAAGTCAGCATTTGCCCCTTGGAAAATAACATTATTCCTCAATAACCACAGAGACTAAACAACTGCAAACCATATAATTTGTCTTACTTTATTAAGCTTCTTCTCTTTAAGAGAGGCCAAATGTTGCAAGAAGTGATTAGCGACATCATTATGATAAACTCCCTCAAACCCCATCCAAGCATAAATAGCAGACCAAACCTTATAAGAAAAAGGACACGTGAAAAAAAGATGACTGCAATTCTCTTCATGGGAAAAATAGAAAACACAGGAAACATCATGATCAGGAGAAATTATTCCCCTAAAAGCCAAAGCCTCCCTAGTTGGCAACCGATCTTGAAGCAACCTCCAAACAAAAATAATAATTTTGGATGGTACCGCTGTCTTCCATAAAATCTGGTAAACCTTTGCCAAGGTTGGATGGAGAATAGTGGACCTTTGAAGCTTCAAAAGATGTACATAGCCAGATTTCACCGAAAAGCCATTTAGATTGTCTGGAATCCAAATCCAAGAATCATTCGCCATCTTCTCAGGAGTAACAGAATCAAGTAAATTTTCAAGTTCTTTCAAAAGCTCCTCCTCCCACACAAATAAAGAGCGTCTCCACCTCCACTTCCACACCCACCTATCACTACTCCAATAACCCATTTCTGCAATAGTCAAAGAATTATTTGCAGCCACCTAGAAAAGTCTAGGAAAGCATACTTCAAAAGGTACCATACCAAACCACTTATCTCTCCAAAAGCTAATATTTGCACCAGTCCTAAGTTTGCACCAAATCGCCTCCGAAAACCAACTAGAGTAACTACCCTGGGCAAAATCCAATAGCATTAAGTCCCTCCACCAAATAGAGGAACCATGATTAGTAGAAGAGCCTGGATCCTGCAAAACACACTTAACCAGAGGACCATATTTGTAGGACAATAAATTGAACCAAATAGCATTTCGATCAGTTAAACAACGCCATTTCCATTTGGATAACAATGCAATATTAAAGAGCTCAAGATTTTTCACTCCTAAGCCCCCACTCTTCTTCCGCAAACAAACATTTTCCCACCGAACCCAAGTTATTTTTTGGTGCTCTAAATCTCCTCCCCATAAAAAGTTCCTTCGAATATTTATGAACATTTTAACAATCTTTTTAGGAACTTTATAAAAGGAAAAGAAGTATAGAGGCATGCTTGTCAAAACAGAATTAATGAGTGTAACTCTACCACCCATAGATAAGAAATATCCCTTCCACAAAGAAAGCTTCTTCTTCATAGACTCCACCACCGGTAACCAAGTAGAACACCTCCTTGGATTAGCTCCCATCGGAATTCCTAGGAACTTGAACGGGAAAGAACCAATACAACAAGATAAGAACGAAGAGGCTTCTACCAAAAAATGATCATCAACATTAATACCGAACAAATTACTTTTGGAAAAATTCACTCTCAAGCCTGAAGATAATTCAAAACTCCTCAGAATCGTTTTAATACACCATAAATTATCCCAAGAGCTCTCACACATCAAAATGGTATCATTTGCAAACTGAAGAACAGGAAAGGAAATTTTTTGGTTAACCAAATAACCCTTCAACCAACCCACATCCACAGCTTTATTCACCAGACCAGTCAAACCCTCGGCTGCTATTAGAAATAAAAAAGGAGCCAATGGATCCCCTTGCCTTAGCCCCTTCTTGACTTCAAAGTCTTCCGTAGGACTCCCGTTAACCAAAACCGAAGTTGAGCAAGAAAAGATACAAGCCTTCATCCACTTTCTCCAAAGGGAATTAAAACCTAATCTTATCAACATATAGTCAATATAACTCCAACTTACAAAATCATAAGCCTTTTCAAAGTCCACCTTCATTAACAAACACTTTTCCTTCCTCCTTTTTGCCAAATCAATACTCTCATTAACAACTAAAGCACCATTAAGAATCTGCCTATTGGAAAGAAAAGCTGATTGACAAGCAGAAATTACCTTACCCAATACTCGTTTTAATCTCAAGGCAAGCAACTTAGTAATTATTTTATAGAGGCTACCAATTAAAGAAATTGGTCTATAATCTGAAAGTGATTGCGGATGATCCTTCTTCGGAATCAATGCCAGAAAAGAAGCTGTTATGGCCTTAGGCAAGCGAACATTGACATAGAATTCTTGAATAAATTCGTAAACCTCGGAGTTGATCATATCCTAGCAAGATTTAAAAAAATTGAAATTGTAACCATCAGGCCCAGGACTCTTATTTCCATCATAACACCAAACTGCCTCCTTAACTTCATCAAAAGTAAAAGGAGCAGTAAGATCCAAATTATCTTCCTCAGATAGCTGCTGAAACCTAATTCCGTCCAAAACTGGCCTACTAAAGTCTTCTTCCGTGAAACTTTGTTCGAAATATCTTTTAGCTTCAGTCTTAATCTCATCCACTCCATCAACCCAAGACTCGCCCACTTTTAAAGCAACCAGCTGATTTTTTCTTCTCTTCGATTTTAAGCAAGCATGAAAATACCTAGAATTGGCATCCCCTTGGAGTATCCATCTAGCTCTAGATTTTTGCCAAATCAAACTCTCCTTAGCATGCAATTGTTGCCAAAACTGTGTTGTTAATAATTTCCTTCTTTCAGTATCTAAAATATTACCCCCGACATCCACATGATCCAAAGCATTAAGCTCTTTAACTGTCTTGTCAATCTTCAAATCTATATACCCAAATATCTCCTTATTCCACCATTTCAAACTCACTTTTAACATTTTCATTTTCTCCTTCAACACATAGGACTTCCAGCCCTCCACCTTAAAAGATTTCCAACACTCTTCCACAAAGGGCTTAAACCCCTTATGATCCAACCAGCAGTTATTAAATTTGAAAGGTTTAGACCCCTAATTACTATTTGAACACAACAACCATATAGGACAATGATCAGAGATAACCCTATCCCCCACCCACTGAGCTGATACATTCCATTCAGCAATTAGTCCTTCAGATAACAGGAATCTGTCAATTCTGCTCATAGAATTGCCATTAGCGCTAAACCATGTAAAATCTTTCCCCAAGAGAGGGACATCTACTAATTCCATTTTAGCAATAAACTCCCTGAATTCAAATATCTCCTTCAGATTATCTTGACTAGACAAACCCTTTCTTTCACGTTTAGACGTAATTGCATTAAAATCTCCGGCTACACACCATTCCCCCTTTTCAAAACCCCTTTTTGACATAAGTAAGTCTTCCCACATCTTATGTTTTTTAGCCAAATTACACGGAGAATACACATTGACAAAATAATACAAGGAATCATACTTTACACAAAAAACACATACTCCTAAAAAACCAACTCCTGGAAAGGTAAATTTAACAGACAACAGCCCTGATTTCCAAACAGAAATAGATCCACCAGACAACCCTTGTGAAGGCTTAGCTACCCAATCAAATTCATGATCTCCCCAAAAACTTGCTATTAACTTTTTATCTACACTAACACGTTTAGATTCTTGTAACATACAAAAATCAAACTGACCTGATACGACAAGAGATCGCAGTCTCCTTCTTTTTGCTCGATCTCCCAACCCCCGCATATTCAACGATAGGATCTTCATAAACTCTGGCTGTTTCCCCTGCAGTGCTTTGGCCTACTGATCACAAACCTCCATTTGATGGATCTTTTCAGCATAGACAGAGTCCTCTTCCTTACCGGATACCCCCAAATTCTTGGCAAATTTCCACACTTTAGCTTCAACAGAACCCTCCTAATTTGCCCAGAATTTTTCATTACATTTGTTAATATCTGAATCAGAAATAGATTCACAACACAGGATAGACCCCCCCGAAAAAGTAGAATTTTCCATATAGCTAGGTTCATGAGCATAACCAAGAGCCTGCTCAGACCCACACTGATAATCCAGAGAAGGACGACGCCCCTCACGTTTGTTAACGGTGTTTTCAGGAGAAAAATTGTGGACCGTTGTATTCAGACCACAAGCTCCTTTTTGAGACTGATATAAATCATTATGTCCACTGCAAAAAGATGGGCCGTCATAACCTAGCAAAGTCTCACGGCTCCCCATTCGACTTTCATCATTCGAATATAAATTGGGCTCGAGATTATTACTTTGAACCTCCTTACTTATAACCACAAGTGTGCTTTTGGGAGGCCCATCATTGACTTCTCCTAAACATACCATCGGCCCAATCTTATCCCCCTCCAACTCACCGACATCTCCACTTTTAGAGCCTTCCCTATCCGCACCAATGTTCTCATTCTATGAATGTGAATCAAAAAATTGCATTAAATTGCAATTATTGTCCGTCGCTCCATTACCTCCCACAAGGCCTTGTAAGGTTCCTAAATTAGAGTTTTCTTCTCCCTTGCTCATGTTATTATTCTCAAAAAACAATGAGCTCATTAAAGTGACATTATTGTTCATATTTCCATTATCATCGTCTTCGAAGCATACCAGCACTCCGTCTTCCACTGGAATTTCTGATTCATCGCAGGAGGAATCAATGTTAGTACTGGACGTCTAATGTTCTTTCTCATGATTCATAACCCATTGTAATGGACCATACCAATCTTCAACTAATTTAATATAAAAAACATCACCATTTATATTCACTTTAACCAGCCTGTTCACCAAATCCTGCACTTTTGTTCTGAACAGAATTCTAGCAACGTCCATCTTAGCTTTCTTCCCTGTATTAGCATCTACACTGACATATTCACCCAAAGCAGAAACCATAAAGGAGAAAAACCTCTCAGACCATGTGTGAGCAGGAACGCCATAGCAGCGAACCCACACAAGCCTTTCGTTGTCGATTTCTCTGGGTTGCCAGCTGCGAACTTCATCAAACCACATTGCCAACCAATCTTTGGCTTCATTAATAATAGCATGGATTTCGCCTTCATCTACCGCCTCCATAAGGACAAGATTAGATCCCAAAGGGGTAACTTTGACTGAGAAAAAACCTTGTCTATGAAATTCTTCTTGTATATTATAAGCCATCCCAGGTTTAGACACTTGCCCAATAACTGCCATTTTTAATTTTTGAATTTCGTCTTCGTCGACAGTAAAATGAAGATGTGCAAATTCCTCCTTTGTCTTCCTTGTGTTACCATCTCTACCAAAAGAAGGTCTTATTTGAGATCCTATCTTCACCACCTGAGCATAGGAAATTCCAGCCCGTCTCTGTATATGACTCCTACTCTTCGCAAAAGGTTCCTTCTTATACTGCCTAAAACTTCCCTGAACCTTGCTCCCCCCCATTTACCTCGTTGATACCTTGGTAAATTGACGAAAATCTTCTGGTCCCCAATAATTATTTTGTCAAGAATAACAGCAAAATTATGCGGGTCACCTACATCAAAGAAACGGGCAAAATCGAAACGACGGCCTCTTGTGTTTCTCTTGGCTGGGATGACAACTTCATCAATATACCCGTATTTTTTAAACACCCCCCACATTTCTCTAGCTCCATAGCTATCAGGTATTTCTGAAAAGAAGAAAGAGACAGCTTCAGCACTAGCAAACTTTCCATCTTTTACACCTCTGGCTATGTCCAACGAGCCCTGCTTCCTTCCGAGCGAGGTCGTAACGTAATGAGATCAAATACCAATCGAGATCAAATAGAGAGTTTAAGATATACATTTTTATCATTTTATACTTTATTCAAAAAAATTAACATAATGAGATCAAATACCAATCGTTTCTGTTTTCATTTCTTATTTTCATTTTTAAAAATCTATTTTCATTTTCAACGTTTCCTGTATTTGAAAACATGTTTGATTTGTATATACTGTTATTTTCATTTTCTATTTTTATCTTACAAGTTCTCTTTTATGTAATGTTATTCCTCTCTTCCATACTTTCTAAATCACAGCCCAAACACGAACTTGTGCTATTACACTTGGGGTTGTGGCTGGCATCCCATATAAAATGCATCTCCAGAGTGAAATCAAAAATGGTTATTGATTATGCCATGATAAGTAGGGTAGAAGAATCTAGTAAAAATGAAGTAATGATTGAGGAAAGCTAGAGATGGAAAAATTGGAATCAAACCCGTATCAACCTCAGTTTCGTTTACAATCAAACAGTCAATACTGGCTGTGGAGGTCTTGAATGGTACCCAAACCAAAAGCCAACTGAGAAAACCAAGAGGACAACAGGGCATTTGACAGTTTGAGTTTTGTAAGAGGACGAGCCAGTTGGTGTTGACGGAAGCAGGGGTGTGAGTGGATGTGGTTAATGGTGATGAAGAAGAGAAGAAGAGGAAGGCAAATACGAGGGCAAAGACGAGCGCAGAGTGCAGGGAGACAAGCCTTAGCGCAGGGAGACAAGCTGCAGGAATGAGTGGGTAATTTTGGAACAAAACCACCCAATTTGGGGAAACTGAAATGGGAAGCTTTGGAGGGCATCCCAAATTCCCTCTTTCTTTTCCCTCTTATTTCTAAAACTCTCAAACAAGAGTTTCTCAACTTCAAACTTCTCCTTTCCTTCCCTTTCCCTTCTAACTCTCATTCCCAAACACAGTCTTAGTGGCTCATATCACTGCCACGACCATGGATGGAGCGAAGGGAGTTGGCAAGACCACGGTCCCCAATCCTCAAACTTTATCTTAAGCTTTCTTTTTAATTTTTGAAAAAAAACTTCTACAGTTTTATTTTTGGCCCCTAAGAAAATTTTCATAGCTTCCCCGCCATGATCCAAGCATATACAAACAAATCCTGTAGAACCAAATCTATTATAACTTATAACCCAACTCTAGTTGATCGCCTCAACGTATCATAATAAAAATCGAGTTTGCTAAACCAATATATCCTCCTACTAGGGTTATATTTAAAGAGAAATTCTTGCCTAAACCATAGGCACTTAGTTAGGTGCACCAAGCTAATCATGATTGAGTATTTTCATGAATAACTGTGTTACACAATAAATTTCACAAAAATCAATAAAAATACTAAGTCTTGATTGGCTTGGTGCACCTAACTATAATACCCATGGTTTAGGTAAGAATTTCTCTATATTTAAATTGGTGAAATGAGATGAAATGAGTTAAAATTGTATTAGTTAATATTGTTTGTTTGTTTGTTTTTTTTTAATTATGATGGAATAGAATGAAAGGTGTCCGAATGTATTCCATCTCATTCTATTCAGTACTTTCATTTTTTATTTCGCTAATTTAATGGTATGAGATGGAACCAATCTTTTACTTATTAATATAATTATTAAATTACTCTTTTATCCTTAATAAGTCAAACCTATTACAGTGTACAGATTTCCTTGCTCACCTGTTCTATGTATGAGCAAATCTCCTCAATTTCTCCTACATGTTACGCTGCGGATTCATTTCTCTTATTCTTATATGTTTTCTCCATTGCTAATATGCTTCATATTGTATGACATATTACCTCGGTATAAATTAGACATCAAACATGACTAGAATATGCAACATTGATAATAATACATTAAAATTACTCTAGGAGTGGCTATAAGCCTATAAATTGTAGTCTTTCAATTATTTAAAGAGTTTTCTAACGCGCAAGCTACGTGAAAGGTGCAATCTAGAAGAAAAAAAACGGAGATTATTCAGAGGAGTGATCTTAGAAAGGACTAAAATATTTAACTTTTGAGATAAAATTATTATTTGATTAATATCATCATTAGATAATTTAATTAATATTATTTAAAGTTTTTTGAGCTAAAAATAATTAAAGATTAATGTATTTGAAATGAGAGTAATATGGGCATAATAAATTTATAATTCTTAACATTTTGTTTACTTTCCAAACAATTGAATGAAAACTTTTTTTCATTCCATCATAAAAAATTTAAATAATGGTATGATAATTTTATTTCATTTCATCTCATTCCATTCCATTTCATTTTATTCATCATTAGATATTAAAACATAACGTAAACTTAAAATATATGCTAATTAAAATAAAAACAAATGTACATATTCAAGGGCTTGAGTTTCATTGTAGTTGATCTAGGATAGAAGGATAGAGTTAGCAAATCGTAACATCACATATAGTTTTTGTAACTTTTGTGGCTGAGCATGCCATTAATCAACTTTCATTAGCAAACTTAATTTAGCACATGTACATGCACATGTCCCAATTGACATTACCCATATATGTATATAGAGGCCTTAACAAAGGCTTTATTATTATAAATATATTCTCATTAATTATGGTTGTGCACTATATTACTAGGATACTGACCTTTATTTAGTTTTACATGTATAGCAAACTAACATGAAATGTTAGTATGTATACATGACTGTAGAACCTAGTGCACTACGCCACGTATTGAAACAGGCCAGTGACTAAATGGAGAACGTCATCAACTAAATTTGCAACGCTGACATTTGCTTCAAGTTCTCCGCTTAGAGGCAACAGAGTGCAAGTGGAATTGGCAATAGGGAGATTCACAGTCGCTACACATTCTCCATTGAGGATGTTGCGAAACACGCTAAGAGAGACATTGGCCGTGATGTCGAAACTTCCTTGAATATTAGTGACAGCACTAGCTATGGTGTTTTGCCCACAGGACAGACTTACGTTAGCACCAGCTACGCCACTGCTTTGGACACCGACTACTTGGTTTCCGTTTACTGAGCAAACCAACTCGCCCTGAAGGTCAATCCCAAGATCAATTTCAAGATCTTGGGCATGGGCTGCAAAAACCAGCACCAGACCAACAAGGAGAACAGAAGAAAGGTTATTCATGGCCATGAATCAAGCTTTTTGAACGAGTGTTATCAAATTAGTTGGTGTGTTGTGTCCCAAGGAGGATCTCGGAACCCATTATTTATAGACCTTTGTAACATTTTACAACTATGTTATTTTAATTTGCAGGGTACCATATAACTAATTTTTGCTAGTGGCCTAGCTATATATACATATATAGCTTCCGATCAATTTTCAACATTGACCACCAAGAAAAACTTAGCCGAGCTACTGCATTAAGGTTGGCCCCTCAACCTATCCATATTAGACTCCTCTACTTCGGTGCAAGTTTTAGGCTATATTTGGATCTTTAATAATTCATGAAATGGAATGAAATGAGATGGGATAGAATGGAATGGAATAGAATAGAATAAAAATATTATTCTATTATTTAAATATTTTAAGATGAAATGGAATAAAGTTAGCATTCCATTGTTTGGGAAGTGAATAAAATAGTAAGAATTATAACTTTATTTTTTTTAAATTATCCTTATTACAAATACACTAATTTTAGGATATGAGGTTAATGTAGTAAAATTTTAATTATAATTATAATAAAAAAATGATTCCATCTCATACCCCCAAATTGGGAGGGGAGAAAATTAATGACTTTTAGTGGGGTGGGATCGGATCGGATCTATCTCACTCACTTCTATCCCATTCTATTATTTTTTAACATAACTAAACAATTCATCCTATCCACTTCTATCTCATTCTATTATTTTTTAACATAACTAAACAATAGAACATACCTTCATCCCATCTCATTTCATTTCATTCCACTCAATCCTATCAATTCAAACATAACCTTATGCAAAAATGCTAGAGTAGTCCACTTCTTTTCAACATACTTAATTCTTTATTTTCTTCAAAAGAAAATTGTATTTAAAAAAAACTACTTGAAAGAGAAATTACATAAATCTGCACAAAAATAAATATAAGGTGAAATTACTCTTTTAATTCCTACGGTTTCAATAAATTTTCATATAAGTCCCTATAGTTTAGAATTTTTTAATGGAGTTCTTATACTTCTAAAAAATCTTAAATAGATCTCTACTAGCTTTCGGCTGTTAGATTTTGTTAATGGATGTTTACAATAATCTGGAAGTCATTTTGTATTTTTATTACAAGTTTTAGAGACTTAATTAAAAAAAATTATAATTAGTGGGAGTCTAATTGAAAGCTCATTTAAAATATAGGGGTCTATTAAAAAAATTAAAAATATAAGGACTCAATTAAAAACTTTTAAACTATAGGAGCCTAATTAAAAATTTAATAAAATTATAGGAACCAAAAGCATAATTTGACCTAAATATAAATATAAATATATTGTGTGATATGTAACACAACTAGTTAAATAGAATGGTTTTAGATCTATTTTGGCGTTAAATAATGGATTGGTGTTAGTTCATCTTCTAAATCTAACTGAGAACTTAGAACATGTGATGAGATTCATCTGCTGTGCATATCCTGCAATTTGAACTGCATTAGTTGTGCTTTATATATAGGGATGGATCAATCCATGCAAATTAACAATATCTCTAATAATGCTTCTCTAAATTAAGAATAAAATATAAAATTGTTAATAGAATGAACACAATCTTACATGACATTCTAGTAGTATGCAATAATTTCTCATTGATTAGGGACATCTCTAAAGCCATCCTATATGATATAAAACAAAAAATTCTTGAAAAGAAACTGTCTACCATATACGCTCAAATTAACATTTAACATATATAAAGATATTACGGATTATAGTGAAAACTTACATGCCTCTAAAAAATAATTTTATACATGTCCAATGTTAATTTCATTGCCTATAATAAGAAGTTTCTAGCTAAGAATTTCCAACATGTAGAAGTTTCGGCTGGATGGTTAAATAGCTATAAGCTAACCAAAACTAGTACCCTCCTCTATTGGTTAGCTTATAGCTATTTAACCATCCTGCCAAAACTTCTATATGTTAGAAAATTCTTAGCTAGAAACTTCTTATTAATGTAACTAGTTGACCTTCTAAATTAAATTAAAAACCTAGAACTTGTGATGAGATTTATCTACCGTGCATATTCTGCAATTTAAGTAGAAGTTTTGGCAAGATGATTAAGCTCCCCACTTTTTTTTTTTGACTGGGTTAAGCTCCTTATTCAGATATGTGATTATAATATGATTTTCAATGGTGTCAAGTATATCTCTAAGTTCCATGTTAATTTCATTGCCCAAAAAATTTAATAGAAAAGAAACCTACAATTGCCATGCTTGAAGTTAAACTAGGTGGCTCAATATAAAAAGATTAATAAGACCAGGTATCCCATGAATGTCCTCTCCCAGCTTAAATGAAACAGCAGTTAGGCCGAAATTGCCAATATTTTTTGGAAGTTAAATGAAACCCTGTGAATGAGTTCTTTAATTTGAAATAAACAGAAAGAGTAATGCACGTCAATTTGCGAACTGCTACTTAAACTTCATGTATATTGAAAACGTGACCAACCCATTTAACAATTCATAAACCTTGTGAGAAATTCTTACGCAAGCACAAATCCTTTTGTGCCTGGTCTTAATCTTTTAGTTGTTACACTCATGTTGAGCAAAAGTGTGATTTACTCCTGAGTCCTGAAAAATGTGCAATATCCCGTTTACCTTGACGAAAATGTAATCCAACATGCTCTTAATCATTATTTTCCTAATAATCACTCTGTTGTGTAACAAGGGGATGCAAAACCCATAACCATGGATGAGACAGCATAGCTTTGTTACCAAAAAGCCAAAGCAAGTATCACAACATTCATTCCACTGTTAGATTTCAGTTTCAACCGACAAAAGTCCCAAATCATATCAACTCTTACTTTTTAAAGGGCAAAGAAGAAAACCTAAAAAAGGTGTAGTTGCCTTAGCATAATGTAATCCGTGTTGTGCTCTGCAATTGTTTTCAATATTTCATAATATTAAGAATGGAACATTTTTTTACCGCAATGGTGCATTTTAAAAGTGAATTTTCAGTATAGATGTAGGTTAAAATTTATTTCCTAAAATGATGGAAGAGGAATAATTGTATATAATTAGTCATAGTTGGAAAGTACGATTTAGGTGCATCTCTTTTTTTATTATATTTTGAATAAGTCGTGCATTTTTAATTTAGATAAGTAATACATATGGGGTATAACTTACTTTTTTTTTTTAATGTCATATGAAGTCATGAGGACGACTTATATTAAGCTTTTCAATTTAATAATAAGTCATGGTTTGCTAAGATTTGGACTTTTTGATCAAATGTTATTAGTGATAAAATTATTTATCAAATTGTCATAATTTTAAAATTATATATCAAATTATTACACTTTTAGCCATATTAACTTTTTTTATTTTTATGAGTGTCACGTAGATAGCGCCAATATAGTTAGCATTATTCACCTAAAAATTCCATCATTGATGGAGTTATTTATGTGACAACGCCAAACAAAAAGGCTTTTCCATGTTGATAACACCTTTCTATTTAACGTTTCTATGTAGATAATGTCATTCAGGTGAAGTTTTCACTTGAATAAAGTCAATCACATTAACATTATCTACGTGACACCAAAAAAAATATAAAAAGGAAATTGACATGGCCAAAAGTAGTATCTCCACTAAGTTGAATAAGAGAGAATTAACAAGTAAGAGGGTAATTTACTCAACTGTTGTTATATTTCTATAATGTTGAGATATTTAATAGCTTTATTATTTCTTGTGCAAAAACTTAAATAGCAAATATTTTGAAATAAAGGAAATAATATAAAGAAATTATTAAATAAAAAGTAAATTCAATAAATATCTTAAAATAAAATATATATAATACTTTTTTATTTAATAATTAAAAAATTATTAAAAGAATTAGTTAGAAGGATTTAAAATTACTCAATCTAAAACAAACTGGTTATAAGTCATATTTTTTTTGTCATGTCATAATTGTTTTACAAAAGTCAAAACCCTTTTAGACTCTGGACTAGGTCTGGACTTTATCAAACAAATTTTAAAAAATCCCAATTAGAGTACAGAATTATACATCGTGATCGAGCTGTTATTTTTCTTATATTATTGTTACTAGTTGTTTTTATTTTTTTACACAGAAATTATCAATCTCAGATAATTGCAACTTGTTTGGTGTTTTTAATTGTAAATTATTCTTCCAAAATTTCTTAATTTTAATTTTTTTACCAAAATGCATTTAATAAAAAATTTATTTATCAAACTGTCACATTTTTTGAACTACATACTAAATTTTTACTACTTTTGGTCACATTGACTTTTTTATTATTTTCAAGTGTCACGTAAATAACACCAATGCGATTGACGTTATCCAAGTGAAAACTCTATCCTGAATGGCGTTATCTACATGGGAACGTTAAATATAAATGCGTTATTACATGGAAACACATTTCTGTTTGACGTTTCTACATAGATAACACAATCCATAATGAAGTTTTAAAGTGGATAACGTCAACTGCATTGACGCTATCAACGTCGCACTCAAAAGAATAAAAAAAAGCCAGTGTGACCAAAAAGTGTGAAGTTTGATATATTGTTTCAAAAATATCACAATTTGATAAATACTTTTTCCATAAACTGCATTTTGGCCAAAAAGCACCAGGGTTTGTGCCTATAAATTCCACTCTTTCCTTCTTGTGTTGCTTTTATATTTAAGTGTTTTTTAAGTTCTCTCCACTATTGCTACTTTGTATCAAACTCAGTTCATTCTTGTTTAATTATCTCTACTAGAAATATTTATTAAGAATGTTAATTATACTTTTTATTAATACAACTTTTTATTAATATGAAGTTATCCTCTTTTTTTTTTTTTTTTACTTAAATTAATAAATGTCATCATATAACCCTTCTCGTAGTTTATTTGTTGTTGATGTTAATGATATTTATGAATATAATGATCCTTATAGGTCTCTAAGTCCTATGATCGCTAACTCAGCTATTAGAGTAAATATTCATTCAATAACATTATATGATCCAAACAATATAATTTCAACTATAAGAGATAATGTAAGTGATTTTAGTGAAGACAAGAAGTATGAGGAAGGTGATGAGGGCAACGAAGCAGACGAGATAGACGTGGGTGAACCTGCTACTATAACTTATGCTATCTCATCCTCCTTTTTATTTAATATTAATTTGTAGGTAATGCATGTTCCTAAATTTACTAATGATTATAGAATTAAGAGAGAAAACAGTGTGAATGCGAATAATGATAATCAATGCAATTAAGTCACATCTTATTATAGAATTACAAACTCTAATACAAACCATGAATTTACTTATTTTTTTTAAAGTAAGTCGTGATTACCAAAATTTAATAAAAAAAATTATAATGTAAGTCGTGACTAAAAAGCATGATAAACCAAAATATAATAAAAAATTATCACTTGGTAAATTGTGCTTTTGAACCACAATTTTTTATTAAGAAATAATAAAAAATTATTTAAGCATAAATCATACTTGATAGATACAACTTGTTATATTTTATTGTTTATTTTGTACCATTTCAAAAATTAACTTTTAACTTACACCTCTATGAGAAATTAATTCTCAAACTACACCATATAAGTAAAAAGAATCAAGAATCGAAACTTGGGACTAGTGTTATAGAGGATATCAACCTATCAACTACGGTAGCCGCATCTAGTGCTAAGTTTAAGGCATTAAATCCTAGCAAATTGAATTATGCAAAAGCAAACAACTTCCCAGCACACAAACAATCCTCTCAAAATCACAAGCAAATTCCTATACCGCAGACTGCTAGCAATTGCAGTACACGGAAACCATCTAAGTTCACTCAAAAAACAGATAGACAATGGATAGATCGATGTGTCAGCAATGGTAGCTAAACATCAATGGAATTTCTTGACGGCATAGGTGCACAGCTAATGTAGATCTCTCTTCCGAAAACCTACATCACGCATCTCCCAAGATGGCCTATTCTCGTTTGCAATGTCCTTCTTGATCAGTCCTTCAATTGGCTTCATGACAAAGAAATACTGTAGACAGGAAACAAAAAATAAAAAAGAGAGAGAAATAAATCATCACTCCAGAGACTGTTAGTATCAAGAGAAAACAATATATTTCTCAGAGGATATATTGATAAAATAAAAAAGCTTAATGATGCTGGGTTTACATTATTTCCTTAGTGGCTCATATCACTGCCACGATCATGGATGGAGGGAAGGGGGTTGGCAAGACCACGGTCCCCAATCCTCAAACTTTATCTTAAGCTTTCTTTTTAATTTTTGAAAAAAAAATTCTACAATTTTATTTTTGGCCCCTAAGAAACTTTGCATAGCTTCGCCGCCATGATCCAAGCATATACAAACAAATCCTGTAGAACCAAATCTATTATAACTTATAACCCAACTCTAGTTGATCGCCTCAACTTATCATAGTAAAGTCGAGTTTTCTAAACCAACATATCCTCGTAATAAGGCTATGTTTAAATTAGTGAAATAAGATGAAATGTGATGGAATTGTATATTAATGTTTGGTTTTTTAAAAATTATGATGAAATGAAATGGAAGGTGGTGGAATGTTTTCCATCCTTTTCCATCCAATACTTTCATTTTTATTCCTCCATTTTAGTAAAATGAGATGGAATTAATTTTTTTTACTAATATAATTATTAAATTACTCTTTTATCTTTAACAAGTTAACCCTATTGCAGTGTACAGATTTCCTTGCTCACCTGTTCTGTGTATCAACAAATCTCCGCAACTTCTCCTACATGTTACGCTGCGGTTTCATTTCTCTTATTTTTATATGTTTTCTCCGTTGCTAATAAGCTTCATATATATTGTATGACATATTACCTCGGTATAAATTAGACATGCAAACATAACTAGAATATGCAACCTTGATCATAATACATTAAAATTACTCTATGAGTGGCTATAAGCCTATAAATTGTAGTCTTTCAATTATTCAAAGAATTTTCTAACGCGCAAGCTACGTGGATGGTACAATCTAGAAAAAAAAAACAGGGATTATTTCGAGGAGTGATCTTAGAAAAGACCAAAATATTTAATTTTTTAGATAAATTTATTGTTTGATTAATATCATCATTAGATAATTTAATTAATATTATTTAAAGTTTTTTGAGCTAAAAATAATTAAAAATTAATGTATTTGAAATGAGGGTAATATTAACATAATAAATTTATAATTCTTACCATTTTGTTTATTTCCCAAACAATTGAATGAATTTTTTTTTCATTCCATCATAAAAAAATTTAAACAATGATATGATAATTTTATTTCATTTCATTTCACTCCGTTCCATTTCATTTTATTCATTATTAGATATTCAAACATAACGTAAACTTTAAATATATGCTAATTACAATAAAAACAAATGTACATATTCAAGGGCTTGAGTTTCATTGTAGTTGATCTAGGATAGAAGAATAGAGTAAGCAAATCGTAACATCACATTAATTTTTGTAACTTTTGTGGCTGAGCATGCCATTAATCAACTTTCATTAGCAAACTTAATTTCGCCCATGTACATGCACATGTACCAATTGACATTACCCATATATGTATATAGAGGCCTTAACAAAGGCTTTATTATTATAAATATATTCTCATTAATTATGGTTGTGCACTATATTACTAGGATACTGACCTTTATTTAGTTTTACATGTATAGCAAACTAACATGAAATGTTAGTATGTATACATGACTGTAGAACCTAGTGCACTACGCCACGTATTGAAACAGGCCAGTGACTAAATGGAGAACGTCATCAACTAAATTTGCAACGCTGACATTTGCTTCAAGTTCTCCGCTTAGAGGCAACAGAGTGCAAGTGGAATTGGCAATAGGGAGATTCACAGTCGCTACACATTCTCCATTGAGGATGTTGCGAAACACGCTAAGAGAGACATTGGCCGTGATGTCGAAACTTCCTTGAATATTAGTGACAGCACTAGCTATGGTGTTTTGCCCACAGGACAGACTTACGTTAGCACCAGCTACGCCACTGCTTTCGACACCGACTCCTTGGTTTCCGTTTACTGAGCAAACCAACTCGCCCTGAAGGTCAATCCCAAGATCAACTTCAAGACCTTGGGCATGGGCTGCAAAAACCAGCACCAGACCAACAAGGAGAACAGAAGAAAGGTTATTCATGGCCATGAATCAAGCTTTTTGAACGAGTGTTATCAAATTAGTTGGTGTGTTGTGTCCCAAGGAGGATCTCGGAACCCATTATTTATAGACCTTTGTAACATTTTACAACTATGTTATTTTAATTTGCAGGGTACCATATAACTAATTTTTGCTAGTGGCCTAGCTATATATACATATATAGCTTCCGATCAATTTTCAACATTGACCACCAAGAAAAACTTAGCCGAGCTACTGCATTAAGGTTGGCCCCTCAACCTATCCATATTAGACTCCTCTACTTCGGTGCAAGTTTTAGGCTATATTTGGATCTTTAATAATTCATGAAATGGAATGAAATGAGATGGGATAGAATGGAATGGAATAGAATAGAATAAAAATATTATTCTATTATTTAAATATTTTAAGATGAAATGGAATAAAGTTAGCATTCCATTGTTTGGGAAGTGAATAAAATAGTAAGAATTATAACTTTATTTTTTTAAATTATCCTTATTACAAATACACTAATTTTAGTATATGAGGTTAATGTAGTAAAATTTTAATTATAATTATAATAAAAAAAAATAATTTCATCTCATACCCCCAAATTGGGAGGGAAGAAAATTAATGATTTTTGGTAGGGTGGGATGGGATCGGATCCATCTCACCTACTTCTATCTCATTCTATTATTTTTTAACATAACTAAACAATAGAACATACCTTCATCCCATCTCATTTCATTCCATTCCACTTAATCTCATCAATCCAAACATAGCCTTATGCAAAAATGCTAGAGTAGTCCACTTCTTTTCAACATACTTAATTCTTTATTTTCTTCAAAAGAAAATTGTATTTAAAAAAAACTACTCGAAAGAGAAATTATATAAATCTGCACAAAAATAAATATAAGGTGAAATTACTCTTTTAATTCCTACAGTTTCAATAAATTTTCATATAAGTCCCTATAGTTTAGAAGTTTTTAATGGAGTTCTTATACTTCTAAAAAATCTTAAATAGATCTCTACTAGCTTTCGGCTGTTAGATTTTGTTAATGGATGTTTACAAGAATCTGGAAGTCATTTTGTATTTTTATTACAAGTTTTAGAGACTTAATTAAAAAAATTAAAATTAGTGGGAGTCTAATTGAAAGCTTATTTAAAACATAGGGATCTATTAAAAAAATTAAAAATATAAGGACTCAATTAAAAACTTTTAAACTATAGGAGCCTAATTAAAAATTTAATAAAATTATAGGAACCGAAAGCATAATTTGACCTAAATATAAATATAAATATATTGTGTGATATGTAACACAACTAGTTAAATAGAATGGTTTTAGATCTATTTTGGTGTTAAATAATGGATTGGTGTTAGTTCATCTTCTAAATCTAACTGAGAACTTAGAACATGTGATGAGATTCATCTGCTGTGCATATCCTGCAATTTGAACTGCTTTAGTTGTGCTTTATATATAGGGATGGATCAATCCATGCAACAATATCTCCGATAATGCTTCTCTAAATTAAGAATAAAATATAAAATTGTTAATAGAATGAACACAATCTTACATGACATTTTAGTAGTATGCAATAATTTCTCGTTGATTAGGGACATCTCTAAAGCCATCTTATATGATATAAAACAAAAAATTCTTGAAAAGAAACTTTCTACCATATACGCTCAAATTAACATTTAACATATATAAAGACATTATGGATTATAGTGAAAACTTATGTCTCTAAAAAATAATTTTATACATGTACTAAGTTAATTTCATTGCCTATAATAAGAAGTTTTTAGCTAAGAATTTTCCAACATATAGAAGTTTGGCAGGATGGTTAAATAGCTATAAGCTAACCAAAACTAGTCCCCTCCTCTATTGGTTAGCTTATAGCTATTTAACCATCCTGCCAAAACTCCTATATGTTGGAAAATTCTTAGCTAACTTCTTGTTAATGTAATTAGTTGACCTTCTAAATTAAATTAAAAGCCTAGAACTTGTGATGAGATTTATCTGCCGTGCATATTCTGCAATTTACGTAGAAGTTTTGGCAAGGTGATTAAGCTCCCTCTTTTTCTTTTTTGGACTGGGTTAAGCTCCCTATTCAGATATGTGATTATAATATGATTTTCAATGATGTCAAGTATATCTCTAAGTTCTATGTTTCATTGCCGAAAAAATCTAATAGAAAAGAAACCTACAATTGCCTTGCTTGAAGTTAAACCAGGTGGCTCAATATCAAAAAGATTAATAAGACTAGGTACCCCATGAATGTCCTCTCCCAGCTTAAATGAAATAGCAGTTAGGCCAAAATTGCCAATATTTTATGGAAGTTAAATGAAACTCTGTGAATGAGTTCTTTGATTTGAAATAAACAGAAAGAGTGATGCATGTCAATTTGCGAACTGCTAATAAAACTTCATGTATATTGAAAATGTGACCAACCCATTTAACAATTCATAAACCTTGTGAGAAATTCTTTTAGGTAGACACAAATCTTTTTGTGCCTGCTCTTAATCTTTTAGTTGTTACACTCATGTTGAGCAAAAGTGTGACTTACTCTTGAAAAATGTTCAATATCCCGTTTACCTTGACGAAAATGTAATCCAACATGCTCTTTATCATTATTTTCCTAATAATCACTCTGCTGTGTAACAAGGGGATGCAAAACCCTCGACCATGGATGAGACAACATAGCATTGTTACCAAACAAAGCCGAAGCAAGTATCACAACATTCGTTCAACTGGTAGATTTCCTTTTCAACCCCCAAAAGTCCCAAATCATATCAACTCTTCCTTTTCAAAGGGCAAGCGTCAAAGAAAGGTGCATTCACCTTAGCACCATGTAATCCCTATTGTGCTCTTCAATAGTTTTTAATATTTCATAAAATTAAAGAATCGAAACTTGGGGCTAGTGTTATAGGATATCAAGCTATCAATGATGGTAGCAGCATCTAGTGCTAAGTTTAAGGCATTAAATACTAACAAATTGAATTATGCAAAAGCAAACAACAATCCTCTCAAAATCTCAAACAAATTCCTATGCCACAGACAACTAGCAATTGCAGTACACGGAAACCATCTAAGTTCACAAGAATCATATTGCACTTAACTGACAAACTTTTATTGAATTCAAAGCAAATTGTTGGCTTTATAGCCTTACAGAAACGAGGAAAATAAAAAATAGCAACAACAATCACGTTTTACATGGCCTATAACATGATAACTGATTAAAGAAAATAACTAAACTCTATCTGCAAATCCCTAAGAAATAGGATTTTATTTAACAGACTTATTTGAACTAAAAAACAGGAAGCAAGAGAAACAGAAAGACTAAATCTGTTATCTCTTAACAACCAACATTCCCTCCCTTAAACTATATGCAACTGCATCTAGTTTACCTCTGAAGCTTTTACCATTCTCAGCATGCTATGAAGTCTCAGGAACTGCTCCAACTTGAGAGGCTTTGTCATTATGTCTGCAACTTGAATCTGAGAATTACAATGGCGCAACTTGACAACTCCATCCTTCACCAAGTCTCTCAAAAAATGAAACCTTATGTTAATATGTTTGCTTCTTCCATGAAAGACTGGATTTTTGGACAATTGTATGGTAGAGTTGTTGTCACATTGAATCACAGTACCCTTCTCCTCTTTAAAACTGAGCTTCTCCAACACTCTTCTAAGCCAAATACATTGACAAGCACAAGACACAGCTACTATGTACTCAGCCTTAGTTGTAGACAATGTCACTACAGGTTGCTTCTTAGAGGACCATGAAACTGCTCCAGAACTGAACAAGAACACGAAGCCAGAAGTGCTTCTTCAGTCATCCAAATCGCCGGCAAAGTCACTATCAGTATATGCCACAAGACCTGTACTTCCACCTTTCTTGTAGAAAATGCCTAGCTCAGTTGTTCATCTCAAATATCTTAATAATCGCTTACTGCAAGCCAATGAGACTCAACTGGACAAGACATGAATCTACTAATTAGCTTACTCCATACATCAGATCAGGTCGAGTTGCAGTCAAATACATAAGGCTGCGTGCCAACTACTTGCTTGAACATGGTTGAATCAGTTCTGGTTCCTGCCTCATCTTTTGACAATTTCGTGCCTAGAACAATGGGATTTTTCACCACATTACTGTTCTCCATGCCAAACCTTGCTAGAACTTCACGGGCATATTTTTTCTGACATATAAAAATTTCATTTGAACTCTGCACAACCTCAACTTCGAGAAAATATCTCATTCTTCCCAGATCTGACATATAACATCATTGAACTCTTAAATTCATCACACATGCTCCTGTCATTTCCAATATATATCAAGTCATCAACATATAGACTCACAATTAAAATTTTACCTCCCTCCTTTGACTTTGTAAATAGTGTATGTTCACAAAAGCACCTCTCAAAGCCTTCACGGATGAAATAAGTCTCTATCTTGCTGTACCATGCCCTCGGTGCTTGCTTGAGACCGTACAATGCCTTTCTTAACTTGTAAACTTTGCCCTCTTCACCTTTCTTCACAAAACTGATGGACTGCTACGCAAAAACCTTTTCATTTAGTTCACCGTAAAGAAATGCACTCTTTACGTCCAATTGGAAAACAACCCAACTATGTTGAGCTGCCATAGCAAGTATCAAATGAATGGCGTCAAGTCTGGCCACCAGAGCAAACACTTCGGTGTAATCAACTCCATATTTTTGTGCATACCCTTTCGCCACTAATCTCGCTTTGAACTTGTCTATCTCTCCATTCTCGTTAGGTTTGGTCTTGAAAACCCACTTAACCCCAATTGGCTTCACTCCACGTGGTAAATTAGTCAGCTCCCATGTCTTGTTTTTTTCTTTTGATTCAATTTCTACCAACATTGCATCCCTCCATTTCTTGCTCTTGGTAGCCTCCTCAAATGAAAGTGGATCATTCTCAATCACCATCATCATTGCATTCAAACCATCTTCATCTGACAAACATTCTCTAGTTTCGTAATCAGCTATCCAAATTGGTTCTCTTCTATCTCTTCTAACCCTCCCTTCAACTGGAACCTCTTGGACATTATCAATTGGCTCGTTAGGAGATGAACCAGCTTCCCCTGGGTTGTCACTTGAACCACTTGCATATGTACCATTATTTTCTTCATCATTCTGTTCTGCTTGCTTCTCGATTTCACTCTCTTCTTCATCATCTTCTCCTCATTCTAAAGTATCCAGCCTGCATTCTTTTTCACTTCTGCCCCAATTCCAGTTTTCTTCTTCTTCAAACACCAAGTCTTTGCTAACAATAATTTTCGTGGAGACTGGATCAAACAATCTATAGGCCTTCGATTCATTACTCACTCCCAGCAAAATACACTTCTTGCTCTTGTCATCTAACTTGCTTCTCTTCTGATCCGGTATATGAACATGAGCTACACACCCGAAGACTCGAAAATACTCCACTGTTAGTTTCACACCGCTCCATGCTTCTTCTGGAGTTTTATTTTGCACTGCTACAGTAGGACACCTATTAAGAATATGCACACTCCATCTTACAGCTTCAGGCCAAAACACCTTGGGAACCTGCTTCTCAACCAACATAGACCGTACCATATTCATTATCGTCTTGTTCTTCCTCTCAGCAACTCCGTTTTGCTGAGGAGTGAAAGTTGTAGTCAACTGTCTACTTATACCTTGAGCCTTTCAAAACTCTCCAAACTCATTTGAGATGAACTCACCACCTCTGTCTGTCCTCAAACAAATAATATCTGCATCAACTTCTTTTTCAACACAGACTTTAAAGCTTTTAAACATAGTGAATGCCGCTGACTTTTCATGTAAGAAATAAATCCAAGTTTTACGAGAAAAATCATCGATAAAACTTAAGATATACCTCATGTTACTGTTTGCAGGTGGTTTTATAGGCCCACATATGTCTGTGTGCACAAGTTGAAGCTTGTTTGAGGCTCTCCATAAACTCCTTTTTGGTATAGAGTCTCTGTGTTGCTTACCAATTAAGCAATTTGTGCATAGTTTCTTCGAAATTGTGAGAAAGGGCAATCCGTTCATCATCTTTTTAGAGGAAAGTGTCCTCAGGCCCATGTAGCTTAGATGACCAAATCGACAATGCCAAAGATGAGATTCATTCTCTGACATCATCTGAAAACATGTAGAACTTTTCATAGCAGCCACTTAAAAGAACATCCTATTTCCACTCATATTTGTCTCCATAATCAGTCCTCTATTAGGATGATAGACTTTACACTTTCCATTCTGAATCAAAACAGCTAAGCCTTTTCTTGAAGCTGTCCTATGCTCAATAAATTGTTCTTAAGCTCGGGAATGTAATAAACATCTGAAATTACCTGAACAACTCCATTAACAGGTAGATGAACACTGCCTTTTCCCATTACAGCAATTCTACTATCATTGCCAAGCCTTATAGTCTGCCTAAAGCTCTCATCCATCTCCGAAAACCACTCCTTATTTCCGCTCATATGGTTACTACATCCTGAGTCAAGAAACCATATTTCTTCCCTTTTGACTTGTTTGAGATCAACATAGGACATTAGCAAGAGCTCCTCCTCTTCCTCCAATTCAACATAGTTTGCCTTGTTCTCCCAGTTAGGACATTCGTATTGATAATGTCCCAATTTGTGACACTTATAAAACACTCAATTACAGCTTTGTTGATGGCTTGTCTCCATCTTCCTCTACCTCGGCCTCCTCCAAAAACAGCTTTCCCTCTTCCTCTTCCTGCTCTGTCTTCATGAGTGATCTTCAGCACCTGCTCTTCATCTCCATGTCTCCTAATTCTTTGCTCATGAACAAGAAGACTGCTCTACAACTCATCGATTGTCATCATCTCCAAATTATTAGATTCCTCAATCAAGCACACTACATAGTCAAACTTAGAAACCATGGACCTCAAAATCTTCTCAGTGATGACATTTTCATGGATACTCTCACCACAAGCCTTCATACTTTTGGCTATGGTTAAAGTACGAGCAAAATAGGCATTGACAGTCTCTCCTTCTTTCATCCTGAGAACTTCGAAATCCCTACGCAAGGCCTACAGCTATGCTCTCTTCACCCTCGTAGAACCTTGGAATCTCTGCCTCATTGAATCCCAAATGTGTTTGGCGGTGTCATCATTGAGAATTGTGTCTAGGATATCACGATCAATAGCTTGATAAAGATAAAACTTTATCTTTAAGTCCTTCAACTTTTGCTCCTCGATCTATTTGAGTCGTGCCTCTGTAGGTACTGCTCCATCTGCTACTGTCGAGATCTCATTCTCTACAAGACACCAGTACTCCTTGGAGCAAAGAAAGTTTTCCATCAGCTTCGCCCAATGGTCGTAGTGACCATCAAATTTGGGGATGGCAGGTTCCATATGCTTGCCATTGCTGCTTTCCGCCATTTCTCTTTACACTATCTCTTTAAGAGAAATCTGCAGTTTCTTTCCACACACACTCACTACTGTTTCTCTCACACACGCACACGCTATTTCCTTTACGCTCACTCAGAATCAGGCCCCTGTGACTGGGCTCTGATACCAATTGTTGAACACAAGAATCATATTGCACTTAACTAAAAAACTCTTATTGAATTCAAAGCAAATTGTTGGCTTTATAGCCTTACAGAAACGAGGAAAATAAAAAACAACAACAATAACCACGTTTTACATGGCCTATAACGTGGTAACTAGATTAAAGAAAATAACTAAACTATATCTGCAAATCCCAAAGAAATAGGACTTTATTTAACAGACTTATTTGAACTAAAAAACAAGAAACAAGAGAAACAGAGAGACTAAATTTGTTATCTCTTAACAACCGACAAACCTATCCATATTAAGACTCCTCTCCTTCAGTGCAAGTTTTAGGCAAAAATGCTAGAGTATAAAGTCCACCTCTTTTCAACATACTTAATTCTTTATTTTCTTCAAAAGAAAATTGTATTTAAAAAAAACACTACTTGTAAGAGAAATTATATAAATCTACACAAAAATAAATATAAGGTGAAATTACGCTTTTAGTTCCTACAGTTTCATTAAATTTTCATATAAGTTCCTATAGTTTAGAAGTTTTTAATGGAGTTCTTATACTTCTAAAAAATCTTAAGTAGATCTCTACTAGCTTTCAGTTGTTAAATTTTGTTAATGGATGTTTACAATCATCTGGAAGCCATTTTGTATTGTTATTACAAGTTTGAGACTTAATTAAAAAAATTTATAATTAGTGGGAATCTAATTGAAAGCTTATTTAAAATATAGGGATCTATTTTTAAAAAAATTAAAATATAAGGACTCGATTAAAAACTTTTAAACTATAAGAACCTAATTAAAAATTTAATAAAATTATAGGAACCAAAAGTGTAATTTAACCTAAATGTACATATAAATATACTGTGTGATATGTAATACAACTAGTTAAATAGAACAAAAATGATGTTCTTACATCATTTTTGCTCCAACACCACTTTCCATACCTTTTTTGAGTGGTTATGATTAAGTGAGAGAAAGCGATAGGAAAAAGAAAATATGATGAATAGTATTGAGAGGGGTGTAAAAAGAGGTATATGCACTGTTAATGGTAAGAATATCATAATAGTAAATAGAATGGTTTTAGATCTTTTTTGGTATTAAATAATGGATTGGTGTTAGTTCACCTTCTAAATCTAACTAAGAACTTAGAGCATGTGATGAGATTCATTTGCTGTGCATATCCTGCAATTTGAACTGCTTAGTAGTGCTTTATATATAAGGATGGATCAATCCATGCAAATTAACAATATCTTCGATGATGCTTCTCTAAATTAAGAATAAAATGTGAAATTGTTAATACAATGAACACAATCTTACATAACATTCTAGTAACATGTAATAATTTCTCATTGATTAGGGACATCTCTAAAGCCATCCTATATGATATAAAACAAAAAATTCTTGAATATGAACTTTCTACCATATACGCTCAAATTAACATTTGACATATATAAAGACATTACGGATTATAGTGAAAACTTACATGCCTCTAAAAAATAATTTTATACATGTCCAATGTTAATTTCATTGCCTATAATAAGAAGTTTCTAGCTAAGAATTTCCAACATGTAGAAGTTTCGGCTGGATGGTTAAATAGCTATAAGCTAACCAAAACTAGTACCCTCCTCTATTGGTTAGCTTATAGCTATTTAACCATCCTGCCAAAACTTCTATATGTTAGAAAATTCTTAGCTAGAAACTTCTTATTAATGTAATTAGTTGACCTTCTAAATTAAATTAAAAACCTAGAACTTGTGATGAGATTTATCTGCCGTGCATATTCTTCAATTTAAGTAGAAGTTTTGGCAAGATGATTAAGCTCATTTTATTTTATTTTTTACTTTTTTTTTACTGGGTTAAGCTCCCTATTCAGATATGTGATTATAATATGATTTTCAATGGTGTCAAGTATATCTCTAAGTTCCATGTTTCATTGCCAAAAATCTAATAGAAAAGAAACCTACAATTGCCATGCTTGAAGTTAAACCAGGTGGCTCAATATCAAAAAGATTAATAAGACCAGGTACCCCATGAATGTCCTCTCCCAGCTTAAATGAAACAGCAGTTAGGCCAAAATTGCCAATATTTTATGGAAGTTAAATGAAACTCTGTGAATGAGTTCTTTGATTTGAAATAAACAGAAAGAGTAATGCATGTCAATTTGCGAACTGCTAATAAAACTTCATGTATATTGAAAACGTGACCAACCCATTTAACAATTCATAAGCCTTGTGAGAAATTATTAGGTAAGCACAAATCCTTTTGTGCCTGGTCTTAATCTTTTAGTTGTTACACTCATGTTGAGCAAAAGTGTGATTTACTCTTGAAAAATGTTCAATATCCCGTTTACCTTGACGACAATGTAATCCAACATGCTCTTTATCATTATTTTCCTAATAATCACTCTGCTGTGTAACAAGGGGATGCAAAACCCTCGACCATGGATGAGACAACATAGCTTTGTTACCAAACAAAGCCAAAGCAAGTATTACAACATTCATTCCACTGGTAGATTTCCTTTTCAACCCTTAAAAGTCCCAAATCATATCAACTCTTCCTTTTCAAAGGGCAAGCATTAAAGAAAGGAGCATTCGCCTTAACACCAAGTAATCCCTATTGTGCTCTTCAATAGTTATTCAATATTTCATAATATTAAAAAATCAGAACTTGGGGCTAGTGTTATAGGATATCAAGCTATCAATGATGGTAGCAGCATCTAGTGCTAAGTTGAAGGCATTAAATACTAACAAATTGAATTATGCAAAAGCAAACAACTTCCCAGCACACAAACAATCCTCTCAAAATCACAAACAAATTCCTATGCCGCAGATAACTAGCAATTGCAGTACACGGAAACCATCTAAGTTCACTCCAAAAATAGATAGACAATGGATAGATGTGTCAGCAATGGTAGCTAAACATCAATGGAATTTCACCACGGCAAAGGTGCACAGCTAATATAGATCTCTCTTCCGAAAACCTGCATCACGCATCTCCCATGATGGCTTACTCTCGTTTGCAATGTCCTTCTTGATCAGTCCTTCAATTGGCTTCATGACAAAGAAATACTATAGACAGGAACCAACAAATAAAAGAGAGAAATGAATCATCACTCTAGAGACTGTCAGTATCAAGAGAAAACAATATAAGCCTCAGAGTTCAAAAGCTTACTTGGGGAGCAAATACGAGAGGAATCCATAATTTTCCTCTCTGATTTGGATTTGGCCCTTCAATCAAATTCCTGTCAACATGAATAGACTCACTTTCGTTCAAGGCTATTTCTGTGATTGTTTGGACTAAATGAGGAATCCAAGCAGTCCCATTTGGAAGAACCTGTCACCAAAAAGCACACATCCTCTAATCTGACTAAGCAAGATAAATGAGCTAAAAGAGGATATAAGGAAATGCCAAGAAGCAAATCTCCAACCTTTTCACCACTATCATTTGTGTTGCATCTCCCACTGTTCTCAACCAAAACAACAGGAATAGTAGAAGCCTAGGATAAAAAAAAGGCAAAATACAAGCATGCAATTTATGAATTATACACACAAACAAGTGTGTCAGTGTGTGTGTAAAGCAACAAATAGTAATTCTTGACATTAAAATTAAATTAAATAAAAAAGGGTACAAGCTGGACAGATTTTTTTTTTAACCGAGAAAGGAACAAATATATTATAACCAACAAACGAAGTAATCAACACAATAGAATGACGCAAATCAAGATGAAACTCTAGTTTTGATTATGTGAATCTTGCATATTTCTTTATATCAATACACTTATGTTTTTATTCATATGTTTCTGATTTTAAATCAATATAAAGGTCTTCATATTCTTGTCAAATTTCGAGAATGGTAAAACTAAGATTGCTATGCGCGGTTGCGGTGGTAAAACTAATGAAACATATGATCTAAGTTATTTAATTCCGGTGTATGATTAGATCTTAGTGTGATTAGTTTTCTAATTCTTAATGCAATCATTCGGTAGGTGTAAGAGCGGTTGCTTTACAAATAACTAATTGTTAGGGTTTGATTTGAGCGGTTGCTGAATTAAGCGAAACTTAAGGAAAACAGGAGATTTATCTCATAATCACATAAGAACATAATTGATCATATTAGTATAAATAGTATGTAAGTTAACGTAATCATATAAATCTAGTGATGAATTTCATCTCTTAACCAATATCTTTAATTTGGTAATTCAATTTGTGTTTACTGCTTTTGTTTTAAGTTTAATTTCTATTTTTAATTTTAATTAACAAAATCCCCCCCCTTTTTTTACTGTTTATTGTTCATCAGGGTTTAATTTAGGAATTGGATTGATAGTGTCAATTGAGTTGGTTCTCTGTGGATCGACCCTTGTTAACTACAACTAGTTGCAAGATTTTTATATTTTTTGTGGAAATTGACAATTGTTTTTTATATTATTTTTAATCACAATCCACATCACACCATTGGTCCCTCTAGTAAAAAAATAAATATTTTTCTTATATATATATATTTATCATATACAATTATATGTAGATTGCTTTGGTTTATTTTGACTCTTCTTGTATCAATAACAACTATTAAGCATGTCTTTTCAGTTATAAAAATTATTAAAATAAGGTTATAAAATAAGATGAAAGATGATTTTCTCACAGATTACATGATTGTTTACATTGAAAAAAAGATTGTTAAAAAATTCACTACAGATGCGATAATAGATGATTTTTATTTTATGAAACAGTGTCGAACACAGCTTAAAAATTAAAGCTATGTATTTAAGATTATCTTATATTCAATTGTGTTTACTATAAATGTTTCTAATTCA
Source organism: Ormosia semicastrata (assembly GCA_029884595.1). Taxonomy (NCBI): domain Eukaryota; kingdom Viridiplantae; phylum Streptophyta; class Magnoliopsida; order Fabales; family Fabaceae; genus Ormosia; species Ormosia semicastrata. The sequence goes on along the minus strand of JAQQTO010000036.1, from coordinate 4,250,821 downwards.
AAGCATATTGATTATTAGTTGAATTGAATTTATTTTTATGTTTATATTATATGATAATTATATTTTTTTAACTTAAATATTTAAATACATATATTTAGTCTTTAGTCTCGCCCCCCCTAATATTAAAATTCTGGCTCTACCCCTGCTTACAGTTGCATATGTTTACCATCACCATAGTTGGCATCTTGAGTCTCTATTAATGCATCTCCAAGCTTTCATTTTGCCCAATATATTTGAAAAAAATCTCGATTCCAACTTTTGATTTTAACTTTTATCTTTAATCTTATTTAATTTTTTTACATTTGTTACTTTTAATTTCATTTAACTAAGTTAATTAACACATAAAAAAATATTAAATGAGGTTAGAAGCACGAATTAGAGCCAAATTTTGTTCAATATATTCGCCTCCCTAGTTGCTAAAAATTGCATGTGGAAGATATCATAATTTGGGCAAGTGTAGTTTCAGGTATTTATTCTGTTAAATTAGGTTATATATGGCTGTTACAGCAAGAAAATGCTTTCCAGGATGATGAGAATTGGAATTGGATACGGAAGGTTCAAGCCCCTAAAAAATAAGGTTCTTCCTGTGGTTGGTTTGTCATGAAGCTTTGCCAATAAATGATATGAGAGCTAGAAGGAAATTGGTGACTGACCCTTGTTGTGGCAGATGCTTCTGCCCTTTAGAGGACACATCTCATTGCTTGCGTCAGTGCCCAAAAGCAAGAAGGATCTGGGAACGGTAGGGATTGGCAACAAAACAAAATTTCTTTTCCTTGGACACTAACGAGTGGGTGCGTATTTTTGGTAGTGGTTCAGCTTCGGCTGTCTTCCTTAGTGGCCTTTGGTGGATTTGGAGGGCTCGTAATGCAGAACTTATGTCAGATGAACACTGGTCTGATGTTGATATTTTAAGAAAGATTGCCCAAATGACTGATGACATTCGTCAATCCTTTGGGCAGGTTGGTCTTAATTTTGCGAACATCACGAGGCTTACTAGTTGGGAAAAACCTCTTCAAGACTTACTAAAATTGAATGTTGATGGGAGTGTCTTGGGAATCCAGGAAGAACCGGCTTTGATGATAGTAGCGTGTGATTGAAATAGAATTTATAAATTTAAGTTTGAGTTAACTTAATTTTATAAATTTAAGTTTAATTGAAATGAGTTTAAAATAATGTGATTTATGTTCAAAAACTTTTATATCAAAAGTGAATTTAGTAAAATAAATATTTTTTGAGTAAAAAATTTAAATTACTTTTAAAATAAGATTAAAAATAAAAATATCTTCAATGATATTTTGTCAAACAAAAAAGTAAAAATTAGGAATTTTCACTCAAATTGAAGTTTAGAATAAATTTTCATTGAATCTAACTGAATTTTACTAATAAACTTTTGTCATGGCACATCTTTCAATGCTCCAAATTTAAAATGCTCAAACGTAAAACCAAAGATATTCTAATAAATTAGAATTATGCAAAAGCAAACAACTTCCCAGCACAGAAACAATCCTCTCAAAATCACAAACAAATTCCTATACCGCAGACTACTAGCAATTGCAGTACACGGAAACCATCTAAGTTCACTCAAAAAACAGATAGACAATGGATAGATCGATGTGTCAGCAATGGTAGCTAAACATCAATGGAATTTCTTGACGGCAAAGGTGCACAGCTAATGTAGATCTCTCTTCCGAAAACCTACATCACGCATCTCCCAAGATGGCCTATTCTCGTTTGCAATGTCCTTCTTGATCAGTCCTTCAATTGGCTTCATGACAAAGAAATACTGTAGACAGGAAACAAAAAATAAAAAAGAGAGAGAAATAAATCATCACTCCAGAGACTGTTAGTATCAAGAGAAAGCAATATATTTCTCAGAGGATATATTGATAAAATAAAAAAGCTTAATGATGCTGGGTTTACATTATTTCCTTAGTGGCTCATATCACTGCCACGATCATGGATGGAGGGAAGGGGGTTGGCAAGACCACGGTCCCCAATCCTCAAACTTTATCTTAAGCTTTCTTTTTAATTTTTGAAAAAAAAATTCTACAATTTTATTTTTGGCCCCTAAGAAACTTTGCATAGCTTCGCCGCCATGATCCAAGCATATACAAACAAATCCTGTAGAACCAAATCTATTATAACTTATAACCCAACTCTAGTTGATCGCCTCAACTTATCATAGTAAAGTCGAGTTTTCTAAACCAACATATCCTTGTAATAAGGCTATGTTTAAATTAGTGAAATAAGATGAAATGTGATGGAATTGTATATTAATGTTTGGTTTTTTAAAAATTATGATGAAATGAAATGGAAGGTGGTGGAATGTTTTTCATCCTTTTCCATCCAATACTTTCATTTTTATTCCTCCATTTTAGTAAAATGAGATGGAATTAATTTTTTTTACTAATATAATTATTAAATTACTCTTTTATCTTTAACAAGTTAACCCTATTGCAGTGTACAGATTTCCTTGCTCACCTGTTCTGTGTATCAACAAATCTCCGCAACTTCTCCTACATGTTACGCTGCGGTTTCATTTCTCTTATTTTTATATGTTTTCTCCGTTGCTAATAAGCTTCATATATATTGTATGACATATTACCTCGGCATAAATTAGACATGCAAACATAACTAGAATATGCAACCTTGATCATAATACATTAAAATTACTCTATGAGTGGCTATAAGCCTATAAATTGTAGTCTTTCAATTATTCAAAGAGTTTTCTAACGCGCAAGCTACGTGGATGGTACAATCTAGAAAAAAAAAACAGGGATTATTTCGAGGAGTGATCTTAGAAAAGACCAAAATATTTAATTTTTTAGATAAAATTATTATTTGATTAATATCATCATTAGAAAATTTAATTAATATTATTTAAAGTTTTTTGAGCTAAAAATAATTAAAAATTAATGTATTTGAAATGAGGGTAATATTGACATAATAAATTTATAATTCTTACCATTTTGTTTATTTCCCAAACAATTGAATGAATTTTTTTTTCATTCCATCATAAAAAAATTTAAACAATGATATGATAATTTTATTTCATTTCATTTCAATTCCGTTCCATTTCATTTTATTCATTATTAGATATTCAAACATAACGTAAACTTTAAATATATGCTAATTAAAATAAAAACAAATGTACATATTCAAGGGCTTGAGTTTCATTGTAGTTGATCTAGGATAGAAGGATAGAGTAAGCAAATCGTAACATCACATTAATTTTTGTAACTTTTGTGGCTGAGCATTGCATTAATCAACTTTCATTAGCAAACTTAATTTCGCCCATGTACATGCACATGTACCAATTGACATTACCCATATATGTATATAGAGGCCTTAACAAAGGCTTTATTATTATAAATATATTCTCATTAATTATGGTTGTGCACTATATTACTAGGATACTGACCTTTATTTAGTTTTACATGTATAGCAAACTAACATGAAATGTTAGTATGTATACATGACTGTAGAACCTAGTGCACTACGCCACGTATTGAAACAGGCCAGTGACTAAATGGAGAACGTCATCAACTAAATTTGCAACGCTGACATTTGCTTCAAGTTCTCCGCTTAGAGGCAACAGAGTGCAAGTGGAATTGGCAATAGGGAGATTCACAGTCGCTACACATTCTCCATTGAGGATGTTGCGAAACACGCTAAGAGAGACATTGGCCGTGATGTCGAAACTTCCTTGAATATTAGTGACAGCACTAGCTATGGTGTTTTGCCCACAGGACAGACTTACGTTAGCACCAGCTACGCCACTGCTTTCGACACCGACTCCTTGGTTTCCGTTTACTGAGCAAACCAACTCGCCCTGAAGGTCAATCCCAAGATCAACTTCAAGACCTTGGGCATGGGCTGCAAAAACCAGCACCAGACCAACAAGGAGAACAGAAGAAAGGTTATTCATGGCCATGAATCAAGCTTTTTGAACGAGTGTTATCAAATTAGTTGGTGTGTTGTGTCCCAAGGAGGATCTCGGAACCCATTATTTATAGACCTTTGTAACATTTTACAACTATGTTATTTTAATTTGCAGGGTACCATATAACTAATTTTTGCTAGTGGCCTAGCTATATATACATATATAGCTTCCGATCAATTTTCAACATTGACCACCAAGAAAAACTTAGCCGAGCTACTGCATTAAGGTTGGCCCCTCAACCTATCCATATTAGACTCCTCTCCTTCGGTGCAAGTTTTAGGCTATATTTGGATCTTTAATAATTAATGAAATGGAATGAAATGAGATGGGATAGAATGGAATGGAATAGAATAGAATAAAAATATCATTCTATTATTTAAATATTTTAAGATGAAATGGAGTAAAGTTAGCATTCCATTGTTTGGGAAGTGAATAAAATAGTAAGAATTATAACTTTATTTTTTCTAAATTATCCTTATTACAAATACACTAATTTTAGGATATGAGATTAATGTAGTAAAATTTTAATTATAATTATAATAAAAATAATAATTTCATCTCATACCCCCAAATTGGGAGGGAAGAAAATTAATGATTTTTGGTAGGGTGGGATCGGATCGGATCCATCTCACCTACTTCTATCTCATTCTATTATTTTTTAACATAACTAAACAATAGAACATACCTTCATCCCATCTCATTTCATTCCATTCCACTTAATCTCATCAATCCAAACATAGCCTTATGCAAAAATGCTAGAGTAGTCCACTTCTTTTCAACATACTTAATTCTTTATTTTCTTCAAAAGAAAATTGTATTTAAAAAAAACTACTTGAAAGAGAAATTATATAAATCTGCACAAAAATAAATATAAGGTGAAATTACTCTTTAATTCCTACAGTTTCAATAAATTTTCATATAAGTCCCTATAGTTTAGAAGTTTTTAATGGAGTTCTTATACTTCTAAAAAATCTTAAATAGATCTCTACTAGCTTTCGGCTGTTAGATTTTGTTAATGGATGTTTACAAGAATCTGGAAGTCATTTTGTATTTTTATTACAAGTTTTAGAGACTTAATTAAAAAAATTATAATTAGTGGGAGTCTAATTGAAAGCTTATTTAAAATATAGGGATCTATTAAAAAAATTAAAAATATAAGGACTCAATTAAAAACTTTTAAACTATAGGAGCCTAATTAAAAATTTAATAAAATTATAGGAACCGAAAGCATAATTTGACCTAAATATAAATATAAATATATTGTGTGATATGTAACACAACTAGTTAAATAGAATGGTTTTAGATCTATTTTGGTGTTAAATAATGGATTGGTGTTAGTTCATCTTCTAAATCTAACTGAGAACTTAGAACATGTGATGAGATTCATCAGCTGTGCATATCCTGCAATTTGAACTGCTTTAGTTGTGCTTTATATATAAGGATGGATCAATCCATGCAACAATATCTCCGATAATGCTTCTCTAAATTAATAATAAAATATAAAATTGTTAATAGAATGAACACAATCTTACATGACATTTTAGTAGTATGCAATAATTTCTCGTTGATTAGGGACATCTCTAAAGCCATCTTATATGATATAAAACAAAAAATTCTTGAAAAGAAACTTTCTACCATATACGCTCAAATTAACATTTAACATATATAAAGACATTATGGATTATAGTGAAAACTTATGTCTCTAAAAAATAATTTTATACATGTACTAAGTTAATTTCATTGCCTATAATAAGAAGTTTTTAGCTAAGAATTTTCCAACATATAGAAGTTTGGCAGGATGGTTAAATAGCTATAAGCTAACCAAAACTAGTCCCCTCCTCTATTGGTTAGCTTATAGCTATTTAACCATCCTGCCAAAACTCCTATACGTTGGAAAATTCTTAGCTAACTTCTTGTTAATGTAATTAGTTGACCTTCTAAATTAAATTAAAAGCCTAGAACTTGTGATGAGATTTATCTGCCGTGCATATTCTGCAATTTACGTAGAAGTTTTGGCAAGGTGAATAAGCTCCCTATTCAGATATGTGATTATAATATGATTTTCAATGATGTCAAGTATATCTCTAAGTTCTATGTTTCATTGCCAAAAAAATCTAATAGAAAAGAAACCTACAATTGCCTTGCTTGAAGTTAAACCAGGTGGCTCAATATGAAAAAGATTAATAAGACCAGGTACCCCATGAATGTCCTCTCCCAGCTTAAATGAAATAGCAGTTAGGCCAAAATTGCCAATATTTTATGGAAGTTAAATGAAACTCTGTGAATGAGTTCTTTGATTTGAAATAATCAGAAAGAGTGATGCATGTCAATTTGCGAACTGCTAAAAAAACTTCATGTATATTGAAAATGTGACCAACCCATTTAACAATTCATAAACCTTGTGAGAAATTCTTTTAGGTAGACACAAATCTTTTTGTGCCTGCTCTTAATCTTTTAGTTGTTACACTCATGTTGAGCAAAAGTGTGACTTACTCTTGAAAAATGTTCAATATCCCGTTTACCTTGACGAAAATGTAATCCAACATGCTCTTTATCATTATTTTCCTAATAATCACTCTGCAGTGTAACAAGGGGATGCAAAACCCTCGACCATGGATGAGACAACATAGCATTGTTACCAAACAAAGCCGAAGCAAGTATCACAACATTCGTTCAACTGGTAGATTTCCTTTTCAACCCCCAAAAGTCCCAAATCATATCAACTCTTCCTTTTCAAAGGGCAAGCGTCAAAGAAAGGTGCATTCACCTTAGCACCATGTAATCCCTATTGTGCTCTTCAATAGTTTTCAATATTTCATAAAATTAAAGAATCGAAACTTGGGGCTAGTGTTATAGGATATCAAGCTATCAATGATGGTAGCAGCATCTAATGCTAAGTTTAAGGCATTAAATACTAACAAATTGAATTATGCAAAAGCAAACAACAATCCTCTCAAAATCTCAAACAAATTCCTATGCCGCAGACAACTAGCAATTGCAGTACACGGAAACCATCTAAGTTCACAAGAATCATATTGCACTTAACTGAAAAACTTTTATTGAATTCAAAGCAAATTGTTGGCTTTATAGCCTTACAGAAACGAGGAAAATAAAAAATAGCAACAACAATCACGTTTTACATGGCCTATAACATGATAACTGATTAAAGAAAATAACTAAACTCGATCTGCAAATCCCTAAGAAATAGGATTTTATTTAACAGACTTATTTGAACTAAAAAACAGGAAGCAAGAGAAACAGAAAGACTAAATCTGTTATCTCTTAACAACCAACATTCCCTCCCTTAAACTATATGCAACTGCATCTAGTTTACCTCTGAAGCTTTTACCATTCTCAGCATGCTATGAAGTCTCAGGAACAGCTCCAACTTGAGAGGCTTTGTCATTATGTCTGCAACTTGAATCTGAGAATTACAATGGCGCAACTTGACAACTCCATCCTTCACCAAGTCTCTCAAAAAATGAAACCTTATGTTAATATGTTTGCTTCTTCCATGAAAGACTGGATTTTTGGACAATTGTATGGTAGAGTTGTTGTCACATTGAATCACAGTACCCTTCTCCTCTTTAAAACTGAGCTTCTCCAACACTCTTCTAAGCCAAATACATTGACAAGCACAAGACACAGCTACTATGTACTCAGCCTTAGTTGTAGACAATGTCACTACAGGTTGCTTCTTAGAGGACCATGAAACTGCTCCAGAACTGAACAAGAACACGAAGCCAGAAGTGCTTCTTCAGTCATCCAAATCGCCGGCAAAGTCACTATCAGTATATGCCACAAGACCTGTACTTCCACCTTTCTTGTAGAAAATGCCTAGCTCAGTTGTTCATCTCAAATATCTTAATAATCGCTATCAAGCCAATGAGACTCAACTGGACAAGACATGAATCTACTAATTAGCTTACTCCATACATCAGATCAGGTCGAGTTGCAGTCAAATACATATAGGTCAAGCGCTAACTACTTGCTTGAACATGGTTGAATCAGTTCTGGTTCCTGCCTCATCTTTTGACAATTTCGTGCCTAGAACAATGGGATTTTTCACCACATTACTGTTCTCCATGCCAAACCTTGCTAGAACTTCACGGGCATATTTTTTCTGACATATAAAAATTTCATTTGAACTCTGCACAACCTCAACTTCGAGAAAATATCTCATTCTTCCCAGATCTGACATATAACATCATTGAACTCTTAAATTCATCACACATGCTCTTGTCATTTCCAATATATATCAAGTCATCAACATATAGACTCACAATTAAAATTTTACCTCCCTCCTTTGACTTTGTAAATAGTGTATGTTCACAAAAGCACCTCTCAAAGCCTTCACGGATGAAATAAGTCTCTATCTTGCTGTACCACGCTCTCGGTGCTTGCTTGAGACCGTACAATGCCTTTCTTAACTTGTAAACTTTGCCCTCTTCACCTTTCTTCACAAAACTGATGGACTGCTGCACAAAAACCTTTTCATTTAGTTCACTGTAAAGAAATGCACTCTTTACGTCCAATTGGAAAACAACCCAACTATGTTGAGCTGCCATAGCAAGTATCAAATGAATGGCGTCAAGTCTGGCCACCAGAGCAAACACTTCGGTGTAATCAACTCCATATTTTTGTGCATACCCTTTCGCCACTAATCTCGCTTTGAACTTGTCTATCTCTCCATTCTCGTTAAGTTTGGTCTTGAAAACCCACTTAACCCCAATTGGCTTCACTCCACTTGGTAAATTAGTCAGCTCCCATGTCTTGTTTTTTTCTTTTGATTCAATTTCTACCAACATTGCATCCCTCCATTTCTTGCTCTTGGTAGCCTCCTCAAATGAAAGTGGATCATTCTCAATCACCATCATCATTGCATTCAAACCATCTTCATCTGACAAACATTCTCTAGTTTCATAATCAGCTATCCAAATTGGTTCTCTTCTATCTCTTCTAACCCTCCCTTCAACTGGAACCTCTTGGACATTATCAATTGGCTCGTTAGGAGATGAACCAGCTTCCCCTGGGTTGTCACTTGAACCACTTGCGTATGTACCATTATTTTCTTCATCATTCTGTTCTGCTTGCTTCTCGATTTCACTCTCTTCTTCATCATCTTCTCCTCATTCTAAAGTATCCAGCCTGCATTCTTTTTCACTTCTGCCCCAATTCCAGTTTTCTTCTTCTTCAAACACCAAGTCTTTGCTAACAATAATTTTCGTGGAGACTGGATCAAACAATCTATAGGCCTTCGATTCATTACTCACTCCCAGCAAAATACACTTCTTGCTCTTGTCATCTAACTTGCTTCTCTTCTGATCCGGTATATGAACATGAGCTACACACCCGAAGACTCGAAAATACTCCACTGTTAGTTTCACACCGCTCCATGCTTCTTCTGGAGTTTTATTTTGCACTGCTACAGTAGGACACCTATTAAGAATATGCACACTCCATCTTACAGCTTCAGGCCAAAACACCTTGGGAACCTGCTTCTCAACCAACATAGACCGTACCATATTCATTATCGTCTTGTTCTTCCTCTCAGTAACTCCATTTTGCTGAGGAGTGAAAGCTGTAGTCAACTGTCTACTTATACCTTGAGCCTTGCAAAACTCTCCAAACTCATTTGAGATGAACTCACCACCTCTGTCTGTCCTCAAACAAATAATATCTGCATCAACTTCTTTTTCAACACAAACTTTAAAGCTTTTAAACATAGTGAATGCCGCTGACTTTTCATGTAAGAAATAAATCCAAGTTTTACGAGAAAAATCATCGATAAAACTTAAGATATACCTCATGTTACTGTTTGCAGGTGGTTTTATAGGCCCACATATGTCTGCGTGCACAAGTTGAAGCTTGTTTGAGGCTCTCCATAAACTCCTTTTTGGTATAGAGTCTCTGTGTTGCTTACCAATTAAGCAATTTGTGCATAGTTTCTTCGAAATTGTGAGAAAGGGCAATCCGTTCATCATCTTTTTAGAGGAAAGTGTCCTCAGGCCCATGTAGCTTAGATGACCAAATCGACAATGCCAAAGATGAGATTCATTCTCTGACATCATCTGAAAACATGTAGAACTTTTCATAGCAGCCACTTAAAAGAACATCCTATTTCCACTCATATTTGTCTCCATAATCAGTCCTCTATTAGGATGATAGACTTTACACTTTCCATTCTGAATCAAAACAGCTAAGCCTTTTCTTGAAGCTGTCCTATGCTCAATAAATTGTTCTTAAGCTCGGGAATGTAATAAACATCTGAAATTACCTGAACAACTCCATTAACAGGTAGATGAACACTGCCTTTTCCCATTACAGCAATTCTACTATCATTGCCAAGCCTTATAGTCTGCCTAAAGCTCTCATCCATCTCCGAAAACCACTCCTTATTTCCGCTCATATGGTTACTACATCCTGAGTCAAGAAACCATATTTCTTCCCTTTTGACTTGTTTGAGATCAACATAGGACATTAGCAAGAGCTCCTCCTCTTCCTCCAATTCAACATAGTTTGCCTTATTCTCCCAGTTAGGACATTCGTATTGATAATGTCCCAATTTGTGACACTTATAAAACACTCAATTACAGCTTTGTTGATGGCTTGTCTCCATCTTCCTCTACCTCGGCCTCCTCCAAAAACAGCTCTCCCTCTTCCTCTTCCTGCTCTGTCTTCATGAGTGATCTTCAGCACCTGCTCTTCATCTCCATGTCTCCTAATTCTTTGCTCATGAACAAGAAGACTGCTCTACAACTCATCGATTGTCATCATCTCCAAATTATTAGATTCCTCAATCAAGCACACTACATAGTCAAACTTAGAAACCATGGACCTCAAAATCTTCTCAGTGATGACATTTTCATGGATACTCTCACCACAAGCCTTCATACTTTTGGCTATGGTTAAAGTACGAGCAAAATAGGCATTGACAGTCTCTCCTTCTTTCATCCTGAGAACTTCGAAATCCCTACGCAAGGCCTACAGCTATGCTCTCTTCACCCTCGTAGAACCTTGGAATCTCTGCCTCATTGAATCCCAAATGTGTTTGGCGGTGTCATCATTGAGAATTGTGTCTAGGATATCACGATCAATAGCTTGATAAAGATAAAACTTTATCTTTAAGTCCTTCAACTTTTGCTCCTCGATCTATTTGAGTCGTGCCTCTGTAGGTACTGCTCCATCTGCTACTGTCGAGATCCTATTCTCTACAAGACACCAGTACTCCTTGGAGCAAAGAAAGTTTTCCATCAGCTTCGCCCAATGGTCGTAGTGACCATCAAATTTGGGGATGGCAGGTTCCACATGCTTGCCATTGCTGCTTTCCGCCATTTCTCTTTACACTATCTCTTTAAGAGAAATCTACAGTTTCTTTCCACACACACTCACTACTGTTTCTCTCACACACGCACACGCTATTTCCTTTACGCTCACTCAGAATCAGGCCCCTGTGACTAGGCTCTGATACCAATTGTTGAACACAAGAATCATATTGCACTTAACTAAAAAACTCTTATTGAATTCAAAGCAAATTGTTGGCTTTATAGCCTTACAGAAACGAGGAAAATAAAAAACAACAACAATAACCACGTTTTACATGGCCTATAACGTGGTAACTAGATTAAAGAAAATAACTAAACTATATCTGCAAATCCCAAAGAAATAGGACTTTATTTAACAGACTTATTTGAACTAAAAAACAAGAAACAAGAGAAACAGAGAGACTAAATTTGTTATCTCTTAACAACCGACAAACCTATCCATATTAAGACTCCTCTCCTTCAGTGCAAGTTTTAGGCAAAAATGCTAGAGTATAAAGTCCACCTCTTTCAACATACTTAATTCTTTATTTTCTTCAAAAGAAAATTGTATTTAAAAAAAACACTACTTGTAAGAGAAATTATATAAATCTACACAAAAATAAATATACGGTGAAATTACGCTTTTAGTTCCTACAGTTTCATTAAATTTTCATATAAGTTCCTATAGTTTAGAAGTTTTTAATGGAGTTCTTATACTTCTAAAAAATCTTAAGTAGATCTCTACTAGCTTTCAGTTGTTAAATTTTGTTAATGGATGTTTACAATCATCTGGAAGCCATTTTGTATTGTTATTACAAGTTTGAGACTTAATTAAAAAAATTTATAATTAGTGGGAATCTAATTGAAAGCTTATTTAAAATATAGGGATCTATTTTTAAAAAAATTAAAATATAAGGACTCAATTAAAAACTTTTAAACTATAAGAACCTAATTAAAAATTTAATAAAATTATAGGAACCAAAAGTGTAATTTAACCTAAATGTACATATAAATATACTGTGTGATATGTAATACAACTAGTTAAATAGAACAAAAATGATGTTCTTACATCATTTTTGCTCCAACACCACTTTCCATACCTTTTTTGAGTGGTTATGATTAAGTGAGAGAAAGCGATAGGAAAAAGAAAATATGATGAATAGTATTGAGAGGGGTGTAAAAAGAGGTATATGCACTGTTAATGGTAAGAATATCATAATAGTAAATAGAATGGTTTTAGATCTTTTTTGGTATTAAATAATGGATTGGTGTTAGTTCACCTTCTAAATCTAACTAAGAACTTAGAGCATGTGATGAGATTCATTTGCTGTGCATATCCTGCAATTTGAACTGCTTAGTAGTGCTTTATATATAAGGATGGATCAATCCATGCAAATTAACAATATCTCCGATGATGCTTCTCTAAATTAAGAATAAAATGTGAAATTGTTAATACAATGAACACAATCTTACATAACATTCTAGTAACATGTAATAATTTCTCATTGATTAGGGACATCTCTAAAGCCATCCTATATGATATAAAACAAAAAATTCTTGAATATGAACTTTCTACCATATACGCTCAAATTAACATTTGACATATATAAAGACATTACGGATTATAGTGAAAACTTACATGCCTCTAAAAAATAATTTTATACATGTCCAATGTTAATTTCATTGCCTATAATAAGAAGTTTCTAGCTAAGAATTTCCAACATGTAGAAGTTTCGGCTGGATGGTTAAATAGCTATAAGCTAACCAAAACTAGTACCCTCCTCTATTGGTTAGCTTATAGCTATTTAACCATCCTGCCAAAACTTCTATATGTTAGAAAATTCTTAGCTAGAAACTTCTTATTAATGTAATTAGTTGACCTTCTAAATTAAATTAAAAGCCTAGAACTTGTGATGAGATTTATCTGCCGTGCATATTCTTCAATTTAAGTAGAATTTTTGGCAAGATGATTAAGCTCATTTTATTTTTTTTTACTGGGTTAAGCTCCCTATTCAGATATGTGATTATAATATGATTTTCAATGGTGTCAAGTATATCTCTAAGTTCCATGTTTCATTGCCAAAAAATCTAATAGAAAAGAAACCTACAATTGCCATGCTTGAAGTTAAACCAGGTGGCTCAATATCAAAAAGATTAATAAGACCAGGTACCCCATGAATGTCCTCTCCCAGCTTCAATGAAACAACAGTTAGGCCAAAATTGCCAATATTTTATGGAAGTTAAATGAAACTCTGTGAATGAGTTCTTTGATTTGAAATAAATAGAAAGAGTAATGCATGTCAATTTGCGAAGTAATACATATGGGGTATAACTTACTTTTTTTATTATATTTTGAATAAGTCGTGCATTTTTAATTTAGATAAGTAATACATATGGGGTATAACTTACTTTTTTTTTTAATGTCATATGAAGTCATGAGGACGACTTATATTAAACTTTTCAATTTAATAATAAGTCATGGTTTGCTAAGATTTGGACTTTTTGATCAAAATGTTATTAGTGATAAAATTATTTATCAAATTTTCAAATTTTTAAATTATATATCAAATTATTACACTTTTAGCCATATTAACATTTTTTATTTTTATGAGTGTCACGTAGATAGCGCCAATATAGTTAGCATTATTCACCTAAAAATTCCATCATTGATGGAGTTATTTATGTGACAACGCCAAACAAAAAGGCTTTTCCATGTTGATAACACCTTTCTATTTAACGTTTCTATGTAGATAATGTCATTCAGGTGAAGTTTTCACTTGAATAATGTCAATCACATTAACATTATCTACGTGACACCAAAAAAAATATAAAAAGGAAATTGACATGGCTAAAAGTAGTATCTCCACTAAGTTGAATAAGAGAGAATTAACAAGTAAGAAGGTAATTTACTCAACTGTTGTTATATTTCTATAATGTTGAGATATTTAATAGCTTTATTATTTCTTGTGCAAAAACTTAAATAGCAAATATTTTGAAATAAAGGAAATAATATAAAGAAATTATTAAATAAAAAGTAAATGCAATAAATATCTTAAAATACAATATATATAATACTTTTTTATTTAATAATTAAAAAAATTATTAAAAGAATTAGTTAGAAGGATTTAAAATTACTCAATCTAAAACAAACTGGTTATAAGTCATATTTTTTTTTTGTCATGTCATAATTGTTTTACAAAAGTCAAAACCCTTTTAGACTCTGGACTAGGTCTGGTCTTTATCAAAAAAATTTTAAAAAAATCCCAATTAGAGTACAGAATTATACATCGTGATCGAGCTGTTATTTTTCTTATATTATTGTTACTAGTTGTTTTTATTTTTTTACACAGAAATTATCAATCTCAGATAATTGCAACTTGTTTGGTGTTTTTAATTGTAAATTATTCTTCCAAAATTTCTTAATTTTAAAGTTTTTTTTACCAAAATGATTTTAGTAAAAAAATTATTTATCAAATTGTCATATTTTTTAAACTATATACTAAATTTTTACTACTTTTGGCCACATTGAATTTTTTTAGTATTTTCGACTGTCACGTAAATAATGCCAATGCAATTGACGTTATCCAAGTGAAAATTCTCCCTGAATGGCGTTACCTACATGGAAACACATTTCTGTTTGGCGTTTCCACGTAGATAACACCATTCATAATTAAGTTAGTTTTAAAGTTGATAACGTCAACTGCATTGGTGCTATCAATGTGGCACTCAAAAGAATAAAAAAAGCCAAGGTGGCCAAAAAGTGTGAAGTTTGATATATAATTTAAAAAATATCACAATTTGGTAAATACCTTTTCCATAAATGGCATTTTGGCCAAAAAGCACCGGGGTTTGTGCCTATAAATTCCACTCTTTCTTTCCTGTGTTGCTTTTATATTTAAGTATTTTTAAGTTCTCTCCACCATTGCTACTTTGTATCAAACTCAGTCCATTCTTATTTAATTTTTTCTACTAGAAGTATTTATTAAGAATGTTAATTATATTTTTATTAATACAACTTTTTATTAATATGAAGTTATCCTCTCTTTTTTTGTTTTTTACTTAAATTAATAAATGTCATCATATAACCCTTCTCGTAGTTTATTTGTTGTTGATGTTAATGATATTTATGAATATAATGATCCTTATAGGTCTCTAAGTCCTATGATTGCTAACTCGCTATTAGAGTAAATATTCATTCAACAACATTATATGATCCAAACAATATAATTTCAACTATAAGAGATAATGTAAGTGATTTTAGTGAAGACAAGAAGTATGAGGAAGGTGATGAGGGCAACGAAGCAGACGAGATAGACGTGGGTGAACCTACCACTATAACTTATGCTATCTCTTCCTCTTTTTTATCTATTATTAATATGTAGGTAATGCATGTTCCTAAATTTCCTAATGATTATAGAATTAAGAGAGGAAGCAATGTGAATGCAAATAATGATAATCAATGCAGTTAAGTCACATCTTATTATAAAATTACAAACTCTAATACAAACCATAAATTCACTTATTATTTTTTTTAAAAAGTAAGTCGTGATTACCAAAATTTAATAAAAAAACTTATAATGCAAGTCGTGACTAGAAAACATGACTAACCAAAATATAATAAAAAAATTGTCACTTGGTAAATCGCACTTTTGAACCACAATTTTTTATTGAGAAATAATAAAAAATTATTTAAGCATAAATCATACTTGATAGATACAACTTGTTATATTTTATTGTTTATTTTGTACCATTTCAAAAATTAACTTTTAACTTACACCTCTATGAGAAATTAATTCTCAAACTACACCATATAAGTAAAAAGAATCAAGAATCGAAACTTGGGACTAGTGTTATAGAGGATATCAACCTATCAACTACGGTAGCCGCATCTAGATAATCATCCTTATGGAGAGCTTCCAAAGATTCAAAAAGTGATTTTGGCAATCTCTGAAAGTTTTCGGGATTTGGATTTGTATCTGTTTCATACATGAAATAAGAAGTTTATTATTTAATTAATATTTTTATACGAATAATGAAAATTATAAGAACCAAAAATTTCTGCAACCTTTATACAATTCGGAAAAAGATCGTGAAAGAGAGAAAAGGAAAAAAAAATGGCAGCAAATTCGGAATTAGAGCATGATAGAAGTAAATAAAATTCAGTTGATTATCACATCCACTGTGCTCCGTTGGGATCCTTAAATAAACTCTAAACTATGCAAGCAAATAAAACATTATGGTGAAGTTGCTTACAAGATTTTTGAAGAATCATACTATGAATGACAGACATTGAACACTTCTTCCGTAAGTTCATATGAAATATCATAATCGCTAATTACTTCTTAGTCTGCCATTAATTTTGATGCGTCTCAAGAGTAAATAATTTACTCTTTACTCTGTCATCTTTAATTAGTTTTGCTGTTAGTAATTTACTGACAAACATATAAACACAACAAACATATTAATAAACACACTTCCTAATTTTGTTTTGTTTTGTTTTTTAATTTTTAATTTTTTTATTTTTAATTTTTGGTTTTTTTGTTTTTTTGTTTTCACTTCAACTATCCTTCCCCCCAACCAGATCATAATATTATCCTCAATGTCAAAACATAGATAGGTAAATGATAGAAGATATTACTTGTTGTTGTAATTACTAAAAGAGAAACCATAAACAAAGTACGATGAATAAAGTCAAAGATAAAGGAAAGTTATAGATGAAGTTTCAGATCATATTCTTGTTCCTTGTTGCCTCCCTTGCTGCTGCCTTCTGACCAATCTATCTGAGTTATTACTGGTTCAAGTTCATAAACAAAAGTTTATAATTTATCAATTAATTCATCAATAGCGGAAGCAAATATAAGGAGCCGTCTTGCCGAAAGTGTGATAAAGCTCTGTTACATAGCATGGTCAACAAAAGATAACGAATTATCAAAGAAATTATTAACATTCAGCAAACCTATGGGTTTATGGTGGATGTTCAGTTGGGCCTAAGAGATAATTTGAAAAACTTCTTCTAAAGTGCCAAAACCACCCTATAAGGCAATGAATGCATCAGAGTTTTCAAGCATTGTCCTCATTCATCCATGCATAGATGATACTTGAAATTCCATCTCAATTGTCTTTCCAATGATGCTCCTTCGAGTTAAAGGTTCAGGAATGACACCTAAAACTCGACCACCTCCTATATGTGCAGAAAATGATATAGCCTCCATTAACCCAATGCTACCTCCCCCATAGATTACACGAATGTTCCTCGCAGCAAGTGTTCTACCAACAATACTTGCTGCATTTACAAACTCTAAACTCTTCCCATAACTTGTCCCACAAAATACACAGATACTGGTAAATCGACGAACCGAAGAAGAAGCTCCCTCCATTTCTACACTCACACTCCCTTTGAATGATTATGAGTTGCAGGAAAGTGAAGAAAATGAAATGTTTAAATAAGGAAGAGAATAGAAAAAGTAATAATAGATCTTATATGAGTAGGTTGGCTGTTGTCAGAAAAGTTTAAATTTAAGAAATTTTTTTATTTTTTTTATTTTTTTATTTTTTTATTTTTTTTAGACTGTAAGAAAACTATCAGGGTAAAGAAGTCTAGAAACTCCTAAAGGACCCCGTCCAAAGGATTATCTGTCCAAAACCAAAATATAATAAAATCATACAAAGATAAAATTATAATAACAAATAATGACATACCTTTATGTATAGGTTTCATGGCGTATCTTTATACTGTGCGTCATGAGTGCAGTAATACCAGGATGGCTTATCCAATCTTGGAATTCTTCTTCCTCCCGCTTGTGGGATATTTTAGATTGAGCTACGACGCAACTAATTAAAGTGCATAAATCTGATAGCTACTACCAACGACCACAACCAGCAGTGAGAGGTCGCTGGAGAGCTCATGGCATTAAATCACAGGATCCAACTTAGAGGCATTGTCATGCGAGAATACAAACACGAGATGCTTCTATCTGTCCATCAGCAAGTAGAGCCTACAGTTAAAATTTGGGAATACTTGCGCGGCTCTCTACAGAGCATGACACACAAACCTTATTTACGGACCGGCGTGCGAAGGTCCACCCGAGTCAATGACGGGTCTGCCACTGGCATGGGCTCCTAATCTAATTAAAGACCAAGTACAACTGAAGTTTTGCCCTCTTTTTTTTGGAGATGTACAAGATAATATATACATGTTATTGTGATTGTGTCTCACATCTTCCTCTGGTTTTATGTCCAATAATGGCTTAAACGTCTTCTATGAGTCGAGGATAAGCTTCCTATCTAATTTTCTTATAAATTGAAAAATAGAGTCTTTTTAAATCAGATTCCCAAGACTGTAATGCTCTTGCTCGTCCTTGAAGAGATTCCACAAATTAATAAGTTCACGATGCACAAATCCACAAGAATACATCTTAAGAGTCAATAAGATATCATCTAATGACTCCTTACTCAATCCATTCTTAATGAAGAATATTTTATCCTTTCTGTTTGTGGAAACCATTCCCAAAGAACGACATCGCTTATTACAATTTCATCGTGCACACTTGTGACAAACTTGCATTCTTTTTGCTCTTCTCCTTTTAGAATAAGAACTTTTACCGAGACTCGGCATGTATGGGACAAATGAATCTGAAGATTCACCAGCTAAACGAACCTTTGCTTTGATTATCCAGCGTATATCTTATGGGATGCCCATGTGCATTAACAATCTCAGTCTTTCACGCTTTGCTTTGTAGATTTTTATTAGAGCATTTTGAGGAAAAGAAGGAAAATGTTTTCTTAGATTTGAGAGAATGAAATCCATTTTAAAGGAGAAAGAATCAGTTATTATGGGAAACTGAAAAATAAATAGACTTGAGAGTCACGGAGTACCGTTATCCGCCACTTAACCGGGAACACAAAGAACTCAACAACTTGGTTTCCATAAATGGTTTGAGTCTTTATCTATTGACCTTAAATACACTATCATTCCTAAGATTCTCAATGTCTATGGCCCCATAAGGATACACATGATTGACAATAAAAGGGCCACGCCACCTAAATCTCAATTTTTCAATGAATAGGTGAAGACGAGAATTATAAAGCAGAACTTTTTAACCAATTTCAAAAGTTTTTCTCAAAATTGATTTGTCATAAAAAAATTTTACTCTAGCTTTATAAATTTTTGTATTTTCATATGCATTATTTGTCAATTCCTCAATAATAAAAAATTTCAATGACAATGATAAGGTTCAGAGGCATCCTATTTCGCTTAGAAATGAAACCCTATTTTTGACAGTTTTCATAACTTTTTCAAAATGTATAGCTATCTTTAAATAAAGTGAGCTAATAAAATTCACACTGCAAGATTTTTGCAGTTATTTTCTTTGAAGAAAAGTAACCTCCACATGCTTCTGAGCGACAAAATTTAATGGCATTACCTACCTCACTGTTGGGCATATATCTCTGAATGATTTGATCAGGATAATTGAGGCAAGATCTTTCATGTTGTAAGAAAATTGATTATATTAGCAAACCAAGGCTTAGAATTGAAAGAAAATAAAAATTCATTAGGAAAAGAATCATTGATAGGTGTGATATCAAAAGGTGAGCCTGTTGTAAGTATGGACAAATGATTTGCAACAATATTTTCGGCTTCTGTCTTATCTTTTATTGTGATGTTGAATTCTTAAAGTAACAAAATCTACTGTATTAACCTAGGTTTGCAAAAACTTGTTAAGAAAATCGACAAGTATACCAAATTGTCAAAGTAATAAAATAGTGAAAAGAGTATTGTTCCCACGAGGAATTAGTTTACCAAGTACTACTTCTCTAATAAAAATATTATCTAGGCAACCAATAATTAAAAGTAATTCAAAACAATTAAAGACACAAAATTATATAAAAACAACAAAAACAAAAACACACTAAAACGCATGAAATTAAGAAGGAAAAGAGAGAACAAAACACATGAAATTAAAATACTAGAGATTTGACTTCACTTAATTCAACACTCTATCATAGACAATAGAGTAGTTTTGGGACCTTCATTCTAATTAATTTCTAATCATTCAATTGATGAGGAGAATCCCTTAATTAATTAAAACTTAATTTCTTAGTCTAAACCCTAACTCTTAAAGGCATGACCTTTGCTCTATGGATTCTCATGAAAAATATTACAATTCACCCACACAACCTACATCCTCTATTCTTAGATGATTATAAATCATGACACTTATTATTTATGGTCTAGGTCATATGCAAATCTTTCGATTCTACATACAGCTCACTAGATCAATTTATGAGTGGCCAATTCATAAAAGCATTAAGAATCATAATAAGCAGTCAAATTAAATAAAAAAAATTAATTAAAATTTTAGTCTTAATACATGTCGATTGAATTAAATTACATTTTCACCCTAGAAACACACGAATTTAACTACACATGACAAAAGAGAAGAAGAAATAGGAAAAATAAAATAAAAATATATACAGAGGTCAACCTTCCATAAAAAAAATGATATTAACAAGTAGGCGGTAAATCTGTCATTAAATATTAACAAGGATGTGGTATAAATTAGTCATCAAATAAATATTAACAAAGGTATAGTATAAACTAACCACCAAATATATATTAACACGTAGTAAATAAATATTAACAAGGATGTGGTATAAACTAACCACAAAATAAAAAAATATTAACAAAGGTGTGGTATAAATCAACCACCAAATAAGTTAGTAAGTTGATAAATTAAAAAGTTAGAAACAAGTAAATTAAAATGTTAGAAGTAGGTAAATTAAAATATTAGAAGCAGATAAATTAAAAAGTTAAAAAGTTAGAAAGTTAGTAAAAGAGTTAGATAGTTAGTAAGTTAGTAAGTAAGAAAATTAAAAGGTTAGTAGGTTAGTAAGTTAGAAAGTTAGAAATAAAATACGAGAAAGTAAAATGCAAAAAATAAAGTACAAAAAGTAAAATACGAAAAATAAAGTGCAGAAAGTAAATTTAAAATATGAAAACCGGATAGAGGCAGAGCCCCACCAAAGCCTATGAAGGAGGAAGAAAAGAAGAGTTAAGATTGAGATATTATTAGAACATAAAGTAAAAACTATATAAACAACAAGCTAATTTTCTTTTTTTGCTCCTGCAAAAGATAGGAGAAGAAGACAGATTATTTCATAATGATTAAAGATTAAAGAGGGAGAATGGAGAGTAGAAAAGAGTTAGTAAGTAGTAAATAAAAAAAAAAATTAAAAGAGTAGAAACATATATATACATATATAAGATCCACAGGGATAAAAAAATATAAAAATATACAAAATATTTACACAATAAATTTTTTTTTTCAAATCAAGTCCCTGGTAACGGCGCCAAAAAGTTGATGCGAATTATAAGTTACAAACTCAAGTGCAGATTGTTTCAAGTAATAAATTCTCAAGAGTCCGAGGTCGATCCACAGGGAATTGATGAAGATAAATTTATTTGACGTAAGGAAAATATTTTGTTACAACAATAAAGGTGATAAAATTTGTGGTGCAAGTGAAAATGATTTACTTAGGTTAGGAGATCCACTCTTGGTAAGTAAATTAAGGATAAAATTAATTCTTTTTATAACTCAATTAGAATCCACACATAATGGAGGTTCCAATCGAAAAATACAACATTCAAACTTCATTTAAGATTATATACGTAATTATATTATTATTCCTTTAACCATCTATTAACACCGGCACTTATAAATGGACTCAAGCATTCATTGTGTCAATATCTTGTCTACAACAAATCAAGATCTCTACTTTATAAGGAGGGTTTCTAAATTGATTGGAAACAAAATACAATACATATAATAACCACTTGATAATATATCATTTAAGTACAAGAAAGAGATTAATATAACCTTATTTCATTACCAAGAGCTTCACCCTTTCACCTAAGTAAAATGAAAATTAGTTACTCATAGACAAGAAGAAAGAAAGAGAGAAGAAGAAGAAGAAGAAGAAGAAGAAGAAGAAGAAGAACATAATTTCAATTTAGAGTAAAAGAAAATTACAACAAGATAAACAAATAATACAATAGCATGATCTTGGTCTATAAGACCAAGACCCCTAAATGATCAGCCAATGGTGCCTTTTATAGAGGATTAGGGATACAAAATGATAAGCAGGTTGATTAATGAGTGAGTGAATGAGTGAAAAATGCCAAATGACTTTTGATGAGTGAAAAATTATTAAGATTCTTTGTCTCCGAAATCATTCAGTGCTGAACTCATTGCATTCGTCATTTTCTCACCAAGTAATCTTCATGAAAGTTGTAGACTTTTGTCTTAACTTTCAAATGCCATTCGTTTCAGCCCAAAAGCATTCCTACAACTCGAGATATGATCTAATTACTGCACACTGCTCAGGCCCAGCTAAAGTTCCTCTGTTCTGACTTGCAAGCCCAATATGACCTTTAATCAATCTAAAATGAGCCTTGTGTTCTTCATGAAAGTTGTAGATATAAGTATTAACTTGCAGATGTCAAAATGTTAGCCTAATTCAATTTTTACAGCCCGAGTTATGCTCTGATTACTGTACATTATTCATGTTCCAATTACAAAATCTGTGTTCTAACTTTCAAGACCAATTAGCTCCACCAGATGTCTGGTTTTGACCTAGAACTCTCATAAAAGTTTTAGAGCTCTTTCTTATCTTTCCTATAAGATAAAATATATAATTATTAGATACTTAGAACTCAAGATATGACTAAAATACAGAAATAGTGTAAGACGTAAATGATGCTGAAAAAATCAATTAAGTCCAATTTGAGTCCAAACTTACGAAACATAACCAAACTCAATCAATTAAGTATATGAAGAGTGTAAATGACTAAAAATAAGAGTTTATTAATGTATAAAATAAGTGATTATCATTACTCCTGACTGATAACCCAAAATTTCAGTCCAGAACAGTTAATACTGGTGTTTGGCTTCCGATCAAGATTTCTAGGGGAAGGCCTGCTATCTCGCATCTATTTTTCACAGATGATTGCCTCCTCTTTGTGAAAGCTAAAGCTTCTTAGGTTCGTCTTGTAACAAATGTTCTTCAGCAGCTCTGCTTAGCTTCTGGTCTCAAGATAAATCTAGAGAAGTCTAAAACGATGAGTTCCAAAAATGTGCCTCGCGCTAAATGTGACAAATTTACTGCTATTTCTTTTATCCACTTCACCTGTAATCTTGGAAAATACCTTGGATTTCCTCTATTGGTGGGGAGAGTGAGGAAACAGGATTTTCAGTACATTGTGGAGAAAATGCAAACAAGATTGGTAGGTTGGAAGAACTGTCTTTTAAATAAGCCTGGCAGATTAACATTGGTGAATTTTGTACTTACAGCGATTCCTTCTTATCCCATGCAGAATTTATGGTTGCCAAGGAGTATATGTGATAGATTAGACTCTGTTGTGCGCAATTTTCTTTGGAGTAGTAGAGTTGATCAGTCGGATAGCTTCCCATTAGTGAAATGGGATGTGGTGGCTAAACCGAAAAGGTTAGGACGATTGGGAGGGTCCGAAAAGCTCGCCTACGTAATGTTGCTTTACTTGTAAGCTCATATGGCAAATTCTCACGAGAAAAGACAAGTTGTGGGTCCAAGTTTTAGATCATATGTACCTTGAGAATACCTCTATTTTATCTGCTGTATCTAAGAATAGGGACTCTTATAACAAAAACTGTTGCTATTCTGAAAGATGGTTTTCATTACAAGGTGGGAAATGGAAACATATCTTTTTGGTTTGAAAAATGGCTGGACGAAGGATTGATGTGACCATGTACCTTTTGTTTATGTAAAGGACTTTACTCTTATAGTCAGGGGTGGAACTAGGGGGACCGTCCATGAGTCATGATCCTTCCCAGTTTTCAATAATTAAACATTTTTCTTATATATATATGTATATTTTTTTGTTGGTCCCTCTAGTAAAAAAATAAATATTTCTTATATTTTTTTTTGACCATATACAATTATATATGGATTACTTTGACTTGTTTTGACTCTTCTTGTATCAACAATAACTACTAAGTATATCTTTTCAGCTATGAAAATTATTAAAATAAAGTTGTAGAATAAGATGAAAGATGATTTTCTCACAGATTACATGATTGTTTACATTGAAAAAAAGATTGTTAAAAAATTCACTACAGATGCGATAATATATGATTTTTATTTTATGAAACAGTGTCGAACACAGCTTAAAAATTAAAGCTATGTATTTAAGATTATCTTATATTCAATTGTGTTTACTATAAATGTTTCTAATTCAAAGCATATTTATTATTAATTGAATTGAATTTATTTTTATGCTTATATTATATGATAATCATATTTTTTTAATTTAAATATTTAGAGACATATATTTAGTCTTTAGTCTCGACTCCCTAATATTAAAATTCTGGCTCTGCCCCTGCTTACAGTTGCATATGTTTACCATCACCATAGTTGGCATCTTGAGTCTCTATTAATGCATCTCCAAGCTTTCATTTTGCCCAATATATTTGAAAAAAATCTCGATTCCAACTTTTGATTTTAACTTTTATCTTTAATCTTATTTAATTTTTTTACATTTGTTACTTTTAATTTCATTTAACTAAGTTAATTAACACATAAAAAAATATTAAATGAGGTTAGAAGCACGAATTAGAGCCAAATTTTGTTCAATATATTCGCCTCCCTAGTTGCTAAAAATTGCATGTGGAAGATATCATAATTTGGGCAAGTGTAGTTTCAGGTATTTATTCTGTTAAATTAGGTTATATATGGCTGTTACAGCAAGAAAATGCTTTCCAGGATGATGAGAATTGGAATTGGATACGGAAGGTTCAAGCCCCTAAAAAAATAAGGTTCTTCCTGTGGTTGGTTTGTCATGAAGCTTTGCCAATAAATGATATGAGAGCTAGAAGGAAATTGGTGACTGACCCTTGTTGTGGCAGATGCTTCTGCCCTTTAGAGGACACATCTCATTGCTTGCGTCAGTGCCCAAAAGCAAGAAGGATCTGGGAACGGTAGGGATTGGCAACAAAACAAAATTTCTTTTCCTTGGACACTAACGAGTGGGTGCGTATTTTTGGTAGTGGTTCAGCTTCGGCTGTCTTCCTTAGTGGCCTTTGGTGGATTTGGAGGGCTCGTAATGCAGAACTTATGTCAGATGAACACTGGTCTGATGTTGATATTTTAAGAAAGATTGCCCAAATGACTGATGACATTCGTCAATCCTTTGGGCAGGTTGGTCTTAATTTTGCGAACATCACGAGGCTTACTAGTTGGGAAAAACCTCTTCAAGACTTACTAAAATTGAATGTTGATGGGAGTGTCTTGGGAATCCAGGAAGAACCGGCTTTGATGATATTAGCGTGTGATTGAATTAGAATTTATAAATTTAAGTTTGAGTTAATTTAATTTTATAAATTTAAGTTTAATTGAAATGAGTTTAAAGTAATGTGATTTAGGTTTAAAAACTTTTATATTAAAAGTGAATTTAAAAAATAAATATTTTTTGAATAAAAATTTTAAATCACTTTTAAAATAAAATTAAAAATGAAAATACCTCCAATGAAATTTTGTCAAACAAAAAAGCAAAAATTAGGAATTCTCACTCAAATTGAAGTTTGGAATAATTTTTCATTGAAGCTAATTGAATTTTACTAACAAAAACTTGTCATGCTGGCACATCTTTCAATGCTCCAAATTTAAAATGCTCATGCGTAAAACCAAAGATATTCTAATTAATTGAATTATGCAAAAGCAAACAACTTCCCTGCACACAAAGAATCCTCTCAAAATCACAAACAAATTCCTATACGGCAGACTACTAGCAATTACAGTACACGAAAACCATCTAAGTTCACTCAAAAAACAGATAGACAATGGATAGATCGATGTGTCAGCAATGGTAGCTAAACATCAATGGAATTTCATGACGGCAAAGGTGCACAGCTAATGTAGATCTCTCTTCCGAAAACCTACATCACGCATCTCCCAAGATGGCCTATTCTCGTTTGCAATGTCCTTCTTGATCAGTCCTTCAATTGGCTTCATGACAAAGAAATACTGTAGACAGGAAACAAAAAATAAAAAAGAGAGAGAAATAAATCATCACTCCAGAGACTGTTAGTATCAAGAGAAAACAATATATTTCTCAGAGGATATATTGATAAAATAAAAAAGCTTAATGATGCTGGGTTTACATTATTTCCTTAGTGGCTCATATCACTGCCACGATCATGGATGGAGGGAAGGGGGTTGGCAAGACCACGGTCCCCAATCCTCAAACTTTATCTTAAGCTTTCTTTTTAATTTTTGAAAAAAAAATTCTACAATTTTATTTTTGGCCCCTAAGAAACTTTGCATAGCTTCGCCGCCATGATCCAAGCATATACAAACAAATCCTGTAGAACCAAATCTATTATAACTTATAACCCAACTCTAGTTGATCGCCTCAACTTATCATAGTAAAGTCGAGTTTTCTAAACCAACATATCCTCGTAATAAGGCTATGTTTAAATTAGTGAAATAAGATGAAATGTGATGGAATTGTATATTAATGTTTGGTTTTTTAAAAATTATGATGAAATGAAATGGAAGGTGGTGGAATGTTTTCCATCCTTTTCCATCCAATACTTTCATTTTTATTCCTCCATTTTAGTAATATGAGATGGAATTAATTTTTTTTTACTAATATAATTATTAAATTACTCTTTTATCTTTAACAAGTTAACCCTATTGCAGTGTACAGATTTCCTTGCTCACCTGTTCTGTGTATCAACAAATCTCCGCAACTTCTCCTACATGTTACGCTGCGGTTTCATTTCTCTTATTTTTATATGTTTTCTCCGTTGCTAATAAGCTTCATATATATTGTATGACATATTACCTCGGTATAAATTAGACATGCAAACATAACTAGAATATGCAACCTTGATCATAATACATTAAAATTACTCTATGAGTGGCTATAAGCCTATAAATTGTAGTCTTTCAATTATTCAAAGAGTTTTCTAACGCGCAAGCTACGTGGATGGTACAATCTAGAAAAAAAAACAGGGATTATTTCGAGGAGTGATCTTAGAAAAGACCAAAATATTTAATTTTTTAGATAAAATTATTATTTGATTAATATCATCATTAGAAAATTTAATTAATATTATTTAAAGTTTTTTGAGCTAAAAATAATTAAAAATTAATGTATTTGAAATGAGGGTAATATTGACATAATAAATTTATAATTCTTACCATTTTGTTTATTTCCCAAACAATTGAATGAATTTTTTTTTCATTCCATCATAAAAAAATTTAAACAATGATATGATAATTTTATTTCATTTCATTTCACTCCGTTCCATTTCATTTTATTCATTATTAGATATTCAAACATAACGTAAACTTTAAATATATGCTAATTAAAATAAAAACAAATGTACATATTCAAGGGCTTGAGTTTCATTGTAGTTGATCTAGGATAGAAGGATAGAGTAAGCAAATCGTAACATCACATTAATTTTTGTAACTTTTGTGGCTGAGCATTGCATTAATCAACTTTCATTAGCAAACTTAATTTCGCCCATGTACATGCACATGTACCAATTGACATTACCCATATATGTATATAGAGGCCTTAACAAAGGCTTTATTATTATAAATATATTCTCATTAATTATGGTTGTGCACTATATTACTAGGATACTGACCTTTATTTAGTTTTACATGTATAGCAAACTAACATGAAATGTTAGTATGTATACATGACTGTAGAACCTAGTGCACTACGCCACGTATTGAAACAGGCCAGTGACTAAATGGAGAACGTCATCAACTAAATTTGCAACGCTGACATTTGCTTCAAGTTCTCCGCTTAGAGGCAACAGAGTGCAAGTGGAATTGGCAATAGGGAGATTCACAGTCGCTACACATTCTCCATTGAGGATGTTGCGAAACACGCTAAGAGAGACATTGGCCGTGATGTCGAAACTTCCTTGAATATTAGTGACAGCACTAGCTATGGTGTTTTGCCCACAGGACAGACTTACGTTAGCACCAGCTACGCCACTGCTTTCGACACCGACTCCTTGGTTTCCGTTTACTGAGCAAACCAACTCGCCCTGAAGGTCAATCCCAAGATCAACTTCAAGACCTTGGGCATGGGCTGCAAAAACCAGCACCAGACCAACAAGGAGAACAGAAGAAAGGTTATTCATGGCCATGAATCAAGCTTTTTGAACGAGTGTTATCAAATTAGTTGGTGTGTTGTGTCCCAAGGAGGATCTCGGAACCCATTATTTATAGACCTTTGTAACATTTTACAACTATGTTATTTTAATTTGCAGGTACCATATAACTAATTTTTGCTAGTGGCCTAGCTATATATACATATATAGCTTCCGATCAATTTTCAACATTGACCACCAAGAAAAACTTAGCCGAGCTACTGCATTAAGGTTGGCCCCTCAACCTATCCATATTAGACTCCTCTCCTTCGGTGCAAGTTTTAGGCTATATTTGGATCTTTAATAATTAATGAAATGGAATGAAATGAGATGGGATAGAATGGAATGGAATAGAATAGAATAAAAATATCATTCTATTATTTAAATATTTTCAGATGAAATGGAGTAAAGTTAGCATTTCATTATTTGGGAAGTGAATAAAATAGTAAGAATTATAACTTTATTTTTTCTAAATTACCCTTATTACAAATACACTAATTTTAGGATATGAGGTTAATGTAGTAAAATTTTAATTATAATTATAATAAAAAAATAATTTCATCTCATACCCCAAATTGGGAGGAAAGAAAATTAATGATTTTTGGTAGGGTGGGATGGGATCGGATCCATCTCACCCACTTCCCATCTCATTCATCTCACCCACTTCTATTATTTTTTTTAACATAACTAAACAATAGAACATACCTTCATCCCATCTCATTTCATTCCATTCCACTTAATCTCATCAATCCAAACATAGCCTTATGCAAAAATGCTAGAGTAGTCCACTTCTTTTCAACATACTTAATTCTTTATTTTTTTCAAAAGAAAATTGTATTTAAAAAAAAACTACTTGAAAGAGAAATTATATAAATCTGCACAAAAATAAATATAAGGTGAAATTACTCTTTTAATTCCTACAGTTTCAATAAATTTTCATATAAGTCCCTATAGTTTAGAAGTTTTTAATGGAGTTCTTATACTTCTAAAAAATCTTAAATAGATCTCTACTAGCTTTCGGCTGTTAGATTTTGTTAATGGATGTTTACAAGAATCTGGAAGTCATTTTGTATTTTTATTACAAGTTTTAGAGACTTAATTAAAAAAATTATAATTAGTGGGAGTCTAATTGAAAGCTTATTTAAAATATAGGGATCTATTAAAAAAATTAAAAATATAAGGACTCAATTAAAAACTTTTAAACTATAGGAGTCTAATTAAAAATTTAATAAAATTATAGGAACCGAAAGCATAATTTGACCTAAATATAAATATAAATATATTGTGTGATATGTAACACAACTAGTTAAATAGAATGGTTTTAGATCTATTTTGGTGTTAAATAATGGATTGGTGTTAGTTCATCTTCTAAATCTAACTGAGAACTTAGAACATGTGATGAGATTCATTTGCTGTGCATATCCTGCAATTTGAACTGCTTTAGTTGTGCTTTATATATAGGGATGGATCAATCCATGCAACAAT
Organism: Ormosia semicastrata; assembly: GCA_029884595.1. Lineage (NCBI taxonomy): Eukaryota > Viridiplantae > Streptophyta > Magnoliopsida > Fabales > Fabaceae > Ormosia > Ormosia semicastrata. The sequence goes on along the minus strand of JAQQTO010000036.1, from coordinate 4,220,879 downwards.
ATCTCCGATAATGCTTCTCTAAATTAAGAATAAAATATAAAATTGTTAATAGAATGAACACAATCTTACATGACATTCTAGTAGTATGCAATAATTTCTCATTGATTAGGGACATCTCTAAAGCCATCCTATATGATATAAAACAAAAAATTCTTGAAAAGAAACTTTCTACCATATATGCTCAAATTAACATTTAACATATATAAAGACATTATGGATTATAGTGAAAACTTATGTCTCTAAAAAATAATTTTATACATGTACTAAGTTAATTTCATTGCCTATAATAAGAAGTTTTTAGCTAAGAATTTTCCAACATATAGAAGTTTGGCAGGATGGTTAAATAGCTATAAGCTAACCAAAACTAGTCCCCTCCTCTATTGGTTAGCTTATAGCTATTTAACCATCCTGCCAAAACTCCTATATGTTGGAAAATTCTTAGCTAACTTTTTGTTAATGTAATTAGTTGACCTTCTAAATTAAATTAAAAGCCTAGAACTTGTGATGAGATTTATCTGCCGTGCATATTCTGCAATTTACGTAGAAGTTTTGGCAAGGTGATTAAGCTCCCTCTTTTTCTTTTTTGGACTAGGTTAAGCTCCCTATTCAGATATGTGATTATAATATGATTTTCAATGATGTCAAGTATATCTCTAAGTTCTATGTTTCATTGCCGAAAAAATCTAATAGAAAAGAAACCTACAATTGCCTTGCTTGAAGTTAAACCAGGTGGCTCAATATCAAAAAGATTAATAAGACCAGGTACCCCATGAATGTCCTCTCCCAGCTTAAATGAAACAGCAGTTAGGCCAAAATTGCCAATATTTTATGGAAGTTAAATGAAACTCTGTGAATGAGTTCTTTGATTTGAAATAATCAGAAAGAGTAATGCATGTCAATTTGCGAACTGCTAATAAAACTTCATGTATATTGAAAATGTGATCAACCCATTTAACAATTCATAAACCTTGTGAGAAATTCTTTTAGGTAGACACAAATCTTTTTGTGCTTGCTCTTAATCTTTTAGTTGTTACACTCATGTTGAGCAAAAGTGTGACTTACTCTTGAAAAATGTTCAATATCCCGTTTACCTTGACGAAAATGTAATCCAACATGCTCTTTATCATTATTTTCCTAATAATCACTCTGCTGTGTAACAAGGGGATGCAAAACCCTCGACCATGGATGAGACAACATAGCATTGTTACCAAACAAAGCCGAAGCAAGTATCACAACATTCGTTCAACTGGTAGATTTCCTTTTCAACCCACAAAAGTTCCAAATCATATCAACTCTTACTTTTCCATGGGCAAGCGTTAAAGAAAGGTGCATTCGCCTTAGCACCATGTAATCCCTATTGTGCTCTTCAATAGTTTTCAATATTTCATAATATTAAAGAATCGAAACTTGGGGCTAGTGTTATAGGATATCAAGCTATCAATGATGGTAGCAGCATCTAGTGCTAAGTTTAAGGCATTAAATACTAACAAATTGAATTATGCAAAAGCAAACAACAATCCTCTCAAAATCTCAAACAAATTCCTATGCCGCAGACAACTAGCAATTGCAGTACACGGAAACCATCTAAGTTCACAAGAATCATATTGCACTTAAATGAAAAACTTTTATTGAATTCAAAGCAAATTGTTGGCTTTATAGCCTTACAAAAACGAGGAAAATAAAAAATAGCAACAACAATCACGTTTTACATGGCCTATAACATGATAACTGATTAAAGAAAATAACTAAACTCTATCTGCAAATCCCTAAGAAATAGGATTTTATTTAACAGACTTATTTGAACTAAAAAACAGGAAACAAGAGAAACAGAGAGACTAAATCTGTTATCTCTTAACAACCAACATTCCCTCCCTTAAACTATATGCAACTGCATCTAGTTTACCTCTGAAGCTTTTACCATTCTCAGCATGCTATGAAGTCTCAGGAACTGCTCCAACTTGAGAGGCTTTGTCATTATGTCTGCAACTTGAATCTGAGAATTACAATGGCGCAACTTGACAACTCCATCCTTCACCAAGTCTCTCAAAAAATGAAACCTTATGTTAATATGTTTGCTTCTTCCATGAAAGACTGGATTTTTGGACAATTGTATGGTAGAGTTGTTGTCACATTGAATCACAGTACCCTTCTCCTCTTTAAAACTGAGCTTCTCCAACACTCTTCTAAGCCAAATACATTGACAAGCACAAGACACAGCTACTATGTACTCAGCCTTAGTTGTAGACAATGTCACTACAGGTTGCTTCTTAGAGGACCATGAAACTGCTCCAGAACTGAACAAGAACACGAAGCCAGAAGTGCTTCTTCAGTCATCCAAATCGCCGGCAAAGTCACTATCAGTATATGCCACAAGACCTGTACTTCCACCTTTCTTGTAGAAAATGCCTAGCTCAGTTGTTCATCTCAAATATCTTAATAATCGCTTACTGCAAGCCAATGAGACTCAACTGGACAAGACATGAATCTACTAATTAAGCTTACTCCATACATCAGATCAGGTCGAGTTGCAGTCAAATACATAAGGCTGCGCGCCAACTACTTGCTTGAACATGGTTGAATCAGTTCTGGTTCCTGCCTCATCTTTTGACAATTTCGTGCCTAGAACAATGGGATTTTTCACCACATTACTGTTCTCCATGCCAAACCTTGCTAGAACTTCACGGGCATATTTTTTCTGACATATAAAAATTTCATTTGAACTCTGCACAACCTCAACTTCGAGAAAATATCTCATTCTTCCCAGATCTGACATATAACATCATTGAACTCTTAAATTCATCACACATGCTCTTGTCATTTCCAATATATATCAAGTCATCAACATATAGACTCACAATTAAAATTTTACCTCCCTCATTTGACTTTGTAAATAGTGTATGTTCACAAAAGCACCTCTCAAAGCTTTCACGGAAGAAATAAGTCTCTATCTTGCTGTACCACACTCTCGGTGCTTGCTTGAGACCGTACAATGCCTTTCTTAACTTGTAAACTTTGCCCTCTTCACCTTTCTTCACAAAACTGATGGACTACTGCACAAAAACCTTTTCATTTAGTTCACCGTAAAGAAATGCACTCTTTACGTCCAATTGGAAAACAACCCAACTATGTTGAGCTGCCATAGCAAGTATCAAATGAATGGCGTCAAGTCTGGCCACCAGAGCAAACACTTCGATGTAATCAACTCCATATTTTTGTGCATACCCTTTCGCCACTAATCTCGCTTTGAACTTGTCTATCTCTCCATTCTCGTTAAGTTTGGTCTTGAAAACCCACTTAACCCCAATTGGCTTCACTCCACTTAGTAAATTAGTCAGCTCCCATGTCTTGTTTTTTTCTTTTGATTCAATTTCTACCAACATTGCATCCCTCCATTTCTTGCTCTTGGTAGCCTCCTCAAATGAAAGTGGATCATTCTCAATCACCATCATCATTGCATTCAAACCATCTTCATCTGACAAACATTCTCCAGTTTCGTAATCAGCTATCCAAATTGGTTCTCTTCTATCTCTTCTAACCCTCCCTTCAACTGGAACCTCTTGGACATTATCAATTGGCTCGTTAGGAGATGAACCAGCTTCCCCTGGGTTGTCACTTGAACCACTTGCGTATGTACCATTGTTTTCTTCTTCATTCTGTTCTGCTTGCTTCTCGGTTTCACTCTCTTCTTCATCATCTTCTCCCCATTCTAAAGTATCCAGCCTGCATTCTTTTTCACTTCTGCCCCAATTCCAGTTTTCTTCTTCTTCAAACACCAAGTCTTTGCTAACAATAATTTTCGTGGAGACTGGATCAAACAATCTATAGGCCTTCGATTCATTACTCACTCCCAGCAAAATACACTTCTTGCTCTTGTCATCTAACTTGCTTCTCTTCTGATCCGGTATATGAACATGAGCTACGCACCCGAAGACTCGAAAATACTCCACTGTTAGTTTCACACCGCTCCATGCTTCTTCTGGAGTTTTATTTTGCACTGCTACAGTAGGACACCTATTAAGAATATGCACACTCCATCTTACAACTTCAGGCCAAAACACCTTGGGAACCTGCTTCTCAACCAACATAGATCGTACCATTTTCATTATCGTCTTGTTCTTCCTCTCAGCAACTCCGTTTTGCTGAGGAGTGAAAGCTGTAGTCAACTGTCTACTTATACCTTGAGCCTTGCAAAACTCTCCAAACTCATTTGAGATGAACTCACCACCTCTGTCTGTCCTCAAACAAATAATATCTGCACCAACTTCTTTTTTAACACAGACTTTAAAGCTTTTAAACATAGTGAATGCCTCATGTAAGAAATAAATCCAAGTTTTATGAGAAAAATCATCGATAAAACTTAAGATATACCTCATGTTACTGTTTGAAGGTGGTTTTATAGGCCCACATATGTCTGCGTGCACAAGTTGAAGCTTGTTTGAGGCTCTCCCTAAACTCCTTTTTGGCATAGAGTCTCTGTGTTGCTTACCAATTAAGCAATTTGTGCATAGTTTCTTCGAAGTTGTGAGAAAGGGCAGTCCGTTCATCATCTTTTTAGAGGAAAGTGTCCTCAGGCCCTTGTAGCTTAGATGACCAAATCGACAATGCCAAAGATGAGATTCATTCTCTGACATCATCTGAAAACATGTAGAACTTTTCATGGCAGCCACTTAAAAGAACATCCTATTTCCACTCATATCTGTCTCCATAATCAATCCTCTATTAGGATGATAGACTCTACACTTTCCATTCTGAATCAAAACAGCTAAGCCTTTTCTTGAAGCTGTCCTATGCTCAACAAATTGTTCTTAAGCTCAGGAATGTAATAAACATCTGAAATTACCTGAACAACTCCATTAATAGGTAGATGAACACTGCCTTTTCCCATTACAGCAATTCTACTATCATTGCCAAGCCTTATAGTCTGCCTAAAGCTCTCATCCATCTCCGAAAATCACTCCTTATTTCCGCTCATATGGTTACTACATCCCAAGTCAAGAAACCATATTTCTTCCCTCTTGACTTGTTTGAGATCAACATAGGACATTAGCAAGAGCTCCTCCTCTTCCTCCAATTCAACATAGTTTGCCTTGTTCTCCCAGTCAGGACATTCGTATTAATAATGTCCCAATTTGTGACACTTATAAAACACTCAATTACAGCTTTGTTGATGGCTTGTCTCCATCTTCCTCTACCTCGGCCTCCTCCAAAAACAGCTCTCCCTCTTCCTCTTCCTGCTCTGTCTTCATGAGTGATCTTCAGCACCTGCTCTTCTTCTCCACGTCTTCTAATTCTTTGCTCATGAACAAGAAGACTGCTCTACAACTCATCAATTGTCATCATCTCCAAATTATTAGATTCCTCAATCAAGCACACTACATAGTCAAACTTAGAAACCATGGATCTCAAAATCTTCTCAGTGATGACATTTTCATGGATACTCTCTGTAACACCCTGAATTTTTCTAACTTTAAGATAAATGACAATTGCGTCCCCAATATACTGTTTTGTAATTTCTATGAGTAGTAAACTGAATTTGACTATTTCGTGAGTGTATTTGATCATTGTATGTGATTTGCTCCGAGTCAGGAAATAAAAATTTTCTAGCTTTAAAAATATTATTTTAATTAATTAGAAATTTGGGGATCTTACTAAACCCGCTTCGATTGATATATAAATTAGTTTAGCAATTTTTAGAATTTAATCGTAATGCGATAAAATAATTTTTAGTATTATTTTATTACTCAAGATAAATTTTGACACACACTGATGGACCGATCATCGTGTGTGTATTTCGGGACTCACGTATAAATAAAGTAACCAATGGATAGATTAGAAACTTGGACCAATAGAAATAAGATTGTTGGCTTTAGAAGTCAAACTAATAAAGAAAGTCAACAAAAGTGGCTTGACCATTTTGGACCATAGGATTGAATCTTGGTGAAACTAGCTTGGATGATGACCATAGATTTGATAAATGGCTAGGATTGAATCTTGGTGAAACAAGCTTGATGATGACCATAGATTTGATAAATGGCTAGGATTAAATCTTGGTGAGCAAGCTTGGATGATGACCATAGATTTGATCAATGGCTAGGATTTAAAGATGAATTAGTGGCTAGGATTAAGTCAAAATTTGTAGGCTTGACTTTGGGTTAGTAGCTAATTAAAAAATTAGTTTAACTAAGTTAATTATCTAATTAGCAAACTAATTAAACTAGCTTAGTTATTAAATAATTACAATCTAAATATTAATTAGATATGCTAATATTGTTTAGAGATTATAAAATATGTAATTATTTGTCTAATTAACTAGTTATGTAATTAGATAAATAATTAAGTAAACTAGTTTAATTCTTAACTAATTATAATCTAAATATTAATTAGATATCCTAACATTAATTAAAGGTTATAATATATGTTAGTATATATTAGATATATTAGTCATATGATTAGAATGCTAATTAAGATTTAATTAGGATATTTAGCCAAATAAATTTCCTAATTGATTAACATGTAAATAAAACAAATTGAATTCTTAAATGGCCTTGGGCCACACGGTTATAGGCAGCAGAATTGGAGGCTTGGAGGGCAAGTTTTTCAAGGCTTCCTAAGCACTCCAACAAGGCAACATCTCAACCATTGAATGGATGGATGGCTAGGATGATTTCCATGCAAATTTAATCCCTTTAGCCTCACTCAAAGCCACCCACGGCAGCAGCCTTTGATATTCACTTTTCACTCTTATTTTCATTCTTCTTTACGTAAAAAGTCTTCCATTTTCTCTCCAAAAACACCAAGACTCCAAGCATCTTTCTTCTTCCATTTTCTTTCACTCTATTCGCCAAGCTTCCCACCATACTATCCACTCACTTAAAAATTTTCCTTCTTTGTTTTTCTAACTCTAAACATCTACCCAAACTCATCTCTAGTTGGAGGTTTTTGCAAATTCCATCATTTGCAAGCTTGAAAACTCATCTTGGAGTTGTTTCTTTAAAGGTAAAATTCATTGTTTTTCCTTTCTATTTTCATTTTCAAGTTTCCAAGCCATGATTGATCCATGGTATGGTTTTCTTTTCTAGTAGTAACTCTTAGAAAATTTTATTTATTTTCTTAGGTATTTGAAGGAGCTAAAAACCGAAATTCCAAGGAAGGATAAAAGAAGAATTTTCTTCATTTTAAGGTAAAAAGGAAGACTATAACCTAATTATTCTTGAGTGGTAGTAAGAAAATGGAATTTTGTGTGTTGTAGAATCCATAAGGATTCTTTTATATGTGGATTGTAATGATTTTTCCATGTATGCTTTGTATTGTGAATTGGATTTGCTAATTTTATAATGTTGCTAGTTTTTATAATTTTGTATGTATTAGTTTAATGTTAGAAATGCATGAGTATTCCAAAGAATACAACACCCTAGGTTCGGTCATAACCCCGAAAAGTGGATTTTGGATGTTTTTAAATTAATTTTAAAGAGTGTTTAAGGGTATTGAATGGAATTAATAATGTTTAAATGTTGTTCGTATTTACATTAATGCAAATATTTTATAGTTACTTGAAAAATATTTTAAGCGCTTTTAAACTATTTAATAAATTTTTTTCTGTTAGAAAATAAACTGTTTATTTAAGGAAAATATCTCCTGGATTTTAAAAACGCAATAAAAAAATTTTACTGCGATTGATGAGAATAGCAAATTTTACTCATGGGGCCAAAATGGTGGACCCGGGATATGTGGAAAGTTATAATCGCCAAACCATGGATGCGTATTGTAACTTTGTTATATGGAAAATATAGTCGCCGTATCACAAGCGTCATTATTTTGAGATTTCAGTTTCAACTGAGGCATTTACATAATTATTTTTGCCATTTAGGGCATTTTTGTAAATAATTGAATTTTGAGGGCATTTTTGTAAATATTTGAATTTTGAGGGCATTTTTGTAAATATTTAAAGTTTGAGGGTATTTTTGTAAATATTTGAATTTTGAAGGCATTTTTGTAAATATTTAAAGTTTGAGGGTATTTTTGTAAATATTTAAAGTTTGAGGGTATTTTTGTAAATATTTGAATTTTGAGGGCATTTTTGTAAATATTTAAAGTTTAAGGGTATTTTTGTAAATATTTGAAGTTTGAGGTATTTTCGTAAATAATTAAAGTTTGAGAGGTCTATTTTATCACTTTGTAGTTACACGATGTTTTTGCTATTTGGACTTTTTGCTGTATGGTGTTTTAGTGGGCTATAGACACAAAGTATTTATCAAATGTCATAATCACAACGATCAATTATAGACACAAAGTCTTGACGACAAATAAATGGTCGGGATAGCCCAATATAGTTAGACACAAAAATTGACAGTCTGATGGAGTTATTTATGTGAGTCGGGGTAGTCAAAAAGCTATATTGACAAAACCTTTATGGACATCTGATAATGTCATTCGGGTGAAGATTATTAGAACTTTCAAATCATTCTCTCGATATCGTTATGTGTGTTATAGGCCATGGAAGAATTTGAGTCATTTTATGGTTTTAGCGTATTTATCGTGTATTTATAATTATTGTGATGGATTCTATTCTTTTCCATAATTAGTTATTGTTAATGTTTATTATCTGTATGCGGATATTGATTGCTATTTTCATTGTATTGTCGTTTTCTTATTAACACACTTGTGATATATTGGGTTGTCTTACCTCTTTGTTGTTGTATGTGTTGTTTGTATTATTGTGTTATATATATATAGAAAAAATGAGGAGATTGAAGAACAAGTATTAGGCAAACTGAATATCATATGAGGAGGAGCCACAATCTTTTATTTCCAAACCCTTAGAATATTTGGAGCCTTCAGATCATCCGTCACTTGAATTGACTCAAAGAAGATGACTACGCCAGCTGTTATTCTTAGGTTTTGTAAGAATAGAGTTCCATAGAGGAATAGAAGGTTAGCGCACTCGTGAAGAAAGCAATGGTGTAGTGTATACGGGAACTATTACTTTATCTTTGCGTCCTAATACGATCTTTAGTTACTTTTTTGACTTGTATGTACAGTTAGAGTTGCCTTTGGAGATCCGACGTCATTGGAATGGACTTTTCCATGTTCCTAATGAAAATAGTGTAGTGTCTACATCTCGGACTCAGTTCGTAGAACATTACTCGTATCTCTCGTTCGTAGAATCAAACATGAGACATCCCGGTTATCTGTCACCCGAGGAGTTATCTAGGGATGATTTCCCAGTGAACTAGATATCCATGATGTGCACTTGGGCACTTTTTGCTTTTTGTGTCGCATCTTGTATATAAAACTTATGTTTTATCTTTTGGCAGTAGTTGTAAATGTTTTGGTATGTATTTTCTTTAATTGTAAATTATTTGTAAATTATTTGCATAACTGATGACAACAAAACCATATGTAAATTATATGTTAGTTTTTTTTTTTATGTTGAATTTTGTATGTATGTAGATAATGCATAAATGTGATACACAGTGAATTGAATTGATATGTATGTTAACACCGTATTAGGTGTGATGAAGTGTGGTAGTTTATACGTTTATATATAAAATATACGTACTAATTATAATATTTATTTTATAACTTGGGTAATATTTATTATCTTTATTTTTTTATCTCAAAATGTGACATCACAAAGGGTGTTACACTCTCACCACAAGCCTTCATACTTTTGGCTATGGTTAAAGTACGAGCAAAATAGGCATTGACAGTCTCTCCTTCCTTCATCCTGAGAACTTCGAAATCCCTACGCAAGGCCTGCAGCTATGCTCTCTTCACCCTCGTAGAACCTTGGAATCTCTGCCTTATTGAATCCCAAATGTGTTTGGCGGTGTCATCATTGAGAATTGTGTCTAGGATATCACGATCAATAGCTTGATAAAGATAAAACTTTATCTTTAAGTCCTTCAACTTTTGCTCCTCAATCTATTTGAGTCGTGCCTCTGTAGGCACTGCTCCATCTGCTACTGTCGAGATCCCATTCTCTACAAGACACCAGTACTCCTTGGAGCGAAGAAAGTTTTCCATCAGCTTCGCCCAATGGTCGTAGTGACCATCAAATTTGGGGATGGCAGGTTGCATATGCTTATCATTGCTCTTTCCGCCATTTCTCTTTACACTATCTTTTTGAGAGAAATCTGCAGTTTCTTTCCACACACACTCACTACTGTTTCTCTCACACACGCACACGCTATTTCCTTTACGCTCACTCAGAATCAGGCCCCTGTGATTGGGCTCTGATACCAATTGTTGAACAGAAGAATCATATTGCACTTAACTGAAAAACTCTTATTGAATTCAAAGCAAATTGTTGGCTTTATAGCCTTACAGAAATGAGGAAAATAAAAAATAGCAACAACAACCACGTTTTACATGGCCTATAACGTGGTAACTAGATTAAAGAAAATAACTAAACTCTATCTGCAAATCCCAAAGAAATAGGACTTTATTTAACAGACTTATTTGAACTAAAAAACAAGAAACAAGAGAAACAGAGAGACTAAATTTGTTATCTCTTAACAACCGACAAACCTATCCATATTAAGACTCCTCTCCTTCAGTACAAGTTTTAGGCAAAAATGCTAGAGTATAAAGTCCACCTCTTTTCAACATACTTAATTCTTTATTTTCTTCAAAAGAAAATTGTATTTAAAAAAAAACACTACTTGTAAGAGAAATTATATAAATCTACACAAAAATAAATATAAGGTGAAATTACGCTTTTAGTTCCTATAGTTTCATTAAATTTTCATATAAGTTCCTATAGTTTAGAAGTTTTTAATGGAGTTCTTATACTTCTAAAAAATCTTAAGTAGATCTCTACTAGCTTTCAGTTGTTAAATTTTGTTAATGGATGTTTATAATCATCTGGAAGCCATTTTGTATTGTTATTACAAGTTTGAGACTTAATTAAAAAAATTTATAATTAGTGGGAATCTAATTGAAAGCTTATTTAAAATATAGGGATCTATTTTTAAAAAAATTAAAATATAAGGACTCAATTAAAAACTTTTAAACTATAAGAACCTAATTAAAAATTTAATAAAATTATAGGAACCAAAAGTGTAATTTAACCTAAATGTACATATAAATATACTCTTTTATCTGTGATAATATGTAACACAACTAGTTAAATAGAACAAAAATGATGTTCTTACATCATTTTTGTTCCAACACCACTTTCCATACCTTTTTTGAGTGGTTATGATTAAGTGAGAGAAAGTGATAGGAAAAAGTAAATATGATGAATAGTATTGAGAGGAGTGTGAAAAGAGGTATATGCACTGTTAATGGTAAGAATATCATAATAGTAAATAAAATGGTTTTAGATCTTTTTTGGTATTAAATAATGGATTGGTGTTAGTTCACCTTCTAAATCTAACTAAGAACTTAGAGCATGTGATGAGATTCATTTGCTGTGCATATCCTGCAATTTGAACTGCTTAGTAGTGCTTTATATATAAGGATGGATCAATCCATGCAAATTAACAATATCTCCGATGATGCTTCTCTAAATTAAGAATAAAATGTAAAATTGTTAATACAATGAACACAATCTTACATAACATTCTAGTAACATGTAATAATTTCTCATTGATTAGGGACATCTCTAAAGCCATCCTATATGATATAAAACAAAAAATTCTTGAATATGAACTTTCTACCATATACGCTCAAATTAACATTTGACATATATAAAGACATTACGGATTATAGTGAAAACTTACATGCCTCTAAAAAATAATTTTATACATGTCCAATGTTAATTTCATTGCCTATAATAAGAAGTTTCTAGCTAAGAATTTCCAACATGTAGAAGTTTCGGCTGGATGGTTAAATAGCTATAAGCTAACCAAAACTAGTACCCTCCTCTATTGGTTAGCTTATAGCTATTTAACCATCCTGCCAAAACTTCTATATGTTAGAAAATTCTTAGCTAGAAACTTCTTATTAATGTAACTAGTTGACCTTCTAAATTAAATTAAAAACCTAGAACTTGTGATGAGATTTATCTGCCGTGCATATTCTTCAATTTAAGTAGAAGTTTTGGCAAGATGATTAAGGTCCCCCACCCCTTTTTTTTTACTGGGTTAAGCTCCTTATTCAGATATGTGATTATAATATGATTTTCAATGGTGTCAAGTATATCTCTAAGTTCCATGTTTCATTGCCCAAAAAATTTAATAGAAAAGAAACCTACAATTGCCATGCTTGAAGTTAAACTAGGTGGCTCAATTTAAAAAGATTAATAAGACCAGGTATCCCATGAATGTCCTCTCCCAGCTTAAATGAAACAGCAGTTAGGCCGAAATTGCCAATATTTTTTGGAAGTTAAATGAAACCCTGTGAATGAGTTCTTTAATTTGAAATAAACAGAAAGAGTAATGCACGTCAATTTGCGAACTGCTACTTAAACTTCATGTATATTGAAAACGTGACCAACCCATTTAACAATTCATAAACCTTGTGAGAAATTCTTACGCAAGCACAAATCCTTTTGTGCCTGGTCTTAATCTTTTAGTTGTTACACTCATGTTGAGCAAAAGTGTGATTTACTCCTGAGTCCTGAAAAATGTGCAATATCCCGTTTACCTTGACGAAAATGTAATCCAACATGCTCTTAATCATTATTTTCCTAATAATCACTCTACTGTGTAACAAGGGGATGCAAAACCCATAACCATGGATGAGACAGCATAGCTTTGTTACCAAAAAGCCAAAGCAAGTATCACAACATTCATTCCACTGTTAGATTTCAGTTTCAACCGACAAAAGTCCCAAATCATATCAACTCTTACTTTTTAAAGGGCAAAGAAGAAAAACTAAAAAAGGTGTATTTGCCTTAGCATAATGTAATCCGTGTTGTGCTCTGCAATTGTTTTCAATATTTCATAATATTAAGAATGGAACATTTTTTTACCGCAATGGTGCATTTTAAAAGTGAATTTTCAGTATAGATGTAGGTTAAAATTTATTTCCTAAAATGATGGAAGAGGAATAATTGTATATAATTAGTCATAGTTGGAAAGTACGATTTAGGTGCATCTCTTTTTTTATTATATTTTGAATAAGTCGTGCATTTTTAATTTAGATAAGTAATACATATGGGGTATAACTTACTTTTTTTTTTTAATGTCATATGAAGTCATGAGGACGACTTATATTAAGCTTTTCAATTTAATAATAAGTCATGGTTTGCTAAGATTTGGACTTTTTGATCAAAATGTTATTAGTGATAAAATTATTTATTAAATTGTCATAATTTTAAAATTATATATCAAATTATTACACTTTTAGCCATACTAACTTTTTTTATTTTTATGAGTGTCACGTAGATAGCGCCAATATAGTTAGCATTATTCACCTAAAAATTCCATCATTGATGGAGTTATTTATGTGACAACGCCAAACAAAAAGGCTTTTCCATGTTGATAACACCTTTCTATTTAACGTTTCTATGTAGATAATGTCATTCAGGTGAAGTTTTCACTTGAATAAAGTCAATCACATTAACATTATCTACGTGACACCAAAAAAAATATAAAAAGGAAATTGACATGGCCAAAAGTAGTATCTCCACTAAGTTGAATAAGAGAGAATTAACAAGTAAGAGGGTAATTTACTCAACTGTTGTTATATTTCTATAATGTTGAGATATTTAATAGCTTTATTATTTCTTGTGCAAAAACTTAAATAGCAAATATTTTGAAATAAAGGAAATAATATAAAGAAATTATTAAATAAAAAGTAAATTCAATAAATATCTTAAAATAAAATATATATAATACTTTTTTATTTAATAATTAAAAAAATTATTAAAAGAATTAGTTAGAAGGATTTAAAATTACTCAATCTAAAACAAACTGGTTATAAGTCATATTTTTTTTTGTCATGTCATAATTGTTTTACAAAAGTCAAAACCCTTTTAGACTCTGGACTAGGTCTGGACTTTATCAAACAAATTTTAAAAAATCCCAATTAGAGTACAGAATTATACATCGTGATCGAGCTGTTATTTTTCTTATATTATTGTTACTAGTTGTTTTTATTTTTTTACACAGAAATTATCAATCTCAGATAATTGCAACTTGTTTGGTGTTTTTAATTGTAAATTATTCTTCCAAAATTTCTTAATTTTAAAGTTTTTTTTACCAAAATGATTTTAGTAAAAAAATTATTTATCAAATTGTCATATTTTTTAAACTATATACTAAATTTTTACTACTTTTGGCCATGTTGAATTTTTTTAGTATTTTCGACTGTCACGTAAATAACGTCAATGCAATTGACGTTATCCAAGTGAAAATTCTCCCTGAATGACGTTATCTACATGGGAACATTAAACATAAATGCGTTACCTACATGGAAACACATTTTTGTTTGACGTTTCCACGTAGATAACACCATCCATAATTAAGTTAGTTTTAAAGTGGATAACGTCAACTGCATTGGTGCTATCAATGTGGCACTCAAAAGAATAAAAAAAGCCAACGTGGCCAAAAAGTGTGAAGTTTGATATATAATTTAAAAAATATCACAATTTGGTAAATACCTTTTCCATAAATGGCATTTTGGCCAAAAAGCACTGGGGTTTGTGCCTATAAATTCCACTCTTTCTTTCCTGTGTTGCTTTTATATTTAAGTATTTTTTAAGTTCTCTCCACCATTGCTACTTTGTATCAAACTCAGTCCATTCTTGTTTAATTCTCTCTACTAGAAGTATTTATTAAGAATGTTAATTATACTTTTTATTAATACAACTTTTTACTAATATGAAGTTATCCTCTTTTTTTTTTTGCTTTTTACTTAAATTAATAAATGTCATCATATGACCCTTCTCGTAGTTTATTTGTTGCTGATGTTAATGATATTTATGAATATAATAATCCTTATAGGTCTCTAAGTCCTATGATCGCTAACTCTACTATTAGAGTAAATATTCATTCAACAACATTATATGATCCAAACAATATAATTTCAACTATAAGAGATAATGTAAGTGATTTAAGTGAAGACAAGAAGTATGAGGAAGGTGATGAGGGCAACGAAGCAGACGAGATAGACGTGGGTGAACCTGCTACTATAACTTATGCTATCTCATCCTCCTTTTTATTTAATATTAATTTGTAGGTAATGCATGTTCCTAAATTTACTAATGATTATAGAATTAAGAGAGAAAACAGTGTGAATGCGAATAATGATAATCAATGCAATTAAGTCACATCTTATTATAGAATTACAAACTCTAATACAAATCATGAATTTACTTATTTTTTTTTAAAGTAAGTCGTGATTACCAAAATTTAATAAAAAAAATTATAATGTAAGTCGTGACTAAAAAGCATGATAAACCAAAATATAATAAAAAATTATCACTTGGTAAATTGTGCTTTTGAACCACAATTTTTTATTAAGAAATAATAAAAAATTATTTAAGCATAAATCATACTTGATAGATACAACTTGTTATATTTTATTGTTTATTTTGTACCATTTCAAAAATTAACTTTTAACTTACACCTCTATGAGAAATTAATTCTCAAACTACACCATATAAGTAAAAAGAATCAAGAATCGAAACTTGGGACTAGTGTTATAGAGGATATCAACCTATCAACTACGGTAGCCGCATCTAGTGCTAAGTTTAAGGCATTAAATCCTAGCAAATTGAATTATGCAAAAGCAAACAACTTCCCAGCACACAAACAATCCTCTCAAAATCACAAGCAAATTCCTATACCGCAGACTGCTAGCAATTGCAGTACACGGAAACCATCTAAGTTCACTCAAAAAACAGATAGACAATGGATAGATCGCTGTGTCAGCAATGGTAGCTAAACATCAATGGAATTTCTTGACGGCAAAGGTACTGCTCCATCTGCTACTGTCGAGATCCCATTCTCTACAAGACACCAGTACTCCTTGGAGCAAAGAAAGTTTTCCATCAGCTTCGCCCAATGGTCGTAGTGACCATCAAATTTGGGGATGGCAGGTTGCACATGCTTGTCATTGCTGCTTTCTGCCATTTCTCTTTACACTATCTCTTTGAGAGAAATCTGCAGTTTCTTTCCACACACACTCACTACTGTTTCTCTCACACACGCACACGCTATTTCCTTTACGCTCACTCAGAATCAGGCCCCTGTGACTGGGCTCTGATACCAATTGTTGAACACAAGAATCATATTGCACTTAACTGAAAAACTCTTATTGAATTCAAAGCAAATTGTTGGCTTTATAGCCTTACAGAAATGAGGAAAATAAAAAACAGCAACAATAACCACGTTTTACATGGCCTATAACGTGGTAACTAGATTAAAGAAAATAACTAAACTATATCTGCAAATCCCAAAGAAATAGGACTTTATTTAACAGACTTATTTGAACTAAAAAACAAGAAACAAGAGAAACAGAGAGACTAAATTTGTTATCTCTTAACAACCGACAAACCTATCCATATTAAGACTCCTCTCCTTCAGTGCAAGTTTTAGGCAAAAATGCTAGAGTATAAAGTCCACCTCTTTTCAACATACTTAATTCTTTATTTTCTTCAAAAGAAAATTGTATTTAAAAAAACACTACTTGTAAGAGAAATTATATAAATCTACACAAAAATAAATATACGGTGAAATTACGCTTTTAGTTCCTACAGATTTCATTAAATTTTCATATAAGTTCCTATAGTTTGGAAGTTTTTAATGGAGTTCTTATACTTCTAAAAAATCTTAAGTAGATCTCTACTAGCTTTCAGTTGTTAAATTTTGTTAATGGATGTTTACAATCATCTGGAAGCCATTTTGTATTGTTATTACAAGTTTGAGACTTAATTAAAAAATTTATAATTAGTGGGAATCTAATTGAAAGCTTATTTAAAATATAGGGATCTATTTTTAAAAAAATTAAAATATAAGGACTCAATTAAAAACTTTTAAACTATAAGAACCTAATTAAAAATTTAATAAAATTATAGGAACCAAAAGTGTAATTTAACCTAAATGTACATATAAATATACTGTGTGATATGCAATACAACTAGTTAAATAGAACAATAATGATGTTCTTACATCATTTTTGCTCCAACACCACTTTCCATACCTTTTTTGAGTGGTTATGATTAAGTGAGAGAAAGCGATAGGAAAAAGAAAATATGATGAATAGTATTGAGAGGGGTGTAAAAAGAGGTATATGCACTGTTAATGGTAAGAATATCATAATAGTAAATAGAATGGTTTTAGATCTTTTTTGGTACTAAATAATGGATTGGTGTTAGTTCACCTTCTAAATCTAACTAAGAACTTAGAGCATGTGATGAGATTCATTTGTTGTGCATATCCTGCAATTTGAACTGCTTAGTAGTGCTTTATATATAAGGATGGATCAATCCATGCAAATTAACAATATCTCCGATGATGCTTCTCTAAATTAAGAATAAAATGTGAAATTGTTAATACAATGAACACAATCTTACATAACATTCTAGTAACATGTAATAATTTCTCATTGATTAGGGACATCTCTAAAGCCATCCTATATGATATAAAACAAAAAATTCTTGAATATGAACTTTCTACCATATACGCTCAAATTAACATTTGACATATATAAAGACATTACGGATTATAGTGAAAACTTACATGCCTCTAAAAAATAATTTTATACATGTCCAATGTTAATTTCATTGCCTATAATAAGAAGTTTCTAGCTAAGAATTTCCAACATGTAGAAGTTTGGCTGGATGGTTAAATAGCTATAAGCTAACCAAAACTAGTACCCTCCTCTATTGGTTAGCTTATAGCTATTTAACCATCCTGCCAAAACTTCTATATGTTAGAAAATTCTTAGCTAGAAACTTCTTATTAATGTAATTAGTTGACCTTCTAAATTAAATTAAAAGCCTAAAACTTGTGATGAGATTTATCTGCCGTGCATATTCTTCAATTTAAGTAGAATTTTTGGCAAGATGATTAAGCTCATTTTATTTTTTTTTACTGGGTTAAGCTCCCTATTCAGATATGTGATTATAATATGATTTTCAATGGTGTCAAGTATATCTCTAAGTTCCATGTTTCATTGCCAAAAAATCTAATAGAAAAGAAACCTATAATTGCCATGCTTGAAGTTAAACCAGGTGGCTCAATATCAAAAAGATTAATAAGACCAGGTACCCCATGAATGTCCTCTCCCAGCTTAAATGAAACAACAGTTAGGCCAAAATTGCCAATATTTTATGGAAGTTAAATGAAACTCTGTGAATGAGTTCTTTGATTTGAAATAAACAGAAAGAGTAATGCATGTCAATTTGTGAACTGCTAATAAAACTTCATGTATATTGAAAACGTGACCAACCCATTTAACAATTCATAAACCTTGTGAGAAATTATTAGGTAGGCACAAATCCTTTTGTGCCTAGTCTTAATCTTTTAGTTGTTACACTCATGTTGAGCAAAAGTGTGATTTACTCTTGAAAAATGTTCAATATCCCGTTTACCTTGACGACAATGTAATCCAACATGCTCTTTATCATTATTTTCCTAATAATCACTCTGCTGTGTAACAAGGGGATGCAAAACCCTCGACCATGGATGAGACAACATAGCTTTGTTACCAAACAAAGCCAAAGCAAGTATTACAACATTCATTCCACTGGTAGATTTCCTTTTCAACCCTTAAAAGTCCCAAATCATATCAACTCTTCCTTTTCAAAGGGCAAGCGTTAAAGAAAGGAGCATTCGCCTTAGCACCAAGTAATCCCTATTGTGCTCTTCAATAGTTATTCAATATTTCATAATATTAAAAAATCAAAACTTGGGGCTAGTGTTATAGGATATCAAGCTATCAACGATGGTAGCCACATCTAGTGCTAAGTTGAAGGCATTAAATACTAACAAATTGAATTATGCAAAAGCAAACAACTTCCCAGCACACAAACAATCCTCTCAAAATCATAAACAAATTCCTATGCCGC
This sequence comes from Ormosia semicastrata, assembly GCA_029884595.1. Lineage (NCBI taxonomy): Eukaryota > Viridiplantae > Streptophyta > Magnoliopsida > Fabales > Fabaceae > Ormosia > Ormosia semicastrata. Next base: position 4,201,915 of record JAQQTO010000036.1, on the reverse strand, counting down.
AGACAACTAGCAATTGCAGTACACAGAAACCATCTAAGTTCACTCCAAAAACAGATAGACAATGGATAGATGTGTCAGCAATGGTAGCTAAACATCAATGGAATTTCACCACGGCAAAGGTGCACAGCTAATATAGATCTCTCTTCCGAAAACCTGCATCACGCATCTCCCATGATGGCTTACTCTCGTTTGCAATGTCCTTCTTGATTAGTCCTTCAATTGGCTTCATGACAAAGAAATACTATAGACAGGAACCAACAAATAAAAGAGAGAAATGAATCATCACTCTAGAGACTGTCAGTATCAAGAGAAAACAATATAAGCCTCAGAGTTCAAAAGCTTACTTGGGGAGCATATACGAGAGGAATCCATAATTTTCCTCTCTGATTTGGATTTGGCCCTTCAATCAAATTCCTGTCAACATGAATAGACTCACTTTCGTTCAAGGCTATTTCTGTGATTGTTTGGACTAAATGAGGAATCCAAGCAGTCCCATTTGGAAGAACCTGTCACCAAAAAGCACACATCCTCTAATCTGACTAAGCAAGATAAATGAGCTAAAAGAGGATATAAGGAAATGCCAAGAAGCAAATCTCCAACCTTTTCACCACTATCATTTGTGTTGCATCTCCCACTGTTCTCAACCAAAACAACAGGAATAGTAGAAGCTTAGGATAAAAAAAAGGCAAAATACAAGCATGAAATTTATGAATTATACACACAAACAAGTGTGTCAGTGTGTGTGTAAAGCAACAAATAGTAATTCTTGACATTAAAATTAAATTAAATAAAAAAGGGTACAAGCTGGACAATTTTTTTTTTAACCGAGAAAGGAACAAATATATTATAACCAACAAACGAAGTAATCAACACAATAGAATGACGCAAATCAAGATGAAACTCTAGTTTTGATTATGTGAATCTTGCATATTTCTTTATATCAATACACTTATGTTTTTATTCATATGTTTCTGATTTTAAATCAATATAAAGGTCTTCATATTCTTGTCAAATTTCGAGAATGGTAAAACTAGGATTGCTATGCGCGGTTGCGGTAGTAAAACTAATGAAACATATGATCTAAGTTATTTAATTCTGGTATATGATTAGATCTTAGTGTGATTAGTTTTCTAATTCTTAATGCAATCATTCGGTAGGTGTAAGAGCGGTTGCTTTACAAATAACTAATGGTTAGGGTTTGATTTGAGCGGTTGCTGAATTAAGCGAAACTTAAGGAAAACAGGAGATTTATCTCATAATCACATAAGAACATAATTGATCATATTAGTATAAATAGTATGTAAGTTAACGTAATCATATAAATCTAGTGATGAATTTCATCTCTTAACCAATATCTTTAATTTGGTAATTCAATTTGTGTTTACTGCTTTTGTTTTAAGTTTAATTTCTATTTTTAATTTTAATTAACAAAATCCCCCTTTTTATTTTTTACTATTTATTGTTCATCAGGGTTTAATTTAGGAATTGGATTGATAGTGTCAATTGAGTTGGTTCTCTGTGGATCGACCCTTGTTAACTACAACTAGTTGCAAGATTTTTATATTTTTTGTGGAAATTGACAATTGTTTTTTATATTATTTTTAATCACAATCCACATCACACCATTGGTCCCTCTAGTAAAAAAAAAAAATAAATATTTTTCTTATATATATATTTTTATCATATACAATTATATATAGATTGCTTTGGTTTATTTTGACTCTTCTTGTATCAATAACAACTATTAAGCATGTCTTTTCAGTTATAAAAATTATTAAAATAAGGTTATAAAATAAGATGAAAGATGATTTTCTCACAGATTACATGATTGTTTACATTGAAAAAAGATTGTTAAAAAATTCACTACTGATGCGATAATAGATAATTTTTATTTTATGAAACAACGTTTATCAACACAAACTTAAAAATTAAAGCTATGTATTTAAGATTATCTTATATTCAATTGTGTTTACTATAAATGTTTCTAATTCAAAGCATATTGATTATTAGTTGAATTGAATTTATTTTTATGTTTATATTATATGATAATTATATTTTTTAACTTAAATATTTAAATACATATATTTAGTCTTTAGTCTCGCCCCTTAATATTAAAATTCTGGCTCTGCCCCTGCTTACAGTTGCATATGTTTACCATCACCATAGTTGGCATCTTGAGTCTCTATTAATGCATCTCCAAGCTTTCATTTTGCCCAATATATTTGAAAAAAATCTCGATTCCAACTTTTGATTTTAACTTTTATCTTTAATCTTATTTAATTTTTTTACATTTGTTACTTTTAATTTCATTTAACTAAGTTAATTAACACATAAAAAAATATTAAATGAGGTTAGAAGCACGAATTAGAGCCAAATTTTGTTCAATATATTCGCCTCCCTAGTTGCTAAAAATTGCATGTGGAAGATATCATAATTTGGGCAAGTGTAGTTTCAGGTATTTATTCTGTTAAATTAGGTTATATATGGCTGTTACAGCAAGAAAATGCTTTCCAGGATGATGAGAATTGGAATTGGATACGGAAGGTTCAAGCCCCTAAAAAATAAGGTTCTTCCTGTGGTTGGTTTGTCATGAAGCTTTGCCAATAAATGATATGAGAGCTAGAAGGAAATTGGTGACTGACCCTTGTTGTGGCAGATGCTTCTGCCCTTTAGAGGACACATCTCATTGCTTGCGTCAGTGCCCAAAAGCAAGAAGGATCTGGGAACGGTAGGGATTGGCAACAAACAAAATTTCTTTTCCTTGGACACTAACGAGTGGGTGCGTATTTTTGGTAGTGGTTCAGCTTCGGCTGTCTTCCTTAGTGGCCTTTGGTGGATTTGGAGGGCTCGTAATGCAGAACTTATGTCAGATGAACACTGGTCTGATGTTGATATTTTAAGAAAGATTGCCCAAATGACTGATGACATTCGTCAATCCTTTGGGCAGGTTGGTCTTAATTTTGCGAACATCACGAGGCTTACTAGTTGGGAAAAACCTCTTCAAGACTTACTAAAATTGAATGTTGATGGGAGTGTCTTGGGAATCCAGGAAGAACCGGCTTTGATGATATTAGCGTGTGATTGAATTAGAATTTATAAATTTAAGTTTGGGTTAACTTAATTTGATAAATTTAAGTTTAATTGAAATGAGTTTAAAGTAATGTGATTTAGGTTTAAAAACTTTTATATTAAAAGTGAATTTAAAAAAATAAATATTTTTTGAATAAAAATTTTAAATCACTTTTAAAATAAAATTAAAAATGAAAATACCTCCAATGAAATTTTGTCAAACAAAAAAGCAAAAATTAGGAATTCTCACTCAAATTGAAGTTTGGAATAATTTTTCATTGAAGCTAATTGAATTTTACTAACAAAAACTTGTCATGCTGGCACATCTTTCAATGCTCCAAATTTAAAATGCTCATGCGTAAAACCAAAGATATTCTAATTAATTGAATTATGCAAAAGCAAACAACTTCCCTGCACACAAAGAATCCTCTCAAAATCACAAACAAATTCCTATACCGCAGACTACTAGCAATTGCAGTACACGGAAACCATCTAAGTTCACTCAAAAAACAGATAGACAATGGATAGATCGATGTGTCAGCAATGGTAGCTAAACATCAATGGAATTTCTTGACGGCAAAGGTGCACAGCTAATGTAGATCTCTCTTTCGAAAACCTACATCACGCATCTCCCAAGATGGCCTATTCTCGTTTGCAATGTCCTTCTTGATCAGTCCTTCAATTGGTTTCATGACAAAGAAATACTGTAGACAGGAAACAAAAATTAAAAAAGAGAGAGAAATAAATCATTACTCCAGAAACTAAACTGTTAGTGTGTTTGGAAAAATTAAAAAAAATAGATTATGCTGATATATAATCGATTATTATAAAAATCAGTTATAACCAAAATCTGTTTTGTTTTTGTTTGAGTATGTTCGTTAAAAAGTGATTTTAAAATAATCTATTTCGTTTGGATGACGCGAAAAAAATTATTTTTACATAATAAATTATGAAAAGAAGTATAAAATTATTTTGTTTATAATATTTAGTAGAAAGCCATTGAGGTGGTCATTATGAGAAATATTTCTCTTATTAAAGTATAGTTAAAAAATCAATCTAAAAATAAAAGTTTTTTATGAAAATAGTTCTATAGATGAGCTTGTACTAAAATAACTTTTTTATAAAAATAATTTTTTTAAAAATTAATCTACATACTCAAACATAACTGATTTTTTATAAAATAACTTTTTTTCAAAAAATAATTGAATAAGAAAGAATTAATCTTTCTCAAACAAATTCTTAGTATTAAGAGAAAACAATATATTTCTCAGAGGATATATTGATAAAATAAAAAAGCTTAACAATGATGCTGGGTTTACATTATTTCCTTAGTGGCTCATATCACTGCCACGATCATGGATGGAGCGAAGGGGGTTGGCAAGACCACGTTCCCCGATCCTCAAACTTTATCTTAAGCTTTCTTTTTAATTTTTGAAAAAAAACTTCTACAATTTTATTTTTGGCCCCTAAGAAAATTTTCATAGCTTCCCCGCCATGATCCAAGCATATACAAACAAATCCTGCAGAACCAAATCTATTATAACTTATAACCCAACTCTAGTTGATCGCCTCAACGTATCATAATAAAAATCAAGTTTGCTAAACCAATATATCCTCCTACTAGGTTTATGCTTAGATTGGTGAAATGAGATAAAATGTGTTGAAATTGTATTAATTAATATTGTTTGTTTGTTTTTTTTAAATTATGATGGAATAGAATGAAAGGTATCCGAATGTATTCCATCTCATTCTATTCAATACTTTCATTTTTTATTTCCCTAATTTAATGGTATGAGTTTACTTACTAATATAATTATTAAATTACTCTTTTATCCTTAACAAGTGAAACCTATTACAGTGTACAGATTTCCTTGCTCACCTGTTCTATGTATGAGCAAATCTCCTCAATTTCTCCTACATGTTACGCTGCGGATTCATTTCTCTTATTCTTATATGTTTTCTCCATTGCTAATATGCTTCATATTGTATGACGTATTACCTCGGGATAAATTAGACATCAAACATAACTTGAATATGCAACATTGATAATAATACATTAAAATTACTCTAGGAGTGGCTATAAGCCTATAAATTGTAGTCTTTCAATTATTTAAAGAGTTTTCTGACGCGCAAGCTACGTGAAAGGTGCAATCTAGAAAAAAAACGGAGATTATTTAGAGGAGTGATCTTAGAAAAGACTAAAATATTTAATTTCTTAGATAAAATTATTATTTGATTAATATCAGCATTAGATAATTTAATTAATATTATTTAAAGTTTTCTGAGCTAAAAATTATTAGAGATTAATGTATTTGAAATGAGAGTAATATGGGCATAATAAATTTATAATTCTTACCATTTTGTTTACTTTTCAAACAATTAAATGAAAAATCTTTTCCGTTCTATCATAAAATATCTAAATAATAGTATGATAATTTTATTTCATTTAATTTCATTTTATCCATTATTAGATATTCAAGCGTAACATAAAATATATGCTAATTACAATAAAAACAAATGTACATATTCAAGGGCTTGAGTTTCATTGTAGTTGATCTAGGATAGAAGGATAGAGTAAGCAAATCGTAACATCACATTAATTTTTGTAACTTTTGTGGCTGAGCATGCCATTAATCAACTTTCATTAGCAAACTTAATTTAGCACATGTACATGCACATGTACCAATTGACATTACCCATATATGTATATAGAGGCCTTAACAAAGGCTATATTATTATAAATATATTCTCATTATGGTTGTGCACTATATTACTAGGATACTGACCTTTATTTAGTTTTACATGTATAGCAAACTAACATGAAATGTTAGTATGTATACATGACTGTAGAACCTAGTGCACTACGCCACGTAATGAAACAGGCCAGTGACTAAATGGAGAACGTCATCAACTAAATTTACAACGTTGACATTTGCTTCAAGTTCTCCGCTTAGAGGCAACAGAGTGCAAGTGGAATTGGCAATTGGGAGATCCACAGTCGCTACACATTCTCCATTGAGGATGTTGCGAAACATGCTAAGAGAGACATTGGCCGTGATGTCGAAACTTCCTTGAATATTAGTGACAGCACTAGCTATGGTGTTTTGCCCACAGGACAGACTTACGTTAGCACCAGCTACGCCACTGCTTTGGACACCGTCTACTTGGTTTCTGTTTACTGAGCAATGCAACTAGCCTTCAAGGTCAATCCCAAGATCAATTCCAAGATATTGGGCATGGGCTGCAAAAACCAGCACCAGAGCAACAAGGAGCACGGAAGAAAGTTATTCATGGCCATGAATCAAGTTTTTTGAACGAGTGTTATCAAATTAGTTGGTGTGTTGTGTCCCAAGGAGGATTTCGGAACCCACTATTTATAGACCGTTGTAACATTTTACAACTATGTTATTTTAATTTGCAGGGTACCATATAACTAATTTTTGCTCGTGGCCTAGCTATATATACATATATAGCTTCCGATCAATTTTCAACATTGACCACCAAGAAAAACTTAGGCGGGCTACTGCATTAAGGTTGGCCCCTCAACCTATCCGTATTAGACTCCTCTCCTTCAGTGCAAGTTTTAGGCAAAAATGCTAGAGTACCCCACCTCTTTTCAACATACTTAATTCTTTATTTTTTTCAAAAGAAAATTGTATTTAAAAAATAATAATAACTAGTTGTAAGAGAAATTATATAAGTCTGCACAAAAATAAATATAAAATCTAATTACTCTTTTAGTCCCTACAGTTTCATTAGATTTTTATATAAGTTCCTATAGTTTAAAAGATTTTAATAAAGTTCTTATACTTTTAAATTTTTTAAATAGATCCGTACTAGGTCATGGCCGTTAGATTCTGTTAATGGATGTTTATAGTCATCTAGAAGTCATTTTTATTGTTGTTACAAGTTTCGGAGGCTTAATTAAATTTTTTTATAATTATTGGGGATTTAATTGAAAACTTATTTAAAATATAAGGATTTATTTAAAAAATTTAAAAATATAGGGACTTAATTAAAAAATTTAAACTATATAGATCTATTTAAAAATTTAATAAAATTATAGGAACCAAAAGCATAACTTAACCGAAATATAAATATAACTATATTGCATGATATATATGTAACACAAGTAGTTAAATAGGATAGTTTTAGTTCTTTTTTGGTGTTAAATAATGGATTGGTGTTAGTTCACAAACTAAATCTAACTAAGAACTTAAAGCATGTGATGAGATTCATCTGCCGTGCATATCCTGCAATTTGAACTGCTTTAGTAGTGCTTTATATATAGGGATGGATCAATCCATGCAAATTAATAATATCTCCAAGATGTTTCTCTAAATTAAGAATAAAATGTAAAATTGTTAATAGAATGAACACAATCTTATATGACATTCTAGTGGTATACAATAATTTTTTGTTGATTAGGGATATCTCTAAAGCCATCCTATATGGTATAAAACATAAAAAATTCTTGAGTAAGACCTTTTTATCATATATGCTCAAATTAACATTTGACATGTATAAAAGCATTATGAATTATAGTGAAAACTTACATGTCTCTAAAAAATAATTTTATACATGTCCAATGTTAATTTCATTGCCTATAATAAGAAGTTTCTAGCTAAGAATTTATCAACATATAGAAGTTTTGGCAGGATGGTTAAATAGCTATAAGCTAACCAAAACTAGTCCCTTCCTCTATTGGTTACCTTATAGCTATTTAACCATCCTGTCAAAACTTCTATATGTTGGAAAATTCTTAGCTAGAAACTTCTTATCAATGTAATTCGTTGACCTTCTAAATTAAATTAAAAGCCTAGAACTTGTGATGAGATTTATCTGCCATGCATATTCTGCAATTTAAGTAGAAGTTTTGGCAAGATGATTAAGGTCCCCCCCCCTTTTTTTCTGACTGGGTTAAGCTCCTTATTCTGATATGTGATTATAATATGATTTTCAATGGTGTCAAGTATATCTCTAAGTTCCATGTTTCATTGCCCAAAAAATTTAATAGAAAAGAAACCTACAATTGCCATGCTTGAAGTTAAACTAGGTGGCTCAATATAAAAAAGATTAATAAGACCAGGTATCCCATGAATGTCCTCTCCCAGCTTAAGCAGTTAGGCCGAAATTGCCAATATTTTTTGGAAGTTAAATGAAACCCTGTGAATGAGTTCTTTAATTTGAAATAAACAGAAAGAGTAATGCACGTCAATTTGCGAAGTAATACATATGGGGTATAACTTACTTTTTTTATTATATTTTGAATAAGTCGTGCATTTTTAATTTAGATAAGTAATACATATGGGGTATAACTTACTTTTTTTTTTTAATGTCATATGAAGTCATGAGGACGACTTATATTAAACTTTTCAATTTAATAATAAGTCATGGTTTGCTAAGATTTGGACTTTTTGATCAAAATGTTATTAGTGATAAAATTATTTATCAAATTTTCATAATTTTAAAATTATATATCAAATTATTACACTTTTAGCCATATTAACATTTTTTATTTTTATGAGTGTCACGTAGATAGCGCCAATATAGTTAGCATTATTCACCTAAAAATTCCATCATTGATGGAGTTATTTATGTGACAACGCCAAACAAAAAGGCTTTTCCATGTTGATAACACCTTTCTATTTAACGTTTCTATGTAGATAATGTCATTCAGGTGAAGTTTTCACTTGAATAATGTCAATCACATTAACATTATCTACGTGACACCAAAAAAAATATAAAAGGAAATTGACATGGCTAAAAGTAGTATCTCCACTAAGTTGAATAAGAGAGAATTAACAAGTAAGAAGGTAATTTACTCAACTGTTGTTATATTTCTATAATGTTGAGATATTTAATAGCTTTATTATTTCTTGTGCAAAAACTTAAATAGCAAATATTTTGAAATAAAGGAAATAATATAAAGAAATTATTAAATAAAAAGTAAATGCAATAAATATCTTAAAATAAAATATATATAATACTTTTTTATTTAATAATTAAAAAAATTATTAAAAGAATTAGTTAGAAGGATTTAAAATTACTCAATCTAAAACAAACTGGTTATAAGTCATATTTTTTTTTGTCATGTCATAATTGTTTTACAAAAGTCAAAACCCTTTTAGACTCTGGACTAGGTCTGGACTTTATCAAACAAATTTTAAAAAAATCCCAATTAGAGTACAGAATTATACATCGTGATCGAGCTGTTATTTTTCTTATATTATTGTTACTAGTTGTTTTTATTTTTTTACACAGAAATTATCAATCTCAGATAATTGCAACTTGTTTGGTGTTTTTAATTGTAAATTATTCTTCCAAAATTTCTTAATTTTAAAGTTTTTTTTACCAAAATGATTTTAGTAAAAAAATTATTTATCAAATTGTCATATTTTTTAAACTATATACTAAATTTTTACTACTTTTGGCCACATTGAATTTTTTTAGTATTTTCGACTGTCACGTAAATAACGCCAATGCAATTGACGTTATCCAAGTGAAAATTCTCCCTGAATGGCGTTACCTACATGGAAATACATTTCTGTTTGGCATTTCCACGTAGATAACACCATTCATAATTAAGTTAGTTTTAAAGTGGATAACGTCAACTGCATTGGTGCTATCAATGTGGCACTCAAAAGAATAAAAAAAGCCAAGGTGGCAAAAAAGTGTGAAGTTTGATATATAATTTAAAAAATATCACAATTTGGTAAATACCTTTTCCATAAATGGCATTTTGGCCAAAAAGCACCGGGGTTTGTGCCTATAAATTCCACTCTTTCTTTCCTGTGTTGCTTTTATATTTAAGTATTTTTAAGTTCTCTCCACCATTGCTACTTTGTATCAAACTCAGTCCATTCTTATTTAATTTTTTCTACTAGAAGTATTTATTAAGAATGTTAATTATACTTTTTATTAATACAACTTTTTATTAATATGAAGTTATCCTCTCTTTTTTTGTTTTTTACTTAAATTAATAAATGTCATCATATAACCCTTCTCGTAGTTTATTTGTTGTTGATGTTAATGATATTTATGAATATAATGATCCTTATAGGTCTCTAAGTCCTATGATTGCTAACTCTGCTATTAGAGTAAATATTCATTCAACAACATTATATGATCCAAACAATATAATTTCAACTATAAGAGATAATGTAAGTGATTTTAGTGAAGACAAGAAGTATGAGGAAGGTGATGAGGGCAACGAAGCAGACGAGATAGACGTGGGTGAACCTACCACTATAACTTATGCTATCTCATCCTCCTTTTTATTTAATATTAATTTGTAGGTAATGCATGTTCTTAAATTTACTAATGATTATAGAATTACGAGAGAAAACAGTGTGAATGCGAATAATGATAATCAATGCAATTAAGTCACATCTTATTATAAAATTACAAACTCTAATACAAACCATGAATTTACTTATTTTTTTTTAAAGTAAGTCGTGATTACCAAAATTTAATAAAAAAAATTATAATGTAAGTCGTGACTAAAAAGCATGATAAACCAAAATATAATAAAAAATTATCACTTGGTAAATTGTGCTTTTGAACCACAATTTTTTATTAAGAAATAATAAAAAATTATTTAAGCATAAATCATACTTGATAGATACAACTTGTTATATTTTATTGTTTATTTTGTACCATTTCAAAAATTAACTTTTAACTTACACCTCTATGAGAAATTAATTCTCAAACTACACCATATAAGTAAAAAGAATCAAGAATCGAAACTTGGGACTAGTGTTATAGAGGATATCAACCTATCAACTACGGTAGCCGCATCTAGATAATCATCCTTATGGAGAGCTTCCAAAGATTCAAAAAGTGATTTTGGCAATCTCTGAAAGTTTTCGGGATTTGGATTTGTATCTGTTTCATACATGAAATAAGAAGTTTATTATTTAATTAATATTTTTATACGAATAATGAAAATTATAAGAACCAAAAATTTCTGCAACCTTTATACAATTCGGAAAAAGATCGTGAAAGAGAGAAAAGGAAAAAAAAATGGCAGCAAATTCGGAATTAGAGCATGATAGAAGTAAATAAAATTCAGTTGATTATCACATCCACTGTGCTCCGTTGGGATCCTTAAATAAACTCTAAACTATGCAAGCAAATAAAACATTATGGTGAAGTTGCTTACAAGATTTTTGAAGAATCATACTATGAATGACAGACATTGAACACTTCTTCCGTAAGCTCATATGAACTATCATAATCGCTAATTACTTCTTAGTCTGCCATTAATTTTGATGCGTCTCAAGAGTAAATAATTTACTCTTTACTCTGTCATCTTTAATTAGTTTTGCTGTTAGTAATTTACTGACAAACATATAAACACAACAAACATATTAATAAACACACTTCCTAATTTTGTTTTGTTTTGTTTTTTAATTTTTAATTTTTTAATTTTTAATTTTTGGTTTTTTTGTTTTTTTGTTTTCACTTCAACTATCCTTCCCCCCAACCAGATCATAATATTGTCCTCAATGTCAAAACATAGATAGGTAAATGATAGAAGATATTACTTGTTGTTGTAATTACTAAAAGAGAAACCATAAACAAAGTACGATGAATAAAGTCAAAGATAAAGGAAAGTTATAGATGAAGTTTCAGATCACATTCTTGTTCATTGTTGCCTCCCTTGCTGCTGCCTTCTGACCAATCTATCTGAGTTATTACTGGTTCAAGTTCATAAACAAAAGTTTATAATTTATCAATTAATTCATCAATAGCGGAAGCAAATATAAGGAGCCGTCTTGCCGAAAGTGTGATAAAGCTCTGTTACATAGCATGGTCAACAAAAGATAACGAATTATCAAAGAAATTATTAACATTCAGCAAACCTATGGGTTTATGGTGGATGTTCAGTTGGGCCTAGAGATAATTTGAAAAACTTCTTCTAAAGTGCCAAAACCACCCTATAAGGCAATGAATGCATCAGAGTTTTCAAGCATTGTCCTCATTCATCCATGCATAGATGATACTTGAAATTCCATCTCAATTGTCTTTCCAATGATGCTCCTTCGAGTTAAAGGTTCAGGAATGACACCTAAAACTCGACCACCTCCTATATGTGCAGAAAATGATATAGCCTCCATTAACCCAATGCTACCTCCCCCATAGATTACACGAATGTTCCTCACAGCAAGTGTTCTACCAACAATACTTGCTGCATTTACAAACTCTAAACTCTTCCCATAACTTGTCCCACAAAATACACAGATACTGGTAAATCGACGAACCGAAGAAGAAGCTCCCTCCATTTCTACACTCACACTCCCTTTGAATGATTATGAGTTGCAGGAAAGTGAAGAAAATGAAGTGTTTAAATAAGGAAGAGAATAGAAAAAGTAATAATAGATCTTATATGAGTAGGTTGACTGTTGTCAGAAAAGTTTAAATTTAAGAAATTTTTTTATTTTTTTTATTTTTTTATTTTTTTTAGACTGTAAGAAAACTATCAGGGTAAAGAAGTCTAGAAACTCCTGAAGGACCCCGCCCAAAGGATTGTCTGTCCAAAACTAAAATATAATAAAATCATACAAAGATAAAATTATAATAACAAATAATGACATACCTTTATGTATAGGTTTCATGGCGTATCTTTATACTGTGCGTCATGAGTGCAGTAATACCAAGATGACTTATCCAATCTTAGAATTCTTCTTCCTCCCGCTTGTGGGATATTTTAGATTGAACTACGACGCAACTAATTAAAGTGCATAAATCTGACAGCTACTACCAACGACCACAACTAGTGAGAGGTCGCTGGAGAGCTCATGGCATTAAATCACAGGATCCAACTTAGAGGCATTGTCATGCGAGAATACAAACACGAGATGCTTCTATCTGTCCATCAGCAAGTAGAGCCTACAGTTAAAATTTGGGAATACTTGCGCGGCTCTCTACAGAGCATGACACACAAACCTTATTTACGGACCGGCGTGCAAAGGTCCACCCGAGTCAATGACGGGTCTGCCACTGGCATGGGCTCCTAATCTAATTAAAGACCAAGTACAACTGAAGTTTTGCCCTCTTTTTTTGGAGATGTACAAGATAATATATACATGTTATTGTGATTGTAGCTCACATCTTCCTCTGGTTTTATGTCCAATAGTGGCTTAAACGTCTTCTATGAGTCGAGGATAAGCTTCCTATCTAATTTTCTTATAAATTGAAAAATAGAGTCTTTTTAAATCAGATTCCCAAGACTGTAATGCTCTTGCTCGTCCTTGAAGAGATTTCACAAATTAATAAGTTCACGATGCACAAATCCACAAGAATGCATCTTAAGAGTCAATAAGATATCATCTAATGACTCCTTACTCAATTCATTCTTAATGAAGAATATTTTATCCTTTCTGTTTGTGGAAACCATTCCCAAAGAACGACATCGTTTATTACAATTTCATCGTGCACACTTGTGACAAACTTGCATTCTTTTTGCTCTTCTCCTTTTAGAATAAGAACTTTTACCGAGACTCGGCATGTATGGGACAAATGAATCTGAAGATTCACCAGCTAAACGAACCTTTGCTTTGATTATTCAGCGTATATCTTATGGGATGCCCATGTGCATTAACAATCTCAGTCTTTCACGCTTTGCTTTGTAGATTTTTATTAGAGCATTTTGAGGAAAAGAAGGAAAATGTTTTCTTAGATTTGAGAGAATGAAATCCATTTTAAAGGAGAAAGAATCAGTTATTATGGGAAACTGAAAAATAAATAGACTTGAGAGTCACGGAGTACCGTTATCCGCCACTTAACCGGGAACACAAAGAACTCAACAACTTAGTTTCCATAAATGGTTTGAGTCTTTATCTATTGACCTTAAATACACTATCATTCCTAAGATTCTCAATGTCTATGGCCCCATAAGGATACACATGATTGACAATAAAAGGGCCACGCCACCTAAATCTCAATTTTTCAATGAATAGGTGAAACGAGAATTATAAAGCAGAACTTTTTAACCAATTTCAAAAGTTTTTCTCAAAATTGATTTATCATAAAAAAAATTTACTCTAGCTTTATAAATTTTTGTATTTTCATATGCATTATTTGTCAATTCCTCAATAATAAAAAATTTCAATGACAATGATAAAGTTCAGAGGCATCCTGTTTCGCTTAGAAATGAAACCCTATTTTTGACAGTTTTCATAACTTTTTCAAAATGTATAGCTATCTTTAAATAAAGTGAGCTAATAAAATTCACACTGCAAGATTTTTGCAGTTATTTTCTTTGAAGAAAAGTAACCTCCACATGCTTCTGAGCGACAAAATTTAATGGCATTACCTACCTCACTGTTGGGCATATATCTCTGAATGATTTGATCAGGATAATTGAGGCAAGATCTTTCATGTTGTAAGAAAATTGATTATATTAGCAAACCAAGGCTTAGAATTGAAAGAAAATAAAAATTCATTAGGAAAAGAATCATTGATAGGTGTGATATCAAAAGGTGAGCCTGTTGTAAGTATGGACAAATGATTTGCAACAATATTTTCGGCTTCTGTCTTATCTTTTATTGTGATGTTGAATTCTTAAAGTAACAAAATCTACTGTATTAACCTAGGTTTGCAAAAACTTGTTAAGAAAATCGACAAGTATACCGAATTGTCAAAGTAATAAAATAGCGAAAAGAGTATTGTTCCCACGAGGAATTAGTTTACCAAGTACTACTTCTCTAATAAAAATATTATCTAGGCAACCAATAATTAAAAGTAATTCAAAACAATTAAAGACACAAAATTATATAAAAACAACAAAAACAAAAACACACTAAAACGCATGAAATTAAGAAGGAAAAGAGAGAAAAAAAACACATGAAATTAAAATACTAGAGATTTGACTTCACTTAATTCAACACTCTATCATAGACAATAGAGTAGTTTTGGGACCTTCATTCTAATTAATTTCTAATCATTCAATTGATGAGGAGAATCCCTTAATTAATTAAAACTTAATTTCTTAGTCTAAACCCTAACTCTTAAAGGCATGACCTTTGCTCTATGGATTCTCATGAAAAATATTACAATTCACCCACACAACCTACATCCTCTATTCTTAGATGATTATAAATCATGACACTTATTATTTATGGTCTAGGTCATATGCAAATCTTTCGATTCTACATACAGCTCACTAGATCAATTTATGAGTGGCCAATTCATAAAAGCATTAAGAATCATAATAAGCAGTCAAATTAAATAAAAAAAATTAATTAAAATTTTAGTCTTAATATATGTCGATTGAATTAAGTTACATTTTCACCCTAGAAACACACGAATTTAACTACACATGACAAAAGAGAAGAAGAAATAGGAAAAATAAAATAAAAATATATACAGAGGTCAACCTTCCATAAAAAAATGATATTAACAAGTAGGCGGTAAACCTGTCATTAAATATTAACAAGGATGTGGTATAAATTAGTCATCAAATAAATATTAACAAAGGTATAGTATAAACTAACCACCAAATATATATTAACACGTAGTAAATAAATATTAACAAGGATGTGGTATAAACTAACCACAAAATAAAAAAATATTAACAAAGGTGTGGTATAAATCAACCACCAAATAAGTTAGTAAGTTGATAAATTAAAAAGTTAGAAACAAGTAAATTAAAATGTTAGAAGTAGGTAAATTAAAATATTAGAAGCGATAAATTAAAAAGTTAAAAAGTTAGAAAGTTAGTAAAAGAGTTAGATAGTTAGTAAGTTAGTAAGTAAGAAAATTAAAAGGTTAGTAGGTTAGTAAGTTTGAAAGTTAGAAATAAAATACAGAAAGTAAAATGCAAAAAATAAAGTACAAAAAGTAAAATACAGAAAATAAAGTGCAGAAAGTAAATTTAAAATATGAAAATCGGATAGAGGCAGAGCCCCACCAAAGCCGGCGAAGGAGGAAGAAAAGAAGAGTTAAGATTGAGATATTATTAGAACATAAAGTAAAAACTATAGAAACAACAAGCTAATTTTCTTTTTTTGCTCCTGCAAAAGATAGGAGAAGAAGACAGATTATTTCATAATGATTAAAGATTAAAGAGGGAGAATGGAGAGTAGAAAAGAGTTAGTAAGTAGTAAATAAAAAAAATTAAAAGAGTAGAAACATATATATACATATATAAGATCCACAGGGATAAAAAAATATAAAAATATACAAAATATTTACACAATAAATTTTTTTCAAATCAAGTCCCTGGTAACGGCGCCAAAAAGTTGATGCGAATTATAAGTTACAAACTCAAGTGCAGATTGTTTCAAGTAATAAATTCTCAGGAGTCCGAGGTCGATCCACAGGGAATTGATGAAGACAAATTTATTTGACGTAAGGAAAATATTTTGTTACAACAATAAAGGTGATAAAATTTGTGGTGCAAGTGAAAATGATTTACTTAGGTTAGGAGATCCACTCTTGGTAAGTAAATTAAGGATAAAATTAATTCTTTTTATAACTTAATTAGAATCCACACATAATGGAGGTTCCAATCGAAAAATACAACATTCAAACTTCATTTAAGATTATATACGTAATTATATTATTATTCCTTTAACCATCTATTAACACCAGCACTTATAAATGGACTCAAGCATTCATTGTGTCAATATCTTGTCTACAACAAATCAAGATCTCTACTTTACAAGGAGGGTTTCTAAATTGATTGGAAACAAAATACAATACATATAATAACCACTTGATAATATATCATTTAAGTACAAGAAAGAGATTAATATAACTTTATTTCATTACCAAGAGTTTCACCCTTTCACCTAAGTAAAATGAAAATTAGTTACTCATAGACAAGAAGAAAGAAAGAGAGAAGAAGAAGAAGAAGAAGAACATAACTTCAATTTAGAGTAAAAGAAAATTACAACAAGATAAACAAATAATACAATAGCATGATCTTGGTCTATAAGACCAAGACCCCTAAATGATCAGCCAATGGTGCCTTTTATAGAGGATTAGGGATACAAAATGATAAGGAGGTTGATTAATGAGTGAGTGGATGAGTGAAAAATGCCAAATAACTTTTGATGAGTGAAAAATTATTAAGATTCTTTGTCTCCGAAATCATTCAGTGCTGAACTCATTGCATTCGTCATTTTCTCACCAAGTAATCTTCATGAAAGTTGTAGACTTTTGTCTTAACTTTCAAATGCCATTCGTTTCAGCCCAAAAGCATTCCTACAACTCGAAATATGATCTAATTACTGCACACTGCTCAGGCCCAGCTAAAGTTCCTCTGTTCTGACTTGCAAGCCCAATATGACCTTTAATCAATCTAAAATGAGCCTTGTGTTCTTCATGAAAGTTGTAGATATAAGTATTAACTTACAGATGTCAAAATGTTAGCCTAATTCAATTTTTACAGCCCGAGTTATGCTCTGATTACTGTACATTATTCATGTTCCAATTCCAAAATCTGTGTTCTAACTTTCAAGACCAATTAGCTCCACCAGATGTCTGGTTTTGACCTAGAACTCTCATAAAAGTTTTAGAGCTCTCTCTTATCTTTCCTATAAGATAAAATATATAATTATTAGATACTTAGAACTCAAGATATGACTAAAATACAGAAATAGTGTAAGACGTAAATGATGCTGAAAAAATCAATTAAGTTCAATTTGAGTCCAAACTTACGAAACATAACCAAGCTCAATCAATTAAGTATATGAAGAGTGTAAATGACTAAAAATAAGAGTTTATTAATGTATAAAATATGTGATTATCATTGCTCCTGACTGATAACCCAAAATTTCAGTCCAGAACAGTTAATACTGGTGTTTGGCTTCCGATCAAGATTTCTAGGGGAAGGCCTGCTATCTCACATCTATTTTTCACAGATGATTGCCTCCTCTTTGTGAAAGCTAAAGCTTCTTAGGTTCGTCTTGTAACAAATGTTCTTCTGGAGCTCTGCTTAGCTTCTGGTCTCAAGATAAATCTAGAGAAGTCTAAAACGATGAGTTCCAAAAATGTGCCTCGCGCTAAATGTGACAAATTTACTGCTATTTCTTTTATCCACTTCACCTGTAATCTTGGAAAATACCTTGGATTTCCTCTATTGGTGGGGAGAGTGAGGAAACAGGATTTTCAGTACATTGTGGAGAAAATGCAAACAAGATTGGTAGGTTGGAAGAACTGTCTTTTAAATAAGCCTGGCAGATTAACATTGGTGAATTTTGTACTTACAGCGATTCCTTCTTATCCCATGCAGAATTTATGGTTGCCAAGGAGTATATGTGATAGATTAGACTCTGTTGTGCGCAATTTTCTTTGGAGTAGTAGAGTTGATCAGTCGGATAGCTTCCCATTAGTGAAATGGGATGTGGTGGCTAAACCGAAAAGGTTAGGACGATTGGGAGGGTCCGAAAAGCTCGCCTACGTAATGTTGCTTTACTTGTACGCTCATATGGCAAATTCTCACGAGAAAAGACAAGTTGTGGGTCCAAGTTTTAGATCTTATGTACCTTGAGAATACCTCTATTTTATCTGCTGTATCTAAGAATAGGGACTCTTATAACAAAAACTGTTGCTATTCTGAAAGATGGTTTTCATTACAAGGTGGGAAATGGAAACATATCTTTTTGGTTTGAAAAATGGCTGGACGAAGGATTGATGTGACCATGTACCTTTTGTTTATGTAAAGGACTTTACTCTTATAGTCAGGGGTGGAACTAGGGGGACCGACCATGAGTCATGGTCCTTCCCAGCTTTCAATAATTAAACATTTTTCTTATATACATATGTATATTTTTTTGTTGGTCCCTCTCATAAAAAAATAAATATTTCTTATATTTTTTTTTGACCATATACAATTATATATGGATTGCTTTGACTTGTTTTGACTCTTCTTGTATCAACAATAACTACTAAGCATATCTTTTCAGTTATGAAAATTATTAAAATAAAGTTGTAGAATAAGATGAAAGATGATTTTCTCACAAATTACATGATTGTTTACATTGAAAAAAAATTGTTAAAAAATTCACTACAGATGCGATAATAGATGATTTTTATTTTATGAAACAGTGTCGAACACAGCTTAAAAATTAAAGCTATGTATTTAAGATTATCTTATATTCAATTGTGTTTACTATAAATGTTTCTAATTCAAAGCATATTTATTATTAATTGAATTGAATTTATTTTTATGCTTATATTATATGATAATCATATTTTTTTAATTTAAATATTTAGAGACATATATTTAGTCTTTAGTCTCGACCCCCTAATATTAAAATTCTGGCTCTGCCCCTGCTTACAGTTGCATATGTTTACCATCACCATAGTTGGCATCTTGAGTCTCTATTAATGCATCTCCAAGCTTTCATTTTGCCCAATATATTTGAAAAAAATCTCGATTCCAACTTTTGATTTTAACTTTTATCTTTAATCTTATTTAATTTTTTTACATTTGTTACTTTTAATTTCATTTAACTAAGTTAATTAACACATAAAAAAATATTAAATGAGGTTAGAAGCACGAATTAGAGCCAAATTTTGTTCAATATATTCGATTCCCTAGTTGCTAAAAATTGCATGTGGAAGATATCATAATTTGGGCAAGTGTAGTTTCAGGTATTTATTCTGTTAAATTAGGTTATATATGGCTGTTACAGCAAGAAAATGCTTTCCAGGATGATGAGAATTGGAATTGGATACGGAAGGTTCAAGCCCCTAAAAAAATAAGGTTCTTCCTGTGGTTGGTTTGTCATGAAGCTTTGCCAATAAATGATATGAGAGCTAGAAGGAAATTGGTGACTGACCCTTGTTGTGGCAGATGCTTCTGCCCTTTAGAGGACACATCTCATTGCTTGCGTCAGTGCCCAAAAGCAAGAAGGATCTGGGAACGGTAGGGATTGGCAACAAAACAAAATTTCTTTTCCTTGGACACTAACGAGTGGGTGCGTATTTTTGGTAGTGGTTCAGCTTCGGCTGTCTTCCTTAGTGGCCTTTGGTGGATTTGGAGGGCTCGTAATGCAGAACTTATGTCAGATGAACACTGGTCTGATGTTGATATTTTAAGAAAGATTGCCCAAATGACTGATGACATTCGTCAATCCTTTGGGCAGGTTGGTCTTAATTTTGCGAACATCACGAGGCTTACTAGTTGGGAAAAACCTCTTCAAGACTTACTAAAATTGAATGTTGATGGGAGTGTCTTGGGAATCCAGGAAGAACCGGCTTTGATGATATTAGCGTGTGATTGAATTAGAATTTATAAATTTAAGTTTAATTGAAATGAGTTTAAAGTAATGTGATTTAGGTTCAAAAACTTTTATATTAAAAGTGAATTTAATAAAATAAATATTTTTTGAATAAAAAATTTAAATCACTTTTAAAATAAAATTAAAAATGAAAATACCTCCAATGAAATTTTGTCAAACAAAAAAGCAAAAATTAGGAATTCTCACTCAAATTGAAGTTTGGAATAATTTTTCATTGAAGCTAATTGAATTTTACTAACAAAAACTTGTCATGCTGGCACATCTTTCAATGCTCCAAATTTAAAATGCTCATGCGTAAAACCAAAGATATTCTAATTAATTGAATTATGCAAAAGCAAACAACTTCCCAGCACACAAAGAATCCTCTCAAAATCACAAACAAATTCCTATACGGCAGACTACTAGCAATTACAGTACACGAAAACCATCTAAGTTCACTCAAAAAACAGATAGACAATGGATAGATCGATGTGTCAGCAATGGTAGCTAAACATCAATGGAATTTCATGACGGCAAAGGTGCACTGCTAATGTAGATCTCTCTTCCGAAAACCTACATCACGCATCTCCCATGATGGCCTACTCTCGTTTGCTATGTCCTTCTTGATCAGTCCTTCAATTGGTTTCATGACAAAGAAATACTGTAGACAGGAAACAAAAATTAAAAAAGAGAGAGAAATAAATCATTACTCCAGAAACTAAACTGTTAGAGTGTGTTTGGAAAAATAAAAAAAAATAGATTATGCTGATATATAATCGATTATTATAAATATCAGTTATAATCAAAATCTGTTTTGTTTTTGTTTGAGTATGTTTGTTAAAAAGTGATTTTAAAATAATCTATTTCGTTTAGATGACGCGAAAAAAATTATTTTTACATAATAAATTAAGAAAAAAATATAAAATTATTTTGTTTATAATATTTAGTAGAAAGCCATTGAGGTGATCATTATGAGAAATATTTCTCTTATTAAAGTATAGTTAAAAAATCAATCTAAAAATAAAAGTTTTTTATGAAAATAGTTCTATAGATGAGCTTGTACTAAAATAACTTTTTTATAAAAATAAATTTTTTTAAAAATTAATCTACATACTCAAACATAACTGATTTTTTATAAAATAACTTTTTTCAAAAAATAATTGAATAATAAAGAATTAATTTTTCTCAAACAAATTCTTAGTATTAAGATAAAACAATATATTTCTCAGAGGATATATTGATAAAATAAAAAAGCTTAACAATGATGCTGGGTTTACATTATTTCCTTAGTGGCTCATATCACTGCCACGATCATGGATGGAGGGAAGGGGGTTGGCAAGACCACGGTCCCCAATCCTCAAACTTTATCTTAAGCTTTCTTTTTAATTTTTGAAAAAAAAAATTCTACAATTTTATTTTTGGCCCCTAAGAAGCTTTGCATAGCTTCGCCGCCATGATCCAAGCATATACAAACAAATCCTGTAGAACCAAATCTATTATAACTTATAACCCAACTCTAGTTGATCGCCTCAACTTATCATAGTAAAGTCGAGTTTCTTAAACCAACATATCCTCGTAATAAGGCTATGTTTAAATTAGTGAAATAAGATGAAATGTGATGGAATTGTATATTAATGTTTGGTTTTTTAAAAATTATGATGAAATGAAATGGAAGGTGGTGGAATGTTTTCCATCCTTTTCCATCCAATACTTTCATTTTTATTCCTCCATTTTAGTAAAATGAGATGGAATTAATTTTTTTTACTAATATAATTATTAAATTACTCTTTTATCTTTAACAAGTTAACCCTATTGCAGTGTACAGATTTCCTTGCTCACCTGTTCTGTGTATCAACAAATCTCCGCAACTTCTCATTATTAGATATTCAAACATAACGTAAACTTTAAATATATGCTAATTAAAATAAAAACAAATGTACATATTCAAGGGCTTGAGTTTCATTGTAGTTGATCTAGGATAGAAGGATAGAGTAAGCAAATCGTAACATCACATTAATTTTTGTAACTTTTGTGGCTGAGCATTGCATTAATCAACTTTCATTAGCAAACTTAATTTCGCCCATGTACATGCACATGTACCAATTGACATTACCCATATATGTATATAGAGGCCTTAACAAAGGCTTTATTATTATAAATATATTCTCATTAATTATGGTTGTGCACTATATTACTAGGATACTGACCTTTATTTAGTTTTACATGTATAGCAAACTAACATGAAATGTTAGTATGTATACATGACTGTAGAACCTAGTGCACTACGCCACGTATTGAAACAGGCCAGTGACTAAATGGAGAACGTCATCAACTAAATTTGCAACGCTGACATTTGCTTCAAGTTCTCCGCTTAGAGGCAACAGAGTGCAAGTGGAATTGGCAATAGGGAGATTCACAGTCGCTACACATTCTCCATTGAGGATGTTGCGAAACACGCTAAGAGAGACATTGGCCGTGATGTCGAAACTTCCTTGAATATTAGTGACAGCACTAGCTATGGTGTTTTGCCCACAGGACAGACTTACGTTAGCACCAGCTACGCCACTGCTTTCGACACCGACTCCTTGGTTTCCGTTTACTGAGCAAACCAACTCGCCCTGAAGGTCAATCCCAAGATCAACTTCAAGACCTTGGGCATGGGCTGCAAAAACCAGCACCAGACCAACAAGGAGAACAGAAGAAAGGTTATTCATGGCCATGAATCAAGCTTTTTGAACGAGTGTTATCAAATTAGTTGGTGTGTTGTGTCCCAAGGAGGATCTCGGAACCCATTATTTATAGACCTTTGTAACATTTTACAACTATGTTATTTTAATTTGCAGGGTACCATATAACTAATTTTTGCTAGTGGCCTAGCTATATATACATATATAGCTTCCGATCAATTTTCAACATTGACCACCAAGAAAAACTTAGCCGAGCTACTGCATTAAGGTTGGCCCCTCAACCTATCCATATTAGACTCCTCTCCTTCGGTGCAAGTTTTAGGCTATATTTGGATCTTTAATAATTAATGAAATAGAATGAAATGAGATGGGATAGAATGGAATGGAATAGAATAGAATAAAAATATCATTCTATTATTTAAATATTTTAAGATGAAATGGAGTAAAGTTAGCATTTCATTGTTTGGGAAGTGAATAAAATAGTAAGAATTATAACTTTATTTTTTTAAATTATCCTTATTACAAATACACTAATTTTAGGATATGAGGTTAATGTAGTAAAATTTTAATTATAATTATAATAAAAAAATAATTTCATCTCATACCCCCAAATTGGGAGGAAAGAAAATTAATGATTTTTGGTAGGGTGGGATGGGATCGGATCCATCTCACCCACTTCTATCTCATTCTATTATTTTTTAACATAACTAAACAATAGAACATACCTTCATCCCATCTCATTTCATTCCATTCCACTTAATCTCATCAATCCAAACATAGCCTTATGCAAAAATGCTAGAGTAGTCCACTTCTTTTCAACATACTTAATTCTTTATTTTCTTCAAAAGAAAATTGTATTTAAAAAAACTACTTGAAAGAGAAATTATATAAATCTGCACAAAAATAAATATAAGGTGAAATTACTCTTTTAATTCCTACAGTTTCAATAAATTTTCATATAAGTCCCTATAGTTTAGAAGTTTTTAATGGAGTTCTTATACTTCTAAAAAATCTTAAATAGATCTCTACTAGCTTTCAGTTGTTAGATTTTGTTAATGGATGTTTACAAGAATCTGGAAGTCATTTTGTATTTTTATTACAAGTTTTAGAGACTTAATTAAAAAAAATTATATTTAGTGGGAGTCTAATTGAAAGCTTATTTAAAATATAGGGATCTATTAAAAAAATTAAAAATATAAGGACTCAATTAAAAACTTTTAAACTATAGGAGTCTAATTAAAAATTTAATAAAATTATAGGAACCGAAAGCATAATTTGACCTAAATATAAATATAAATATATTGTGTGATATGTAACACAACTAGTTAAATAAAATGGTTTTAGATCTATTTTGGTGTTAAATAATGGATTGGTGTTAGTTCATCTTCTAAATCTAACTGAGAACTTAGAACATGTGATGAGATTCATCTGCTGTGCATATCTTGCAATTTGAACTGCTTTAGTTGTGCTTTATATATAGGGATGGATCAATCCATGCAACAATATCTCCGATAATGCTTCTCTAAATTAAGAATAAAATATAAAATTGTTAATAGAATGAACACAATCTTACATGACATTCTAGTAGTATGCAATAATTTCTCGTTGATTAGGGACATCTCTAAAGCCATCCTATATGATATAAAACAAAAAATTCTTGAAAAGAAACTTTCTACCATATACGCTCAAATTAACATTTAACATATATAAAGACATTATGGATTATAGTGAAAACTTATGTCTCTAAAAAATAATTTTATACATGTACTAAGTTAATTTCATTGCCTATAATAAGAAGTTTTTAGCTAAGAATTTTCCAACATATAGAAGTTTGGCAGGATGGTTAAATAGCTATAAGCTAACCAAAACTAGTCCCCTCCTCTATTGGTTAGCTTATAGCTATTTAACCATCCTGCCAAAACTCCTATATGTTGGAAAATTCTTAGCTAACTTCTTGTTAATGTAATTAGTTGACCTTCTAAATTAAATTAAAAGCCTAGAACTTGTGATGAGATTTATCTGTCGTGCATATTCTGCAATTTACATAGAAGTTTTGGCAAGGTGATTAAGCTCCCTCTTTTTCTTTTTTGGACTGGGTTAAGCTCCTTATTCAGATATGTGATTATAATATGATTTTCAATGATGTCAAGTATATCTCTAAGTTCTATGTTTCATTGCCGAAAAAATCTAATAGAAAAGAAACCTACAATTGCCTTGCTTGAAGTTAAACCAGGTGGCTCAATATCAAAAAGATTAATAAGACCAGGTACTCCATGAATGTCCTCTCCCAGCTTAAATGAAACAGCAGTTAGGCCAAAATTGCCAATATTTTATGGAAGTTAAATGAAACTCTGTGAATGAGTTCTTTGATTAGAAATAATCAGAAAGAGTAATGCATGTCAATTTGCGAACTGCTAATAAAACTTCATGTATATTGAAAATGTGACCAACCCATTTAACAATTCATAAACCTTGTGAGAAATTCTTTTAGGTAGACACAAATCTTTTTGTGCCTGGTCTTAATCTTTTAGTTGTTACACTCATGTTGAGCAAAAGTGTGACTTACTCTTGAAAAATGTTCAATATCCCGTTTACCTTGACGAAAATGTAATCCAACATGCTCTTTATCATTATTTTCCTAATAATCACTCTGCTGTGTAACAAGGGGATGCTAAACCCTCGACCATGGATGAGACAACATAGCATTGTTACCAAACAAAGCCAAAGAAAGTATCACAACATTTGTTCCACTGGTAGATTTCCTTTTCAACCCCCAAAAGTCCTAAATCATATCAACTCTTCCTTTTCAAAGGGCAAGCGTTAAAGAAAGGTGCATTCGCCTTAGCACCAAGTAATCCCTATTGTGCTCTTCAATAGTTTTCAATATTTCATAATATTAAAGAATCGAAACTTGAGGCTAGTGTTATAGGATATCAAGCTATCAATGATGGTAGCAGCATCTAGTGCTAAGTTTAAGGCATTAAATACTAACAAATTGAATTATGCAAAAGCAAACAACTTCCCAGCACACAAACAATCCTCTCAAAATCACAAACAAATTCCTATGCCGTAGACAACTAGCAATTGCAGTACACGGAAACCATCTAAGTTCACAAGAATCATATTGCACCTGAAAAACTTTTATTGAATTCAAAGCAAATTGTTGGCTTTATAGCCTTACAGAAAAGAGGAAAATAAAAAATGGCAACAACAATCACGTTTTACATGGCCTATAACGTGATAACTGATTAAAGAAAATAACTAAACTCTATCTGCAAATCCCTAAGAAATAGGATTTTATTTAACAGACTTATTTGAATTAAAAAATAAGAAACAAGAGAAACAGATAGACTAAATCTGTTATCTCTTAACAACCAACATTCCCTCCCTTAAACTATATGCAACTGCATCTAGTTTACCTCTGAAGCTTTTACCATTCTCAGCATGCTATGAAGTCTTAGGAACTGCTCCAACTTGAGAGGCTTTGTCATTATGTCTGCAACTTGAATATGAGAATTACAATGGCGCAACTTGACAACTCCATCCTTCACCAAGTCTCTCAAAAAATGAAACCTTATGTTAATATGTTTGTTTCTTCCATGAAAGACTGGATTTTTGGACAATTGTATGGTAGAGTTGTTGTCACATTGAATCACAATACTCTTCCCCTCTTTAAAACTGAGCTTCTCCAACACTCTTCTAAGCCAAATACATTGACAAGCACAAGACGCAGCTACTATGTACTCAGCCTTAGTTGTAGACAATGTCACTACAGGTTGCTTCTTAGAGGACCACGAAACTGCTCCAGAACTGAACAAGAACACGAAGCCAGAAGTGCTTCTTCAGTCATCCAAATCGCCGGCAAAGTCACTATCAGTATATGCCACAAGACCTGTACTTCCACCTTTCTTGTAGAAAATGCCTAGCTCAGTTGTTCATCTCAAATATCTTAATACTCGCTTTATTGCAAGCCAATGAGACTTAACTGGACAAGACATGAATCTACTAATTAAGCTTACTCCATACATCAGATCAGGTCGAGTTGCAGTTAAATACATAAGGCTGCTCGCCAACTACTTGCTTGAACATGGTTGAATCAGTTCTGGTTCCTGCCTCATCTTTTGACAATTTCGTGCCTAGCACAATGAGATTTTTCACCGCATTACTGTTCTCCATGCCAAACCTTGCTAGAACTTCATGGGCATATTTTTTCTGACATATAAAAATTTCATTTGAACTCTGCACAACCTCAACTCTAAGAAAATATCTCATTCTTCCCAGATCTGACATATCAAACTCCAACATCATTGAACTCTTAAATTTATCACACATGCTCCTGTCATTTCCAGTATATATCAAGTCATCAACATATAGACTCACAATTAAAATTTTACCTCCCTCCTTTGACTTTGTAAATAGTGTATGTTCACAAAAGCATCTCTCAAAGCCTTCACGGATGAAATAAGTCTCTATCTTGCTGTACCACGCTCTCGGTGCTTGCTTGAGACCGTACAATGCCTTTCTTAACTTGTAAACTTTGCCCTCTTCACCTTTCTTCACAAAACTGATGGACTACTGCACAAAAACCTTTTCATTTAGTTCACCGTGAAGAAATGCACTCTTTACGTCCAATTGGAAAACAAACCAACTATGTTGAGTTGCCATAGCAAGTATCAAACGAATGGCGTCAAGTCTAGCCACCCGAGCAAACACTTCGGTGTAATCAACTCCATATTTTTGTGCATACCCTTTCGCCACTAATCTCGCTTTGAACTTGTCTATCTCTCCATTCTCGTTAAGTTTGGTCTTGAAAACCCACTTAACCCCAATTGGCTTCACTCCACTTGGTAAATTAGTCAGCTCCCATGTCTTGTTTTTTTCTTTTGATTCAATTTCTACCAACATTGCATCCCTCCATTTCTTGCTCTTGGTAGCCTCCTCAAATGAAAGTGGATCATTCTCAATCACCATCATCATTGCATTCAAACCATCTTCATCTGACAAACATTCTCCAGCCAGTAATCACCTATCCAAATTGGTTCTCTTCTATCTCTTCTAACCCTCCCTTCAACTGGAACCTCTTGGACATTATCAATTGGCTCGTTAGGAGATGAACCAGCTTCCCCGGGTTGTCACTTGAACCACTTGCGTATGTACCATTGTTTTCTTCTTCATTCTGTTCTGCTTGCTTCTCGTTTCACTCTCTTCTTCATCATCTTCTCCCCATTCTAAAGTATCCAGCCTGCATTCTTTTTCACTTCTGCCCCAATTCCAGTTTTCTTCTTCTCCAAATATCAAGTCTTTGCTAACAATAATTTTCCTAGAGACTGGATCAAACAATCTATAGGCCTTCGATTCATTACTCACTCCCAGCAAAATACACTTCTTGCTCTTGTCATCTAACTTGCTTCTCTTCTGATCTGGTATATGAACATGAGCTATGCACCCGAAGACTCGAAAATACTCCACTGTTAGTTTCACACCGCTCCATGTTTCTTCTGGAGTTTTATTTTGCACTGCTACAGTAGGACACCTATTAAGAATATGCACACTCCATCTTACAGCTTCAGGCCAAAACACCTTGGGAACCTGCTTCTCAACCAACATAGACCGTACCATATTCATTATCGTCCTATTTTTTCTCTCAGCAACTCCGTTTTGCTGAGGAGTGAAAGTTGTAGTCAACTATCTACTTATACCTTGAGCCTTGCAAAACTCTCCAAACTCATTTGAGATGAACTCACCACCTCTGTCTGTCCTCAAACAAATAATATCTGCACGAACTTCTTTTTCAACACAGACTCTAAAGCTTTTAAACATAGTGAATGCCTCATGTAAGAAATAAATCCAAGTTTTGCGAGAAAAATCACCAATAAAACTTAAGATATACCTCTTGTTACTGTTTGAAGGTGGTTTTATAGGCCCACATATGTCTGCGTGCACAAGTTGAAGCTTGTTTGAGGCTCTCCATAAACTCCTTTTTGGCATAGAGTCTCTGTGTTGCTTACCAATTAAGCAATTTGTGCATAGTTTCTTCGAAGTTGTGAGAAAGGGCAATCCGTTCACCATCTTTTTAGAGGAAAGTGTCCGTAGGCCGTTGTAGTTTAGATGACCAAATCGGCAATGCCAAAGATGAGATTCATTCTCTAATATCATCTAAAAACATGTAGAACTTTTCATAGCAGCCACTTAAAAGAACATCTTATTTCCACTCATATCTGTCTCCATAATCAGTCCTCTATTAGGATGATAGACTTTACACTTTCCATTTTGAATCAAAACAGCTAAGCCTTTTCTTGAAGCTGTCCTATGCTCAACAAATTGTTCTTAAGCTCAGGAATGTAATAAACATCTGAAATTACTTGAACAACTCCATTAACAGGTAGATGAACACTGCCTTTTCCCATTACAGCAATTCTACTATCATTGCCAAGCCTTATAGTCTGCCTAAAGCTCTCATCCATCTCCGAAAACCACTCCTTATTTCCACTCATATGGTTACTACATCCCGAGTCAAGAAACCATATTTCTTCCCTCTTGACTTGTTTGAGATCAACATAAGACATTAGCAAGAGCTCCTCATCTTCCTCCAATTCAACATAGTTTGCCTTGTTCTCCCAGTCAGGACATTCGTATTGATAATGTCCCAACTTATGACACTTATAAAACACTCAATTACAGCTTTGTTAATGGCCTGTCTCCATCTTCCTCTACCTCGGCCTCCTCCAAAAATAGCTCTCCCTCTTCCTCTTCCTGCTTTGTCTTCATGAGTGATCTTCAGCACCTGTTCTTCTTCTCCATGTCTCCTCATTCTTTGCTTAAGAACAAGAAGACTGCTCTACAACTCATTGATTGTCATCATCTCCAAATTATTAGATTCCTCAATCAAGCACACTGCATAGTCAAACTTAGAAACCATGGACCTCAAAATCTTCTCAGTGATGACATTTTCATGGATACTCTCACCACAAGCCTTCATACTTTTGGCTATGGTTAAAGTACGAGCAAAATAGGCATTAACAGTCTCTCCTTCCTTCATCCTGAGAACTTCGAAATCCCTACGCAAGGCCTGCAGCTATGCTCTCTTCACCCTCGTAGAACCTTGGAATCTCTGCCTCATTGAATCCCAAATGTGTTTGGCGGTGTCATCATTGAGAATTGTGTCTAGGATATCACGATCAATAGCTTGATAAAGATAATTTTTTCTATCTTTAAGTCCTTCAACTTTTGCTCCTCGATCTATTTGAATCGTGCCTCTGTAGGCACTGCTCCATCTGTTACTGTCGAGATCCCATTCTCTACAATACACCAGTACTGCTTGGAACGAAGAAAGTTTTCCATCAGTTTCGCCCAATGGTCGTAATGACCATCAAATTTGGGGATGGCAGGTTGCACATGCTTGCCATTGCTGTTTTCCGCCATTTCTCTTTACACTATCTCTTTGAGAGAAATCTGCAGTTTCTTTCCACACACACTCACTACTGTTTCACTCACACACGCACACGCTATTTCCTTTACGCTCACTCAGAATCAGGCCCCTGTGACTGGGCTCTGATACCAATTGTTGAACACAAGAATCATATTACACTTAACTGAAAAACTCTTATTGAATTCAAAGCAAATTGTTGGCTTTATAGCCTTACAGAAACGAGGAAAATAAAAAACAGCAACAACAACCACATTTTACATGGCCTATAACGTGGTAACTAGATTAAAGAAAATAACTAAACTCTATCTACAAATCCCAAAGAAATAGGACTTTATTTAACAGACTTATTTGAACTAAAAAACAAGAAACAAGAGAAACAGAGAGACTAAATTTGTTATCTCTTAACAACTGACAAACCTATCCATATTAAGACTCCTCTCCTTCAGTGCAAGTTTTAGGCAAAAATGCTAGAGTATAAAGTCCACCTCTTTTCAACATACTTAATTCTTTATTTTCTTCAAAAGAAAATTGTACTTAAAAAAAACACTACTTGTAAGAGAAATTATATAAATCTACACAAAAATAAATATAAGGTGAAATTACGCTTTTAGTTCCTACAGTTTCATTAAATTTTCATATAAGTTCCTATTGTTTAGAAGTTTTTAATGGAGTTCTTATACTTCTAAAAAATCTTAAGTAGATCTCTACTAGCTTTCAATTGTTAAATTTTGTTAATGGGTGTTTACAATCATCTGGAAGCCATTTTGTATTGTTATTACAAGTTTGAGACTTAATTAAAAAAATTTATAATTAGTGGGAATCTAATTGAAAGCTTATTTAAAATATAGTGATCTATTTTTAAAAAATTAAAATATAAGGACTCAATTAAAAACTTTTAAACTATAAGAACCTAATTAAAAATTTAATAAAACTATAGGAACCAAAAGTGTAATTTAACCTAAATGTACATATAAATATACTGTGTGATATGTAACACAACTATTTAAATAAAACAAAAATGATGTTCTTACATCATTTTTGTTCCAACACCACTTTCCATACCTTTTTTGAGTGGTTATGATTAAGTGAGAGAAAGTGATAGGAAAAAGTAAATATGATGAATAGTACTGAGAGGAGTGTGAAAAAAGGTATATGCACTGTTAATGATAATAATATCATAATAGTAAATAGAATGGTTTTAGATCTTTTTTGGTATTAAATAATGGATTGGTGTTAGTTCACCTTCTAAATCTAACTAAGAACTTAGAGCATGTGATGAGATTCATTTGTTGTGCATATCCTGTAATTTGAACTGCTTAGTAGTGCTTTATATATAAGGATGGATCAATCCATGCAAATTAACAATATCTCCGATGATGCTTCTCTAAATTAAGAATAAAATGTAAAATTGTTAATACAATGAACACAATCTTACATAACATTCTAGTATCATTATGATCAATCAATTTTGAGGCATTCATTATTGCTTTATATTTGGCCTAATTGATGATAATTGTATCCAATATTATGTTTGTGGGTGAGTTTTAGATGATTAGGCCTCATTGAGCTTAGTTGTAAAAGCTTTATTAATTTTTAGAATTTAACTCATTTTGACCTTTCTGTCTTGTACAGGCCATATCTTGGGCTACAAATCTCATATTTGGATTATCTTGGTGTCTCTTGAAAGTTGAGACGAAGATACACAATTTTGTGTCTAATGCAGTTTTATAATTCATCTGAATTCAGGGCAAAATTGAGCCTCGAAGTTAGGACACTGTTGCTGTCATAAAGCTTGGACCTTCCCTCACTGATTTGGGCTTAACTCTCTCAATTTAAACCCAAATAAGACAAATTATATGTCTCTGAAAAGCTTATTCAGAGGGCTATAGTTTGGGCTAAGGTTAGATTAGGAATTACAGAATAATTTTTAGTTACAAATAGGTTAAGGCAGAATACGAAAAGTACCTCTTTTTGAATCCTGATTTTTGAGCTTTACGATTTGGAATCAAGAAACCTTTTTTCTCTCTTTTCGTTTTCTCTATTTCGTTTTTCTCTCTTCTTTGATCTGTATCTTTTCAATGGTGATGGCCATGGAAGGCTAAAGATCCAATCAATCCAAGGAATTCAATGATTGTGGTTAGAGTTTTGAGTTCTTTTGTTTAATTGTAATTTCTGATTGTGTTCTCTCCTCTTCTCCTTATTCAATTGATTTATGATTATATTTTCGTATATTGAAGATAGATTTGGATTGATTAATCTGAATTTAATGGAGAATAGATCATCGATTGGTAATCTATGTTAATTCGAAATTGCTTTTAATTCAATCTTGATCAAGAATTGCGATTGTGATTCTGTTTTAGTTGATCAAATTCTAGGTGATTATCTAGTTGAATTCGAATTAACAGAGGTAATTGCATAAAGAATTTTACTCTCTTTGAACTATGATTTATTCTGCCACTTGAATTAAAGACCTTGGATTGGTGTTTCCAGTTCTGAATTTATTCCTAATTACTGTTGAATTTGCACTCTGTTACTTGATGAACAAAACCCCCTACTTATTGATAACTTCTAATATACTTGAGAAATCCGAATTGATCCTTGGGAGATGACCTAGGTTATGCACTATGCTATATTCCATTTAAATCCTAGTTTATTTTGAGGCGTGTACGACATCGCTCATCAAAATTTGGCGCCATTGCCGGGGATCTATTTTCGGTTTCTTTGGTTTATTAGGAGTTCCTATTTGCTGTTAATTTTTCTGTACTCGTGATCAACTTTGCTGGAATTCCTTAAGTGCATTTTGCTGTTTTATTTTTATTTTATTTTATTTTATTTTATTTTATTTTATTTTTGCTACAGATTCTGCTCATTCTGTTCATTCTGCCCATGCTGCTGCTATTTTTGCATTGTTACTGTTCCATTGACTTTTGCTACTATTGACCATCCTTTTATTGATCTTATTGCCAATTGCATTGCAAGACCTCATTGTGAGTGTTATGCATTCATTTTGGACGTGTTCCTAACTTCCTACTACTGTTTCATACACTGTTAGAACTCTTTTCCTAATTTCTGGTGCAGGAGAGAACAAAGTACAATCTGGGCAACTCTGATTGAGCTAAAATTTGGTCTCTAAAGGTAAAACATCATTTGGAGCAAAGTAATCCTTTTAAGGATCTGATACTCAGATTTTAGCCAATTTCCATCATTTGGTAAGGTTTTTGGGCAGTTTTGTAATTTTTGGAAAAAAGGCCTAAATTTAGATTGAGCTGAGACTTGATCCCTTGAAGGAAAAGGGCATTTTAAGAAAGGCATAGTATTTGTATACTAAGGTCACTCATTTTTAAGTCAAATTCCATCGTTTAGACCACTTTTTTAATTTTTGAATATTTTTTATTACATTTTTAAGTTCCTTTTTTGAGTAGATTTTAGTGTGTGGTGGTCCTATAATTTTTAAAAATCATTTGATAGGTCAATTAGATTTATTTTGGTGCATTTTTGCTGTTTGATAGTCAATTTTGCCTGATTTTGTGTTTTT
The DNA here is from genome assembly GCA_029884595.1 of Ormosia semicastrata. Lineage (NCBI taxonomy): Eukaryota > Viridiplantae > Streptophyta > Magnoliopsida > Fabales > Fabaceae > Ormosia > Ormosia semicastrata. Next base: position 4,167,958 of record JAQQTO010000036.1, on the reverse strand, counting down.
GAGTTTTCCATGTTACATGACTAGGTCTAACCCTGGTATATTGCATCCTTTTGATCCTGAGATAGATAGGACTTTTCATTCCTTGCATAGGTCTCATAGGATTGATTCTGCACTTGATGAGTATATAGGAAGTAGTCATCATAATAGTGATTCTGCATCTGAATTTTCTACACATAGTCATCATAAGAGTGATTCTGTATCTGAATTTTCTGATTCTGTGCATTCTGTCATTCATTCTACTGAGAACACTGATATTATGGATGAAAGAACCTTGAAAGAGCTTGCTGCACCTGATGTTACATATCAGTCTTTATGCATTCAGTATCCTGATGTTGATGCTCCTTTTGAACTTAAATCTGAATTAATTCATTTGCTGCCTAAGTTCAGTGGTCATGTAAGTGAGGACCCTCATAAGCATCTTAAGGAGTTCCACATTGTGTGTTCAACTATGAAGCCTCAAGGCATTCCAAAAGATCACATTAAACTTCGAGCATTTCTTTTCTCCTTACAGGATGCTGCTAAGGACTGGCTGTATTATTTGCATCCAAGTTCTGTCACTTGCTGAAATGATCTTAAGAGGCTGTTTTTGGAAAAATTCTTTCCTGCATCAAGAGCTGCCTCCATCAGAAAAGAAATATGTGGCATTAGGCAATTTGACAGAGAGACATTATATGAATACTAGGAGAGGTTTAAGAAGATGTGTGCAAGTTGTCCTCACCATCAGATCAGTGACCAGTTACTCATCCAGTATTTTTATAAAGGTCTGCTTCCTATGGATAGGAGTATGGTTGATGTTGCTAGTGGAGGGGCATTGGTAGACAAGACTCTTATGGCTGCAAAGAATCTAATTGAGAATATGGCCACTAATTCCCAACAATTTGGTACTAGAAGTAACTCAGTGGTGTAGACTAGAGGTGTCCACGAAATTGAAGCTGCCTATTCTGCAGATCACAGGAAATTGGAAAATAAAATTGATGATCTTGCATCCTTGGTGCGACAACTGGCTGTGAATCAGCACTAGCAGCTTGTTGCAGTAGTTCATGCCAGAGTATGTGGCATCTGCACTTCTACTGATCATCCCATAGATTCCTGTCCTACACTACAAGAAGGTGACACTGATGGTACCCCATAGGCCTATGTAGCAAATATCTATAACAACAATCCTCAGCAGCAGCAACAACAGAGTTATGATCTGTCCTCCAACAGATATAACCCAGGCTGGAGAAATCATCCAAATCTGAGGTGGGGGAATAACTCTACATCATCTGCCCCTACTCAATTTAGGCGTGTAACACGCTCTCCTTCCGGTCCAATTGCCATCAGGATCCAATAGGCCGTATCAACCACCTTTTATGCAGCAGCAGAATATGCAGTAGCCTACTACAGTTCCTCCTAAATCCGAGCCAACCTTGGAGGAATTGATGAAGCAAATGGCAGTGAACAACTTGCAGTTCCAGCAGAGAACAGAAGCTACCATTCAGAATTTGGAGAACCAGATTAGACAGCTTGCTAGTTCAATGAACCAATTACAGACACAAGATTCTGACAAGTTACCTGCACAAACTGTGGTGAATCCAAGAAATATGAGTGTCATCACTCTCAGATCTGGTAAGGCTGTTGATGCACCAAATTGTAGGTTGCAACATGGATTAGATAAGGAGAGCAAGGAGCAGCATGCCATACTAGAAATTCCATGTAGCAGCAAAATAAAGAAAATAGATTCTGTCCCCACTCCTAGTGTAGTTACTGATGCGCAGGAGCAATCTGTCCCACTACCATTCTCTTAGATGGTCGTGCAGCTTAAGAAGATTTTTGAGACTGACACAGATAGGGAGATCTTGGAGACATTTAGGAAGGTTGAGGTAAACATTCCTCTCATTGAAGCAATCAAACAAATTCCAAAATATGTCAAGTTTCTTAAGGACTTGTGCACTCACAGAAGGAGGTTAAAGGGAAATGAGAAGATCAGTATGGGGAGAGATGTGTCTGCACTTATTCAGCCTACAATGCCCCAAAAATGCAAGGATCCAGGGATTTTTACTATTCCATGCACCATAGGCAAATAGCAAATTCGAAAATGCCATGTTGGATTTAGGTGCTTTAATTAATGTTATGCTTATGTCTGTGTTTAACTCTCTTGCCCTTGGACCCTTACAGAATACAGGAGTTATCATTCAGTTGGCAAACATGAGTAATGCATACCCTGCTGGACTCATTGAATATGTCCTTGTCAGAGTTAATGAATTGATCTTTCCAGCAGACTTCTATATTTTGGATATGAATGGAGAATCTGAATCCAGCAAGGCTCCCATCATTCTTGACAGACATTTCCTCAAAACTACCAGAACCAAGATTAATGTCCATGCAAGCACTCTTTCCATGGAGTTTGGAGATAGTGTGGTCAGATTTAACATTTTGGATGCCATGAAGCACCCTATGGAGGAGCATTCTGTTTTCCATATAGATTTGCTAGCTGATATAGTTGATGATAACCTATCTGAGTTCCTTGCTGTTGATTTCCTAGATTTTGATGATTTTGATGATATTTACACTTGTTCTACTTGTATTGAGTCTGAAATGTGCAGTGTTTGTGTTGAGATTACATCCTGTTTACATGATGATTGTGATGCAGATTTCGATGCAGATTTTATAGGTTCACAGTTTGATGATGGTGTAGTCATGTGAATTCCATAGAGTCAGAATGCAGCAGTTTGATTGTGTAGGGTTACAGGTTGTAGACACAGTTCCTACCACCAGGATACTTCCATCTGTAGTTCAGCCACCTACACTGGAGCTTAAGTAACTTCCACAGCACCTTAAGTATGCATACTTAGAGGATGATAAGAAGCTACCCGTGATTATTTCTACTGCCCTCCATGCTGAGCAGAAGGAGAGGTTGCTGCAAATACTGAGGAAGCATAAGAGAGCTATCGGGTGGACCTTAGCTGACATTCCTGACATTAGTCCTTCTATGTGCATGCACAGGATACTACTTGAGGATGGAGCTAAGCCAGTAAGACAACTACAGAGGCGACTCAACCCTTTGATCTTGGATGTGGTAAAGAAAGAGGTGACCAAGCTTCTGCAAGCTGGCATCATCTATCCTATATTAGATAATGCTTGGGTGAGTCCAGTTCAAGTGGTTCCAAAGAAGTCAGGAATCACAATAGTGAAGAATGATCGCGATGAGCTGATTCCTACTAGAGTGCAGAGTAATTGGAGAGTTTGTATTGATTATAGGCGGCTCAACCAAGCGACCAAAGAGGATCATTTTCCTTTGCCCTTTATTGATTAAATGCTTGAGCGCTTGGCTGGAAAATCTTACTATTGTTTTCTTGATGGCTTTTCAGGTTATTTTCAGATCCACATAGCACCAGAGGATCAGGAGAAGATCATATTCACCTGCCCCTTTAGCATTTTTGCCTATAGAAGGATGCCTTTTGGCCTATGCAATGCCCCTGGAACTTTCCAGTGATGCATGGTAAGTATCTTTTCAGACTTTTTAGAGGATTGCATTGAGGTGTTTATGGATGATTTTACTGTTTATGGTTCCACCTTTGATGCCTGTTTAGACAGTCTGGATAGAGTTTTGCATCGATGCATTGAGACTAACCTTGTTCTTAATTATGAGAAGTGTCATTTTATGGTAAAACAGGGCATAGTCTTAGGCCATGTGATCTCTCGGAAGGGTATAGAGGTAGATCCTGCTAAAATTGATGTTATTTTCTAGTTGCCTTACCCCTCTTGCGTGCGAGAGGTTCGTTCTTTTCTTGACCATGCAGGTTTCTACAGGAGGTTCATTAAAGATTTCAGCAAAAAGGCCCTTCCACTTTCTAACTTGTTACAGAAAGATGTTGTCTTTGATTTTGATAACAGGTGTAGAGAGGCTTATGATTGCCTCAAAATAGCTCTGACCACCACTCCCATCATTCAACCGCCCGAGTGGACACTCCCTTTTGAACTCATGTGTGATGCATCTAACTATGCAAAGTGGGAGCCGTCCCCAGCCCGAGAGTTGGCAAAGCTACCTCATGTCATCTCCTACGCTTCCAGGACTTTAGATGCTCCCCAGGCTAACTATACTACCACTGAGAAAGAGTTGGTTGCTATTGTATTTGCACTTGATAAGTTTAGATCATATTTGCTTGGTTCTAAAGTGGTTATTTTTACTGATCATGCAGCTTTAAAGTTCCTGTTGAAGAAGGCAGATTCGAAGCCTCGATTGATTAGATGGATGCTGCTTCTCCAGGAGTTTGATGTGGAGATTAGAGATAAGAGTGGAGCAGAGAATTTGGTGGCAGATCATTTGAGCAGGATCGAAAGAGTTGTTGACCCTTCTCCTATCAGAGATGATTTTCCAGATGAGCAGCTTATGCAGCTGCATGACACCTCACTTTCCCCTTGGTTTGCTTATTTAGTTAATTACTTGATTGCATCTATTTTTTTCCCTCATGCATCTCGATCACAGAGAGTTAAGCTTAAGAGTGATGCTAAATATTATGTTTGGGATGATCTATATTTGTGAAAATTTTGTAGTGACCAGGTAATTCACAGATGCATACCTGACCATGAGATCCAGTCAGTTCTTCATTTTTGCTATGCCTCTCCAGTCGGAGGACACTTTGGACCACAACGAACAGCTAGGAAGGTGTTGGATTCTGAATTCTACTGGCCTACCATCTTTAGAGATGCGCATCAGGTTTTCACTACTTGTGAGCAGTGCCAGAGAGCAGGAGTGGCCATTACTCGCAGGCAAGAGATGCCCCAGCAGCCCATTCTTTTCTGCAAGGTATTTGATGTTTGGGGTATTGATTTTATAGGCCCTTTCCCTGTTTCTTTTGGTTTTGCTTATATTGTGCTTGCAGTTGATTATATTTCTAAATGGGTTGAAGCCAAGGCCACCAGGACTAATGATGCTCGAGTTGTTGTGGATTTTGTCAGGTCTAACATATTTTGCAGGTTTGGAGTGCCTCGCGCTATCATTAGTGACCAAGGGACTCATTTTTGTAACCGAATTATGGAGGCCTTGTTTCGGAAGTATAGGGTCGTGCATAGAGTGTCTACAACATATCATCCCCAAACTAACGGGCAGGCCGAGGTTTCTAACCGAGAGATAAATCAAATTTTGGAGAAGATGGTTCAGCCGAATAAGAAGGATTGGAGCCGCCGGTTAGAGGATGCTCTTTGGGCTCATCGTACTGCTTACAAGACGCCTATAGGGATGTCTCCCTTTAGGGTTGTCTTTGGTAAAAGTTGCCACCTTCCAGTGGAGATAGAGCATCGTGCATACTGGGCAGTGAAAAGTTGCAACTTAGCTTTTGACCAAGCGAGTTCAGAGAGGAAGCTTCAATTGCAACAACTTGAGGAACTTCGTTTGGAGGCTTATGAGAATTCCAAGATCTATAAGGAAAAGACTAAGCATTTCCATGACAAGATGATTTCCCGAAAGGAGTTCTCCATTGGCCAAAAAGTGCTTTTGTTCAACTCTTGCCTTAAACTCATGCTCGGTAAGCTCCATTCTAGATGGGATGGTCCTTTTGTTGTCACTAACATTTTTCCTTATGGTGCAATGGAGATTTCAAATGAAGCTACCAACAACAGTTTCAAGGTTAATGGGCACCGTCTTAAGCCTTTTCTTGAGAGCCCCACGCACTCTGCACTTGTGGAGGAGCTCTCCTTGGACAAGCCCACCTTTCCTCAAGTGCAAATCTTTCCATCTTGATGAGGGTGTTCTCTTCCCCTTGCTCTTTTATTTCACTTGTCTACTTGTCTTTTGATTTGTGTTGCCATTGAGGACAATGTGTGATTTAAGTGTGGGGGGGGAATTTTGCTATTTTCTATTTTTGTATTTTGTATTATTTTGCTTGTTTTTGTTTTTGTTTTCTTCTTTTAATTGTTTTCTGTTAAAAATTCAAAAAAAAGGGGCCCAAGTGTGTTTTGAGTTGCTTTCCAATGATGTTTTAACGTTTGTAAAGTTGATAATTGGAATTCATGGTTCATAACATGATTGAATAAATTTTCTTTCTTCTTGAATTTAATTTGCTTGGTGGTGAATGCTTAAATTGGTGGATCAAGTTTGATAGATGCATACCTTGTGAGATTTTGAGTCTATTGGTAGATTTAACATTTGCACCATTCTCTTCTTTCTTGTGTGATTTTCACTCATGTCATTTGATTACTCTAGAACTTGCTTAAATTCTTTTTGAGACTACATTTTTTTCACTTGTATGCATGAACATGATTGAGACATTCTTTCTTGATTAACTACTTTGGCCAAATAGCTAACCTTGCATCACTTTCCCTTGTTTAACCCCCTTGAGCCTACTTGCCTATTCTTTGTTTTAGCTCATTTTGTGCCTTATGTGAAAAATCATGTTTTTACCTTTACCTTAGGGAATAGGAGAGCATTGTTGCATTTTCATTGGAGGAGCTCTTTTGATGTTCAAGTGTGGGAGTTGTATACTTTGATGAGCAATGTGCAAGATGTCTGGTTGTGAAATTAAGAAAAAAAATGAAAAAAAAATAGAATTAAGAAAAAAAAAAGAAAGAGAAAGAAAAGAAAAAGAATAAATTCAAGAAAGGTTGTGAAAGAAAAAGAAGAGAAGGAAATTTGTAAAGGAGAATGTGCATTATTTGGAGTTGGGAGATAAAAATTTCATGTTTGTTACTTGTCATTTGAGTTCTTTCACAATGCTCTTTCATTCTCTTTGGTATTTATTTTGCTATATCCATATTGTTTCCTTCCCTTACCTTGGCCCCATTACAACCTTAAATAAAGTTCTCTTGATTTTTGTGTGCATGTGTTTTGAGTAGTGGAGAAGTAGAAGATAAGCAAGCTTATGGTAATGCAATCGTTCATGAGTTGAATTGAGTGAAATACTTACCTTGTAAACACTTGAGGGATTAAGAGTGTATCTTGTGAGGATCTTTCATTCTTGATTTATGCTTTTCAAGTTGAAGCTACCTTGCTTGTTGGTTTGAGATGTGAAGAAATTTTAATTCATGGATGTTTTGTTCTTTTGAATCTTCTATTGCTCCTCTTACTTGTAAGCTTTTGCATACTTGAATGTCATTGGAATTTGAGTCTTTTAGAGTTTTTTTTAGTTTTTGAGTTTTAACTTTTCTTGCATTCTTGTATTCTTGCATTTGCTTTTCTTTATTCTCTAGTTTTGGTCTTTTGTATTTTGCCCGGGAGTGCAAATTTTCAAGTGTGGGGGAATTTAATCAATCAATTTTGAGGCATTCATTATTGCTTTATATTTGGCCTAATTGATGATAATTGTATCCAATATTATGTTTCTAGGTGAGTTTTAGATGATTGGGCCTCATTGAGCTTAGTTGTAAAAGCTTTATTAATTTTCAGAATTTAACTCATTTTGACCTTTCTGTCTTGTACAGGCCATATCTTGGGCTACAAATGTCATATTTGGATGATCTTGGTGTCTCCTGAAAGCTGAGACGAAGATACACAATTTTGCATCTAATGCAGCTTTTCTAATTCAGCTGGATTTAGGGTGAAATTGAGCCTCGAAGTTAGGACACTGTTGCTGTCATAAAGCTTAGACCTTCCCTCACTGATTTGGGCTTAACTCTCTCAATTTAAACCCAAATAAGGCAAATTATATGTCTTTGAAAAGCTTATTCAGAGGGCTACAGTTTGATCCAGGGTTAGATTAGGAATTACAGAATAATTTTTAGTTACAAATAGGTTAAGGCAGAATACGAAAAGTATCTATTTTTGAATCCTGATTTTTGAGTTTTACGATTTGGAATCAAGAAACCTTTTTTCTCTCTTTTCGTTTTCTCTATTTCATTTTTCTCTCTTCTTTGATCTGTATCTTTTCAATGGTGATGACCATGGAAGGCTAAAGATCCAATCAATCCAAGGAATTCAATGATTGTGGTTAGAGTTTTGAGTTCTTTTGTTTAATTGTGATTTCTGATTGTGTTCTCTCCTCTTCTCCTTATTCAATTGATTTATAATTATATTTTCTTATATTGAAGATAGATTTGGATTGATTAATCTGAATTTAATGGAGAATAGATCATCGATTGGTAATCTATATTAATTCGAAATTGTTTTTAATTCAATCTTAATCAAGAATTGCGATTGTGATTCTATTTTAGTTGATCAAATTCTAGGTGATTATCTAGTTGAATTCGAATTAACAGAGGTAATTGCATAAAGAATTTTACTCTCTTTGAACTATGATTTATTCTGCCACTTGAATTGAAGACCTTGGATTAGTGTTTCCAATTTTGAATTTATTCTTAATTACTGTTGAATTTGCACTCTGTTACTTGATGAACAAAACCCTCTACTTATTGATAACTTTTAATATACTTGAGAAATCCGAATTGATCCTTGGGAGATGACCTAGGTTATGCACTATGCTATATTTCATTTAAATTCTAGTTTATTTTGAGGCGAGTACGACATCGCTCATCACATGTAATAATTTCTCATTGATTAGGGACATCTCTAAAGCCATCCTATACGATATAAAACAAAAAAAAAAATTTGAGCATGAACTTTCTACCATATACGCTCAAATTAACATTTGACATATATAAAGACATTACGGATTATAGTGAAAACTTACATGCCTCTAAAAAATAATTTTATACATGTCCAATGTTAATTTCATTGCCTATAATAAGAAGTTTCTAGCTAAGAATTTTCCAACATGTAGAAGCTTCGGCTGGATAGTTAAATAGCTATAAGCTAACCAAAACTAGTACCCTCCTCTATTGGTTAGCTTATAGCTATTTAACCATCCTGCCAAAACTTCTATATGTTAGAAAATTCTTAGCTAGAAACTTCTTATTAATGTAATTAGTTGACCTTCTAAATTAAATTAAAAACCTAGAACTTGTGATGAGATTTATCTACCGTGCATATTCTTCAATTTAAGTAGAAGTTTTGGCAAGATGATTAAGCTCATTTTTTTTTTTTTACTGGGTTAAGCTCCCTATTCAGATATGTGATTATAATATGATTTTCAATGGTGTCAAGTATATCTCTAAGTTCCATGTTTCATTGCCGAAAAATCTAATAGAAAAGAAACCTACAATTGTTATGCTTGAAGTTAAACCAGGTGGCTCAATATCAAAAAGATTAATAAGAGGAGGTACCCCATGAATGTCCTCTCCCAGCTTAAATGAAACAGCAGTTAGGCCAAAATTGCCAATATTTTATGAAAGTTAAATGAAACTCTATGAGTGAGTTCTTTGATTTGAAATAAACAGAAAGAATAATGCATGTCAATTTGCGAACTGCTAATAAAACTTCATGTATATTGAAAACGTGACCAACCCATTTAACAATTCAAAAACCTTGTGAGAAATTATTAGGTAGGCACAAATCATTTTGTGCCTGGTCTTAATCTTTTAGTTGTTACACTCATGTTGAGCAAAAGTGTGATTTACTCTTGAAAAATGTTCAATATCCCGTTTACCTTGACAACAATGTAATCCAACATGCTCTTTATCATTATTTTCCTAATAATCACTCTGCTGTGTAACAAGGGGATGCAAAACCATCGACCATGGATGAGACAACATAGCTTTGTTACCAAACAAAGCCAAAGCAAGTATTACAACATTCATTCCACTGGTAGATTTCCTTTTCAACCCTTAAAAGTCCCAAATCATATCAACTCTTCCTTTTCAAAGGGCAAGCGTTAAAGAAAGGAGCATTCGCCTTAGCACCATGTAATCCCTATTGTGCTCTTCAATAGTTATTCAATATTTCATAATATTAAAAAATCGAAACTTGGGGCTAGTGTTATAGAATATCAAGCTATCAACGACGGTAGCCGCATCTAGTGCTAAGTTGAAGGCATTAAATACTAACAAATTGAATTATGCAAAAGCAAACAACTTCCCAGCACACAAACAATCCTCTCAAAATCATAAACAAATTCCTATGCCGCAGACAACTAGCAATTGCAGTACACAGAAACCATCTAAGTTCACTCCAAAAACAGATAGACAATGGATAGATGTGTCAGCAATGGTAGCTAAACATCAATGGAATTTCACCACGGCAAAGGTGCACAGCTAATATAGATCTCTCTTCCGAAAACCTGCATCACGCATCTCCCATGATGGCCTACTCTCGTTTGCAATGTCCTTCTTGATCAGTCCTTCAATTGGCTTCATGACAAAGAAATACTGTAGACAGGAACCAAAAAATAAAAGAGAGAAATCAATCATCACTCCAGAGACTGTCAGCATCAAGAGAAAACAATATAAGCCTCAGAGTTCAAAAGCTTACTTGTAGAGCAAATACGAGAGGAATCCATAATTTTCCTCTCTGATTTGGATTTGGCCCTTCAATCAAATTCCTGTCAACATGAATAGACTCACTTTCGTTCAAGGCAATTTCTGTGATTGTTTGGACTAAATGAGGAATCCAGGCAGTCCCATTTGGAAGAACCTGTCAACAAGAAGCACACATCCTCTCAATCTGACTAAGCAAGATAAATGAGCTAAAAGAGGATATAAGGAAATGCCAAGAAGCAAATCTCCAACCTTTTCACCACCATCATTTGTGTTGCATCTCCCACTGTTCTCAACCAAAACAACAGGAATAGTAGAAGCCTAGGATAAAAAAAATGCAAAATACAAGCATGAAATTTATGAATTATATACACAAACAGGTGTGTCAGTGTGTCTCAAGCAATAAATAGCAATTCTTGACATTAAAATTAAATTAAATAAAAAAGGGGATACAAGCTGGACAGATTTTTTTTTTAACCAAGAAAGGAACAAATATATTATAACCAACAAAAGAAGTAATCTACACAATAGAATGAGGCTATCCAAACCCACAGAATATCTATCAAATAAATCCCCAGAAAGAAACCATCTGTTTAGACTTTAGAACAAAAGAGAAGTCAAAAAGACAATCCTGTCCCACAACAAATTAAGGATAAGGTTTCTCCTCGAAATTCCATACATTTCACTTCAACCAAATAGACCATACAACAGAATAAACAGCACGCCTCCATAAAGATTTGCACTCTTCAACTCCTACCAAAACCTTTAAACTTTTACACACCAAAAATTCAACAAAAACCCGAAGGTGCTAGACTATATACTACATAGAAAAGTCAATGGGCAATGTAATAAAGCTGGGTTCAGGGTTTTGCGGTCCAAATTGGGTTCAGCTGAGGTCGAACCGGAATTTTATACATGTATATATGATAAATAAATGATACTATGTAAAAAATATAACATACAAACGTTATGCATATAAGTGAAATTATAAAGACAAATATTAAAATATATTTCTAACATTGTTTAATTGATTCATGAGGTATACAATAACCCAATATTAAATATTATATATATATATATATATAACACTAAATATACTAACTATATAATATGGATTACATATGATATAATAAAAATCTATAATAGGAAACAGAGATACAGGAATGGCTTAGTGGTAAGAGTCCATCACCTTTTAAGAATGCCCTGGTTCAATTCTCATTTAATAAATTCTTCATCTCAAAAGGGCATACCATATATAAAATATTTGAAGCTATAATGTTTAGAGATAGAATTGGCGTGGTGGTTGAATGCCACCCTACCAACGCACCAGCCCAGGTTCGAATCCTGATTTACTCATTTAGTGCAAAATCTCAAATAAATTGAACTGGTTCAACCAGTCAAGCCAGGTCCAGTTCACACAGTTTGACCGGTTCACAACCAGTTCACTGGTTTTCAACATACTGGGTTTGGGGGCATGACCGGACCAGCCAGTGGACTGGTTCATGGTTAACCTGGTCCAAGTTTGAAAACACTGCTCTGTATCAACAAGGCCATACATACAAATTGGCTAAGTGTCGTAAATGAAGCAATGGAGCTAACTATACTTGTCATCACAGGCCCAGGCGAACAGATTCCTAGATGAGGGAATGGGAATGCCTTCGGAAAACATAAAATCAACTAAATGGCCAATCCTGTCTTCCCATTCAAAGATCATAGTTCCAAGAACTGAAATCCAAATACTTTAACTTCTGATGCTTTTACAGTTTTGATAAATTGAGATGCATTTGATGGATAAGACTGAAGTTGCAGAGATGAATACCTGGAAGGCATCTTTCTTTATCCGGGCACCTGATCTAACAACTTTCAAGAGAGCCTCAGATCTTTTTGAGAAGAATTCTTCATAAGGCAATCCATCTGGTGGAGAGAACTGAGCATGTGTGAGTGCTATTATAGCCTTGTTCCATATTCCTTTGCCAAAACTATCTGTTATAGCTTTGGCCACCAACTTATCCAAGTTGTCCACTCTATATGCATCCAAGCGATCCACATAAAGCAGAACATCTATGGTCTTGTTCAAAAGGAAACTACTCAAACAAACCCAGATCCCGCCCAAACAAAAGAAAAAGGGCAAGGAGAAAGAACAACAAATTAGTAAAAAAAAAAAAAGAAAAAAGACCAAAAACATGCTTTACAATTGGAGTGTTACATGCTAAATAAAAGCATACCGTTTTATTATATCAAGTGCCATATCATTGATGTATCCCCCTTCAATGAGACCAGGAGTGTCAATAATGTTTAATGTAAAACCTGCCTTCAATCGTGATACCATCACAGGTCGTGGCCCTTCCGACTTTCCAAGAATAAAAATTTTACTCAAATGTAAACATAACAAACTGATAATGACAGAATAACCACCTTATATACCATCACAGGAAAGTATCATCACATACCTGAAAAGGACTGATTGAAACAACTCTTTCCCCAATGATGGAGTTCACAGTTGAAGATTTTCCAACACCACCTTTTCCCATCACAAGTACAGTCAAAGAGTTCACATCCTACACCAAAACAAACACGAAATTCGCAAAGCAGAAACAAATCTTCTTTCAAATATAAATTCTTGCTAAAAACATGTATACAACAGTAAAATAAAATTCTTAAGCATGAGCAATTGTCTTTATGAGTGCATAATTTGAGCCCAAAAAAATAAAATAAAAAAATAAACACCTCCTGTTGGAGTTTTCCCAACAACTCAAGCAGCTTTTTCTGGGTAGCAGATGCGAATGTATTGATTCCTGCCCACTCACGGATGATTTGGGATGCCATTGACGGATGTTCCACTAATATAACATCCAAAAATAAATAAATAACAAATTAAAACATTTCGTGTTTTAGGGCATATTCCACAAGACACCACAAAACCTAGTATTTAAAATAACAGATACATAACATAATCTCTGACAATAATGGTAATAGAAAGATAACATACTCAAAAACCCAATCTGCAAAAATAATAAACTTCTACGAAAAAAAAACCTCTAGAATAGCAAAAAATAAAATAAAATAAAATCGAAGGTAGAGAAAGAAAGAAAGAGGGTGGTGAATTGAAAGAAATTTGCAAGGAAAGGAGTTACCTGAAGAGAATTGGTTATGGAGGAAATGGTGGTATGAGTAGTATGTGTGTATGACCCAAGCCTCTTTTACCCTCCTTATCCGACTATTCCAGCTTTTTCACAGCAGAGTCCATCCTCGACTCTTCGCTTGGCCCTTTATATATTAACTTCTTCTCGCCTTCCAAAACTCTTATGCTTTGTTTGGATGAGGAGAGAAAATGAGAAGAGAGAAAATGGGAAGATAGAAAATAGAGAGAAGAGAAAATAAAGAGAAAAATATATTTTCTCTCTTATCGTTTGGTTGAAGAGAAAATGAAGAGAAAGAAAATGTGAGTTAAATAAAAAAAATAAAAAATAAAATATATATTTTATAAAATGACATATTTATCCTTTTTAAATATATAATTGAATATAAATATATTATTTTATATTTTTAAATTAAATATTTTTAAAATTATATTTGAAAATAATAATAATTTATAAAAAATACTAATTTAAAAAATTAAAATTAAATTATAAATTAAATATAAAATAATTTTTTATTTTAAAAAATTATTTTTTTCATCTCTTCTGACTAATAAACCCCCACCTTCCCCGTTTCCCGTTCCCTGTTCCCCCCCCCCTCCCCCTCCCCTTCCCCCTCCCCTCCCTCTCCCCCTTTCGTTCTTCACCATTACAACCATTCATCTCTAACCTCCAATCCAAGACGGTGCGACGCGAGGGTCGAAGAGACGACGACCGCTCTGCGGTGCGACGAGAGGGTCAAATCTGTATGGGTCGACGATGAAACGACGAGCGGCGTGGTGCGATGCGGGCGTCGATCCGCCGCGGTTCGGACGGTGAGACGACGAGCGCAAGACGTAACCGTGGACTGGGTCGGCCGACGAGCGGGCAACGGACTGCGCGATCGTCGAAGAACGAGCGGCGACGCTATGGAACTCGCGACCGAGTCAATGCCGAAGCGACGGGCGACGGAACCACTTCTTAATCTGCGAAGAATGGCAAGGAGAAGATTGGGGTAGAGTTGTAATTTTACAACTCCACCTTCTTCTCCCATTTTCTCCGCAGGTCAGGAGAGAAAATTTTTGAGGTAGGTCCCACGTCCCAGTTTTCTGTCTTCCTTATTTTCTCTTCACACCCAAACGAGAGAAGAGAAAAAAAAACTCTCCATTTTCTCTCCTCCTATTTTCTTTCCTGTCATTTTCTCTTCAACCAAACAGACTGTTAGGGTATGTTTGGATTGATGGGATTGAGTGGGATGGAATGGAATGGGATGGGATAGAGATAGGTTCCATTGTTTGGTTATGTTAAAAAATGATGGAATGAGATAAAAGTGGGTGGGATGGATCCCATCCCATCCCACCAAAAACCCTCAATTTTCTTCCCCCCCAATTTGGGGGGTATGGGATGGAATCAGTTTTTCTATTATAATTATAATTAGTATTTTACTACTTTAACCTCATATCTTAAAATTAGTGTGTTTGCAATAAGGGTAATTTAGGAAAAATAAAGTTATAACTCATACCATTCCATCCACTTCCCAAACAATGGAATGATAATTTTACTCCATTCCATCTTAAAATATCCAAACAATGGAATGGTATTTTTATCCCATTCCATCCCATCTCATCCTATTCCATCTCATTCCATTTCATTCCATTCCATCAATTACTAAATATCCAAACATAGCCTTAAGGGCACATGACAAAACCCGTGTTTTAAATTTAGGGAATTAAACAATTTTTTTAAATTTTGTTTTTGAAAATATTGGTTAAATTAAAATAGTCTATTCTCAATTCTTATACTTACAAATATTTTAAAAATAATTTTTATTATTAATTTTTATTTTAAATCATTAATTTAATCTTTACTAACATCTTACATAAAAAAATATTTATTAGATAAAAAAAATATTTAATGAAAAGAAATAAATATTTACTAAAATTAATAAATAATTTATTTAATTTTTTCTAAATAAAATGAACATATAAACAAGTTCTTATTAGATAAAAAAATATTTAATTTATTAATCAATTGACAGTATTATAATAATATTATAATAAAAATTAATAATAGATATTATTTTAAATTTTTTTAGTAATATGAGAATTGATTTAAAATAAATAAATTAAAAAAATTAAAAATCAGAATAAATTATATACACAAAAACTTTAATTTAACCACAAAAACATAGATTAATAATCAATTTGATTTTTACAGGTAATTAAAATGATTTAACTAATTTGTAAAAGATTATAAATTTAAGCCGGTTTAGGTGATTTGCATGAGGTTATAAATTTAAACTTCACTTCCAGTTATAAAAAATGATTTTTACAAGTTTTTTATTTGGAAAGTTTTAAACTAGAAATTAATTTGATTTTATTTTTTTATAATTTTAATTGTACATAAGTAGAAATTTATTTCTTAAATTAAATGCATTTAGTTTTAAATCAAATAAAATCAAAAACATTTTTATTCTTTAATGATATTAATCTTAAACAACAATTAAAGAAATTAGGGAAAACAATAATTGTTAAAATCTATAGATGTAGTTCACTTGTAAATTGTAATGGCTTATGATGCCCCTCTGATAACTATAATCGTTGATGTTTTTTTATGACACAAATTCAATGTGGGACCGGTTATATATGAAATTGTTTTATCCCTGTACCACCCATCTATCTATCTATCTTCCATTATATAATATAAAAGTTATTCTACCACAATTGTCGCGTGGTATTTTCCTCTAATTTTAAATTTTTAAATTCTTTTTTATCATAATTTTATTTATTTTCTTTGACTTTTTATATTGCTCAATTACATTAACTTTTCATCTTTTCTAATAATTTAAATTTTTCATTTTTCTTGACTTCTCATATTTTCCTAACTTTTTAATTTTTTTCATGTCAAATATTTTTTATCTTTATAATTTTGTAAAAATAACAATCAAAGTATATTTATTTTTGATAAATTATAAAAATACTTACTTTATTTCATAAATTTATCTTAAATAGTGAAAAATGAAAATATAAACATTTATAAAATACTTTTTAAGTACTATTTTTATACGTGTTTTTGAATTTTATTGTCTTTTAATATTAATTTTACAAGTTCTAATGAAAAGAATATTTAAATAATATTATGATTTTATTTAATTTTTATATATATTTAATTGATGATATATTTCTATTTTATTTATACTAATAATATTAGCATAAGATGGCTTACATTTTTATAAATATATATAAGATAACATAGCAATAAAGATTTTACTTAGTACATGATGTCTTTATTAAGAGAAAAGTTACTAAAATATAATTAAGATTAAGTTAGAAAACTATTTGTAAAATTTAAAAAAAATTAAGAGTAACAATTATAAAGGTATTCCATGTCCTAAACAAATTTAACTAACATGTCAAAATAAATATAATGGCCTTTTTAATTTAAATTATGTATATGAAGTTAAAAAATGCATATAAATATTGAACAAAACAAAATAAAATAGAATCATATAATTATTAAATTTTAAATAAGAGACTCTCAATTATATTTTATAATATTATGTATGTTTAGATTGATTTGCTCTGCACTTAAAAAAAATGTAACCAAACAATTTCTTTAAAACATTTTTACTATCAGCATTTCTTAAAACAAACTAAGCTAATTCAAATATGTATTAAATATTTCTTTGTTAAATGAGAACCTCATACCCATATAATTTTTATTTAAATAAATAAATATTATTTATTTATTTAGATATTTCTTAAAAATAATATTTTTTTACTAAACATTCTCTTTAAAATATTTTTATTATCAATTTTTCTTAAAATGTATTAAACTAATTTAAACATGTATTTAATAAAAAATTCATAGTCATATATATATTTAATTTAAAAGACTGTGTAACGCATGGATAACATAACTAGTAATCATAAGAGAAATAAATGGTTATTGGCAATTCATGATAGGATTAGTAGAGAAGATAAGAAATAGGGTTGCACTTTACAGAATAGGATACAATAGCAACGAAAATCCTTTCTCCACTACGGCTTTACATAATAGCACATTAAACTATTTTTAAAAGCATGTTTTGATTTTTAACAGGAGTTGATGGTAAGGATTAAAACCCTTTACTTGTAAAGCTTAAATTTGATTCTTGTTACTATTAATTTAGTAAACGATTAATAAGTATCACTGTAAATTTTCATTCATAATTGTTTGGATTATACCAATTTAATAAATAATTAATAAGTATCTTCATAAAACTTTTGCTCATAATTGTTTGGACTAGACTGACTCGGTCAGTCCAATTGAAAAACTTGTGACTTGGTTCTTAAGTCTATCTGATCAAGTTTTACAATCAAATCATACATTTATGAACAATATTTTTATTTCCAACGAATGTGATTTTTGAATATCGATATTAGATCATTATCATTATTATTATTTTTTAATGTCATTATCATTGTTGAAAAACATGTCAAGAGTTAGAGAAAATTAAGATAAAGTGAAAACAAGAAATTGAAATTTACTAAATAGTATAATGTATGTACAATAAACCAACTATGTGGTTTGTGTAGAACAAGAGACTAAGAGAAAGCAACTCACTAATAACTAATCTGCTCACTCCACAAACTAATGTAACTAACTTATAATTAAGCTAACCAACTTCTAACCATCACTAACCATGCATGATTATAACTCCCCCCAAGCTAGAGGAAGCATACCTAGCATCCCCAACTTGGTATGAACAATAAACTCATACAAATCAATAATAAATTAATCGAAAATACAGTGATACCATAATCACATTTCCTTACCCAAAAAAAAAAACCAAAAATGGATGACAAGTGATAATTGTTGATGGCCGAAGTTCTTAGCTTCTAAAAGTCTTCTACCATTCTTTAGGCCTCCTCAATATTCCTTATAGCTATCCAAGGCTTTCATCCCAAGTATGAAGAATCATGTTAGAATTATCATCGACGAAAATAAATGAAAAAAATCTAAATGTTAAATGAGTAAATTCACCATAATTATTGCTGGTCTTCCGTCACTTATTAATCGAAGTTCCATAGGCATCCAAATATTAAGAAATCCCAAATGCATGGGAACATCGAACACCAACATGATCAAATGAATATAGGGGAACAAAAAAATTAACATGTGATATATTCAGATCTCTTCAAATTTACATGCGCTGAAAGCTTTCTCTCATGTTTATTATTGCTTTTGATGAGAGCAATGGTTGCGTTTACTTATTTCTCACTAGGCTCTAACTTTAATGAGAAGAAATCTTCATTCAATGTTAAAAAAATTGGTGATTTGCTACTATACTTAAATCATATAAAAGAATAACTTTAGAACAACTATTAGGAAAAGGAACAACACATATCACTCCAATGGTTAGCAAATATTAAGAAGAATATATTTGGTACAAAACGAAAACACTCTTGAAGAATTAAACAAGCCAATTGGAGATAAATATAAAAGAGCCATTTCATCTATGTAGAACCTTTATTATTCTGACTTCTTGAGAGCTTCATACTTGCTTATCTATTATAGAAAGAGAGTTAGAATTGTTGTAGCTCAATTATAACTATGTTTAGAAAAAGAAAGAATTCTAGTGGAAAAAGAAATACTATGGATAGCATTTTAGGAATTTCTTCTTGATCTAAGATACTTTATTTCGGTTAGAAATAAAGGTTATTGTTGTATAATTGAAAGAAACAACGTCATTGTATACTCTATTTTTGGGTAGAGATAAAAAGGTGAAAAAATAAAGTCATTATACACTATGCTTTGGGGCGAAAATTTTAAAAAAAAGTTAGTTGAAATTCTTTTAAGCAAAAGTTCGACGTAGGTTTGTTTGAATTTGTATAAATCAACTGTATGTACATTTCTTTTCTTAGCTCTTCTATTTTTCGCCATTTGTATTAATTGGGTTTTATTTGCATATAATTTTAATTTCTAAATTTTTTTTTTTGTAATTAAACTTAAGGAACCGGTTCACCTCTTTTGATTATTTCACAATTGAAAAGGAAAAAAGAACCACAACATATCGATTGAAGATCAATTTGGATATAGGTAAAATAGTTATTTTGACACTTATCTTTATTTTATTTTTTTATAATTTGGTCTCATATAATTTTTTTTTGTTAATTTGGTTCTTATCTATAAATTATTTTTAATGTGGTCATTCCTGTAAGTTTTTGTTATTCCTTAATAAAAGTAATGATATGTCATTGATTGGTGATAATTATTTTATCGCTATGTCATAATCACATCATCATTGTTAATAGCACATCATCACTTCTCTTAAAGAGTGATTAAATTTTAATAGAATAATTACATTGTAAATAATTTATAAAATAAGAGATCAAATTAACAAAAAAATTAATATGAGACCAATTTAAAAAAAATAAAATTAAAAGACTAAAATACCTCTTTAACTTTGGATATATAATCAAGTCATTGAATTATCACGGACCAACTTCACCATTGGTTCGATTCAAGTAAATATCTAATCAGATGGTCCACTGTCTACACACCACATCACAATTAAAAGAAGAAAAAAAATTGAACCTTGTCACTTTTTTTTTTTTATTTGGTTGTATAAGAGTTGCACATATATCTAATTAAAAGAGAGGATAATTAAACTTACAACCTCCACATCACATTCAAGTCATAAAACGCTTCTTTTAATTTAACTACAAATTCTTTTTGTTGATCCTTTGTTACTCTAGCATAAAACGATACCATCAGAAAAATGAAACTACCAAATATCAATCACATCAACGTGTAGTGTTTATGTGTCAAGACTGAATTAATTTAATATTTAAATAAAATTTAAAAATTATATATAATTAAATTATAAAAATAAGAAATAATTTTTTTAAGAATATATATTTTAAAATAAATTATGTTAATATAAAAAATTATTATATCATACAAAAATTATTAATTTAAATAAAAAAACTTATAATTCATTAATAATTTTTAAAAAATTATAAATTATAAATTATTATATATTGTCAGATCAGAATGAAGCCAACTCAATGTATTCTCAATCCCAACCTAAAAATATAACCAACCTAATTTTAAAACTTAAACTCATTCTCAATTTTAAAATTAATGTCGGATTTTGAAATTAAATGTATTGTCGGATTTTGAAATTAAAAGGTCCCTGATCAGCCATCCTCGATTTTACCAATCTGTCATTGTTGGTAAAATTATTTATTAAATTATTATTTTTTTAACTATTTATCAAATTACTATTTTTTTAAATTATTTATCAAAATATCACTATTTTGAAACTATATATTAAACTGCCACATTTTTATCTTACGTGACTTTTTTTATTATTATCTGGCCAATCAGGATGCGCCAAGTAGAATGGCGCATCCACGTGGGTTGCACCCAACAAGGGTGGTGTAACCCTTTATTTAGTAAAAATTTAAAAAATATTAAAAAATTTGAATTTCCATTTTTGTAAATTATTTAAATTACTTAATAAATTTTTGTAAGCATTTATTAATTAGTTCATACTAATTACGGAATTAAAATATAAAATATAAAATTAAAAAATTGACAAATTTAATATGTTGGTAATATTTAATATTGTTTTAGTTATTATGAGGATTGATTATGCTCTTTTTTGTTATTTTTTAAAAGTTTATTGTTTCAATTTATTTTTTATTTTAAAAAACAAATGAAGTATTAGTTATTTTCTTTTAATTTTGTCTTTATTTATGATTTTTAATATTTTAAAAATAATCTAATAAAATGTAAGTACATGGTAAAAAGAAATAAATGGATATCCTTTAGAAGAGATTTATCACTTATAGGTTGTATTTGGTTAATATATTCTTTAAAACAAACTTCAATGACTTTCTTTTTATTATTAGTCAAATCATAAGGAAAGTGAGTATTGATGATATGGGTATTAAATGCTTCAGTAAACAATCTTGGATTAATAACATTTTTTTTATTATTGGTCATATCAATTGAATTATTCTTACATTAATTCAAATAAATAAATGAAATATTTAATATATTAAAATTTTTAGTTTTTTAAGTAATTGAGAGAATTTATCCATTAAATAAAATTGTTAAAGAAAAGTATTTACTATTTAAGAAGTACTTGATATTTTTAAAATAATAGTTATATTAATATTCAATACGTATGGTATCAGATATTTGTTAGATATTTTCAAATACTTATAGTTTATATCTTTAAATTAGTATTTTAACTAAATATCGTAGAAAAAAACATTATGTTTGTAATTTATAGGTCTTTTTTTTCGTATGTTACTAGACGTTTATGTTAGTAAACAAATAACATTGTTTGAAACGTTTATTTAGTTAGTAGGATTCGGATCCCAATAATTCTCCTCTCAATTTTTTAGTAATTCGAATTAGTGAAAATTTTGACAGAGTTTTCCCTAAATGTTGGACCTCTTCAAAAGCACATGATCCTGTTTAATGCAACCAGTTACCAAGATCTTTAATAAAAACTAAAACTGAGCGAAAAATATATATAATCTAAATCTAATCTAATAAGGGTATCAAACTCACAAGAAGATATTATCAATAGTCTTTTACACAAAATTACTAAATATAATTACATATCAATGTCAATGAGATGGGCCCGTATCAAAATGCGGTAGCCTGTGAGATGGTTCGGAAGAGGGACCTGGTTGTGATGGGTATGGTGGGTAACCTGGTGGTGGGTAAGGATATGGTGGGTAACCTGGTGGTGGGTAAGGATATGGTGGGGAACCATGTGGTGGGTAAGGATACGAGGGGTAACCCGGTGGCGAGTATGGATACGGTGTGTACGAGTATGGTGGGTAATATGTAGGTGATGGTTGAGTGGGGGTATGTAGCAGTGGTAGGAGGCTGAGTCATATGCTGGCTGGTAGAGCTGAAGTCCTCGAGATGTCAAAGTCGTATCCGAGTGCTCGCTAATCATCTCCTCCGTCTACGCCGAGTTCCCTGTTGACTAGACTCCTCAGGCGGCCCTGAAATGTCATCTGCTGCTGGAGCTAGACGCAGCTATTCCATCGTAATGCAGTCATGCTCCCGCAATGAGTGTAGGATCTGTGTAGCAGCCTCTCGAGTGGCAGTGTCAGTAGTTGAACTGAACAAATACTCTGCAATATCCGCCTAATAAATCGATATAAATTTATGTCATTATACTGAATACAAAATACATATAATCACTAACAAATTCGTAAAGAGCTTACCACATTCCCAATAGATGCGCCAGTGGGAGCAATCCAACGTCTGGTAATTGTTTTATACCAACACATGTACTCAGAACGCGAACTGAGGGGTGCGACCAATGGGACTCCCCTAACAAGCTTCTCCCTACGACTATTCCAGGTGGCTATATAAACAGCATGTATAGCTGGCCAATCCTCATCATGCCTACCTGCCAGTGTAACCAAGTGCAATCTGTCTGGCTGAAGCGGTCTTCGTGGAATGGGCTGGTCAAGACCAAACTAGCGCATGACGCGGTCTGGCTGGTGCCACTCAACAATGTGAAAACATATGAGAGGGACCACTGCCAGTGCTATGTCCCTACCAGCCACACAAAAAGGTGGCAATGTTGCCACCTGCTCATCCGTGTATGGTTGCCATATAAACTGAAAAAATGAGATGCACAAAACATTAAGACGGCATATGCATAAGTAAATATCTCAAAGGAATGTAAACGAAGACATACCTCATCGTTCTTTAACTGATCAAAGAACTGGCGATAATAAGCAAGGACGCCAATCACAGTATCACTCAATACTTTATGCTTGCGCCACCTATTTGGTAAATGAAAGTATTGCAAACGTAAGTTACAAATATTAACAAAGTATGTCAAGGAAGTAATGTAAAAATATGAAATGAAATAGAAACTTACTCCCATCCTAAGGGACGTAATTGACCACGATCAGCATCATAAAACACATCAGGCTCAACATGGTCAGCTAGTGTAGGGGCAAGTCGGGGGAACCTGTACCATGCCCAGTACTGCACTAAGATGCATGCCCCTCTGATCTCGCGTGCGTCATAGTCCGTCGCTTTACAAAGCTCTCTATACAGGTACGCCAAAACTGCAAACCCCCAACTATACGTCCCGGCAACAGTAAAGTCCTCCAACAACGGAAGGAACATCAAGTGCACGAGCTTCCCCGAATGATCGGGGCATAAGAAACCCCCAAGCAACCGAAGTATGTAATGTCGTGCACGCTGTTGCACGTACTCATCATCATCATCCTCAGTGACTGCAGTAACACTCAGCTGCCACAGGTATGTCATGTCATTGCGTACCCCAGCTATGAGCGAGGGAGTATCATCAATCCCTAACAACTGAGCACACAAACTGAGTCAGTCATCCCTATGGGTAATGCCAATGACTGCAGCGCCGTCAATGGGAAAACCCGATATCATTCCGATATCCTCCAACGTAATGGTGCACTCCCCGGTAGGCATGTGAAATGTATGCATCTTTGGGCGCCATCTCTCAACCAATGCAGAGACCAGAGAGTGATCAATACTGCAATAGCTCATATGGGCAACTCCCAAGAAGCCAGCCTGCTGTAGATACGAAAGAATCGGAGCAGCGGGGGTCCATATGTTTTGTCTTCTGAGCACGTCTAACACGCAGGTGCCGGTCCTCATGTCCCTGCCATACATGCTGGGAAACATGGTACTCCTGCAACTCCAAAATCGAGCCGTCCTCTGATCCGAGGTTTACACGGAATGCCATCTGTCAGTTGTATGCCAAATAATAACAACAATTAGTGTTGTAATATGATTACTATAGTAAAATATAATATGACCATATGATAACTTTACTCAAATATAATGACAAAGGAATGAAGTTAACATTGAGAATCAATTAACATATAGGGAAATAGTATTCGAATACAACATCATAGATTAGTGATACAAAATAAGACAACTTCAAAGTATACATTATTACTAATATAAGATTTTGAAAATGAAAATAAGTCCTAGATCAAACTAGATGGCCCCAGTTGATGGCCCCACTCCATCATCCCTCAAGGAACTTGATCCACCGACACGACAAGTGCGAGAATTATATCCAGGTTAATGGCATCTTGTACACGTTTGTCCTGGCCCTGCTTCGCGCCAATCCATCTCATTCCTGAGTCGGGTTAATTTTGGTTGACCTTTAGATCTAAGCAATGCACGTGGTAGCACCAAAGTAGTGTCAGGAGCTGCAGGCCACCATGGTTCAGCCCGGACCGGTTCAAAATCAAACCCATAGGCTCTGTAAATGCTTTCCATCCTGTAAACCCTATGAACAAATTGGAATTGGTCAACTGCCACTGAAGCACACGCAGCAATCGTATGCGAGCATGGATAATGCAATGCTTAAAACACCCCACAGTCACACCGCCTTTCTTCCAGGTTCAAAGTATAAGAAATTCCACCCTGTTGTGTTACAGGATTAAAAGCCTCTTCAACCATGAACTTTGTGTTCTCTCTATTGTACCGACGAACTTGGTGTGAGCTGGCCTTTGCATTGGATTTCCATTGGAATAATTCAATCATCAACCCCTCTCTCTGATTTTCTCCCCCTTTATAATGCAAGCAAAAAAAATTTACAATTAACCAGTATGTTGCTACAAGTAGAAAGAGTTTGGATTCCTTAAACAATGGCCATTTGTCGATTCTAAAATATATATATATATATATATATATATATATATATATATCTACGATATTAATCTTTCACTTATCGAATTAGAAGTATTTTAAAAAAAAATCACAATTATTTCTGCATTAATTTCATTAATTTATCTTTGAATCAATGTTATATCAAAAGTCAAAGCATTTTGCTAAAAAAATTTAGTTCAACTGGTAGGATCGATCAATGTAAATAAAAAAGAATTTGCTAAGTCATATGCAAGTTTTATTATAAGCCCTTGCTGATACTAGTGGTATGCCCAGTCTTATCCTTGAAATGAAACAAACTCACCTCCTCTTAAACTTTTATGAAAAAAAAAAAAGCCCTTTTGCATAAATCTATACAATCTAGTGACTTGACACATTTTTTCTCTTTCGATATTGTTCAAAAAAAAATATTTAAGAAACTTTAATTTTAAGTGACCAAAAAAAGTAGAAAGGGACGTGCAATCTTCTCCATAAGTTTTGCAAATTATTATGGATGATAAAAAATAGGTGGTTGAAACCAAGAATTTGGAATTATGTTAACTTAAGGTAAGGATTATAAGGATCATGGGTTAATTGTAGTCAAGTCTTTGGAACTATCATGGGTTATAAGCAACTTGCTTCTAATTTTATTGACATTTGTTCTCTAAGTGTTTATGGTAAATTTTTGTTGAATGACAAATTTGATTCACGATCTCAATTTAGGGAAGAAAATCGTTTCTTTTTAGGATTCTTTAATTCTTAAACCGATCTTTTGATTAAGAACGTCAAAAGTTAATTTCGAATGAAGAATTGTGCAAATCGAAATCAAAGTATTTATCCGTGAGAAAGTAACTCAGTAAAGACAAGTGAAAATGAAAGATACTTTATTTTGAAAAGTTAAAAAATTAGTAAAATAACGCAAATTAAATAACATGAAATGTAAATGATAGAAGTAAATTGCAATTAAATAAACTTGACAAAGTAATGTAAAGTGTTGAAATTAAAGAGCATAAAATAAAGTAAAGCAATGTAAAAGACAATGAAAAATAAACTTGCAAGTATGTAGCAGGAAAATAAATTTGCAGAAAAGTAAGAAAAACAAGTAAAAAGAAATTAAATGATCTCGAAAGAATATTAGATCAGGAGCAGAAAAGAGTTTTGTAATAAAGATAAAGACTGAATGTAAATGAATTAAATTTAAAGTTACATTAAATCTGTAAAGGGTACAAGAATGAAAGTAGATGGAAACATACTAGACTAGACTTGTGTTGTTTGCTCGAGATGTCAAGGATGTGAGGGCGTGGGTTACAAATGTTTGTGAGTATAGAATTTCCAGCCCCTAAATGTTATCATCTTCTTAGTATTTATAGACATTTTATGTAACTACCATTTTTACAGGTTCTTAACATGTGTTTAAAATAAAATATAACTGTCTAATGATTATTAGTGATCATTGTCAAGAAACCTCTAGATCTTTGTCAGCAATTCTTGTGCTACAAGTAACTACTCAATCTCTGTCAGCAATGCTTGTATTATCCTGATTTTGTACTTGCAACCACAGCTAACTTCTATTTCAAATTCAAATCCTTTCTTTGGAATTCAAACTTGAATCTTCAAACATTTGTTAACTTTTGGTCAAGATCCAGTGTTTCTTTCTTCAAAAATTTGTTAAGTGTAGCTACTCTTCGAATCTCCATTTTGATTCTAACTCGAAATTACAACTCCTTATATGAAATTGAAATGATCTTTCTTGACTTCAAATCGAAACTATCATTTCGATAACTTTGAGTCTTTATTACAACTTCGACTCTAATAACTCTGAAGTTGAAGGTCTCAATGTACGAAACCTACTCGAAATCACCACTTATGATATAAAGTCGGAAGTATCATTTCTGATAACAAATCAAAACTAATACTTTAGTTTCAAAACTTATAATTTTAACTTGAACTACCAGTTTTCGATACCAAATTGAAACTAACATTTTAGAAAATTTTAAGTCAAAAACATTATCTGGATAACCTTATTACCTTTGATTCTAGTAGAATCGTGTAAGGTTTCGAAGTAGGCCATCGACTGATTATCGAAATCTTTCAAATCAAAAAATGTTATTTTTATACAATTTCATATATGCAGTTTTTTTCAGAGTTCTGTAAGAGTTTCATATTAATATCAGTTACATGTGAGAAAATCTTGGTTGTTTTGCTCGTCAACATCTAGCCTTGATAAAATCCAAGTGAGGTTGGAGTCAAATTCAACTGAGATGAGGATGATTGTTTATAGACTCAACCAGTAAAAGTTGCACTTTAATTATTCCGTGTTGAGAGTTCAATTGGCCAGAGTTGAAACATGCAAAAAGAATAGTTGGATTCAATTTTAACAAATACTCTCTATACCACTTTTCTATTTCTTTACCTGATAGAAAAAGCTGCAAATGGTAATATGAGCCCTCCTGCTGGAGTGTGACTTTTATTGTGAACATGATAAGATTATATTAACGAGATTTAAAAAGAAATCGCAATCTTCTATAAATAATTATGTCCATTGCTGTAATTTGATGAGTTGAATACTAATATAAATTTCAAAATAAAAAATTACATACTTATCTAATTTATGTGAAACATCATTTGCAAATAGGCTTTATCTTGTCTCATTATTCATTAACGAAGCCACTTTGGCATCTGAATTTTGTACCTTTTTTTTTTCTTTTGGTTAGGACCATCGTGGCATATTTTTCCTGGTCAACATCCATTAGACCAAGGCTGTTTTCAAACTAATTATGTTTTATCACATTTTTAAATATTTTTTTATTTAATTACATTACATATTAAAATATACATTTAATTTTAATTAACATATAATTAATTTAATTAATATATAATTAAATTTAAATTAATATTTTAATATATGATATAATTTAATATAAAAATATATATTAAAAAATATATTCTTAACACTCCTTGTACGTTTTTATTATGAAGGTTGAACTTTATTATATATATTTGTCATGTCATCATGACTTGAACGGCATCAGATTAAGAATTAAAGTAACCAAACTGTCCATGCGGGTGCACGAGATTTTCTTTTCTTTCTTTTTTTTTTGGTTTTTAATTATGACATAATTCGTTGGCACGCAATTAGGCACTCCAAACTAGAACATAATGAATTGTGTTCAACAACCTCGAGATTTATGTGTCCCTGGCCGAGGGTAGGACCTATTCCACGAAGAAAAACCAAACTTAAAAATTCTACCTCCCAATCGTATTATAGATAAAGAAAAATGTTAGAAACATATATTTTTAGATATTTTATTTAATATTTATTTTATTATTAATTTAAAAATAAGTATTATTAATATTTTTTATAATTTTTTAAATATATAAAATAAACTAATAATAAAATAAATATTAAAAAAATTAAAAAATATATATTACTAATATACTTGTAATGAATCATAGACTTAATAAAATACAAATAATTTTATTAGTTATCTAATTTTTATACATTTAATTTTTTTAACTCATTCAAAAAATTATTATATATTCTATAAAAATATTATAATTTGACATTTTTTACACACAAACTTACAATAAATATATTTTTAGTGGAAACCAAACATTATACAAGCACAAATATGACTTTTGAAATGCAACTGCAACCGCAAGTAGGGATGGAAATAGACCATAATTTGGCTTGTAGTAGTACTGTAATGTCTCCGTTTTTTAAGCTGCACTCTGCTTAGAAAATGAGAAGTCGCCAAGCCTTTTCAAAAGCTTGTTTATTTAAGTAGATGAGACACTGACCTCTCAAAAAAGCTTATTAGGCCTATTAGGTCGGTCTGTTTATATTTATTTATAAAATTATATTTTATTTTATTTTTCAATGGCCTTTCAAGGCCTGTTTAAAACTAGCTTTTGAAGCTATATGAAGGTCTTGGCACTGCTGACATTTTATTTGAGACCTTAATATAAACCAGCTTAAATAGCGCTCAATTGCAGGCCAGACTCGACTCTTAAAAGTCGGTCGATCGTTAAAAAGCAGCTGACAGAAAGATCAGCTCAAAAAAAATATTTATAAGTAATAAAGTCAAAAATAGTCAAATATTTATAACACAAATTTAACCTGTTTAGGGTGAAATCTGACCTGACTTAGGCTGTTTCCATCTCTAACCGCAAGACATTGCATTGACGCCAAGATGTCCCACAAACACGGCAGTGGAACATGAAACCCAAGTAGAGCTGATGGATCCAGTTGGAATTTCCAAAGTGATAGCTACTCTGTGTCTCTAGTTCTGAGACTGAAGGGGTGTGGGGTTGGCTACTTGGCTGGCCTAGCTGGCTGCTTTAGTAGGAGACACAAGATGGCAGTTGGTGGACGTCGAGAACGATGTTTCAGTTCCTTCAACTCATAAAGCTCCTCAATGTTTCAGTGCTGCCCCTGCCTCAGAAAATAAAAGTAGGACTATGCTCATCATCTAATGTTGTGGACAATTACATTTTCCCATTTGTGATTTTTCCCTTCTAAACTTGCAATGCTTTCTATCAAATGTACAGGTCGCTCCATTCTAGTTATAGTAGATGATTTTTAACTTTTTTCTTCTTATTTGGTTCAAGTAAAATTACTTGTATAATACAGAAATAGGGTATAAATCTATAAAAAATAAAAATTCTTTTTTTATTTTATTTTGTCAGGGAACTGATTTATTTTTGGAAGTTTGTGGCAAAAATGCCTTAAAGCTGCTGCGTAGTTGTCTGTCACTAATTATGTTCCTCTCATATTTTGTTGAGGTCAATTAAGCTATAAGTTGAATATTCACCGTAACTCAAGAAGTAAAGTTAGGTCTTATGCAATATCAGGAATTTAAGTTTATATAAAAATATTTGTAAGAAGAATGTAGAGATTAATTTTACATTTAAAAGGTTTAAATTTACATAAAAATATTTGTAAGAACAGTGCAAAGATTAATCTTACATCTAAAAGTTAAAAAAAAATACCTACAAGACAAAAAAAAAACTTCGAATAATCAAATTTTTTTGAGTAAATTACATTTACTCCCCTCCAGGTTTGATGATATTACACTCAGTCTCATTCTTTTTAAAAAATGACACTCACTCTCATTAATTGATCAAGTTATATAATTGTGTAAATATTATCAGTTAAAATTTATAGGGTTTTCAGCATTCACAGTTATTTATAAAAAATTATTTTTTAAAAAAAATATCAGCCCCATTCTTTTTGAAAAATGACACCCACCCCTCAATTAATTGATCAAGTTATATAATTGTGTAAATATTATCAATTAAAATTTATAGAGTTTTTAACATTCACGCTTATTTATGAAAAACTCGTATACTAAAAATAATCAGTATATCTTGAAAATTTTACAGATTTTAATTAGTAATATTTATATATAATAATATTTTTTATAAAAAAACTTTTACAATTTTCTCATGTGAGTGTGTAAGGAGTTTTTGAAAAAATATATATATTTTTTAACTAATAATATTATCAAATTTTAATGATAAAAAATATTATCAATTTTAATTGGTAATATTTATACATAATAATATTTTTTAAAAATATTTTTTTCATAAATAATTATAAATGTTAAAAATTTTATAAATTTTAACTGATAATATTTACACAATTATATAATTTAATTAATTAATAAAAGTAAATATTATTTTAAAAAAAAATGAAATGAATATAATATTATTAAACTTAAAGGGGTTGAATGTAATTTACTCAATTTTTTTAGTTTGATGACTCTCTTTCGTTTCTTTTTTTAAATGGTGGGGTGTTTTGATATTTTCATGTGAGGTTTGACCGAAGAATAAATATTCTTTTCTTTTGCAACGACAATTCTAGGCTTTTATGAAGCAGAGAAATTCCATTGTCAGGACAAACCAACGACTTGACATCAATGACTTTAATCTTTTTATTTTCTTTAATTTTTTGACTTTTTAGTGATAGTCGATGACTTTAGATGTAAGCTATGCATGGCAATCATGGAATAACCAAAAAAAGCATTGGGATTACATTGATTATTTATTTAGGATCTGTTTGGTATAGATTGTGATTAGTTTTTTTAAAAAAAAATGTTATAATAGTATTTAATTATGTTTAATAAAATTAGTTTTAATTTTAGCACAAAATTCAATATAAAATAAAATTTTTTAAAGTTAATTTTCATAATGTGAAGATTAAAACTTATGATGTTAGTTTTTAAATTATTTTTTATACTTTGATATGTAAATATTATTTTATATTCAATTAAATAATTTTTTTAATTTTTTTATATTTATTTTAATAATTTAATGCATAAAAATAATTTTTTATATCATCTAAATAAATCAAATTAGTTTAAAATGATTTTATAATTAATACATCTAAATATAAAAATAAATCAATTATAATCAATTATAATAAAAAACTTTTATATAATAATCAATTACTAAACATAATTAAATTTTTTTAACTTTACCAAACACACACTTAGATGGATATCTTCCAATGCATGCTCCTGAAAAGGAGAAAGTCATATTGTAATTCATATGTTGAGGTATGACTTATCAGTCCAATTTTAGTTTGGTACTCGAAAAAAAAAAGAGACTCAATTTGTTTTAAAGGTATGTAAAAGCAATGCTTTATTAAAAAAAAAACGCAATGAACAAGAAAAGTATCGCTAAATCACACGCATTGTTAGATAAGAAATCAAGTTTGAAATAATTATTATATTTAAATTTATATATCCATAATGCTTAAATTAGGATTGACTTTTGTTTTTTTTATTTTGTACACGTGATGTTTGATTTAATTTTCATATATTTTGATTAGTTCACTTTTTTAATTTAGTTAAAAACAAGTTATTTATACTAAAATTAAGATTCGCAAAAGTAATTAATACAATTTAATAACAAAAAATTAATATAAATAAAATTTAAACTTATAATCATACACCTATTTACGTCATAACAGACAGTGCTACGGGGCATAGAAACTCCTGTTACATTAACAAGAAGGTAAAGGTTGAGCAATTGGGGTGGTCTGCTCCAAATTTTATGGCCCAACTCTTGAGAGAGGCTAAGGCGGATCAGAAAGTTTGCACAATGGTTGCCTTCACAGAAAATGTGAGTGAACTTGACTTACTAATCTTTGTTTCTCCATTCACAAATCTTGGTAACTAATTTGTTTTGCTCCTGTGGTGATCTCCTCCCTTGTTTAGGAAGTAGACAACAGCTTGGGAATCACATTCCACCATGACCTTCCTAACTCCATAATTCTAATCCAATTGCAAACCTGTCAAGATACTCAATAATTCAGCAATGAATGCATTACATTGCCCAATACGCCTTGTAAAACCATGGAGTCAGCTCTTGTGTTCATCCCTGATGAGGTCGCCGCATCCCGCTACACCAGTTTGCCCATTTGCTGAGCCATTTGTATTAGCCTTTGTCCATCTAGTTGGGGGAAAACTCTAGGAAACATTTACCATATAGCGTAGC
This sequence comes from Ormosia semicastrata, assembly GCA_029884595.1. Lineage (NCBI taxonomy): Eukaryota > Viridiplantae > Streptophyta > Magnoliopsida > Fabales > Fabaceae > Ormosia > Ormosia semicastrata. The sequence continues at coordinate 4,135,382 of JAQQTO010000036.1, read as the reverse complement.
CCCACCGCTTCAGGAGTAGTCTGGGTTCTGGCCAAGTTTATTAAACGAATTTGATTATGGATGGTTGCCTCTATGTTGAACGACCTTTGGCAATGGTGATCAAAATGCTCTTTGTTCCTCTAGAGCTACTAATACCAAGTTGTATCCATGAATGTGTTCCTCCAGTTCACAGAGTGGGATGACCCCAGATCAGCTTCGAAATTGTATGAGACCCAAGATTTAAGATCTCAAGAAAAAAAAAGAAACAATCTTATTCGATCTTACCACCTGAATCCAAGATCGAACTACAAAAGGGCAATCTCGAAGGGCATGAATCAGAGTTTTCGTGGTGCCTGTACAGTGAACACAATCGGGCCATACTCCATCGTTCTAGTGGCTACGTTTTTCAGCTATGAGAAGTTTGTCATGATAAACCAACCACATAAACATCCTAATCCTTTGGGAGCCTTTCCACTTCCAGATCTGACTCCAGATTAGATCCCTCCTAGTTAGGGGTTTCAGATGCTAGAGAGTCATAGATATCCTTTATTGTGCAAGACCCATTTGGGCCCAAGAGATTGAGTCCTCTCTGTCCATTTGGTTCAGTGGGCAAAGTGTAGAAATCTTATGAACAAGCTTTGAGGAATATGTTTGAGTTTGAGGAATTCAGAAAATCCAAGTGGGGAAAGGAGAAATCAGGACCTGCATATGAAGCTAAAAAAAATTGTTTTGAGTAAAGATTTTTGGAGTAAGGCCAGTGATATTATAAAGGTATTTGAGCCAATTGTCAAGGTTTTAAGATTGGTGGATGGTGATAACAAACCAACAATGGACTTTGTTTATGAAACAATTGATAGAGCAAAGCAATCCATTCAAAAAAATTACCGTTACTACACTCAATATAATGATATCATTGACAAAAGATGGTTCTTCATGCATTCTGACTTGCATGCCGCAGGTATATCAATATGTTTACTTTATTTTTTTTTCAAAGACTTATATTTGATTTTGAGATGCTAATTATTATTATTTTTATTCATAAGGTTATTTTCTCAATCCTCAATTTCAATTTGGAGTTGAACATGGAAGAGATGTAGCAAAGGAAACCTTGGATGGAACTATAAAAGTAATAAGCAAATTGGAGGCAAACATTGATAATCAAATAAAAGCTATCAATCAGGTGAATTAATTTGCATTTAAGATTTTGGAATATATCATAATTGGTCATCTAAGAACCAAATTGTGATATGTTAATGTTTAGAAACTTATAATTTTTTAAGACTTATATGGATCATTGGTGCTTGTAGTTGTTACTTTTTCGAGATAAGAAAGAGACATTTGGCACAACACAAGCTCAAAGAGCTTGGTCACAAATGAATCCTGGTAAGATTTTGTAGTTTTTGGTGTTTGATGTGTAAGTGCAAGATGTTTTTTACCTTTTATTTTTTTATTAATATACATAATAATGGACAATCATTTATTTAATCAGCTGAATGGTGGATGATATATGGATCTTGTACTCCTGAACTTCAATGCATAACTATAAAAGTTCTCAGCCAAACAACTTCAGCTTCTAATTGTGAGAGAAATTGGAGTACATTTAGCTATATTCATACAAAGACAAGAAATAGATTGAAGTACCAGAAATTATAGAAACTTGTCTTTACATTTTACAACATGAAGTTGAGAAAGAGAAACTCTATGAGGAGAAGTCAAGAAGAGATTGATGCTAGCTTCAATCCTATTAATCTTGATTATATATTTCAGGATGAAGATCCTTTATCTCCATGGCTTGAGGAGAGAGAGGGACCATTATTGGATGGGATCCAAAACTCAGAATGGCTCCCTATTGATTCTGATGATGATGGTCAAGGAATATTTAGTGGGGATGATTCAGATTCAAGTGAAACACCTAGTCAAGGTCATGATAGTGGATTTAGTCCACCAAGTAATAACACTGGTAGTGGTGGTAATGCAAAACAAAGTCAAGGAGGAGGTGAAGGGTCGTATCATTCTTTTCAGGAGGAGTCATACTTCAGACGTGATCAAAATCTCATAAATTATAGGATGGAGGCAGATGTAAATCCTTCTGATGATGTAATCGGTGGTAGTAGTAGAGGTGGATCCCAACCTAGGAAAAACAGAAGGCGCGAAAATACTATGTTGGATTATTCTTCCTCATCTAGTGTATCACAATTCTCTAGTGATTTTGGTATTGGTGCATCATTTGAAGGCAGTCAAGGCAACTATCCACCATATTATCAGCATCCTTCTTACATGTCTCATGGCTACTATCCACCTATGCTGGCCCCACCATACTATCAGTCTTCCATGAATTACCAAGAGCCTTATCAATATCCTTCATCAAATGTTTCCTATGATCAACAACAACAAATGGAACCACCAAGAAATTCAGGATTTTTTGATTATGTCTTTGGCAGAGCAGGATATAATGATAACCAAAGCGAAAGTGGAGGTTATGATTCAGCACGTCATTCTACCATGTGGTGAAGTAATCACTCATGCATGAACTTTGTTTAATATATTAGTAACTAATAATTTGTTTGTGTTGAGGTTTAGATAATCACTCATGTATGAACATTATTAAATATGTGAGTAGCTATTGATTTATTTATGTTGAAGTAATTAATTATATATGAACTTTGTTGAATATGAGTAGCTACTAATTTATTTATGTTTTAATATTGGTCAATTAATTTATTGCTTTTAGATATTTCTTATTAATGAAAAAAATTATAAATTATTAGTTATGATACATTGTACAATAAAATAAATAATTTAATCTAGTTGATGCCAAGTTGTAAAAAATTCACGCAGCAGCGACCGCAATCCGTATCGCAGCACTCACAACACCTGCAATCGCAAAAACCGCAATGTGACGCGACCTCTACCATGACCGAGATTTAAAACCTTGTTAGTTACTAATATATTAAACAAAGTTCATGCATAAGTGATTACTTCACCACATGGTAGAATGACGTGCTGAATCATAACCTCCACTTTCGCTTTGGTTATCATTATATCCTGCTCTGCCAAAGACATAATCAAAAAATCCTGAATTTCTTGGTGGTTCCATTTGTTGTTGTTGATCATAGGAAACATTTGATGAAGGATATTGATAAGGCTCTTGGTAATTCATGGAAGACTGATAGTATGGTGGGGCCGGCATAGGTGGATAGTAGCCATAAGACATGTAAGAAGGATGCTGATAATATGGTGGATAGTTGCCTTGACTGCCTTCAAATGATGCACCAATACCAAAATCACCAGAGGATTGTGATACATTAGATGAGGAAGAATAATCCAACATAGTATTTTCGCGCCTTCTGTTTTTCCTAGGTTGGGATCCATCTCTACTACTACCACCGATTACATCATCAGAAGGATTTACATCTACCTCCATCCTATAATTTATGAGATTTTGATCACGTCTGAAGTATGACTCCTCCTGAAAAGAATGATACGACCCTTCACCTCCTCCTTGACTTTGTTCTGCATTACCACCACTACCAGTGTTATTACTTGGTGGACTTAATCCACTATCATGACCTTGACTAGGTGTTTCACTTGAATCTGAATCATCCCCACTAGCTATTCATTGACCATCATCATCAGAATCAATAAGGAGCCATTCTGAGTTTTGGATCCCATCCAATAATGGTCCCTCTCTCTCCTCAAGCCATGGAGATAAAGTATCTTCATCCTGAAATATATAATCAAGATTAATAGGATTGAAGCTAGCATCAATCTCTTCTTGACTTCTCCTCATAGAGTCTCTCTTTCTCAACTTCATGTTGTAAAATGTAAAGACAAGTTTCTATAATTTCTGGTACTTCAATCTATTTCTTGTATTTGTATGAATATAGCTAAATGTACTCTAATTTCTCTCACAATTAGAAGCTGAAGTTGTTTGGCTGAGAACTTTTATAGCTATGCATTGAAGTTCAAGAGTACAAAATCCATATATCATCCACCATTCAGCTGATTAAATAAATGATTGTCCATTATTATGTATATTAATAAAAAAATAAAAGGTAAAAAACATCTTGCAATTACACATCAAACACCAAAAACTACAAAATCTTACCAGGATTCATTTGTGACCAAGCTCTTTGAGCTTGTGTTGTGCCAAATGTCTCTTTCTTATCTCGAAAAAGTAACAACTACAAGCACCAATGATCCATATAAGTCTTAAAAAATTATAAGTTTCTAAACATTAACGTATCACAATTTGGTTCTTAGATGACCAATTATGATATATTCCAAAATCTTAAATGCAAATTAATTCACCTGATTGATAGCTTTGATTTGATTATCAATGTTTGCCTCCAATTTGCTTATTACTTTTGTAGTTCCATCCAAGGTTTCCTTTGCTACATCTCTTCCATGTTTAACTCCAAATTGAAATTGAGGATTGAGAAAATAACCTTATAAATAAAAATAATAATAATTAGCATCTCAAAATCAAATATAAGTCTTTGAAAAAAAAATAAAGTAAACATATTGATATACCTGCGGCATACAAGTCAGAATGCATGAAGAACCATCTTTTGTCAATGATATCATTATATTGAGTGTAGTAACGGCAATTTTTTTGAATGGATTGCTTTGCTCTATCAATTGCTTTATAAACAAAGTCCATTGTTAGTTTGTTATCACCATCCACCAATCTTAAAACCTTGACAATTGGCTCAAATACCTTTATAATATCACTGGCCTTACTCCAAAAATCTTTACTCAAAATAATTTTTTTTAGCTTCATATGCAGGTCCTGATTTCTCCTTTCCCCACTTGGATTTTCTGAATTCCTCAGACTCAAACATATTCCTCAAAGCTTGTTTTTGCTTTACAATTGACTCAACCTGCAAAAATTGTGTTGCAAAACGAGTGATTGTTGGATGAATAATTTCCCTGCCACCTGTATACTTCTTCATAAGATTTACTGTCCAAATGTGGTTGGAGATAAATAAAGTCACTTTTTTTGCATCTTCTAGTATTTCTTGGACATTAGATTTTTTTCCAATATCTTCCAAGCATAAATCCAAGTAATGAGCTGCACATGCAGACCAATAAAGATGCGGTCTTTTCTCCATCAATTTTAAACCAGCAGCTTTTAGTGCCTTCTCATTATCAGTGACCACCTGGACAACATTATCTTCTCCAACTTCTTCCATAACTTTATCAAAAAGCTTAAAGTAATAGTCAGTGTTTCTACTGGGAACATTAGAAGCATCAATAGATTTTAAGAACACTGTTCCATTGCTGCAACACACTAGGAAATTCATAAAGTGCATGTGATTTATGCTATTTGTCCAGCCATCACACATTATTGTCACCCCCCTTTCCTTCCATGTTGGTTTAAGTTCATCATCTATATATTGTCTCATAGACTGATATTCTTTTTCCAAGTACACCTTTGAAACCTCATAAGAAGTAGGGAATTTAACTCTTGGTCTCAACTCTGCAGCTTCAGTGAGTAAAATGTGTAGCCATGGAGAATTGCATAAGTTCATAGGAAGACGCTCATATATTATCAATTTAGAGACCGCTGCTGCTAACTTATTTCTTAGTGTTTTCATCATATTTGTATTAATTTTTGTCTGTTTCATACTTTTACTTCTAGCCAAATCAACATCCACTGACCTCATTCTGTGTTCAAGATCGCTTGGTTGATGTTGACGAGAAGCTCCACTACTACCACCTGCATGAGAGCTGCCTCCACCTTCATATATAGAATCTAATCTTCCAGTTTGTTGTCTAAATCTTTGTCTGTCTTCCCATTGTCTGTGTGATACAATGCTTTCTTCAGTAGCTTGCTTGATAACTCTGTCTTCATCAAGAAAACCTTCAATATCATCATCTTCATCTCCTATTAAACGTGCCACAAGTTCTTCTTTTCTCTTTCTAAAGTCTATTTTCTTTGCTTTATTATCCAACAAAAGTTTCATCATATTTTCTTTGACAAAAGTTGAGACCCTAGCACAACCCTTGACTTCTCCTTGCATATGTGCAAGATGTTCTTTCAACCGAGTAATTCCACCCGTTAACACTCTACCAGAAAATTTGCATTGCACATTATTTCTAGTTTTACTAGGTACAACTCTTCCAAAGTGCCAATCAATATCTTCACTTGGAGCACCTTCTGCTTTACCTGTTGGAAAATTTTCTCTTGGTGGCATTTTTTAACCAACCTACATATAAACATATATGTGTTTGTAATTTTTTTTTTAAAAAAATCAATGATAAATTATATAATTAAAACTTAAATATTATAACATATGCTTTAAGCAACTACATAAAATTTGTTAACTAACAAGTTAATTAAAAGTAAATTTTAATTTAATTCTTAGAATTTTCTAAGTTTCTCTAAAAAAAATTTCTCCCACCCTTAATTTCTTATTTTAAATTTCTAATTTTCTTCTCACAATCTTAAAATTAGTTAATTTTCTAAATCTCTCACCTTTAAATTAGTTGAATTTTGAAAAAAATTAATTTAAATTAAACAAATTTCTTATATTTATTAGGAATCAATTGACTTGGTTCTAATTTTTCTCCTATAATTTTCTCTCTATAATTTCTTCATTTACCCACCACTTTTTCCTCAATTTTTCCCTCCTCTATTTTCCCAAACCTCCTCCCCAAATTTTTCCCCATTTCCCACGCCCACTCACTAAACACCCCCCCCATTTTTTCCCCTCCCCGTTTTCCCACGCCCCTCCCCAATTTTTCATTTCAATTCTCAAAAAATTTCCCTATTTCCCAATCCCTCTCCCATTTTTTACCCAATTCCCACGCCCACCCTCCCCATTTTTTCCCTTTCTCCCTCATTTCACCCTCTCGTTAACTTCCTCCCTCCCTCCCTCCCTCCCTCCATTTCTCCCCTTTCCCATTCGGCCATTCCCATCCCTCACCCCCACTCCATCACCTCACTCCCCCATTCACCCACGGGACGGGGCACCACGAGCTTCCCAGGCCACGGCCTTTCCCAACCACGGGCCACCACGACCACCACGGCCTTCCCCAATCCCCACTGCTTCACTCCATCACCTCTCTGTTTCGTCTTCCCCCTTTCTCGTTCCCATAGCAGCACCCAGCCACCCACAGCAACCCGAAACCCCCACCCCCACGACCCACCCACACCTCTAAATAGACATAAATCATGGCTTTGATGGGTTACTTGAGGCTGAGGGTTGAGTTGCTGGCTGCTGCACCACAAAGATTGCGAAACAGAGGTCTCTAGATCAACCCAAGAGGCGGCGATAGGAGCTCCTTCAACAGATCTGAGCTACAAGAGTCTCTCAAGAGGTTAGGCTTTCGTTAGGGTTGATTTGGTGTGTGTTTTTTACTTTTTATACTGAAAATTTTTAAAAGAAACAGTGTTTGAAGTGAGAAAAACTGAACGGAGGAGCGTTGTAGCTGAAACGCCGTTACGCCTCCTCTGTTGCAGCCGCAACACTATTCCGTTGTGATCATCACACGTGATTTTCAAACTCAGCCCTGTAGAGGGCTGAATCAGAAACGGCGGCCGCCGCGATCGTTTTGTCATGGCTGCTACAGACATCTTATTCCAAGATTTGAAACCTTGGCAAAGAGTAATAAATCATCTGCAAAAAGCAAATGGGAAATTTTTGGGCCATTGCGTCCAGCTCTCATAGGAAGTCATTTATGCTCATTCACTTTCTCAATAATCAAACGAGACAGGTTGTCCATGCAGATGACAAATATCTATGGAGATATGGGATCTCCTTGACAAATCCCCCTAGAAGGGGAGAACTCCATTGTTTTTGTTTCCATTCCACAGTAGATTGTGGGACAGTGATGATATGCAACTCATAATCAAGTTGACTAAAGAACATAGAATTCCAAATTCAACCAAGCATTGATTGATGAAACACCATCTTAGCCTATCATAGGTTTTTTCCAAATCAATCTTCATTGCCATAAAGCCTCTACGCCCTTTAATCTTCCTCATGGAATGAATCGGTTCCTGAGCAATAATAATGTTGTGTGTATCTTATGCCCGGGGATGAAAGTGGCCTGATAAGGAGAGATCCTGTCCTTTAGCATAGGCTTTATCCTACTCACAATTATCTTGGATAGACATTTGTACACCACATTACACAAGCTCGGCAATTGGCCAGATACTCGAGTTAGTTTAATTCTCGAACCCATAAATTAAAGAAAAAAAAGAGAATTATAAAAATGGTTAAAGAAATTGATTTATAATACTAGTTAAGAAACTGTGTCTATAGTTACAGTTTAATCTTAAAACTTATGTTATATCAATTGCATAGTTGTATAACTTAGACTAGAGTATGATTTGGTCAAAAAGTCGAGTCATCAGGTCAACGATTTGATTAAGAATCAAGTGATTGAACTAAAAAATTTGAATAAAAAAATATTATATGAAAAAATAATATATTAAAATGAACTATATGAAAAATATTTTATATGATATAATCGAATTAACAATGATAATAATCTAACATCATATTTGAAAATTAGATTGATTGGATAATAATATAAATTAAAAATTAAAAATATAATTCAATAAAAAACATGTAGTCTAATGGCATAATACACTTGATTAAAAAGATCTTTCAAATATCAACTTTAAATCTTACAAGTAGTTATTTTGAAATTTTATATATTTAAAAATCTAGATCAACCCAATCAAGGTGAGTTACCTGGTTCACCCAAATTTGATCAATTTGCTACATTAACTCGTAATACACAAGAACCGAATTAGTCTAGGGACTAGATTACGAATTTTCTAATCTAATCGGCAGGCCAATATAGGTCAAACAATTATGATTAACTGAGCTGCCATCTATAGCTTTAAATTTAATTATAAATTATATTTCAATTGTTAACCAAAATAAATTATATTTCTAATTAAGTTGAAGAAGATTTGTATGATTTACATTAACATTAAGTAGATCGCATCAGATTGGAAAAGCCCTAGTTTAATGTATATTTATTTATTTATTTATAAATTCTACTATGTGGATCGATTGAAAATCATGCATATCCCTTCAAAGTTAAAACCGAGCATATGCAAAAGCAGATTACAAATTGGGATCTCACTGTTCATAATGAGTTTCATGCATAGTTGGATGTCGAGGCCATCATCAATGGCCATTATTTTCTTTTCCTTTTTGACGGGTCCATCACTGCGACTTTTTCCTTATTTGGCGTGTCAGTCATTGAGATCCCGTGCAACAAAGCACATTCCCTCACTTCACCCACTTCTTCACAATCACACCACATTCCTAACACTAATTCACAAAATAATCCCCACGAAACACAAAACTCAAAACCAAAATTTAGCAACTAAGAAGGATTACTGAGCTGTGTTTTCAACGAGAGAAACAAATTTGAACTTTGGAATAAATACTTGTAAGATGACATCTTCATTACGGAAAAAACTCAACTGACCTTGTCTATAAAATGAGCATATAATTGTATATTTATCATTAAATTTTAATAAGTTAAGATCATAATATACTTTAAATTAAAATAAAAATAAAAATATTCTTATGTTAATTATGTCCTAATGCTCTTGGGCTGTTGGGCCAAAATCAGATTCTTGCTAAATGTTTCTCAAGCTTGGAGGCCTCAAGAATCAGAGATTGGATATCTACAAAGATATTCTAATGCTTAAATCAACATCGTGTGTAAAGTTTTGTTAGGAACAAAGAAAGTATGCTTACCAACATCTTTAATATTATTATTTATAAGAAAATTCCCTTAGCGATTGACATTATGCATGAAAATTTATACCTTAAAGAGACCCTAAGTTGTAGTTCTACTTTTGCATACTTGTTAAAGTCCCATTAGTTTATGGGTAGAAATCTTCTCTTGTCCTATTAGCAAAAAATACATGCTTGAACTTACATAATTTTTTTCAACATACCACGTATGATATGTATAATTTTTGGCTTTTTTACTAAACTGTCACTGTTGATAAAATTATTTATCAAATTATCATTTTTTTAACTATTTACCAAATTGCTCTTTTTTAAACTATTTATCAAAATGTCACTCTTTTGAAATTATATACCAAAATGCCACCATTTTGTCCTACGTGACTTTTTTTAATATTATCTGGCCAACCAGGATGCGCCACGTAGGATGGCACATCCACTAGGTTGCGCCAACACGCTTGGCGCAACCTACGTGAATGCGTCATCCTAAGTGGCGCATCCTGGTTGGCCAGATCACTAAAAACGTCACTCTTGTTGGCGCAATCAAGCCCAAAAAGCCAACAAGGGTGGCGTAACCCTAGCATATATCTCTAACACCTCTCCCCCGTGCGTAACATTCAAATCATTTCCTAAATTCTCACTATCTCTCTAAAAATTTCTTATCTCTAAACGCTCTGAACTTAGAAGTGGTGTCTGGATCATTATTTGTGATCAGTGAATTTAGATTGTATTCCTTCACACTGTAAGTACCTCTTTCAATAGTTAAATAGTTTATTTATTATTTGTTGATTGATTTTTTACTAGGTTAGTGTTAATTGTAATTTGATATTAGTATACTTTAAAATTTTTATTGACTAATGAATAATGAAATTGTATGATATATAGTCTAAATTATATGGATCATTATTTTGTAGGTAATCGAGTAGGATATATATCTTTTGTTAAGTATTTGACATAATTTACATTAAGAAATGTTGCTTATATTAGGGTTTAGGATATATATCTTTTGTTAAGTACTTGACTAATTTCTGAAGTAGTTTTCAGAATAATCGAGTTTAGAAATTTATTTTTACATAAATAACTATATTGAATATTATAATTGATTGTTAATATATTGAATAAATATATGTAATACATTATTAGACATTGTTATAAATATTTATACTTTATTATATGTCTAATTAATATTGTAATTGATGGCTTTAATATATTAAATAAATGTGTTGAATTGTTATTGTTCAGAATTGGAGTTAACATGACAAAATCGCTGAATGTGCACATTTACTTCAATGGGACAATGTATGATGGTGAAGAGGGTGTCATACATCGAGGTCCTCCTCCTAGGCCTATTGCGATCACAACCGATATGACTTTGGATGAGTTGAAAACTAAGATCCATTCAAAGTTGAGGCTTCAAGCAAACCAACATGTGTCAAAAGTTGTCTATCGGTGTCCGCAATGCTTCAATCCTTGGAGATGGGTAGGGCTTCCAAAAGAAGACGATGATGATGTGAAGTACATGATAGATTCCTTCTGTCAAACTCCGAACATGGTGTCGATGGAGTTGTATGTGGAGGTAGAAACAAGTGGACAGGAAGAGCATGTTGAAGCTCCTGGTGAAATCGAAGCTCAAGTTGGTCCGTCTAATCAAGTTGAGTCATGCAATATGATCGTTATTGGTGGTGCAATGGTTGAACATGATAACCCACTTGTCAGAGATGCAGTATGGGAGTCAAGTGAAGACGAAGCACAAGTAGCTGAGGGCGATGATTCGGACACCGACATAGAGGCAGAAAACTTTGATGCCGAAGAAAATTTACAGGTTCCATTGGCGGTTGCTCCTCAATCCATATTTATGCCTCGAGGACCTGAATCCGTGTTTGTGCCACCATGCCCTCAGTTTTCTCAAATTAACTGGGATGCGTTGAATAATCCTGATAACTTGCCTGAATTAGACAGTCGTGGGACTTGGAGCATAGGTGATGAATTCTATGTTGGCTTGCAATTTCCATCAAAAGATTCCGTGAAGTTAGCTCTCAAACAATATTCCATTCACAGGTATCAAGAGTACAAGATTGAAGACTCTGATTCACGAAGAATGACTGCCAAGTGCCCTAATTTTGACGAAGGTTGTAGTTGGAGACTTGGAGCCATACAAAGCAAGAGGTCGAATACGTGGCAGATTACAAAATATAATGGACCTCATAGTTGCGTAAACCCATCTATGTCATTAGATCACCAGAAGTTGGACTCTCGTTTGATCTGCTCTTGCATTTTGGAGTTAGTCAGAACAAAACCCGATGCACCCGTATTCTTAATTATTGAACGGATTCGAAGCTAATTTGGTTACCAAGTTTCATATCGAAAGGCTTAGAAGGCAAAACAAATGGCTATTGTGAATGTATTTGGGGATTGAGACAAATCTTATGAGGTGTTGCCCAGATGGCTAGCAGCCATGAAGAGAGACATGGAAGGCACAGTGGTGGAGTTGTAAGACGAGGAATGTTTTGTGAATAACCGACTCGATCGTTCAAAAAGAGTCTTTTGTCGATTATTCTGGACATTTAGACCATGTGTGGCTGGCTTCCGATATTGTAAGCCCATCATTCAGATTGATGCCACCCATTTGTATGGCAAAATGCCATAAGTTGTTGATTGTAACAACTCAAGATGGAGACAGAAAACCTTCGCCATTACATTTGCCATTGTGGAAGGGAGACCAAGGATGCTTGGAGTTGGTTCTTAGCCCACCTGAGATTGCATGTCACCCAACAAGAGGGCTTGTATTTGATCTCTGATAGACATCGAGGCATCTTACAATCAGTGGCAAATGAAAATCTTGGATGGCAGCCTCCGAATGCATATCATGTCTTTTGCATACGACATATTGGTTCAAATTTTAACTCCAAATTTCAGAACAAGGAGTTGAAAAGATTTTTGATTAACACAGGTACTTTACATTTTCTATTTGCATTCTAATTTTGTCGATAATAATAGTTAGGTTCTAATACTAACCCAATTCATTTTTTGTATCAGGGTATGAACCAATCGCTATAAAGTTTGATGCTAGGCTAGAGAAGCTTAAAGTCACAATGGAGATGGCAAATTGGATTAACGGAATTTCAAAAGAAAAATAGAGTTTGGCATACGATGGTGGCCGCAGATTCGGTCATATGACTACCAATTTGTCAGAGTGCATTAACGGAGTGTTGAAGGGTAGCAGAAATCTACCTATAACTGCATTGGTTCAATTGACATATATGAAGTTAGTAGAATACTTTGTTAATCGAAAGGACGAGGGAAATTCGAAATTGATGACATCTGGGCAAATCTGGAGTGATGACTTATTGAAGCACTGGAGAGTCAACCTGGCGAAGGCCAGTTCACACCAATTTCACCGGTACAATAGAGAGAACACAAGGTTCATGGTTGAAGAGGCTTTTAATCATGTAACACAACAGGGTGGACTTTCTTATACTTTGAACCTGGAAGAAAAGCGGTGTGACTGTGGGGTGTTTCAAGCATTGCATTATCCATGCTTACATGCGCTTGCTGCGTGTGCTTCAGTGGCAGTTGACCCATTCCAACTTGTTCATAGGGTTTACAGGATGCAAAGCATTTATAGAGCCTATGAGTTTGACTTTGAACCGGTCCGGGCTGAACCATGGTGGTCTGCACCTCCCGACACCACTTTGGTGCCACAACGTGCATTGCTTAGATCCAAAGGTCGACCAAAATCAACCCGACTTAGGAATGAGATGGATTGGCGCGAAGCAGGGCCAGGATAGACGTGTACACGATGCCATCAACCTGGACATAATTCTCGCATTTGTCGTGTCAGTGGATCGAGTTCCTTGAGGGATGATGGAGTGGGGCCATCAACTAGGGCCGTGTAGTTGATTTAGGACCTATTTTCATTTTTCAGAACCTTGTATTAGCAATCATGTGTATTTAGGGGTTGTATTGTTTTGTATTACTAATCTATGCAGTTGTATTCGAATACTATTATCCTATATATGTTAGTTGATTCTTAGTGTTATCTTCATTTCTTCCATATTATATTTTTGCATAGTTATCATATGGTTATATCATATTTTATTATAGTAATCATAGAATCCTACTAATTGTTGTTATTATTTGGCATATAACTGACAAATGGCATTCCGTGTAAACCCCGGACCAGAGGACGGCTTGATTTTGGAGTTACAAGAGTACTATGTTTCCCAGCATGTATGGCAGGGACATGAGGACCGACACCTGCGGGTTAGACGTGCTCAGAAGACGAAACATATGGACCCCCCCGCTCCGATTATTCCGTATCTACAGCAGGTTGGTTTCTTGGGAGTTGCCCACATGGGCTATTGCAGCATTGATCACTCCCTGATCTCTGCGTTAGTTGAGAGATGGCGCCCAGAGACGCATACATTTCACATGCCTACCGGGGAGTGCACTATTATGTTGGAGGATATCGGAATGATATCGGGTCTTCCCATTAATGGCGCTGCAGTCACTGGCGTTACGCATAGGGATGATTGGCTCAGTTTGTGTGCTCAGTTGTTAGGGATTGCTGAGACTCCCTCGCTCATCTATGGGGCACGCATTGACATGACATACTTGTGGCAGCCGAGTGTTACTGCAGTCCTTGAGGACGATGATGATGAGTACGTGCAGCAGCGTGCACGACATTACATACTTCGCTTGCTTGGGGGTTTCTTATGCCCCGATCATTCGGGTAAGCTCGTGCACTTGATGTTCCTCCCATTGTTGGAGGACTTTCTTCATTCTTGGACGTATAGGCGGGGGTCTCAGCTTTTGGCGTACTGTATAGAGAGTTTTGTAAAGTTACGGACTATGACGCACGCGAGATCGGAGGGGCATGCATCTTATTGCAGTGACTAGGGCATGGTACATGATTCCCCGCTTGCCTCTTCACTAGCCGACCATGCTTGAGCCGATGTGTTTTACGATGCTGATCGTGGTCAATTACGTCCCTTAGGATGGGAGTAAGTTTCTATTTCATTTCGTATTTTTACATTACTTCATTGACATACTTTGTTAATATTATAACTTACGTTTGCAATACTTTCATTTACCAAATAGGTGGCGCAAGCATAAAGTATTGAGTGATACTGTGATTGGTGCCCTTTCATATTATCGCGGTTCTTCGATCAGCTTGAAAATGATGAGGTATGTTCGTTTACATTCTTTTGAGATATTTACTTATGCATATACCGTCTTAATGTTTTGTGCATCTCATTTTTTCAATTTATATGACAATCATACCGGATGAGCGGTGGCAAGATTGCCACCTTTTTGTGTGGTCGCTAGGGACATAGCGGCCGCGTGGTCCCTCTCATATGTTTCCATATTGTCGAGTGGCACCACCAGACCGCGTTATGCGCCGCTTTGGTCTTAACCACCCCATTCCACGAGACCGCTCCACCAACAAATTGCACTCGGTTACATTGGCGTAGTAGGCATGATGAGGATTGACCACCTATACATGCTGTTTATATAGTCACCTGGGATAGTCGTAGGGAGAAGCTTGTTAGGGGAGTCCCATTGGTCTCACCCCTCAGTTCGCGTTCTGAGTACATGCGTTGGTATAAAAGAATTACTAGACGCTGGATTGCTCCTACTAGCGCATCTATTGGGAATGCGGTAAGGTCTTTACCAATTCGTTAGTGACTATATGTATCTTGTATTCAGTATAATGACATAAATTATATCTATTTATTAGGCGGACATTGCGAGTATTTGCTCAGTTCAACTATTGATACTATCGCCGAGAGGTCGCTACACGTATCCTCCACTGCTTGCGGGAGCATGATCGCATTACGATGGAACAACAAGGCCCACTCCAAGAAGAGACGACATTTCAGGGCCGCCCGAGGAGTCCAACCAACAGGGAATGCGGCGTACACAGAGGAGAGGATTGGCGAGCACTCGGACACGACTTCGACATCCCGAGAAGTCCAACTCTACTACCCAGCATACGACTCAGCCGCCTACCGCTGCTACACACCCACCCACTCAGCCTCCTACCACTGCTACATACCCCCTACTCAGCCACCACCTGCCTATTACCCACCATACCCTTATCCACCGTATCCATACCCACCACCGAGTTACCCCTCATATCTTTACCCACCACAGGGTTACCCACCATATCCTTACCCACCACCAGGTTACCCACCATACCCATTACAACCAGGTCCCTCTTCCGAACCATCTCACAGGCCACCGCATTCTGATGCAGGCCCATCTCATTGACATTGACATGCAATTATATTTACTGATTTTGTATAAAAGACTATTGATAATATCTTCTTGTGAGTTTGGTACCCTTATTAGATTAGACTATATATGTTTTTCGCACAGTTTTAGATTTTATTAAAGATTTTGGTAACTGGTTGCATTAAACAGGATCATTGGCTTTTAGGGAGGTCCATCATTTAGGGGAAACTCTGTCGAAATTTTTACTAATTCAAATTATTAAAAACTTGGGAGGGGAATTATTGGAATTCGAATCCTACTCATTATCGTCCGAATCCTACTCATGTAATACATTTATTTATTTGAATTAATACAAGAGTAATTCAATTGATATGACCAATAATAGGCTTTTTTAGGAAGCATTTAATGCTCATATAATAAAAGACAAGTCATTGAAATTTGTTTTAAGGATTATATTAACCATATATAACCTATAAGTGATACATCTCTTCTAAAGGATATACCATATGTGTTATGTAATTAATAAATCCTCATAATAACTAAACTAATATTAAATATTACCAACATATTAAATTGGTCATTTTTTTATTTTATATTTTATATTTTACTTCCATAATTAGTATGGAGTCATTAATAAATTCTTACAAATTTTATTAAATAATTTAAATAATTTATAAAATTTTAAATTTAAATTTTATGTACAATACAAGGAATACGCCAATAAGGGTGACATTTTTAGTGATTTGGCCAATAAGATGATCTGACGTAGGATGACGCATCCACGCAGGTTGCGCGCAAGCGTGTTGGCAAGAATTCCTACGTGAATGCACCATCCTACGCTGTAGCATCTTGATTAATTTGATAATATTAAAAAAAATTACGTAAGATAAAATGGTGATATTTTGATATATAGTTTTAAAAAAGTGATATTTTGATAAATAATTAAAAAAAAGATAATTTAATAATTAATTAAAAAAATAATAATTTAATAAATAATTTTATCAACAAATCCTATAATTTTTATCTTTTACTTTAACAACAATACCTCTCCTGTATTTTGGAACCGGAAACGATTCTGACCCATGGTTTATCTGGTATAGTCCTTCTGTATACTGTCAAAGATTATCCTTCAACCATTAATAGGCCTTTGAAGGCTCAAAATTCGAGGATAAATCACCTTACTTGCTTCCTTTGAACAACTCTTATCGCATGATTAATAACTTGACTTGACTATAGGTTCGGTTTAGTCTTGCAATGATGCTTATAGGGATATTTCAGTAAAGGATAATCTCTTTAACTCATTTTCTTAATAATTTTTTTAATTATTAAATAAAAAATATTAAATATTTTTATGTTCTTAAAATATTAATTACATGTAATTTTTATTTAATATTTTTTATTAAATAATAAAAAATTTATTAAAAAAATATTTAAGAGAATATAACAAAACTTTTACGTAAAAGCAAAAGGGTAAAACTAACCATCATAAACAAAATTAAAATGGACACACCTAATTCTTACCAAATCACCATTCAAAAAACTCAAAAAAAAAAAAAAAAAAAAAAGGTTAATAACAAAAAGTGAAAATGAAACGGAAGAAGAATAATAATTAACATTCCACGTGCAATTTGCTTTAACTTTCATTGTTCTTATGATAACCGTTATACCCTTACACTACCAGCAACCCAAACACACTCTGCGAGTGAAACAAGAGAGATGAAGAGACAAAGCAGTGCGGTGTCGCCGTCGTCGTCACGGCGAGAAAACGCGCCGGCGGAGAAGATTCACGCCAAGACCATCGGCTGCATGTCCGGCATTCTCCACCTCATCTCCAACTCCCACCACTCCCATCGCCCTCGCCGATTCCTCACATTCGGTCCGTAACCGTTTCGCATTTTCCCGGTCCCACACAAAAACCTGTTTGGTTTCCTAGAAAATTTTAAATCACATTAATTATTCTTTTCTTTTGTCCTTATTCTCAGGAAAGAAGCATGCTAAGAATCACGATTCTTCTTCCCCTTCTCCCGCCGCCGCCGCCAATTCGCAACGAGAAAACGCGAAAGAGAAGAAGATCGCTGATGTCAATCCGAGATTGTCATGCGAGGTGCCGAGGAGCCCGACGTTGCCGGCGGAGATTCGCCGATCGAGTCCGGCGGTGGAGGAGAGGCGACGGGATTCGCCGGCGCTGGTGGCAAGGCTGATGGGGCTGGAGGAGGTTCAGGCGACGCCGGCGGATTCGGTGGCTGAGAAGAGGCAGAGACTGCTGGGGGCGTTGCAGAAGTGCGACGAGGATCTGAAGGCGCTGAAGAAGATCATCGAGGCCGTGCGGTCTGCGGATCATTCTCCGGTGACGGCGCCGGCGCCTGCTGTTTCGCGAAACGCCGGTCAGTTTAGGGATAAAGTTAGAACGGTTTCGGAGGTGAAATGTTCGGTGTTTAACGGCGAGCAGCAACAGCAGCAGCCGAGTCCGGTGTCTGTGCTCGACGAGTTCACTCGTTCGCCACTCAGCCCGAGTTGCCACTCGGGACGACATTCATTTGGTAAGCCCTCTCTGATTCTTCTCTGTATCAACCTTCATCATCACCACTGTTTTTTATTTTTTATTTTTTTATATTTTTTTGGTATTCATCAGAGCCAAAGGTCCAAAAAAACCACTATTTTTATTTTTATTATTTTTAGTTTTTGCTTTTTGAAGTTAAATAGATTTTAAATGTTAATTCAAGTGCAATGGCCCATAAAATGTGTGTTTTAATAATAACTTACAAATTCTGTTAACTAAGTCCATTATGATTTTAAATATATATATATATATATATATATATATATATATTTTTTTTTTTTTTTTTTCTGTTTATGGTACATGCTAATTTTTTCAATATGCTTATTAAGTAGCTTAATTCTACTTTGCATGATTATAACATATTCTGCATGGACAAGTATAATATATGAATATAATATTATATAAAGGTTGTTTACTTAGTTTTAGTTTTACGTATTCCTTAATACGACTTCGTTTGTGGTGTCGCTATATTCCTTGCTAGAGTTTCGAACGCAAGATTGTATACATCATTAAAAAAAAAAAAAGACAAAAAAGTAGGATTTTTTTTTGTCTTGTCTTGTATTGTATTATTTAGATCATTAGATTAGATGAGCTGATAACCTCTTTCGATCTCTTTGATCCTCTTGTTTTCCACAACTTTTAGAACTGATATATCAAGTTTCAAAAGTATCTTCTTTTCCTGCTTTTCTCCCTTGAATTAGGTAGGAAATGACTAAAGTGGAGAAGGAATGGCCGGGGCAAAATATACCTCCTTTTTATATTTTGGATTAGTAGTAAGTTTATAAAAGGACAAGAGTAAAATTTGTAAATTCCTATTAAATCAATCAATATATATAAGAGGCCTATACATGGAAACAAAGTTAGCTTTCTTTCTTTCTTTCTTTCTTTCTTTTTTTGGTTTAAGAAAATTAAACGTAGTGTCATTCTTATGAAAGAACATTTACAATCCCTAAGCTGGAAAGATGCATAGTTTGCAATTAACTTTGATGATGTAGGAGTTACTACCCATGAAGAGGAGACACAATGATCTTTGATAAAAAGCACTTGCTGCCGCTATCCATGATTTTTAGGATTCCAAGTTTAAAATCATAACTTCTTGTGTTCCACACCATCATGATCATCATAGTGGGAGACAAATTAATTTCCTCTTGCCGCTGCAATCATCCTGCACCCAATTTAACACAAAGTGATTTACAGCTATCTGTTATAGTGAAAACAATGAATAGTTCCTCTTCTTCAAATATTCTTTCAATGTGCGTTTTGCCATAGAGGAAAATTTTCCATATTCTCTTCCCAGCTATTATTACATGTTTCTCGATAGAGACCAAAATTAAATAGAAGCCCAAATGTTCGTTTGGTTCTGATCCAAAAGAATAAGAAACTAATAAATTGCGGTGCTTTAGTGGATGGATCTTGGACCACAATTTGTACTCTAAGAACTATACCTCATGAAATGAAGCAGTCAAAAGATGTTCAAAAGAAAAAGGAAGGGAGAGAGAAAAGATGACACAAACCTTTGGAGCTTTACCTGCCACTGGCCATGCAGAAACCTACTTTTTGCAGGAATTTGTTAACTTTCTACCCCACCCCACCACCCGCTCTCCACAACCAAGAGCCTTGATTGGTTGCCTGCGCAGGTACTGCACTACTGCAGATACATTCATGTGTGTGGTGTGGCTTGAAGAAGGCATTGTCATTTTTAAGTGTGTTTTGGAGGGAACAGTTATCATTGTGGCCATCTCCAATGGCACCGTGATACATGTGCATTACTTATCCACACCGATAACATATAGTATTCCAAAGATTTTTTTTTTTTTCTAAAAAAACGCAACATACCCATATCAGCTCTTGTGGGGAAAAAAGTGATATAACATACATATATATTTGTTAAATAGAAAACAGTTTATTTCATTTCTTAATTTATGTTAAATACTTCATCAGCATTAGCTAGTCTATCTAAATAGTTTCCACTGTTTCTATATGATCAATATAATAATTCATTAATAACCCCGTTGGTCTAGTGATATACAAGTATATAATGTGTAAATAAATATATGATTATGAGTTTAAATTTTAACCATATCAAACTTTTGAGATAAAGCTGTAAAGAATATTTTTATAAATCTTTTATTCTCAACTTAAAATATTTTTATAAATCTTTTATTCTCAACTTGAATGATTTATCTTTGATTAAATCAAGAAAAAAAATTAATAGAGGTGCATGTAAGTTAACTTAAATATCATCTAATTACAATATATATATATATATATATATATATATATATATATAAAAAATCCAACAATCCCTAATCTATCTAAATTCTTAAATAAATATTGGAATACAAATTATTTAATATCCCTAATTTTTGCATATATATATAATTGATTAAAAAAATATTATAAATGTGGATAATTGGCATTTTTATGCACAGGGCGATTGCAGCAACAGAAGCAGCAGTTACTGAAGAAGCCAGGAGAGGAAGAAATCAGCAGCACATATTTCTACGAGAGAATGACAAGCGAGTTAGTACATAAGAAAGTCAACGACGAAGATCATTCAGTTATGTGGAGTAGCAAAGCCATGATAAAAAGTGTAGAGGAAGTGTGCAGGGACATTGCTTGGGGAGAAAAGCGAGAGCTTGGAAGAATAGGGTTGGCATTGCAGGATTATATCTGCAAGGATTTGATTGAAGAGATTGTTAGAGAATTAGGTTGCTTTTACACTCTGCCTTTTGAGGCCTGTAAGAGAAGACTGTGCTTCTAAGTTCTAACTATACATGGTCAAAATTATTCTGTTCTGTTTTTTTTTTTTTTCCAATCTGTTATCTCAGTTAAACTTATATTGGCCTGACAAATTACATTTAATTTAGCAGGTTATTCGTGCAACATAATGTACAAATAATTTTTATATTTATCAAAATATTAATTTTACTTAAATTAATGTAATTTTGAAATTTAATTTTAATAAATAAAAATAAGAATAAAATTATATACAATAATTTTTAAAGAAATAATTTTACTTTAACATAGTCCTAAAGTTTTCTCGGGTTAATTCTAATGTTCAAATACTTCCATGTGTAATTCTCTATTTTCTACCCTCTGCAAATTCTAAATTTTCAACTTAATTAACCAACACTGAAATGCGCTCATTGACTGTTATTTCATGCAAAATACAATTTATTATTATTATTACTGAAATTCAACATTTTATTAATGAAATAACGAAATACCGAAAAATAATAAAGGAGCTAAAAGGGAGAAGAAAAAATGGATAGCAATATCATATAAAGTAGAGGAGTCGGTTTATCTCCTTTACCTCAATTATCTCTCTTTTAAGATTATAGTTACTATTTTATCCTTAGCTGATTTTAATATCTTCCATAAAACAATAACAACAGTCAAAAAAAAATTTTCTTTGTTATTTAAAAAAAAAAAGCATATGCAAGGATGGAGTGAATATGCGCAACTAGAGAGGTGAATTAGTGTAAATGTGCGTAAACTGATCCGGAGGACTGATCTGAACTGATCCAGTGGAGCTTTTGGAACATATGTTATAGAGACTAATCTTGTCTTGTGACTATTAGAAACAAAAGATAGGGGACATTAAATATGAACACCGGAGGACTGATCTGAACTGAAACGTTGAAGATTCAAGTATATAATAATGCAGCAAAATTGACAGATAGATGGGTTAAGACTGTTAACAAGAATTAGAAAATGAACTATCCTGGAGTTCATTAACCCTTTGTTTGGATGTGGAGAGAAAATGGAAAGAGAGAAAATAGAGAGAAGAGAAAATAAAGAGAAGAGAAAATACATTTTTTCTCTTATTATTTAGATGAAGAAAAAAGGAGAAAAAAAAAAAAAAAAAATGAGAGTTGAGTAAAAAAAAAAAAGAATATAATATATAATTATATGAAATGACATATTTATCTTTATTGAATATATAATTGAATATAAATATATTATTTATATTTTTAAATTAAACATTTTTTAAAATTATATTAAGTAAATAAATACATTTTATAAAAAATATTAATTTAAAAAATAATTATTAAATTTAAATTATAAATTAAATATAAAATAATTTTTTATTAAAAAAATTTATTTTTCCCATTTTTTTATTCCTCATCTTTCTTATACATTCCCCACCCACCCTCCAGACGTTCCCCTCCCCTTTTCTTTCTTCATCCTCGTCTCTCCCCCTCTCCCTCATATTCATTCCCCCACCTATCGATCAACATCCTCTCCCCAAAATCAACCACCCCACGCACTCCTTCCACCACCCACCTTGCTACTACCTCCTCCACCAACCAGCAACCACTTCAACCCCCATCAATCCCTCGCCTTCAACCCCCACCACGGTGACTAACGGTGCGGCGTTGTGCGACGGAGCAGTGCAGCGCGGTGAGAAGTGGGCCACGTGGAACGGCGCAGCACGGTGCGATGTGGGAGTCGGATCCATTACGGCTCAAACGGTGAGATAGCGAGCGGTGCAACGGAGTCGCAAACTGGGTTAGCGACGAGCGGCGGAGTTACGGCAGGGACGCGAGAGAAGAAGATGATGGGGGGTATAAGGGTCATTTTATGTCTAATCTCTCAATCTCCCCCATTTTCTTGGCACCAGAGCGGAGAAAACTTTTTATGTGAGTCCCACAACATTTTTTTCTTTCTTGCTTGTTTTCTTTGCACATCCAAACCGGAGAAGAATGAATAATCATCTCATTTTCTCTCCTCCCATTTTCTTTCCACTCATTTTCTCTTTAAACAAACAAAGGGTAAAAGAAACACCAATGGAGGTTGTGTCATAGGGCTAATAGTTTTTTTTCTTACAATTACGGACACGAAATGATACGAAAGTTACGGATACAGTTATGACTGATATAATCATAGGTTGAAAAATAAAATTGCAACAAATAAAAGAGGATGATGAATTGAAAGCTTTTACTTAAAAACTCATTGGGTACTAAATTCGGGTGATATTTGAAGCTTAATAATTACTGAGCTCGGCTCGCCGATCCGGACATTGCAAAGAAAACTTAAAAAGCAATGGAATGCGGACTAGCAAACATATAAACAATGGGTGAGGACAAAGAATTCTCAATGGAAGGAAAAGATTCAGCCAAACTCGAGTTCCTTTCTCATTCTTAATCTTGATTGTCGTGTGTTTCTCCACCCATGTTTGATGTTTCTTGGCTAACATTATTTAGAAATGGCAAATTGATGAATTGAATAAACATAACAATAGGTGGATAAAAAATTGAGAAAAGCGCATTCAACCTTTATAAACTTCCAATTATATGTAAAATATCATCACAAATTTTAAAATCATCTTAATTAATCTTTACACTTTAACCAATACACTAATGGATCCTTTTGTCCATTTTTGGTAAAGTAACTAATGAAAGATAGTTGAGTACTGAAAACCTTACATATTTCAACCGAAAAGTGAACTCTTACGGGAAGTTACACAAACACCTAGGCCCAAGCCCACACATACACCACCACACATGCAACACCTAGGAAGGAGGTAACCCACATTGAACTTAATATAACTCGTTGTGGAGGTGTCGGTGGAATTTGATCCTAGAATTTTGTAATCAACTGTAAAAGTCTTTATCAGTTGAGTTAGCCAGCACTCACTCGATCCATCCATTTTGTTTTCAATCTAGGTTGTACATTAATTTATATAATTTGACTTTTCCCTGAATTACATATATAATAACCAGCATTTTTATATTTTTAGCAAAATAAAAAAAATAAATCACTAATAACTTTTGGGTAATATAACATTTTTTAGAAAATAAATCACTGATCCATTTTTGATTCATTAATTAAAGAATTGATAAAAATCATCAAACACATTTTAATAGATGTATATCCAATCCATCAATTAATTCACTTAATATAGACATAATGGGTGGATGTCGACCTCATTCATTTGAAATCATATTTTGTTTAGTCAAAAACTCTCTCTTTCATAAATTAACTAAAGTTTCTAAAATAGGTTATTTTTGTCCATAAAAGATGAGTTCGTGTATTATCAAGTGATTTCTTTTTCCCTACTGGGCAACTCGGAGCATATATTCTTGTCAGCTAATGTTTAACAAAATCTCACCTTGAAGACAAATTGTTCCAGAGGCGACTAATGGCCATGTAGAAGAGGTTGGAGCCTCGAGGCCGAGCTTTTGAGGCCACTGAAAGTAATATTAAATGATGGTAGCCGTTAACAAATAAGCCTGATTCATTTGAGGGTTTGAAGTTATTGTATTTGTCTGCCCCACAAGAGTATTGGTGGCTAATGGTAGCACATAACCAGGTGGAAGGCCATATGGTGTGGGAATCATATTTTGTTTAGTCAAAAACTCTCTCTTTCATAAATTAACTAAAGTTTCTAAAATAGGTGTATCTAGACTCTCGTTTGTCTAAATACATTTCATTATCTACTTTTGTATTTCTCTCAACAAAATGCATATAGACTCCTTATATAACCAAACACATTTCATTCTCTAAATTAATTTAGGGATCCCTAAATCTTTTAGTTGATCCATTAGCCATCCATCAACTAAAACAAATCCAATCTATTAAATTTATTAATATAATTGAATGGGTTGGATTATTTACCACCCCTAGATTTTATAGAAGAAAGTTTCCATTAGAGATGGATGGTGCTAGGGAAAGATAACAAAGGAAGGGAAAAAAATATGGAGTTGGATTTATACATGGTCATAGACAAAAGGCATTAACCATATTATTTTTTAATTTAGCCATCTTCTTATTAGCCCCCAAAACATTTTTTTTAAAATTTTTTAATTTACAATAGTATATTTACTTACACTAATAGTTGTGTGAATTGAAGATGGTATATTTATTAACTACATTGTGTGTGTGTTTTATTTTTTTTCCCCTAACAATAAGGGTATTCTCAAGCTAACCTTTTGTGTCAACTGAAACTAAATTTCTCCTCAAACAAGTAGTCAAAGAATGAATACACATGCTTAACCACTAAGTCATACAATCCACATTTAAGTAATTTCATGAAAACCATGTTTCTTTGTTCCATATATATTCATAAAAGACCAAAAAATCAACCCAAATTGTCTAAGGTCATTCTCAACTTCAACTTTCTAATTTCAATTTCCATTTTCGGGTCACATAAACCATGTCTAAGTCATTTGAATCATAACAAACTATGTTCCTTTAAAAGAATCTTACAGATATAACAATATTTACAAATGAGATAAAATCAAAGTTATACAGTAACATTTACCTTGCATATATAACATTGTTGTCATTTTCCCCTCAAGATGATAAAATTTACTATCGAGTTAAAGATGAAAAGGTTGTTAACAAAAAAAAAATATAAGTAAAGCCACTTTTGACTCCTTTAGAAAAGTCAAAGTAGAAAGAAGAAAATTATTTCATGAACTTTAATTGTATAGCTTTTGTTGCCTTTCAATTTGATAGTTGAGGAGAAAACAAATATTAACCTCAAGTTGACGAATGGTCAGAGTTAAAGAAGCTTAGCTATAAAATGACCCTTTGTCATTCACAATTCTTCAATTTATCCATAAAACAGAAAAGAAAAACATTTAGTTTCCTTAAGTTCTCTCCTAATTTATTTATAGAGATATATATTTTTTGGTCAAGATAGAGCGTTATTGTTCTTTTCTTATATTAAGAAAGAAGTTATAATATTTTTCTCATAAAGGAAATTATTCATTTCTTACCAATGTTTTTTTTATCAATTTCTATATTCTCAATTCTATATTTTAACTATGTCATATCTCTGGTACCTAATAGCAATATCAGAGTCGAAGGTTGCGACTAGATTACTCTTCATGCTATGTAAATCTCTAGTTTTACCTCGTTCCTTCTTCTTTTGCAATCACCAAAAAGGCATGTATTTGTCTTTTACTCTTGGCCTTTTGTTTTTGGCCTTGTTACACATTCCAAATTTCTTTCTTTTCTTTTTTTTTAAATAGGAAAAAGAAGAGTATTTATTATTATTATTATTTTTATACAAATAAGAAAAAGTAATGATCCAAATAAGATGGAAGAAAATAAACTTGTAAAGATATATGTG
Source organism: Ormosia semicastrata (assembly GCA_029884595.1). Classification (NCBI taxonomy): domain Eukaryota; kingdom Viridiplantae; phylum Streptophyta; class Magnoliopsida; order Fabales; family Fabaceae; genus Ormosia; species Ormosia semicastrata. The sequence continues at coordinate 4,108,792 of JAQQTO010000036.1, read as the reverse complement.
TTCAAAACATTACAATTAAGCATTATTTAACACAATTATTAGTCCTTGATTAAGCAAAAAAAAAAAAATTATGGACAAAATTGGGTATCAGCAATAAGTCGATTTATGGCTGATTCTAGTAAAGAGCATTAGAATGTTGTTAAGAGAACCATACAATGCATTAAAGGAACATCAAGTGCTATATTATGTTTTGGAGGATCAAAGTTTACTATTCGAAGGTATGTTGACCTGGATTTTACAAGTGATCTTGATAAAAAAAAAAATCTACTACAAACTATCAGTTTACACTTGTAGGATGAGCAGTCGATTGGTTATCTAGATTACAAACTATTGTATCTTTCTCGCCCATAAAAACTGAATACATGGCAACTAACCAGACATGCAAGGAAGCAATTTGGATTCAAAAGTTATTGTAGGAACTCGGGCACAAACAAGAGAAAATTCTTGTGAGAGTGTCTTGCACATTGTAAGGAATTCAGTCTTACATTCAAGGATAAAGCATATTAGAGTTGAATATCATTTTTGTTAGAGAAGTAGAAGATTTAGAACATTCACATCAAAGACAATCTAAAAAATGTTATGACAAGTCAATCAATAATGATAAGTTTATGTGAAGTATATCCTCTTATTTTGATTTCTTGAGAGATCCATGAATCAAGATTCTAATACATATAAATACAAATGGTCTAATTAGAACAAGAATTTTCAGGAACATTTGGAACATTTCATTATGAGCAAAATAGTTGTTTTTAAGTAGTGTTATCGATCTCATATTAATCAATATTCGATTTATTGATATGAGGTTATCACCAAAAAAGATTTGTTTAAGTCATTTTGTTTCTTTTTGTCTAAGTTACCTTTTTTTTGTCCAAGTTTCTTTTTTTTTTGTAACTCACTTTTTTTTTGTGAGTTTCGAGAGTATCCTTATTCATAAGTTTGAGATCTACATCTATAAATTGATGTCAATCAATGCTGATAAATTTATGTAGTATAAATCATTGACCTATCAAAATCGTAAGAAAGAGGCAACTATTCATTTCTTACCAATATTTTATATAAATTTCTATATTCTCAACTCTATATTTTAGCTACATCATATATAGTTAACAAACAAATCATACATTTACGATTCAACAAATTATATATCATAATTAATATATTTTATTTTACTTAAAAAACATAATATGGAGAGATTATGGATACATTTAGGCTTTTGAATAATTTTGATAGCCCATGTAACACGTGATGTTAATCATAATTAATATATTGTATTCTATTAAAAAACATAATATGAAAGGATTAGGGATAGATTTGGGCTTTAATCTCAAGACTTTTAATAGCCCATGTAAAACGTGATGATAATTATGTGGCCCGTGCCATAGCCCAGTTGGCTTTTGATAGCTCAATTAGTTGTGTGACCGGAAAAAGCTCTTTAACTTTACTATTTTAGACTTATGCATTATCTAATGTAAAACTCTCTCTTTGTAAACTATAGAGAGGTTTGATTAATATACTAAATTTGACTTGAACTAAATTTGTAAAAGTAAGGACTAAATCATCTATAACACTGGAAAAAATGTATACTTTCTTTGAATTTGACTAAATTAAAGTATCAATTACCAGTTATTGAATTTGAACAATTAAACACTTGAACTATCAAGCTCGCCCTTTTTAAGACTCGATCAATCCATATTCAAACAATGTTTGGGGATAAATTTAATTAATTTTTATTTTTCAAATAATCTTTTTAAACAAATATTAGATGACACATGCATACATTCAAATTTCACAAATTGATATGAATAGGGCATATATATAGACACATAGTAAAAGTAGCAAATGAAAAGTGACAAACATCAACATCAAGGAAAAAAGTCTGCAAGAATAATTTATTCTTGTGAAAGAAATATACATCTCCCACATTTTTATTCTAGGAAACATTCCTCCGTTGCGTCTATCTTAATAGATCAAATGATGTAACTGAATAGGGAGAAAGTATGACATTCATGTCCCTGCTTGCATTCTCAAGTGAAGTTCGCTGTGGCACAACCTGTATTTAAAATGATCCGAAAGCATATAAAATATTTTTGACATCATCAAATTATTATCCATATAAATATAAATATAAATATATATATATATATATATATATATTAGAGAATCAAATTCTACCTTATTGGGATCTGAGAAAGAATTCTCATCCATTACACTGGATGATGTGAGCACTATCTTTGTTGACCCAGATTGTTGCACTTCTGACTTCAATCCGTTGATAGAAATCCTAAGGTTCTCAGTGTGACTTCCAAAGTTCACTACCTGCAAAAGTCACAATTGAATAAGGTGCTATATTTTGTGTTGAATTTCAATTAACAAATTTTAATTTAGTTCATACCTTTATTCTTAGGTAATTCTTCTTATCTTCAGAATTTTTATACTCAATTGCAGACGCAACAAGTGAGTTAGAAGAAGTTTGGAGTATTGAGTTAAGCAAGGTTGCTCCACTTGATTCGGTAAAAAGTTGCTGGAGCCAATAACTAGGAGTTCCATAATGCTGATAAGAGTCAAATACAATTGCATCCGGCGTCCACCTATAATGACAGAAATTACACAATCAATCAAATCTCAATTTATATATATCATCACATAATAAATAATGAAACTATTATAAGGAAATAATAAATGGTAGAACTTTTGTAAAGAATATAAGAAAATTACATCCTGTTATTTGTGTTTACAAAAAGCGGTGCATAGCTGACCATGTGGACGATATCACTGCCCAAAAAAAGATAAATGAAAGGTTGAGTAACTAGGCTTGTAGCTCAAAGTAAAAGAAAACTTGTACATAAAGCTTAAGAAAATACATCACCTGTTCTTTTCTAGTCCAATAAGGAATGCAGCTTCAGCAACAGCAGACAAAAGGCTTCCATTTCCTGCATCTTCCTTCCAAACAGCATACTCACTAACAAACACCTGTAGAGCAAACAGTCAAAGTTGAACATTCATCTATCAAACGCATAATCAATAGCCAATGAATAATTTCACTAACAATAATAAGTAATCGAACCTTTGGACCGGATCTTGAAATGTTATCGAACTTGGTAGACTTAGAAAACATGTCCGTAGAATTTGTATAAATCTAATACGAAAAACAAAATATTAAGGAGGATAACAGGCAAGTGGCCAAACCAAAATACAAAATTAATATTTTCTTGAATTTAAAAAAAAAAAAAACAAAGAAAGCTCAAGAGTTATATATCTCGGGATATATTACATGGAAATCATAGAGATCAGCGGGGTGTTTTAACGGTTTCTCAGAACCATCGCAATTTGAGATAATCTGAATATCTGGATAAGCACGTTTTATAGCACCATAGAACTTAAGGTAGTTTCCTGGTCAATCAAAAATACAAAAGACAAATAAGAATAAATGGAATGTTGATAACTGACAAAACAAATGTTCACTTGTTTAACATATATACTTGGAAGATATTAGTCAACTGGTTTTGCATATATGATCATACAATAATGAAAATAAAAAATAAAATAAATATGCATACGTACCTTGATAGTTATACTTATCACAATCTTCATTTCCAACAGCAACAAATCTCAAGTCAAATGGCTTAGGATGTCCCATGGCAGCTCTAAGAGAGCCCCACTTCGATTTGGGAGAACCTCTAGCAAACTCAATGCCATCGAGGGCTTCCTGTTAATTAATGCAAAGATTTCATAAAGAATATAATAAATATAAAAATTCATAAAATATATTTTTAAAAATCAATAAAAGAGGAAAAAAAAGAACAGGAGAAAGAAAGTTATACTTGCACAAAAGGTGAAATGGCAGACGTATTAACTTCATCATGATGGCTGATACCTAAATGAGATATTGGATCAATTAGAAATACAAAGAAAAATTCTAATAGTGGTTACTGTTAGAATTAAGAACAAATTTTAGTGAAGAAAAAAATATATATACCATTGTTAAATACCCATACTGGGAATGCACCGAGGTCTTCCGCTAGCTGCTCAAGGAAAAAAAAATAGTTTTCCAATTAAATATGAAAAATATCCAATTTTTGAAAGAAAAAAACCATTTTTTTGGTAAAAAAAAAAAAACCTACTTGAAGACCTTCAAAATAACCAAATCCATCATCAGTCCAATAATTCCAGATATCACCAAAGTGTCCAGGTCTCTCCTCCCAAGGTCCAACGGTATCTTTCCACCGAAATGCGTTTCTTAGATAATCTCCCTCAATATAACAACCACCTAATGGAATGACATTGAAAAATAGTATTAGGCCTTAGAGGAATACTATTTAATATTTAACAAGCAAATTCCTGAAAATAGATGGATATACCACGCTTGCCTATTGAAGTGGACAAATAAAAACCAAATAAATACTCAACAATTAACAAGTCTAATCAAATAATTTACCATTCAGTTACCAGATCTTTTGTTTTTTTTGGCAATAGAATATGTTATAAATCAAACAACTTTAATGTACCCGGAAATCTGAAAAATTTTGGTTTCAAATCTGCTACCATTTGGAAAAGGTCCTTTCGGAAACCATGACCCTGCGCCAAGAGAAGATCATGAAGTGAGGCACTTAAAAGAACAGAATTAAAAATAAAAAATGCATTGCCAACAATCGTGCAGACCTTGTATGTGTCCAAGGGCATAGCTGACACTTGGTCTAACCAAACAACCCCTCTCCTGGTTGTTGTTATTTGAAGGCTTGAATTATGATTTTTAGCCTTGGCTTCAAGTATAGTGTCAATCCTTCTCCACTTTGGAATAAAATGTCCGGAAGCCCTACCAAGATCCATCAATCAGAAATCATTTAGTTGTATAAATATCAGATATTGTTAACTTAGAATCTCTAAAACAATCTCTAAAACTCACCTGATGTTAGTTGAAGCCAATTTTACACCATCACTAGATCCCGCAAATGAAACTTCTAGATCAACTGGACCAATTGCTTTAACATAGAAGACCACTCTATACTTGTTTCCTTTCTCAATATTCTGACCACAATGTTAGAAATATTCATACAAGTAATATTTTAGTCAAATTCATATTTTTCATGAGATTAATAAGGTGATAATTTTATAACAGGAAACAATGAACTAGTCTCACCATGCCCCAATAACCAGGGTTGGAGATACCAACACCACCAGATGGACAAGATTTGGGTCCATTGCAAAGCACCTCCATACGTAGTGCAACTTTATTACGCTCAAAGCAAGAGGTACGATCAGTTGATACAAGTATGGATGATTCATCTCCAATAATTGACCAAGGATAAATATTTGAGGGAACATTGGGACCACCGGCTTCAAAACCTGAGGAATAAATTCATAATAAAAGAAAAAATAAAAATTACAAATATTATTAATTGAAATCTCATTGTGTATTAGTGGTAAGATAAGATATAGAAATGACCTCTATTCCTCACAAGTTCAGCCCACAATCCCCCCGCACCGGCATGATTGATCTCCTACAATGATATTCAAGTAGTTGGTCATTTTCTAAAAAATGATTACACGTACGCATATTCTAACAACTAAATTGAACTTTAAAAAGGTGAATGAAACTTACCTCAAAGAATGCTCCAAAAAAGGTGTCAGGAATTTTCCTTCTAGATCCTTTGGAAAAATCAACAATTAATGTTGAGGTGTGGTTGGCATCAGCATGGCATTGAAAAGCGAGAAAACACACGAGCGTAGAGTAAACCAGAAGAATAGAAGAAAAACCCATTGTTTGTGATTTGGTGATTCTAGCGGAACATTTCCACTTGTATTTATAAAGAGAACAACATATCTTCAAATGAGATAGAGATAAAAAAACGCTGTTAACAAACCATAATCTTCAACCAGATAAAGTTGTTAACAAACCACAATATAGATATAATTTAGTGTTTCTTATTTTCAATTAATTTTAATTTTAAAAAATCTCTGATGAGATAATTAATTTTCTATTACTACTTCTATCTAATTTATTGGTTTGATCTAAGTTCTAATAACTTGTCTGGATCAATAGCTAGGGGTCTGTCAAGATCTCAGGAATAATTTGAAGGAACTATACCTACAAAATAACCTGTTCATGGGCTCTATTCCATCCACACACAGTAACTGTTCTCACCTTATCGTTTGCCTTGGATTGCAAAGAATGCCTCTTTTATTTTTGGTTTGTTGATACTTGATAGGCTCATTATGGGAATCGCAATTAAGCTGCAAGAAAAATATAGGTACGTAATATTCAATTCATGTGATACTTCCAACTTCCGAGAAAAGAAAATTAATTTTTTGGTGAATAAGAAAATTAAATTTAATTGGTTAATCAGTAAGTTCTCTAATCGGTCCAGTAAAAAAAATAAATTCTATAATAGGTAGAATAGTAGCATGTGAAATTAACATTATATTAAAATTAGAATAGCACCGGACAATGTACGGAATTATAAATAAATATTTAAAATAATATAAGATAATTATGTTATTATTATAAAAAATATATTTATAATTTTCATAAGTGATAATAAATAATGTAAAAATTTTATGTTGATGTTCAAATATTTATTTTATTTTTTAAGTATCAAATATCAAGTTTATATATAAAATTTTGAAAATATTTTAAAATTTTCAAAAACTATTGAAAGGGTATTTTGAGTTTTAAAAGTTGCAATCACTACTAATTCCCTTAACTTCATCTTTGTATATTATAATATGATTTGACACCAAAACAAAAAAATTATTATTCTATAAAAAAATCTCAATAATTTTTTCATATATATATATATAAACATTATTATTACATTAATAAGATAATAATAATTGAATTTAAATTCAAATTTGTAATGAATAATTGATGTTATAACCTAAAAATGATACTTGTAAACAAGAATCATGAAATAATTTATATATTTTTAAATTTTTTATAAGAATAATATTAAAATTCAAATTCAAACTATATTGTTGGCACAATATAAAAATGACAATTGACAAATTTTTTACTTTTTTACTTTTTTTAATAAAATAATACTAAAATTCAAATTCAAATAATATTAATAACACAACTTAATGTCACTTGACAGAATCTTACAATCCAAAACTCTTTTTTTTTTATATTGATTAATGTTTTATAAAGACTTTGTAAGAAAACTCGATCCCTCCGTGAAGTTTACAGGATCGTATATATACAAATATTGACAAGCATGTTTGTATCAAACACAAACTAAAATTAAGGATTTTTTTTAATTTTTTATCTTTCAAATTAAGTTTCCCCATACTACGAGCTAAGAGTTTTATTTTATAGGGGCTAAGAATCTATATTTATCTATATATTATTATATAAAACATAGTAAACGCAAGTGAGGTTAGTGTCACGAATTTCCTACTTTGATATCTAATTTTTGTTTTTAAAAAATATCATTATTTATTAATCATTTTAATTATTTATTTAAAAATTAAAAGATAAATACAAAAAACATAAAATTATGCATTATTCGAGTACTGTCACGATTAAGAGATCTTCTTAATAATTATTTTTTAAGGTTTGAACTTTAATTCTCTTTCTATGAGTGCAACTCACTTACCCTTACACCCAACTTTTGTTAGTGGTCACAATATACTTTGATTTAAATCAATTATAGATACAAATTTTTTACTCACTTTACAAGCTTATTTTAAGAAAACTTTTTCTACTGCATCTATTATCATTTGTATTTGTCTATTGACACTCGTTTCTAACTAATTTTTTTTCCATATTTTTCTGTCCTTTATTAATTAGATACAGAGTCAAATATTATTTGCCAACTCTTGAAAGCTAGATATTTAAGTATAATGGGGCCGATTTTTAAATATAAGATGTTTGGTAAGTATTTAAATTTTTTATAACCGGTTCTTATAGCTAAACTCTTAAAAACCGGATAACTAAATACAATAGAGCCAATTTCAAAATGTTAGGTGTTTGGTAACTGGTAAGCACTAAAATATTAAATAACTAGTTCATATCTAATCTTTTTTTAAGCTAAAACTAGTTTAGGAAGAAACCTATATATAGTTGGTTTTATTGTTTCCCACTTTTATTAATGACTCCTATTTTTTCTCCAAGAATTTTGTTTTTTTTTTTGTTCATTATTTCTACAATTTCTCTTTAATATTTTCATTAAAAGTATTTTTTATCCATCTTTTGTTTCTCTATATTTAAATTTCAAAATTAGTTAAGATTTCAAAGTTTTAAAACTAGTTTAAGATAAATTTTAATCAAGTTAAGAATAAAATTAAACTAAATACAAAATAACATGAATTTATATAACTAATTTATTTTAAATAGTTATAAATTAGTTTTGAAGATTGCCAAACTGCTTATTTCGAGATAGAAACTAGTTTTTGAAAAACTATTTTAAAATTAGTTTTTTTTAATCCAACTTTTTCCTCTCACATTTTTTTTTCACTCATTACTTAATCTCTCTCCTCTATCTTGTCTCGTACAGTTGTTATTTTTTTCGTCTAGTTTAGTTGGAGGTGAACTCAACGTATAACTCAAATCATGAAGGAATAATCTGTGGAGGATGATCTCTGTCCTCGCTTGTTCAAATTCCACCAATTCAACAATCAATGATCACAAAAAAATATACTTAATTAATTATCCTTTTAAGCACCAATTCAATTAATTGCCCACTATTTGTTTATGAATATAAGAATTGTTTCCACTTGCATCCACGTATCTCTTTAATGTTTATAGCTGCCACTGTTGTATTTTAATTATTTTTGCATGATGAATTTTAATAATTTTCTATTATCTCCAATCATCTTAAGAAATTTTTTTATTATTCACAATAATTATTTGACATTTTTATCTCTTTATATTTTTAATTTTGTCTCTATATAATGTGTAAGTAAATAAATTTGTTATAAGAGAAGTTAAAATTCTTATAATATTTTTTCAAGTTAAATATCACGTAATTAAATGTGAAGATCATTCATATATATATATAAATAGAAAAATATTTGATAGTATTAATAGTAAAAAGATTATTTATATTATAAAGTGAATAATTACAAATTAATCTTTTATCATTGTATATTAATATATTTTTTCATTTAAATTTTTTTTTATGCTTGTATATTATCTTTATCCCCACTGCCTAAATTTTTTGGGTCCACCACTGCCCATCTCATTATTTTATTCAAGATTAATAATGTGAAAATTTGGTCAATCCTATGTATAAGACTGTGAATATGGATTGTAGCTATAACATGTCAAATTCTTAGTATATAATTATATATGCCATTTTCTGTTCTTTTATCTTATGTTACGCTAGACATTAGTTGTTTGTGTTGTTGTAGGGCTAGAGAGCATTTTCCGTTTTTTATGAATTACATATTACTAAAAATAATTGAATAAATAATTAAGTGCTGGTCATTCTATATAAAAATGATACAGCAAAGATTGTTGCAATAAGTTATATAATTAATTTTGATACATGAAATACTTTTGACATATAATTAAAAATGGATAATGTACTACTGTTAAAGCGAGATATTTTCCTACTAGCAACTTCCTAAATGCTCAGGTGGGGACCAAACCTTCCTATACTAGCAGAAAGGGTATTTCGGTGGTAGATGGATATTACATGTGCGGTGACTCGGTGGAATCAGCTGCCCATCTGTTCTTAGATTGTGCCTAACCAAAAACGTATGTGGTTCCAGTGGTATATATTCTCTGGACGCTGGAAAGATCACTGCAATGGCTAGGGATATTTCACTTGTTGCTTCTCGATTTGATGCTTTTGTTTGTGGTTTTAATCCTAGACGTTGTAATAAGGTAGTGGATTGTCTAGCTCACTATGCAAAACATTGTTAGGGATTTGGCTTGAGGATTCTCCTCTCTGCATTGTTTCCTTGTTTGATGCTGATTCTAGTGAGTAATGAAATTCGTATTCCAGATCAAAAAATAAAAATACATAATGTACTAATACTATGAAAAAGAATCTGTATTAATCAAGGCTAATTTGTATTCTTTTTAACCATTTTAATAGATGACATTGTTTGAAAGTTTTTTTTTTTAATGAGAGATATGTCTCTGTTTATTTCCACTTGTTTCTTTGACTGACATTTGAGGAGTTTTTTTTTTAGAAATAATTAATGGTGAAAATTGTAAAATCTATGAAAGATGCTTGAAGAATATGAGAGCAAAGAAAGAATTGGAGAAATACAATGTGCATTCTTCATATTCAAGAAAAAATTGAGAGAACAGAGTTTCTTATAGTACAAGAAGAAAGAGAGAGAAAAAATATTTACTGCTACAGGGCTAAGCTATTTATATACAAAGCTTCGATAGTAACTACTTATAACAAACTAACTAACTGTAACTATCAATTGTGAAAGCTGTAAACTAATAAAATTAGAATAATACAATTAAATGTTAGATCTCTAACACCCCCTCTCAAGTGGGAATATGGATATTCAACATTTCGAGCTTGGAATGGAGCTGTTTGAAGGGACCTGATGCCAAAGGTTTAGTGAACAAGTCTGCAATTTACTGCTGTGATGTAATTGGCAGTAAATGAAGTTTTCCTTCTTGAACTTTGTCTCTCACCAAGTGACAATCCATCTTTATATGTTTCATTCTTTCATGAAAAATTGGATTGAGGGCTATGTGTCTAGCGGCTTGGTTATCACAATAAATGATGGCTGGTGCAATGTTCTTCAAATGCAGGTCATCAAGCAAGTAAATCAACCATTGTGCTTCATATGTGGCTTAAGCTAAGGCTCTATATTATGCTTCTGAGGAGGATCTAGATACAGTGGGTTGTTTCTTATTTTTCCAAGAAACAAGGGAAGAACCAAGGAAAAAATAAAAACCTATAATTGATCTACGAGTGTCCAAGCATGCTCCCTAATTAGAGTCATTAAATCCTTTCAACTTGCAGTTATTTTCAGCTGAGAAGAATAATCCTTCAGCTAGTGAGTTCTTAATGTATTTAAGAACTCTTAGCGCAACCTGATGATGAATAGAGGTTGGACAATCCAAAAATTGACTAAGTTGACTTACTGCAAAGCAAATGTCAGGAGGGGTGTGTGTCAAGTATAATAATCTACCTATAAGTCATCTATAGGTAGTAATGTCATCTAGGGGAACCCTTGAACTCTGTTGTAACTTTAAGGTGTTGTCCATTGGTGTGCTACACGGTTTTGCAGCCAATAATCCAGTGTCTTTGAGCAGATCTAAGGCATATTTCCTTTGGTATAAGGTGATACCTTTACCTGATCTTGCTATTTTAAAACCAAGAAAGAATTTTAGCTACCCCAAGTCTTTGATGTTGAATCTTTGATCCAAATATTGCTTGACTTGGGTAATTTCTAAAAGTCATCTCCAGCCATTACAAAATCATCAACATATACTAATATTGCAGTAAAACTCGTAGCAGATCTTTTAGTGAACAAGCTGTAATCAGCCTTGGATTGAGAGTAACCGTATGCAGTGAGGGCCTTAGTCAACTTGGCATTCCACTATCTACTAGCCTATTTCAAACCATAGAGTGACTTCTGTAGTTTGCAAACAAGTCCTGAATTCGGTACACAAAGCCCTTGTGGAGGATCCATGTAAACTTCCTCAGGCAAGTCACCATGCACGAAGGCTGTATTCACATCCAGCTATTCTAAATACTAATTATTCACAATAGCAATGGAGAACAGCACTCTAAATGTGGTCAATTTCACTACTGGGCTAAAGGTCTCCAAGTAGTCAATGTCTGCTATTTGTGTGTATCCCTTGGCAACTAATTGTGCTTTATATCTCTCGATAGAGCCATCTGATTTCTGCTTTACTTTAGATACCCATTTGCACCCGATTGTACTATTTCCAGGTGGCAAGTGAGTGAGAGTCCAGGTCTAGTTTTTTGCCAGAGCTGAAAGTTCAGCTTGAATAGCTTGCTGCCAATGGTCATGTTGTATGGCTTCTTTATAAGTGTGTGGTTCAACTATGATAGATAAGGTAAGGGAAAAGGCTTAGATTAGGCAGAATGGGTGTACTGGGTTAGAGAGATGGTGTGACAATTTCTTTGTCAAAAAGGAAAACATGTTCATAAAATTGAACATTTCTAGATATAAAGACTTCCCTGAACAGCAGATCATAGAGCATGTAGGCCTTAACACCGGCCTTATACCCCAAAAAAACACACTTTCTGGCCCTGCTCTGTAGTTTCTTTCGATTGGCAGTAAGAGTGGCAACAAAGCATAGGCACCCAAAAACTCTCAAATCTGAGAAAGTTGCCAATTTGTTGTGAAGCACCTAATAAAGAGAAGCACCATCAAGAAATCGTGTGGGAAGCCTGTTGATTAGGAAAATAGCATAAGCAACACATAATTCCAGAAAGTCTTGGGAAGACATGACTGAAACAAGAGGGCTCTTGACATAGCCAAGATGTGTTGGTGCTTTCTCTCAACAATTCTGTTCTATTGAGGAGTTTCCACACAAGAAAACTGATGAAAAATACCCTTTGAATCAAAGAACTTCTTTGGCTCCTTTATTTTGAACATAACATCATTGTCTGTCCGTACAGTTTTTACTTTTGTATCAAATTGAGTATCAACCATCATAACAAAAGATTTCACTAGATTCCAAGTCTCTGATTTACTCTTCATAAGAAAAATCCAGGTATGTCTAGATTTGTCATCAACAACAGTAAGAAAATATATATGTCCAAAAATATATGGCCAAGCAATGGGACCCCATATATCCATATGAATCAAGTTAAAACAATTAACAGATTTAGAAACACTATCCAGGAAGGGTTATTTCTTTTGCCTAGAGAAATGATAAACATCACATGGACTATGAGAATTAATTGACTTAATGAAATGGTAAGATTTATGCAAAAGAGACATTTTATTATTTGATAGATGTCCTAATCTAATATGCTAAACATTCGAATTGGAAGACTGAACATTATTTATAATAGTTTTTTACAGCAAAGACAAATTTGCAGTATTAGAAAACAAAGAAATACCTTGTGTGGACAAAACATAAAGGCCTCCCTTAAGCTCAGCTGCACCAGTCATCTTTGATGAGCTGGCATCCTGCATTTGACATACAGATTTGGTGAAAATGAGTTGATAATTCAAAGAATTAACTAGTTTGGACACTGAAATCAAATTGAAATTAAAGCTAGGTATATGAGGACATCATTCAAGAAAAGTTGTTCTGAAAAGAAAATGGTACCAGCAAATTGAGTAAAAATCTTTGTACCATCATGTAACTTGACCAAGACAGGCTTAATTTTCCTATAGAGTTGGAATTCTAATAATGTGTGACAGATATGACCTATTGCACCTGTATCAAGAATCTAATTTGAGAATTTGGCACTATTAGAATACATATAGTACTTGAAGCATCATGACTCGAAGAAGAAGGAATGTTTGTTAATTGGCTGACTGATTTTGATTTGTCACATTCTGCAGCAAAGCCCGAATAGCCTTATGCTGCTCAGGGGTAAATCCCAATTGCATGCTTGAATTATTTTCCTTTTGGGATCTCACAAATACTATGCTTCGAGCGTCAACATCACCTTCATCATCCTCTACAACACAGTTGATGTTTCCCTTCTTGTAATTGGGGGGATACTCATGCTTTTTGTAGCAAGTATCAATAGTGTGTCCACTTTTATTGCAATATGAGCAGATTTTGTTTCCTCTACCTCCTCTTGATTTCCCAGAATTACTTCCATACTGATTCTTGAAAACTGGTTTGCCTCTTCCCTTTCCCTTTGTAGAAAAATTCATATCTATCACATTTGAAATAAGTCTCGGTTCATCAAGAACGCTATTCAATTGTCTTTCTTGCTGCACCAGCAAAGAAAACATTTTACTTATGGGTGGGAGAGGCTCCATTAACATTATTTGGGATCTCACTGCAGCATATTGATCATTCAAACCCTTCAAGAACCTTATCACTAAATCGTTCTCTCTATAATTCCTCATAGTAGGGATCAGATTGCATGTGCATTTGACTTCACATCAACACTAAGGAATCGATCTAAAGTTCTCAAGTTCTTACCACAAAGACATCAAATGAATATAGAAACTAGTAATCAATTGATCACCTTGTTTGACTGAGTAAACCTCTTCTTGCAACCCTGCAATTCTGAATACATCTCCATGGTAATATCTATTTCGAAGATCATTTCAGATCTTATATGTTGTCTCCATCCACAAGACACTTTGTGCAAATGATGGATCCAATGCATGATTAATCCAAGACAGTATCATGATGTTGCATCTATCCCAAGCTCCAAATGATCAGTCCTCCATATTAGAATTGATTGACTTGATGAAATGGTAAGATTTATGCAAAAGAGACATTTTATTATTTGATAGATGTCCTAATCTAATATGCCAAACATTCGAATTAGAGGACTAAACATTATTTATAATAGTTTTTTACAACAAAGACAAATTTGCAGTATTAGAAAATAAAGAAATACCATGTGTGGACAAAACATAAAGGCCTCCCTTAAGCTCAGCTGCACCAATCATCTTCAGTGAGCTGGCATCTTGCATTTGACATGCAGATTTGGTGAAAATGAGTTGACAATTCAAAGAATTAACTAGTTTGGACACTGAAATCAAATTGAGATTAAAGCTAGGTATATGAGGACATCATTCAAGAAAAGTTGTTCTGAAAAGAAAATGGTACCAGCAAATTGAGTAAAAATCTGTGTACCATCATGTAACTTGACCAAGACAGGCTTAATTTTCCTATAGAATTGGAATTCTAATAAGGTGTGACAGATATGACCTGTTGCACCTATATCAAGAATCTAATTTGAGAATTTGGCACTATTAGAATACATATAGTACCTGAAGCATCATGACTCGAAGAAGAATGAATGCTTGTTAATTGGCTGACTGATTTTGATTTGTCCACATTCTGCAGCATAGCTCGAATAGCCTTATGCTGCTCAGGGGTAAATCCCAATTGCATGCTTGAATTATTTTCCCTTTGGGATCTCACAAATACTATGCTTTGAACGTCATCATCACCTTCATCATCCTTTACAGTTGATGTTTCCTTTCTTGTAATTGGGGGGATACCTATGCTTTTTGTAGCAAGTATCAATAGTGTGTCCACTTTTATTGCAATATGAGCAGATTTTGTTTCCTCTACCTCCTCTTGATTTCCCAGAATTACTTCCATATTGATTCTTGAAAACTGGTTTGCCTCTTCCCTTTCCCTTTATAGAAAAATTCATATCTATCACATGTGAAATAACTCTCGGTTCATCAAGAATGCTATTCAATTGTCTTTCTTGCTGCACTAGCAAAGAAAACACCTTACTTATGGGTGGGAGAGGCTCCATCAACATTTTTTAGGATCTCACAGCAGCATATTGATCATTCAAACCCTTCAAGAACATTATCACATAATCGTTCTCTCTATAATTCCTCATAGTAGGGATCAGATTGCATGTGCATGTGACTTCACATAAACACTGAGGAATCGGTCTAAAGTTCTCAAGTTCTTACCACAAAGACATCAAATGAATATAGAAACTAGTAATCGATTGATCACCTTGTTTGAGTGAGTAAACCTCTTCTTGTAACCTTGCAATTCTGAATACATCTCCATGGTAATATCTATTTCGAAGATCATTCCACACCTCATATGTTGTCTCCATCCACAAGACACTTTGTGCAAATAATGGATCCAATGCATGATTAATCCAAGACAGTATCATGATGTTGCATCTATCCCAAGCTCCAAATAAAGGATCATTTGCTGTAGGTTTTTGAAAAGTTTCATCAACAAACTGCATCTTGTTCTTCGATCTCAATGGCAATAACATCGCCTTTGACCACGCATGATAATTCTAACCTATGAGAAGGGAAGATACAAGAGATGCACCTGAACTATCATTCGGATGCAAGAAATAAGGATTTGCATAAGGATTGGAAACATCCATAACTAGATTGGCCATTCCGAAAGTGAAGAACAAAATCAAAAAGCAAAGAAGAACAGAGAGAACAAAGAATTGTAAAATCTGAATCGTATAGCAGAGCTCCAATTAATAGAGCTTTGATACCATGTAAAATCTATGAAAGATGCTTGAAGAATGTGATAGCAAAGAAAGAATTAGAGAAATGCAATGTGCATTCTTCATATTCAAGAAAAACTGAGAGAACAGAGTCTTTTATGGTACAAGAAGAAAGAGAGAGAAAAAAACTATTTACTGCTACGGGGCTAAGCTATTTATATACACAGCTTCGATAGTAACCACCTGTAATAAACTAATTAACTGTAACTATCAATCGTAAAAGCTGTAAACTAATATAATTAGAATAATACAATTAAATGTTAGAATCTCTAACAAAAATGAGAAACCTTTGTTATAGAATATCTATTAGTTATTATTAGTGTATAATTATGAGAATTATATTATTTTAACTCTGATATTTATTATAAAAAAATGGTGATGATATTTGCTATGAAGTTAATTATATTATTTTAACCCTTAGTTGATAATATTTTCTTTTTGAAAAGATTGATAAAAATATGAGTGTCCGGTAAGTTGGGTTAACCCATGAATTCGTGGGTTTTGACCCAACATAACTCACAAAAATAAGGATTAGGTTGGATTTGCGGGTTGAGTCAGGTTAAAAAAACACTCCAATTCGCAAGGTATGGGTTGGGTGACAGGTTTAGAAAGTATCGTCCCAAACAAATTCAACCCACCCAAGTAATTTTTTTTTTATAAAAGTCATTTAGTCATAGTGTCCATTTATGTTGTTTTTCTAATGACTTTTCTACAGTGTCAACTAAGTTTAGGTGTAGACATTATGATCATATTGAGAATGTGGTTAAGAAAATAGTGATTAGAAACTCATAATTAAAGTATTTGACAGACTATTGCGATGAAAATCTAATTAATCTCTTGGATAACAAAGTAAATTGAGAATGAAGCAAATGATTATGTCAATTCATATTCTGTATGTGATGACATTGATTTCAATTAGCTAATGTGATTTGTTATTTATAACTTTTAGGACATATTAAATTGCTTTAGTTTGTTTTAGATTTATGTTAACTTAGTAAGACTTATTAAGTTTATTTTGTTTGTTTAGACTTATTTTATTTGCATAAAATTAGTTGTGTAACTTTTCAATTTATTTGAGACATGTGTTATTTTTAATTAAGATGTGTTATGCGTAACAAATTTTTAGTTTCGTATATCAACATTTATTTTAATAGAAATTTTTTGTTTAATATATATTAGACTCATGAGTTTGACCTAACTTAACCCACTATTGAATGAGTCAGGTTGGGTTATGTTGAAAGAAAAAAAAATTCTCAATCCAATCCAACCCACCGATTTAATAAATAGGTCGAGTTCAAAAATGTCCCAAAACTCATCCAATGAACACTCCTAGATAAAAACAATGTAATTTGATGGCTGAATGATGTGATTATGGTTATAAAGTTGAGGGTTTAGGTTTAATGCATACCCAAAATAGTAGTTACACCAATTTTTAATGCATTATCTATCTGATGTGATTAAAATTCAACAGTTGCACAATTGGATTCAGTTTAGTGCATATGTGCAATTGAATTTTTTATTACCACGTATATGTAGTGGTTATACAATGCAAGCAAAATTACTCATTATTAATTTGAAAAAGAGGAGCTTAAAGAGATTTGTAACTTGTAAAGATCTAGCAAATGGTACATTATCAAGGACTCTTAGGAAATATATTTTTGGTACAAACTCTTGGAATTGTATGGGACAAAGACTTCGAAATGAGTTTAATAGCTTATACAGCTTTATCGAATTGTTTCAGCTACGAATGAACTCCTGCAATATGAAAATGTACGAATGACATGGCATTTTTTTTTATTTTTTTCTTAACCAAAATACAGCATATCAATTAAAAAAAAAAGAAGAACAAAAGCCTCAATTAGGATTCTCCTGCTCCCACGATTAACTAAAGTATAGTTTTAAATTACAGTCTACAATTGTATTATAACCGCAATTACAATAGCGCAACTGTAATTTAAAATTATGAACTAGAGAATTGCAACTCTCAAATAGGAATAACAGCGTTAACACTTTTTACCAATTCTGCTCCCATGACTAACGTGCACAATACTTGTTGTTTTCCTTCTTTCGATTTTTTGTTTTCATTTTTGGGTTTGCTATCTCAGTTCTCAATTTAAGTAGCAGCTTTCCATCTTGAGGCATAGTGTTGCTCTAGAGGCAGATGGGCCGATTTAATATGGACCCTCTTATTTAAGGTCATTAGATAAATCTTATTGTCTAAGTCGTTAGATACTTTAATAATTAAATGGACAGTTGTGGTGCATTATTCATTACCTGTTAATCAAGTTAAAAGGAAAATGATAAATTTCTAAAAGACCCTTAACAAAAACAAAATTGTTTATCCTCAAATATTGCAATGAACACTAGATGCAAAAAGAAAAAAAACCCAATCGTTTGTTAGGTCCAAGTGATGGTGCAGAGTAAACGATCGATGGCGAGC
This sequence comes from Ormosia semicastrata, assembly GCA_029884595.1. Taxonomy (NCBI): domain Eukaryota; kingdom Viridiplantae; phylum Streptophyta; class Magnoliopsida; order Fabales; family Fabaceae; genus Ormosia; species Ormosia semicastrata. The sequence goes on along the minus strand of JAQQTO010000036.1, from coordinate 4,090,255 downwards.
TCCAGCAGAAGGGTTAATAGACCATCATCACCCAGCCACTCCCACTTAGTGCCGTTGCTATCTTAGGTTTGGGCGTTTCCATTCTCACTAAAACCCTACCTTTCTTGCTGCATTCTCCAACTTCGGCTTTGAGAAAGTGAAGATGATGGTGGGAATAGAAGTCGAAGAAGAAAAACAACAAGCTGTCGCATTGAATGACAACAACTCCTTTGCCTTCATGGATGAATTCAACCGCAACTGCACCTTGTCCACCAAACAGGTCTTCTTCTTCTCTCCATTTCTCTTCCAATTCTCTCGTTATTGCTTGTTTGGCATCTGAGAAAAACATAGCAATGAGCTGAGAAAGGAAAAATAAAAGATTAAGTAAAACTTTTGAATTTAATAGGGAAAATGGGGATATGCTCGGTTTTGAACATGGATTTGCACCTCAATTGTGGTCTTTGACATTTGCAATCTTGTAGCATTTGATTCTCCATTCCTTTTATTTTCAAAGTTCCGATGTTTTGATATTTTGACTTAATTTACTGTTGTTAAATCAGAAACTATAGGTAGTATTGAGCTAAAAGATAGGTGAGTGGGAAATTGTTGATCTGACTGTAACAGGAGGGAAGTTACTCTACTTGAGACTTAAGAGCTAGTCACATTGAGATTTATTCCGTTATTCCCCACAGACATCTAATGTTCTTGAGGAAAAATACATATTTTTTAACTATGAATGCACAGCTATCACTTTTTTTATAGGATTTTTAAGAAATTAAATTTTCACACAGTGATAAGGTATTACAATATTTTCCTCCATGGATGATATGGGATTGAGAAATTAAATCACAAGACAATATATCATTTCTTATAGAAATGTTAATTTAAGGATTTTGTGTATTGTTGGAGATAATTTATGCTGGTCTTTTGGTGATAAATGCTAATGATTCACTGGCGGATTGCATAGAAATATTAAATATTTTCACCTATTTGTTGGAAGATGAAATAATTGGATGAGTGGAGTACTTTTGATTTGACTGGGAATATTTATGAACTGTCTTACTGAACTGAATTCTGGTAGGTAAGAGGTATCCTTTAAAATTAATAGTATTTATATAAGAATGACATTGTATAATTTTTTAGGCTCATATGTGCTGTAAGGTGTGACTTGGTTACTGAGAGGAGATAAACAGTCTGTTGAGGATCATGTTTTGAGGTTCCTGAGAATAGTTTCAACACATTAAATGTACAATTTCAAATATGTTGTTTTAGACAATTGGTTTTAGAGGATAATGATCTTTGTTGTTTGGAGGACCCAGAATTACATACTAGTTTTAGGAATTACATAGTTGAACCAAAGCATACATAGGACTTTGCAGAGCAAAATGATGTTTCTTTCATTCAAATTACTCGTTATTGTTGGGGATTGGTTTGTTAGGACTTGGGAAATATGGAGAATGTGAACACCTAATTTTGACTAGACTAAAAAAAGAAAAGAAGTAAAAAAATAAAAATAAAATAATAAAAAAATAAAAAATAAATAAAAATAAAAAAATAAAAAAATAAAAAAATAAAAAAATAGTTACATGCAAAGACCACACTCATGTTCCCACTAACACACACTCACTCCATTTTTTTTTTTTCTTTTTCTACCTGCTCCTCACTAATTGCACCTACTCCTCACTAATTCACCCACTCCATTATACAAAGACACACCCATTCCATTATCAGCTCCCATGTTGTCCATACCATAAAAGGGATAGCAGATGATAGCTTGAGGAGAGACTCATTTATCCGGGGAAAGAGCCAACCGAGGATTTGGATTCACGTCTGGCAGACACTCATCCTCACTATCAAAAACCACCTCTTCATCCTTAAACAAAAAGGACCATCTTCATCTCCATCAACATCCAAACAACCCTCCCAAACCGTGGACTCCTTGTTCACCACCATAACCAAAACCTTTCCACCCACCATCTACCATCTTGATCATCCTCTAACCATCCCTCACTCCATTTCAACCAAAACACCACCATAACCGTGACTCCCCCTCTCACCATGCCATGACCGTGACCTTTCCCTCATAATCATCTTCCAAACACATATTCATCATCTCTTCCCATCAACCACCAAAAACCCCCTATACCGTGAAAATCACCATCAACCACCTATCTTCCTTTCCTTCACCTACCATCGACCAAAGAAACTATCATCCACGGCAAGAAGCTCCCTTGGCATCCACCTTCCATCACCCAAGCATTTTCTCGCCATCAACCTCCCAAATAGACCGTCGAATCCATCCTCTCATCCGACCGTCGGACCGCACGAAAGCCATCGCCCTTTCAACCGACCGTTGAACCCCGGATCCTCCAAACTTCACCCCATTCTCATCACCTTCCTCGCCACCATAAGACCACATCACAACCGATTGTCGGGCCGTAATCCTTTAAACCAAATCCATCCCCTCACTCGACCAACTTCACAAAGCCCACCTTCACCTCTAACTCGACCGTCGAACCACCCCAGGTTACTAGCCCACCTTCACCTCCAACTCGACCGTCGAACCATACCATTGTGACCTCGACCAACTTCACAAAGCCCACCTTCACCTCTAACCCGACCGTCGAAATCCAAAGAGCCACATCCTTCCCCTTTCCGACCGTCGAACTCAAGCACAAACTCCATCACATCCGACCATCGAACCCCAAAAGCAAGACCACCTACATTCTCCACCCGACCGTCGAACCGTGAGTTCCACTCCTCTCACCGACGAGCCATCCAAACCTCCATCACCATCAACCAAACTCCATCCCCTCACTCGACCATCGAATCCATCCCTTCACTCGACCGTCGAACCACACCAGCTACTACCCCCTCACTGACAACCCATCCAAACTCCATCACCATCCACCAACCTCCAACTCGACCGTCGAACCTCACCCCGGATCCTTTCCAACCGACCGTCGAACCTCACCAATCAACCTCACCGACCGACCCGAGATCCTTTCCAACTGACCGTCGAATTCTAGATCCTTTCCAACCGACCGTCGGATCAGATACCAAATCCTTCAACCAGCCGACTGTCGAGCTGCCAATACCAGATCCCTCTCCTATGAGTCACCTCTTGCATTACCAGAGTGTTTATTGAGCAACCTTGTACTCGACCGTCGGACCTCAGAAAGCAGCTCCCGACCGTCGGACCTCGAAAGTAATCCGACTGCCGAACCGAAGCAGAAGCCACCACCCTCCCTCGCTAATTTGATCGTAAACGAGGTCCTTACATTGAATCCCTCAGTTTTGGGTTATCTGTTTCTTGGTTTTCTTTTACGTTTTCTTTTTTTTTATTTCATTTATTATCAGTTTGTTGGGTTAGATTTTGGGAGTTAAAAATGATAAACAAAGAAATAATTAAAAGTTTTTTTTTAAAAAAAAAAGGGAATAAAAATGGGTTACCTGAGTTGCGACAGCTTGCTAACCCTTATATTTTGTAAATATCTGAGTTGCGACAGCTTGATAATTTACATCATGTTTTTTTTATTTTTTAGTTAAATCGCTAATTGATAATTTTAAATAAAAGTTTTGTAACAAACTTGATAATCAATGGGTGACGTCTCTAGCGCGACGCGAGTTTCACCTATTTAATCATTAATTTGAATAACTGAGCCGCGACGGCTTGTTGATTCAAATTTCTCAATTTTTTTATAAAATCAACCAACCCACAATATTTTCTAAAGAACTACGTGACTTTGATTTCCTCATTGCACCAGGGGATACGTAGGAGCAGAATTTCATTTCTGTCAAGCCAAATTAAATTTTCATAATTTTGTGGTTTCGTTTCTGTAAATAGTTACAATGTTTTGTAAAAAGGGGTAAAATAAATATTCCAAGGATTGTTAATGATTTGCACGATTAACTCAAGGTACCGTCTTAGGACGGGTGCGTTAGGGGTGCAGTGGGATTAAGTTTCCACCCTTCCCTGAGCATAACCGACTCCCGAATCCAATCTGGTTCCAAAGACCATTTCCAAATAAAAGGTTTTCCAATTTTTCCTAAGTTTAAAATAAAATTGGTGGCGACTCCATTTTTCATATTCATATTCTAAAATCCTATTGAGTTGCTATTTTTCGCCGCGGTCACCGGTCGCGACAGATGGCGACTCCACTGGGAAAAATTGGAGAGTCAAGCCTGTCGTTGTTAATTGTGCAAATTGTTAATAATTTTCATTTATTTATTTTACCCTTTTTATCCTTGTTTTTGGTTTCCTTTTTGTTTGTAAATGGATTTTATTTATTTTGTTCTATGTAAATATTTGATAGCGTTATCCCTGTGTTTGTTTTGACCTGATATACTTGTACTTAATTGTGCATAATTGTTGAAACCTTAGGATAGATGATTGCTGCCTGGTTATTGTATATATGTTTTTGTAGGTTGGGGGGTAGTTTCTTTTTAAAGTTTTTTGTACAGGTTTGTATGCTCCCTCACACACATCACTATACCTACACATTATTCACACACATTCGAGTGGGGCCCTATACCCGGGTCTGAGTGAAGCCTAAGTAGAGGTTGCGTAGTGGTAGCCATTTTGGATGTACTTCCTGTTTGGTTATCGCGAAAATCTCATCTAGAGTGTGCCTTTTTCATGGATGTCCCACACCTAGTGGTTTACCCACTATTTCGTGGTCAACATTCTGAAATAGGACTTGGCTCTAGAGACCTTTAAAATAGAAAAGCCACCCTATGGAAGTTCTCACGAACCAGAAAGACTCTTAGATCCCTAGGATAGAATTCCCAAGTTTAAGGCAACCCCATTAGGACACAAAGGGAGCACACCTTTCATTACCTTTAGATTTATCCATATCTTGTGAGTTGTTCAGTCTTTTAATGTGACAAACCATACTTGCGTCCCTCTTAAAAAAAATTTTTTTTCCAAAAAAAAAAGAGGAGATGAGTCATTATTAAAGGACCAACAACTCACTCACTCATTATTGCATCACAAGTCATCATTCTTCGCATCATGTTTTCTCCAAAAACCATGCATTGACAGTTCTTATGTGTTAAAACCAGGTTTGTTGAGGGACTGTTGAAACTAAGTGCCTAAGGATTAACAGTGAGTATCTTTGATTAATAATGGAACGTGTCATAGGATCAGATCACAATGAGGTTGTTTTGAGAAAGACTTTGCGACTTAAGGCCAATGAAGTTGACACAGAAAGCCTGTTGAGTTTGGGCTGAATGTTGAAGAAGACGCAATGCCTGACCTTCACTGCGAGATATGGGAAGATTCTGAATCTGTTAAAGGTTGATGTACAGGTAGAAGCTATTACCGCGCTAGCCCAATTCTACGACCCACCATTGCGTTGTTTCACGTTTCAAGATTGTCAGTTGGCCCCCACCTTGGAAAAGTTTGAGCAGATCTTGGGCTTGCCGTTGGAAAAGGAAGAGCCATACCTCTTTATAGGCCACCATGCATCCATGCCAACCATAGCAGACATCTTGAAGATTCATGTGAAGGATCTGCAAAAAGCAAAGCAAAATAGGAAAGGAACAAAGGGATTCCCAAAGAAATATTTAGAAGAACACATGCACCACCTAGCCAAGGTTGAAGACTGGAATACCTTTATGGATGTGTTAGCCCTCACTATTTATGGCAGCATCCTATTCCCGAGTAATGAAGACTTGATAGATTTTGCAGCAATAGATGTGTTTCTCGCTCGAAGGAATAATGCCACTAATCCTGTCCCAGCCCTTCTTGCTGATGTTTATTATACTCTGAATTTTTGCCATGAAAAGAAGGGTAAGCGGATTTTATGTTGTCTACCGATGTTATTCGTATGGCTCATAAGTCACATGTTCAAGAGGGGTTACGAGGATCCATGTCCCATTTCAAGTCTCAAGATACTCCAGTTGAAAACCAAGAATGGCCGCGAATGGGCCGAAGAATTAGCCAAACTTGAGGAAAAGAAAATTGTATGGTACCCACAGCGTAAAGAAGGGCAAACAGTGGTCTATCAATGTGAAGGCTTTCCTAATGTTCCTCTCATGGGTACTCGGGGATGCATTAACTACAACCCTGCCCTGGCATTACGACAACTAGGCTATCCCATGATGGAGCCACCATCGGAATTGGAAACCACTCATTTTGTCTGTGATATACAAATGGAGTGTACTGAGACACTTAGGAGGGTGCGAGACGCTTGGAAGAAAGTTATTAGAAAGAGTAAGGAGCTGGGAGTCAGAAGCTGCGGAGTTAAAGAAAGTTACAGGCAATGGGTCAAGAACAGGGCACAGGAAGTTAAGTTACCCTTTAAAATCCCAGTAACCTCTACAGTCAGTAAATCTCTGCCTCCGGCTTCGATAGAAGATGAAGAAATAAGAGAAAAGTTAGCTGAAGCCAACAAAGAAAAAAGAAAATTAGAGGCAGAATTTGAAAAAGTTCGCCAGGCATGTACAGTTTTAAGGCGTGAAAATGCTGAGAAGAACGATGCTCTCGAAAAAGCAAACAAAAGGCAAAGGATAGAGCAAGATAGTATGTTAAAAATCAGAAAATGTCTGGAAGCTGCAAATAAAGAACTAAGGCTCCGAGGGCAAGAAAGAGATAAGGCTCTAACAGAAAATCAACAACTCAAGGAGTTGCTCGTAATCGCCAAAGCAAAGACACGAACAAGGCTCTTCAAATAGCGTATAGTATGAGGCGGCAAGAATGGAGACAAGTGTCAACCGGATATGAAGACATGATCGGGAATTGAGAGGTTGCGCACCGTCGAGGAGATTGCGGGTATGAAGCGGATTGCGACAGAACAGGAAGACTTGCAGAAAATGATAGATCATGCAAGACAACAAGACGAGGACATTAATGGACGGAAAGAAGAAGTCCATTTTTGGAGAGACCAATTCTCGAAGCTGGCATGCCTAGCCAACACGGCGATCGCAGACATTCCATATTACTTAAAGGTGGCGGATAAGATGGTCGATCCTCTTAAGACTCCTAGAGATCAATGACTTTATTGAATATTGCAAGAATCTTATTGGGCAAATGAAGCAGATGATCAGGGTGCAGTCATTTGACAAGGAGGAATTAGACTAGACAATGATGTATTTCAAGTAGAGTGGAAATGATGTATTCCTCTTAAATAATGTTGATGATTCTTTTTCAATTGAATAAAGTATGCCTTTTTATTCTTCTGATCCTATGTTGCACTGAAGATCCATTACTTTTGAACGAGACGTTCTAAGTAATGGTCATGACAAACTTTTGAACGAGACGTTCTAAGAAATAGTCATGATGAGCAAAGATTAAAGATACTCACTCAAATCCGCCCGGCACAAATTAACAATGGTCCTTTAACAAATCAATAATAATCATGGTTGTTTTAACAAATTTTACTTTGATTGTTCAGAGAAAATTTAAAATCATTGCGCGGCCTAGGAAAGAAGATATCAATCTAACCCGAGTTCACAATACCAGATCTCGGACCAGAATGGCTGCTAATAATCCTGAGGCGGGGAGAAATTTGAGCAAAGAAGTTGATGAAATGACAGGGAGGATAAATGAGGTGTCAGAAGCCCAAGTACGGTTGGAAGCAATATTGCAAGATATGAGAGAGTCTCTTCACTTAATCAGCGGGAATAGATGTACAAATGAGGTTGAAGCATATGTAAATGTGCCATCAATGACCGCCCCGACCTTCCCGGCTATTACCTCAGGCATCACTGTGGGGATCCGTGAGCAACCACCTCAAACGACACCAGTTGTCATGCCCAGTGCTTATGGGCCTCTGAGAATAGAAGAACTGTATCCTACCACTGATGTCATAATCCCTAAGGACTTCAAAATTCCCGATTTTGCCAAGTATGATGGAAGTGGCAATCCTCGGTTTCATTTGATCAGTTATGGAACCAAGATGGCGGTTTGGTCTAAGGACGATAAGTTCCTCATTAGCTTTTTTCACGAGAGTCTCACAGGTCCTGCTTTTGAATGGTATCTTCAATTAAACCACTCTAAGATCACTCGTTGGACAGAATTAGCTGACCTATTCATGGACCAATACAAGTTTAATCTGGACGCAACTCCGACCCGGGAACAATTGGGCTCGATGCAGAAGGGAAGTGATGAGCCTTTCAGACAATACGCACAGAGGTGGAGAGCTTTGGCAGCTCAAGTTCAGCCCCCATTGACACTATCTGAGATGTGTTCTTATTTCCTGGGAACCTTGGGAAATCCTTTTATCGGGGCAATGGTCGGGGCAGCATATAAGGATTTTGCCGACTTGATAATGGCGGGAGAAAGGATAGAGATTATGGCCAAAGCTGGGAAGTTACCGGTGAGCAATACGGAGAATACTGCCTTCAAGAGGGGATTCCAGCCGAAAAAGAAGGAACCCGAGGTGAATTATGTCCAATGCCAGCAGACCTTCAGACCCCGATATTCCCCACAAAACTCAAGCCGCCAATTACCATATAACCTTAACCCTCACCTTCCATACCAAACACCTACACTTCCTTATTACCCACCCCACCAAGCTATGCACGCAAACATCACCCCAACTCCGCAATTCCAAATCAATAATGTCCCCACACCACAACCATATATGCCAGCTCGCCCAACCTATACTCGATACCCACCTGCACCTCCGCAAGCCTACTCAAATCACCCACAACCTCAGCCAAACTTTCAGAATCAAGGTCGCTTTCGTCCTCAAAACCTACCCCCTTTCCTAAGACTGTCCATTTCAAATGCAGATCTGTTCCAAAAGTTGTTCGACACCTACCTCATTTCGGAAAATCCTGTACGTCCCTTAGAACCACCGTTCCTAGCGTGGTATAACCCGAATTTGACTTGCAAATACCACATGGATATCCCAGGACATTCAATTGAAGATTGTGAGGCTTTCAAGATGGCAGTAAGGAAGCTTATTGCTTATGGGAAGCTTGACATTCAAGAAGAGGCTGGACCCAGTATTGTCAACAACCCGATCCCTAACCATAGTGGAAGGAATGAGGCGAATGCCGTGGAGATGGAAGGACCTCCAATAAGGAACGCCATGAACTTACGCACGCCGATGACTCAGATATTTGAGGGGTTAAAGAAAGCAGGTTATGTTATCACGGCATCAGCTTTATCAATAAAAGAAGAGGAGAAGTATGATGAAGAATCAAGATGTGTTTACCACTGTGGGGCAACAGGACACGATATTGAGAACTGTTGGGACTTTAAGGATCGAATCCAGAGGTTGCTCACATTGGGAGTAATACAAGCAAGACCAGGGGTAACTTCCTCTGAAGAGGTCGATGTGATTGAACGACTTGTACTTAAGGTGCCACCTCTCAACCAAGCTTCGGCGTCAGGGAAAGTAGTATTGACGGTCAAGAAGCCAACGCCATTTGCTTGTAATGACACCCGCGCAGTGCCCTGGAGCTATGAAACAAGGGTGGAGATAAAGGAAGTTGGGGAAGGGACTTCGAATGCCCGAGTGGCAGAAATACACCAAGAAGGAAACCCAGTGACTAACATAGTCGGGGTAGGAGGAATAACAAGGAGCGGGCGATGCTATGGCCCAATAGAGGTAGAAAAGAAAAAGAATGATAAAGAATGGAGAAAGGAGGAAAATGCAAGAAAAGAGGAGAGAGGAAAGAAGAGGAAGAAGAGTTCCTAAAGATAATGAAGCAAAGCGAGTACGATGTGGTGGAGCAAATGAAGAAGACTCCAAAGAAGGATATCCTCCTGTCACTTATTTTGACATCCGAGTTACATCGAAAGGCATTGCTAAGAGTACTAAATGAGGCTTATGTCAAACCCGATGTCACTCCTGAGAATATTGTCAGCATGGTGGACCCGATAAAGCACGTCAATATAATCACATTCATGGATGAAGAGATCGCCTCTCGGTCTGAGAAAAACCCACGGGCCTTACACATAACCCTTAAATGCAAAGGGTATATGGTTGCAAAGGTTTTGATTGATGGGGGGTCTACGCTAAATATCCTACCGAAGTCAACTCTAAACTCATTATCAATAAGTGAGGATGAAATGTTACCTCGAGAAATGGTGGTGCGGGCCTTTGATGGAAATAGGAGAAGCATCTTAGGAGAGGTGATGTTGCCATTAGAGATTGGTCCAAGCAATTTTCAGGTATTGTTCCAAGTTATGAACATTGAGCCTGGATACACAATGCTCTTGGGGAGACCATAAATCCATGTTGCTTAGGTCTTTGTTCCCTCAACCCCGCATCAAAGTGTTAAGTATATTGAAAATGGGTCAATCATTACCATACATGGGGAGGAAGAGATCATGTTGTCAAAACCAGTTTCGGTCGATGTGGAAAGTGCAGAGAAAGATGAAGAGAATTTATGGCATAGTTTTGAAATAGTAGAGACTGGAGTCGGTAAAGATGAATCTTCGACGCAAAGTGTGGATCAAGTGGTGGCCCGGATTATGGCAAGTAATGGTTACGAGGAAGGAAAAGGCTTGGGCTCACAATTGCAAGGTACTCAGTCACCGGTGTCCTTCCCAAAAAAGTGGGACAAGTTCGGGTTAGGGTATGAGGCATCCCTGGAAGAGAGAACAAGGAGCATGACCCTCGGGAAGAAAAATGACAGGGGCAAGGTGATGAATATTCCCCACCTGAGGGAAACATTCCCAGCACCAGCCGAGGTAATCATGTCTGGAGAAGTCATTCGCTCCCAATACCATCCCACTGTCAATGCGTTGCATGAAGAAGGCCCAGAAGAAAGCAAGGCAATCTGTCCCTCTGCTGATGAGAAGCCGCTGAAGAACTGGCAGTCCGAACCAGTGATTGATGTGATTGTGTCCAAGTAATTGTCTGGTCATATTTGTGCTAAGCTGATATTTAAGATTGGCTGTGTTTTAAGCTTATGTTTATGCTGTTTGAGACATCAACTTAATGAATTCGCATGATTATTCAACATTTCTCCTCTTTGCACTTTAACTTATCCACTTGCATTTATCATTTTTTGTTTTCTCTTTCTTTTGCCTTTTGTATAATATTTTGTTTTGTTTTCCTTTTATCATTCCTGCTCCATTCTGCTTTTTCGACTCCACGAAAATTACCTTCCAGGGATCTGAGTCTCATAGAAAGTTCGCCCCAAGAAAGGGACCTTGAAAACTCATCAATTGTTTCCCATGCGATGTTTGAGGAAGAAGATCCTGGATCTGATGAAGAGGAAGAAGTCGTTGAAAGTTTTGAAAAATTATTGGAGTATTCCGAGAAGGAATTTGACTTGAATGGTGAGGAAGCCGAGGTAATTAACATAGGGACAGAAGAAGAGAAAAAGGAGTTGAAAATGGTGAAAAATCTTGAATGCGAAGAAATGATTGCACTCTTCAAAGAATATATGGATGTCTTTGCTTGGTCTTATCGGGATATGCCTGGATTAGATCCGGAGATAGCATCTCATAAAATCCCACTATATCCGGATGTTGAGATAAAGAAGCAGAAGCTAAGGAGGATGCATCCTGATATGTCCCTGAAGATTAAGGAAGAGGTGACTAAGCAGCTAGAAGCGGGATTTGTAGAAGTGTCAAGACACCCAGAATGGGTAGCCAATGTTGTGCCTGTGCCCAAGAAGGATGGGAAGGTCCGAATATGTGTGGACTACAGGGATCTGAACAAGGCTAGTCCAAAAGATAACTTCCCACTCCCTCATATCGATGTGTTGGTTGATAACGCCGCTAAGAACCACATGTTTTCATTCATGGACGGGTACTCAGGGTACAATCAAATCCCCATGGATGTCAATGACAAAGAAAAAACCACTTTCATCACTCCTTGGGGGACATTTTGCTACACAGTGATGCCGTTCGGATTAAAGAATGCTGGGGCTACTTACCAACGCGTTATGGTAGCATTGTTCCATGACATGATGCACAAGGAAATCGAGGTATACGTGGATGATATAGTTGCCAAGTCTAGAGAGGGGGAAAGTCATGTGACAGTTTTGCGTAAGCTGTTTGAAAGGCTCAGAAAGTACAAACTGAGGTTGAATCCTGCTAAATGTGTTTTTGGAGCATCCACTGGAAAGCTACTCGGGTTTATTGTTAGTAGAGAAGGAATAAAAGTGGATCCAGACAAAGTGAAAGCAATACAGGAGATGCCTGCTCCTAAGACAGAGCGTGAAGTGAGAAGTTTCCTCGGGAGACTTAACTATATTGCTCGATTCATCGCCAACTTGACCAGTACTTGTGAGCCTATATTCAAGCTGTTGAAGAAACACCAGCCAGGAAAATGGGATAAGGAATGTCAAGGAGCCTTTGACAAAATAAAGGCTTATCTAATGAATTCCCCTGTTTTGGTACCACCTATGCCGGGTCGACCTCTGATATTGTACTTAACCGTACTGCCAACCTCCATGGGAGCAATGTTGGGGCAGCATGACGAATCAGAGAAAAGGGAGCAGACAATTTATTATCTGAGTAAAAAGTTCAATGAATGTGAAGCCCGTTACATGGCATTGAAAAACTTGTTGTGCTCGGTTTGGACCTCAAAACGGTTAAGGCAATACATGTTGTATTACACCACTTGGTTGATCTCCCGAATGGACCCCCTGAAGTATATATTTGAAAGCCCTCATGTTTCATTAAGGGTTTCAAAATGGCAGGTGATACTATCAGAATTCGACATCAAATACATGACTCAGAAATCCATCAAAGGAAATGCAATTGCGGATCATTTAGCTGAAAACCCTCTTGAGGGTGAACAACTAGTAACATCCGAGTTCCTTGATGGAGAAATTTTGACAGTAGAAGGAGAAGAAGAAACTGAGGATGAGCCCATTTGGAAGATTTATTTTGATGGAGCGGTCAATATGCATGGTAGTGGCATAGGAGCCGTGGTTGTTTCACCAACTGGAAAGCAATATCCAGTCGCTATCAAGCTTGATTTTGAATGCACCAATAATGTTGCAGAATATGAGGCCTGTGCTAATGGTTTACAAGTTGCAATTGATTTGGGGATCAAACAGCTAAGCTTATTCGGAGATTCAACACTCATCATTTATCGTGAACGGTGAATGGCAAACCAAAGACCAAAGTTGGTGCCGTATCAAAAGTATTTAACCCACTGATCGAGAAGTTTGAGGAGGTGACCTTCTCCCATTTGACTCGAGATAAAAACCGGTTCATAGATGCCTTGGCCACTTTAGTGATGACCAAATTGGAAGTTCACAATAATGTTCAACCTATCCAAGTAAAGATGCACAAATGAGCTGCGTATTGTGCTAATGTGGAGCCGGATGGTAAACCTTGGTATCATGATATCAAACAGTATATTCAGCATAAAGAATACCTAACTGGGGCAAATGAAGTGAATAAGAAGACTATCCGTAGGTTGGCAATGGCCTTTTTCTTGAGCGGAGAAGTTTTGTATAAGAGGAGCCATGATGGCACTTTGCTGAGATGTGTGGATGCTCGTGAAGCCCGTATAGTCATGACTGAAGTCCATGAAGGAATCTGTGGAACTCATGCTAATGGTCATATGATGGCACGAAAAATTCTAAGGAGTGGTTATTATTGGTCCACCATGGAAACAGACTGCATGGAATACGTACGAAAGTGTCAAAAATGTCAGATATATGCAGATCGAGTAAATGCACCTCCATTTTCCTTGCACAATTTGGTATCTCCATGGCCTTTCTCAATGTGGGGAATAGATGTCATTGGACCCATTAATCCTAAAGCCTCCAATGGTCATCGCTTCATTTTAGTGGCGATTGATTATTTCATCAAGTGGGTTGAAGCTTCCTCGTATGCCAATATCACTCAAAAGGTGTTTTTGAGATTCCTTAAAAGGGATATCGTCTGCAGATATGAAATTCCAGAAAGGATACTAATAGATAATGGCACCAATCTCAACGGTGCTGAGATTCGAAAGTTTTGTGAGAGTTTCAAAGTTAAGCATCATAATTCAGCTCCTTACAGGCCCCAGATGAATGGTGCAGTTGAAGCCGCAAATAAGAATGTCAAGAAAATCATTGCCAAAATGGTAGTGAATTACAAAGACTGGCATGAAATGTTGCCCTATGCTTTGCACGCATATCGTACCAATATACGATCTAGCACTGGGGCAACGCCTTTCTCTTTGGTATATGGGATGGAGGCCGTCTCTCCTATAGAAATTGAGATTCCTTCTCTAAGGGTCTTGATGGAGGCAGAGTTGGAAGAATCCGAATGGGTGAAGACTCGACATGAGCAGTTGAATATGATAGAAGAGAAAAGACTGACAGCTATTTGCCATGGACAATTATATCAAAGCAGAATGGCCAGAGCCTTCAACAAGAAAGTTCGTCCCAGAGACTTTTGTTCGGGAGATTTGGTTTTGAAGAAGATTCTCCCTAATCAAGAGGATGCCAGAGGGAAATGGGCTCCGAACTACGAAGGCCCGTATATAGTCAAGCAGGCATTTTCAGGAGGAGCATTAATCTTGCAGAATATGGATGGAGAAGAACTGCCAAGGCCCGTAAACACTGATGTTGTCAAGATATTCTATGCCTAAAAAAAAACAAAAAAAAAAAAAAAACAAACAAACAAAATAAAAAGAAGGATCCGTTAGGTTGAAAACCCGAAAGGGCGGTCTAAGCAAAAGTAAGGGCAAATAAACAGGCAAGATCTCTAAGAAAGTTGGCATGAAACTCTTTGAAGGGTTCACCAAACTGGGGCAATTTTGTTCGCTTTCAATTGGCTACACTGGGGCAATTATTTTTGAAGGACTGAGGAGAAGATGTGTTGAAGGAAGCAACCACACAGAAGCAATAGTTGAGTTATCAGGACATTGTAGGGAATCAATTGAATGAGGAACAAGGAACCAATACTGGGGCAAATTTTTCTTATCCTTTGTAATTTCCTTTATTTTCTAGGATTTCATCTTTCAAGCATATGCCTTATTAAAGTTCATGTATGATCAGATCACCAAAGTAATAAAAAGAAGTTTGTTCTTTCAACGAATTTCTATCAATTCATGAATGCATGCTTATTTATTAAGTTATGTCTCAAATAGGATAAATTTATGGTTAACAATTTGATTTGACAATGCTACAACAATCTTTCAATGATTGACTTGGACTAAAAGATCTCAGTAGCTCAAACTATAGATTGCAACGCAGTATTGGATTTTGTTGCCAAGGAGAAAAAGGGAATTAAAAAGAAGAAGAAAGAAGAAGAAAAAGGGGAAAGATTGAGGTTATCAGGTCCAACGAGCAAAAGCACGTGAACGAGAGGTTTGATTGGTCAAAACTTTTCAAAAGTCGCCGTTGGTTCAAAGGTCTTTTAATAAAACTAAAACAAAAAAAAAAGAAGACAAAAAAAAAATAGAAGAAGAAAAAGAGAAGAAAAATCTTATTTTCTGGGACTCAGTTGCCCATTTGTGTTCATTTTAATTTCTGTTAATTCTGTTGAGCGCATCGGCTCCCTGCATTCCATGCATTTTAATTCCTGTTGAGCGCATCGGCTCCTTGCATTTTAAATTCTGTTGAGCGCATCGGCTCCATGCATTTTAAATTCTGTTGAGCGCATCGGCTCTATGCATTTTAAATTCTATTGAGCGCATCGGCTCCATGCATTTTAAATTCTGTTGAGCGCATCGGCTCCATGCATTTTAATTTCTGTCAATTCTTTGAGTGCATCGGCTCACTGCATTTCAACTTTCTATCGTTGTTCCTGCTCTGTTTTACATTTATCCTTTTATGTATTGCCGGACAAAATTGGAGTTCATATCTTTACTCGTTTCTTACGACGATAAAAAAATCAATCACGCTTTTTCTTTTTATCTAATAAGAAACAAGTAAAGAGAACAACTTAATGAACACCCAATTTTGATCGGACTAAAAAAAAAAAAAAGAAGTAAAAAAAATAAAAATAAAATAATAAAAAAATAAAAAATATAAAATAAAAAAATAAAAAAATAGTCACATGCAGCACCACACTCATGTTCCCACTAACACACACTCACTCCATTTTTTTTCTTTTCTTTTTCTACCTGCTCCCTCACTAATTGCACCTACTCCCTCACTAATTCACCTACTCCATTATACAGCACACACCCATTCCATTATCAGGCTCCCATGTTGTCCATACCATAAAAGGGATAGCAGATGATAGCTTGAGGAGAGGACTCATTTATCTGGGGAAAGAGCCAACCTGAGGATTTGGATTCACGTCTGCCGAGACACTCATCCTCACTATCAAAACCACCTCTTCATCCTTAAACAAAAAGGACCATCTTCATCTCCATCAACATCCAAACAACCCCTCCAAAACGTGGATCGCCCTTGTTCACCACCATAACCAAAACCTTTCCACCCACCATCTACCATCTTGATCATCCTCTAACCATCCCTTACTCTATTTCAACCAAAACACCACCATAACCGTGACTCCCCTCTCACCATGCCATGACCGTGACCTTTCCCTCATAATCATCTTCCAAACACATATTCATCATCTCTTCCCATCAACCACCAAAAACCCCTATCCGTGAAAATCACCATCAACCACCTATCTTCCTCTCCTTCACCTACCATCACCATCAAACTATCATCCACGGCAGCAAGCTCCCTTGGCATCCACCTTCCATCACCTAAGCATTTTCGCCATCAACCTCCCGACCAACCGTCGAATCCATCCTCTCATCCGACCGTCGGACCGCACGTAAAGCCATCGGCCTTTCAACCGACCGTTGAACCCCGGATCCTCCAAACTTCACCCCATTCTCATCACCTTCGCCACCATAAGACCACATCACAACCGACCGTCGGGCCGTAATCCTTTAAACCAAATCCATCCCCTCACTCGACTAACTTCACAAAGCCCACCTTCACCTCTAACTCGACCGTCGAACCACCCCAGTTACTAGCCCACCTTCACCTCCAACTCGACTGTCGAACCATACCATTGTGACCCTCGACCAACTTCACAAAGCCCACCTTCACCTCTAACCCGACCGTCGAAATCCAAAGAGCCATATCATTCCCCTTTTCGACTGTCGAACTCAAGCACAAACTCCATCACATCCGACCGTCGAACCCCAAAAGCAAGACCACCTACATTCTCCAATTCGACCGTCGAACCGTGAGTTCCACTCCTCTCACCGACGAGCCATCCAAACCTCCATCACCATCAACCAAACTCCATCCCCTCACTCGACCATCGAATCCATCCCTTCACTCGACCGTCGAACCACACCAGCCTACTACCCCCTCACCGACAACCCATCCAAACTCCATCACCATCCACCAATCTCCAACTCGACCGTCGAACCTCACCCCGGATCCTTTCCAACCGACCGTCGAACCTCACCAATCAACCTCACCGACCGACCCGAGATCCTTTCCAACTGACCGTCGAATTCTAGATCCTTTCCAACCGACCGTCGGATCAGATACCAAATCCTTCAACCAGCCGACTGTCGAGCTGCCAATACCAGATCCCTCTCCTATGAGTCACCTCTTGCACTACCAGAGTGTTTATTGAGCAACCTTGTACTCGACCGTCGGACCTCGAAGCAGCTCCGATCGTCGGACCTCAGAAAGCAATCCGACCGTCGAACTGAAGAAGCCAGCCACCCTCCCCTGCTAATTTGATCGTAAACGAGGTCCTTACTGTTGAATCCCTCAATTTTGGGTTATCTGTTTCTTAGTTTTCTTTTACGTTTCTTTTTTTTTATTTCATTTATTATCAGTTTGTTGGGCTAGATTTTGGGAATTAAAAATGATAAACAAAGAAATAATTAAAAGTTTTTTTTTTAAAAAAAAGGGGAATAAAAATGGGTTGCCTGAGTTGCGACAGCTTGCTAACCCTTATATTTTGTAAATATCTGAGTTGCGATAGCTTGATAATTTACATCATGTTTTTTTTTATTTTTTAGTTAAATCGCTAATTGATAATTTTAAATAAAAGTTTTGTAACAAACTTGATAATCAATGGGTGACGTCTCTAGCGCGACGCGAGTTTCACCTATTTAATCATTAATTTGAATAACTGAGCCGCGACGGCTTGTTGATTCAAATTTCTCAATTTTTTTATAAAATCAACCAACCCACAATATTTTCTAAAGAACTACGTGACTTTGATTTCCTCATTGCACCAGGGGATACGTAGGAGCAGAATTTCATTTCTGTCAAGCCAAATTAAATTTTCATAATTTTGTGGTTTCGTTTCTGTAAATAGTTACAATGTTTTGTAAAAAGGGGTAAAATAAATATTCCAAGGATTGTTAATGATTTGCACGATTAACTCAAGGTACCGTCTTAGGACGGGTGCGTTAGGGGTGCAGTGGGATTAAGTTTCCACCCTTCCCTGAGCATAACCGACTCCCGAATCTAATCTGGTTCCAAAGACCATTTCCAAATAAAAGGTTTTCCAATTTTTCCTAAGTTTAAAATAAAATTGGTGGCGACTCCATTTTTCATATTCATATTCTAAAATCCTATCGAGTTGTTATTTTTCGCCGCGGTCACCGGTCGCGACAGAGAAGGACTGATGTATTAGTTTTTCTTTATGTTTTCCCATGAGACGTTTTGAAGTTGTTGATTAACTCTATGGCTAGGTTGTTTATAGTTGATATTTTTCTTATATTCTCTTCTTGCAACTTGCTCCTATATTTTGGAGTCTTTACTAAATTGTGCATCAACCTCCTAAAGATTTCTTCCTTGCACAAACTTCTTTTGTCATATTGAAAGTTTTGTTTGATTCATCCAACAAGTTTGTATACTGTAAATTGTCTTCATAGTTTAACTAATAAGCTCTCTGTCTGTGACCAGAGATTATATGGTTTTGCCATATGCTTTGCTGCTGCATTAACTTGTACACTATTGATAAGTTTGACTGCATGATTTTACTTTCTAGTTTAGATAAATGAAGCTTTATATACTAGTTCTTCAGTTGAATGTGGAATATTAATCTTAAGCTTGAAATTTTTCATAAATATGGCCATATGTGAGTACCTGTAAACATTCAAAATTCCATTTATTTATATAAATCTTTAATTAAAATAATATTTTATTTTATCTAGTTGCTTCTAAATGCTCTTGATGCCTACATTTGACTGAAAAAGAACAAACTATTTGCTTCTTTTGAAAAATGAACCAAAACCATTTAAGTTATATTAATATTGTTAGTATTGTTAGTACCAAAGCCTGCTTAGATGATCTAAACTATAACACATTATAATGTAGTCATTTTAATCGGTCAGTCTCAATTTTTAAAATAAAAAATTTAAATTTTGTATGATTGTCTGGACTTAAATCACACGGCAAAAATATATTATTCTAGAACTTGTCATATCTGTTATTAATAATAATCATATTAAATAATTATGTTAGAACTCTGTGTAAAATAATAATTATGTACAGAGTTAGTTGATAATGTTTAATTTTATATAAAAAAGATGAATAATTATGCAAATATTTTATAATAAAACTAATGGATTAAACATTCAAAATTCCATTTTCTTATATGTGCAATATTACTTCACCAAATAATATTGTCTCGTTTAATCCACTAATTAAATAACAATTGTAGAAATATTTTTAGTTTTTATATATTTGCTTGTTATCATTGTATTGTGCCTAGATTTGTGAAGTTAAAGTTGATACGAGTGGCTCTGCAATTGTTATTATACAAATTTTAAATAAGAAAAATTCAAATTGCACTAGTAAATAGGTTGTTGATCAATGCTCTTGTTGCAATGAATGAATATATCCATGTACATACAATTAGTTTATCATTATAAATGCCACATACTAGAAATGGAAAAATCCAAGACCACCCTTTCATGAGAGATTCCAAACTTTTAACATGAACGTCCCATGAAGCCCTATATATTACAACACCCACATGCAATGGGTTTGTTATTCTTTGTCCACCTTCACCAATGATGAAAAATGAATCACCAACGACAATCACAGTTGTGCATCCGACTACAGTGACTCATTTTATTCAATATATAACGATAATCTGTCATTAACTGGTGATGTAGTTTTCTTAAGTGTTTTACATTAAGCCATAGTCAAATTTGAGCATGTTCATAATATTATGCCATAATGTTCATATCTCCCATTGTAGAATCCACAAATGCAATCACAGAAGCCTTGCTCTACTACAGTGCAATCACATGCAAGTCATTTTATTCAATATATAACGATGATTTGTCATTAACTGGTGATGTGGTTTCTTAAGTGTTTTACATTAAGCCATAGTCAAATTTGAGCATGTTCATAATATTATGCCATAATGTTCATATCCCCCATTGTAGAATCCACAAATGCAATCACAGAAGCCTTGCTCTACTACAGTGCAATCACATGCAACTCTCAAGTGATCATCCTTAGAAACTTTCAGATGGGCAGTACACTATAGAAGTGGACTGGTATGGCCACCCACTAGACCTGTTGGAGACGCGATTTACAAATGGATGGCCAAGTCTAGCATAGAACACTCTCCATTTGAGGCTAGGAGATGCTATTGTGTTCGAGTTGATAAGCGTCAGTCGTAGGGAGAATGGCTTTTTTACTAAATTGTCACAGTTGGTAAAATTATTTACCAAATTACCATTTTTTTAACTATTTATCAAATTGTCATTTTTTTAACTATTTACCAAAATGTCACTCTTTTGAAATTATTTTTCAAAATGTCACCCTTTTGTCCTACGTAACTTTTTTTAATATTATCTGGCCAACCAGGATGCGCCACGTAAGCTGGCGCATCCACGTAGGTTGCGCCAACATGCTTGGCGCAACCTACGTGGATGCGCCACCTACGTGACGCATCTTGGTTGGCCTTGGCAAGGAAAACGCCATCCTTATTAGCGTAACCTTTGAATTATGCATAAAATTTAAAGTTAAATTTTTATAAATTATTTAAATTACCTAATAAAATTTTGTAAGCATTTATTAATAAATCCATACTAATTACGAAGATAAAACATAAAATATAAAATAAAAAATGTGACAAATTTAATATGTTGGTAATATTTAATATTATTTTAGTTATTATGAGGATTTATTAATTAAATAACATATATGCTTCTTTTTTGTTATTTTTTAAAAATTTATTGTTTTAATTTATTTTTCATGTTAAAAAACAAATGAGGTATTAATTATTTTCTTTTAATTTTGTCTTTATTTATGATTTTTAATATTTAAAAAATAATCTAATCAAATGTACGTACATATCTTATTATTGAAGTTATTGAATATATTTATTTATTGTGACACAAATATTTTAAACAACATATAAAAAAATTAAATGGTATATCCTCTAGAAGAGACGTATCACTTATAGGTTATATTTGGTTAATATAATCCTTAAAACAAATTTCAATGACTTGTCTTTTATTATTAGTCAAATCATAAGAAAAATAAGTATTGATGATATGAGCATTAAATGCTTCCTAAAAAAGTCTATTATTGGTCATATCAATTGAATTACTCTTGCATTAATTCAAATAAATAAATAAAATTTTTTGAGTAGGATTCGGATGATAGTGAGTAGGATTCGGATCCCAATAATCTCCCTCTCAAATTTTTAGTTATTTGCATTAGTAAAAATTTCGACAGAGTTTCCCCTAAATGTTGGACCTTCCCAAAAGCCAATGATCCTATTTAATGCAACTAGTTACTAAAATCTTTAATAAAATCTAAAACTGTACAAAAAACATATATAGTCTAATCTAATAAGGGTACCAAACTCACAAGAAGATATTATCAATAGTCTTTTACACAAAATCACTAAATATAATTGCATGTCAATGTCAATGAGATGGGCCCGCATCAGAATACGGTGGCTTGTGATATGGTTCGAAAGAGGGACCTGGCTGTGATGGGTATAGTGGGTAACCTGGTGGTGGGTAAGGATATGGTGGGTAAGGATATGAGGGGTAACTCGGTGGCGGGTATGGATACGGTGGGTAAGGGTATGGTGGGTATGGTGGGTAATAGGCGGTGGTGGCTGAGTAGGGGGTATGTAGCAGTGGTAGGAGGCTGAGTGGGGGGTATGTAGCAGCGGTAGGCAGCTGAGTCTTATGCTGGCTAGTAGAGCTGGACTCCTCGGGATGTCGAAGTCGTGTCCGAGTGCTCGCCAATCTTCTCCTCCGTCTACGCCGCGTTCCCTGTTGGCTGAACTCCTCGGGCGGCCCTGAAATGTCGTCTGCTGCTGGAGCTAGACGCAGTTGTTCCATCGTAATACGGTCATACTCCCGCAATGAGTGGAGGATCTGTGTAGCAGCATCTCGAGCGATAGTGTCAGTAGTTGAACTGAGCAAATACTCTGCAATGTTCGCCTAATAAACAGATATAATTTATGTCATTATACAGAATACATATAGTCACTAACAAATTGGTAAAGACCTTACCACATTCCTAATAGATGCGCTAGTAGGAGCAATCCAGCGTCTGATAATTCTTTTATACCAACGCATGTACTCAAAACGCGAACTGAGGGGTGCGACCAATGGGACTCCCCTAACAAGCTTCTCCCTACGACTATCCCAGGTGGCTATATAAATAGCATGTATAGCTGGCCAATCCTCATCATGCCTACCTGCCAATGTAACCGAGTGCAATCTGTCTGGCTGGAGCGGTCTCCGTGGAATGGGCTGGTCAAGACTAAACTGGCGCATGACACGGTCTGGCTGGTGCCACTCAACAATATGGAAACATATGAGAAGGACCACTGCCAGCGCTATGTCCCTAGCAGCCACACAAAAAGGTGGCAATGTTGCCACATGCTCATCCGTGTATGGTTGCCATATAAACTGAAAAAATGATAGGCACAAAACATTAAGACGGCATATGCATAAGTAAATATCAAAGGAATGTAAACGAAGACATACCTCATCGTTCTTCAACTGATCGAAGAACTGACGATAATATGTAAGGACGCCAATCACAGTATCACTCAATACTTTATGCTTGCGCGACCTAGTTGGTAAATGAAAGTATTGCAAACGTAAGTGTCAAGGAAGTAATGTAAAAATACGAAATGAAATAGAAACTTACTCTCATCCTAAGGGATGTAATTGACCACGATCAGCATCGTAAAACACATCAGGCTCAGCATGGTCAGCTAGTGAAGGGGCAAGCTGGGGGAATTTGTACCATGCCCAGTACTGCAATAAGATGCATGCCCCTCCGATCTCGCATGCGTCATAGTCCGTAGCTTTACAAAGCTCTCTATACAGGTACGCCAAAACTGCAGACCCCCAGCTATACGTCCCGGCAACAGCAAAGTCCTCCAACAATGGGAGGAACATCAAGTGCACGAGCTTACCCGAATGATCGGGGTATAAGAAACCCCCAAGCAAGCGAAGTATGTAATGTCATGCACGCTGTTGCACGTACTCATCATCATCGTCCTCAATGACTGCAGTAACACTCGGCTGCCACAGGTATGTCATGTCCATGCGTGCCCCAGCTATGAGTGAGGAAGTCTCATCAATTCCTAACAACTGAGCACACAAACTGAGCCAATCATCCCTATGCGTAACGCCAGTGACTGCAGCGCCATCAATGGGAAGACCCGATATCATTCCGATATTCTCCAACGTAATGATGCACTCCCCGGTAGGCATGTGAAATGTGTGTGTCTCTGGACGCCATCTCTCAACCAACGCAGAGATCAGAGAGTGATCAATGCTGCAATAGCCCATGTGGGCAACTCCCAAGAAACTAGCCTGCTGTAGATACGGAATAATCGGAGCGAGGAGGTCCATATGTTTCGTCTTCTGAGCATGTCTAACACGCAGGTGTCGGTTCTCATGTCCCTGCCATACGTGCTGGGAAACATGGTACTCCTGCAACTCCAAAATCAAGTCGTCCTCTGGTCCGGGGTTTACACGGAATGTCATCTGTCAGCTGTATGCCAAATAATAACAACAATTAGTAGGATTCTATGATTACTATAATAAAATATGATATAACCATATGATAACTATACAAAAATATAATATGAAAGAAATGAAGATAACATTGAGAATCAACTAACATATATAGGAGAATCGTGTTCGAATACAACTGCATAGATTAGTGATACAAAACAATACAACTCCTAAATACACATAATTGCTAATACAAGGTTCTGAAAAATGAAAATAGGTCCTAAATCAACTACACGGCCCCAGTTGATGGCCCCACTCCATCATCCCTCAAGGAACTCGATCCACTGACACGACAAGTGCGAGAATTATGTCCAGGTTGATGGCATCTTGTACACGTCTGTCCTGGCCCTGCTTCGTGCCAATCCATCTCATTCCTGAGTCGGGTTGATTTTGGTCGACCTTTGGATCTAAGCAATGCACGTGGTGGCACCAAAGTGGTGTCTGGAGCTGCAGGCCACCATGGTTCAGCCCGGACCGGTTCAAAGTCAAACTCATAGGCTCTATAAATGCTTTGCATCCTGTAAACCCTATGAACAAGTTGGAATGGGTCAACTGCCACTGAAGCACGCGCAGCAATCGCATGCGAGCATGGATAATGCAATACTTGAAACACCCCACAGTCACACCGCCTTTCTTCTAGGTTCAAAGTATAAAAAAGTCCACCCTGTTGTGTTACAGGATTAAAAATCTCTTCAACCATGGACCTTGTGTTCTCTCTATTGTACCGGTGAACTTGGTGTGAACTGGCCTTTGTCAAGTTGACTCTCCAGTGCTTCAATAAGTCATCACTCCAAATCTGCCCAGATGTCATCAATTTCGAATTTGCCTCGTCCTTTCGGTTGACAAAGTATTCTACTAACTTCGTATATGTCAATTGAACTAATGCAGCTATAGGTAGATTTCTGCTACCCTTTAACACTCCGTTAATGCACTTTGACAAATTGGTAGTCATATGACCGAATCTGCGGCCACCATCATATGCCAAACTCCATTTTTCTTTTAGAATTCCGTTAATCCAATTTACCATCTTCGTTGTGACTTTAAGATTCTCTAGCCTAGCATCAAACTTTATTACGATTGGTTCATACCTTGATACAACAAATGAATTGGGTTAGCATTAGAACCTAACTATTATTATCGACAAAATTAGAATACAAATAGAAAATGTAAAGTACCTGTGTTAATCAAAAATCTTTTCAACTCCTTGTTCTGAAATTTGGAGTTAAAATTTGAACCAATATGCCGTATGCAGAAGACATGATATGCATTTGGAGGCTGCCATCCAAGATTTTCATTTGCCACTGATTGTAAGATGCCTCGATGTCGATCAGAGATCAAACACAAGCCCTTTTGTTGGGTGACATGCAATCTCAGGTGGGTTAAGAACCAACTCCAAGCATCCTTGGTCTCCCCCTCCACAATGGTAAATGCAATAGGCAGAGGTTTTATGTCTCCATCTTGAGTTGTTGCAATCAACAACTTATGACGGTACTTGCCATACAAATGAGTGACATCAATCTGAATGATGGGCTTACAATATCGGAAGTCAGCCACACATGGTCTAAATGTCCAGAATAATCGACAAAAGACTCTTTTTGAACGATCGAGTCGATTATTCACAAAACATTCATCGTCTTGCAACTCCACCACTGTGCCTTCCATGTCTCTCTTCATGACTGCTAGCCATCTGGGTAACACCTTATAAGATTTGTCCCAATCCCCAAACACATTCACAATAGCCATTTGTTTTGCCTTCCAAGCCTTTCGATATAAAACTTGGTAACCAAATTGGCTTCGAATCAGTTCAATAATTAAGGATAAGGGTGCATCGGGTTTTGTTCTGACTAACTCCAAAATGCAATAGCAAATCAAATGAGAGTCCAACTTCTGGTGATCTAATGACATAGATGGGTTTACGCAACTATAAGGTCTATTATATTTTGTAATCTGCCACGTATTCGACCTCTTGCTTTGTATAGCTCTAAGTCTCCAACTACAACTTTCGTCAAAATTAGGGCACTTGACAGTCAGTCTTCGTGAATCAGAGTCTTCAATCTTGTACTCTTGATGCCTGTGAATAGAATATTGTTTGAGAGCTAACTTCACGGAATCTTTTGATGGAAATTGCAAGCCAACATAGAATTCATCACTCATGCTCCAAGTCCCACGACTGTCTAATTCAGGCAAGTTATCAGGATTATTCAACGCATCCCAGTTAATTTGAGAAAACTGAGGGCATGGTGGCACAAACACGGATTCAGGTCCTCGAGGCATAAATATGGATTGAGGAGCAATCACCAATGGAACCTGTAAATTTTCTTCGGCATCAAAGTTTTCTGCCTCTATGTCGGTGTCTGAATCGTCGCCCTCAGCTACTTGTTCTTCGTCTTCACTTGACTCCCATACTGCATCTCTGACAAGTGGGTTATCAGCTTCAACCATTGCACCACCAATAACGATCATATTGCATGACTCAACTTGATTAGAAGGACCAACTTGAGCTTTGATTTCATCAGGAGCTTCAACATGTTCTTCCTGCCCACTTGTTTCTACCTCCACATACAACTCCATCGACGCCATGTTCGGAGTTTGACAAAAGGAATCTATCATGTACTTTACATCATCATCGTCTTCTATTGGAAGCCCTGCCCATCTCTACGGATTGAAACATTGCGGACACCGATAGATAACTTTTGACACATGTTGGTTTGCTTGAAGCCTCAACTTTGAATGGATCTTTATTTTCAACTCATCCAAAGTCATATCGGCTGTGATCATAATAGGCCTAGGAGGAGGACCTCGATACATGACACTCTCTTCACCATCATACATTGTCCCATTAAAGTAAATGTGCACATTTAGCGATTTTATCATGTTAACTCCAATTCTGAACAATAACAATTCAACACATTTATTTAATATATTAAAAATCAATTACAATATTAATTGGACATATAATAATGTATAAATATTTATAACAATGTATAATAATGTATAATAATGTATTACATAATTTTATTCAATATATTAACAATCAATTATAATATTCAATATAGTTATTTATGTAAAAAAAAAAATTCTAAACTCGATTATTTTGAATTAAGCTACATTTACTAATGTAAATCATGTCAAGTACTTAAAAAAAATATATATATCCTACTCGATTACCTACAAAATAATAATTCATACAATTTAGACTATATATCATACAACTTCATTATTCATTAGTCAATAAAAATATTAAAGTATAATAATATTAAATTACAATTAACACTAACCTAGTAAAAAACCAATCAACAAATAATAAATAAACTATTTAACTATTAAAAGAGGTACTTACAGTGTTAGGGAATATAATCTAAATTTGATCACAAATAATAATCCAAGCACCACTTCTAGTAAGAAATGAGTTCGTTGAGAGAGTTCAGAGCGTTTAGAGAGAAGAAATTTGTAGAGAGATAGTGACAATTTAGGAAATGGCTTGAATGTCACGAACGGGGGAGGGGTGGGTGATATATACTAGGGTTACGCCATCATTATTGGCTTATTGTGCTTGGTTGCGCTAACAAAGGTGACTCTTTCCTTGCCAAGGCCAACTAGGATGCACCACGTAGGCTGGCGCATCCACGTAGGTTGCGCCAAGCGTGTTGGCGCAACCTACGTGGATGCGCCATCCTACGTGGCGCATCCTGGTTGACCAGATAATATTAAAAAAGGTCACGTAGGACAAAAGGGTGGCATTTTGAAAAATAGTTTCAAAAGAGTGGCATTTTGATAAATAATTAAAAAAATGACAATTTGATAAATAGTTAAAAAATTGGTAATTTGGTAAATAGTTTTACCAACTGTGGCAATTTAATAAAAAAGCCCAGGGAGATTAGATTGAATGTGTTCAACTATGTTGATTATTTTTAATGTGTCAACCATTGAAATATAGATGTTGCATATATAATAGTAATGTGTTATTGCCTCACAACAAGGTAAATTGATTAGATTGCATTAGCACCGTTATTTTTGACAACATTATAATATTTATCTCTGCCACGACATTTTGTTATTTTATTGATTTTTTTCTCCTCAATATAATGTTTTATATATTTTACTCTCTCTTACACGATAATTTGCTCATTTACATGGTAATTTGCATTCACTAGTGTCAATTTTATTTTTATTATGATGTAATCAAGATTATCTTCATTAATTAATTATACAATATACATAAATAAAAATCAATGTTAACAACATTAGTTGAAATTATCAGAGGGAAAGATCTTATCCTTAAAAAAAATTGACAAATGTAAATTACACTAATAATTATAAAGAGTTTTAATTTGAACAAATTTATAAACGTTATTAATTTTTTTCCAATAAAAAGAATTATATTAAATAATCTTTATCAAACTACTAAAGTATGACTCTACCAATCTCTACATATAACAAGTTGACAATATTAAACTTAATAAACATTTTTAAGTCTGACTCAACTAATGTCATATTCTAACCTTGCACAAAAATTATATTCATATTGTTAAGCAACAAATTAATAAATAACAATATCACAAAATTTGATCATATAATACAATAGGTAAGTTAACATAACAAAATTTGTATTATTATTCCAACAAATTAATGCAGACCATCCACGCCCAACATATTTGTCCTCATTCTTTTAGTTTTTTTTTCTTTTAATGGAGAATAATTAAATATAATTAATTATAAATTAAAATATAAAAAATATAAAATGAAGATTTCAAAGCATAAAAAATTAATAAAATGATAAAAGACACAGAATATCATGAGTGTCCTTACTTGAGTTATTTAAGATTAACTTACTGCTTGTTTAATTATGTTTACTTTCAATAATTATATATTAAAAAATCGCTGAAAACCATAAAAAAGGCAAGTGATAAAGTCTGAATAAACAATATTGATTAAATACATTAAACAATTATATGTTATAAATTATTAATACATAATAAGGCAAGTGATGGCAGTAGCAAATATTCATTGCATGTATATTATTCAAAAATATATGTTTTAAATACATTATTCTAATAACAAATAATAATATCTCACCAACATCTCCTTATCAAAAATTCAAGTGTGATATATATGATATGTTAAGATAAGTATTTTTCTTCTTCTTCTTCTTCTTTTTTCGAGTTTTGCTAAGAGAGGTAGATTTAACAAGTAAAATGAATTTACTTTCAAAACTTATCCCACCATTTTATAAAGTGAATAAGAACATAAAAACAAATTGACAGGAACTAACATGCCTATCAATCTGCATTTTTTATTTTTTGTTTATTTATGTAAAGTTATTTACATATAAATCATAAAACATTTGCAAGTTTTCCTCTTAATTTTGTTTTGCGCTTCTATAGTGTTTGGTTAAGGTTCAACCTTCCATCCTACATGTTATATTGTAGGAATCATCACGTGAGGATTGTAGGCAAAATGCAATTCTTCATCCACTTGGGACAACAATTGATAAAATGTTAAAATGAGACAACAAATGGGATGAATGCAAAATTAAAAATTGGTAAAATAAGATAGCAATTGGGATGAATGCAGTTTGAAGGAGAAAGAAAATATGAAGAGTGAGAGATGAAAGACGTAAAACAATTTTTAGTAATGAAAAGTGGAGTAGTTACTTGAATATAATTTTACCATTTTATCCCTATCTTTTAATTGTTTGAATTATGTCTAAGTAAAATAAAGTGACAAAAAGCAGAAAATAAAAGTTTGAGACTAAAAGGGGCAACCCCCTTTATTAAGTAGTATAGATACACTAAGTAGCATTAACTTTTGAATGTACTAAAAACAAACTTCTATAAACAAATTTTTGTATCAACGTGTTCATAGTTGCACGATCAATTTTCTAAATCCTAATCGTTTCAAGATGATAAAATGATGACTCGTCAACCTTTTTTTTAAAAAAAAAAAACAAGTTGATTCCTCAACCCACCATAAAATGAGGTGAGTTGAGTCACTCAACTCATATATTAAAAATAAGTCAATTTGTCCTATCTCATTTCGACAACTCGCGGCGAGTTTAGCAGGCTGACCCGTTTTTCCATCTCTATTTGGAGTTAGAAGCCTTTAATTAAGCTCAACACTTATTATCGAATGCAATGGGATTTCGTGCTCAAGTATGGCTAGAAATCTAAGGCTGAATATTATATGAATTTTTTATGTATTAATTTTTTTATTTTGATTTTAAATGTTAAAATAAAATTCATAGCTTTGTTAGTATTATGTGCACAGTTTTTTTTAAAAAAAAAATCTAAAATTTAGATATATATATATATCTAATGAGATAAATTTTTATTGTGAGAAAGTGAGAGGAATAAATATTGACCATATAATTATACATGGATGGTCAAAATTAAAAGTTATTTAAAAGACATGTGATCACTTAAAAAAGTCACATGTATTTATGTTCTAATCTTAATCATTTATGTAACATCCAATAGTCAAAATTCACTCTTCTCATCTTTTACAATAAATACATATCTCATCAGATATGCTCCATATATATATATATATAATATCCTCCTGTATTGTAAAAAGTTTAAATATAAAATTATGCGTGAAGAAAAGTACTTTTAAATTTTTTTAGTTGTAACTAGTTCAGAGTATAAATAGGTAAATATATTATAAAAGAAAATAATTTTAGATTTTCTAAAAAAAAAAAAAGAATAGATTTGAAAAGTACAATAAAAAATGAGTAGTGTATCTTATCTGATACTAATTTCTTTTTTACCCATTATTATTCTTATTCTTAATCTTTTAAAGATTCATTCTAATTCTAATTTTCCATTTTCGCAATTTTAGTTTCAACATTTCAGAGGCTGCACCTTTTACGTCAAGATGCCTCCTTAGACCACCACTATTATCACCAATGGTAATTACTTATATCAACAATATCATCTATGTAAAGCCCACATGTGCATGCAATGTAAACAATATCATCTATGTGAAGCCCACATGTGCATGCAATGTAAAGAGTTGCGATGATTATCATACCAAATCTGATTATTTGCAAGTAATGAGTAATAAATTGCAACAAAATTTCATCAAGTAATAAATTACATTCAAAATTAAGTTGTAGAGATGTTGCATACCTGGAGGAAGCGAGCTTGGCGGTGCGGTGAGCTTGGGGAAGAGAGAGAGCAAGGACGCAACAAACTTGGCGACGCTGCGAGGTGGGGGCGACGACGCGAAAGAGAGAAGACGAGAGTGAATGAGGGGACTGAGTGTTTGAGAGTGAATGCTGGAGAGGATAAGGAAATGAGGAAGAGGAAGGGAGAGTTTTGTCGCGCATTTCCACCTTCTGCTAGAAGAAAACTTGCTTTCTCCAACTAAAATTTTTTCAACAAATTATTCATCAGAAATTGAAATAATAGTATTTTAAAAAAATTATTTAAATTCTTTTTTTAACTATTTATAAGAAATTTTTGTAGAAAAATAAAAGATTAGCGTCATCATTAATTCTTTTTTTCAAAATTTGGGGTATTGCCACGAACGAGTATGGTGGTTTTTGGAGATGCTTTGCTGTGAATTTGGGGGATGTCAGTATCAAGATGGATAAACTCCAGGGTATTTATAATGCATTATGTGTGGCTAGAGATTTTGAGTCTCTCTAGAATTATTGTAGATTCGGATTCCAAGTGTGTTTTGAGATTAATTGATTCTGAGCTTGATGCTTGGCACCCTTGTGCGGTGATGGTAGCCCTTATTAAACTGATGCTTCAACTCGACTGGAGGGTGGTTCTTCATCATACTTACATAGAAGGAACTGGTGTAGCTCACCTGCCGAAGAGACATAGCCATTCTCTTGGCTACGGCTTTCATAGGGTTGATTAATTATAACTGCCAAAACGGCCAACCCAACTTATTTGATTCAAATTATATAGAATGCGATTAACCTGAGTTATATAAGTTTTGAATTAATATTTTGTTAATTCAACTCAATTTTATATAATATTATCAAATCAAAATTGGTCAATTTGACTCATTTTAGATCAGAGCAATTTAAGTTAGATTAATTTAAATTATTTTTAATTTTATATTTATTTTTATTAATTTAACTCATTTATTTTTTTAAATTATTTGAGTTAACTCATCAAATTTATTATTTTGACGGTTCTATGATTAATTATGCTCTTGTTTTTCTTTCTGTTACTTTGGTTGTTGATAGTAATAATGTCTCCTTTGATGGTTAAGTTCCCGTGCAGTCTTTTTGGACTTTTTGGCTCTGAAGTTATTAAAAAATAAAAACTTTAAAATATGGAAAGAAAAAATATATGAAAAGTATAAAATGGGCAAGCACGTGACTTAAAGCTCAACGTAGGCCCTACGAAAGCGCGTATTGCGTCACCATTTCCGTTTGGCGGGCGGCGACTGGCGAGACCAAATTATTAAATATTAATAAATAAATAAAATAAAACACAGACCATTAATTAAGAGGGTAAATGGTCGCCAACAATTACTCACCACCACCTTAACATAACTAACGTCACCAAAATAGGCAGCTAGTGTAAATTCGTAATTATTCTATATAATATCACACGTTTTTTTGTAAAAAAAATATAATTTTATCGAATAAAAATAAAAATGAGAATTCATAAACTTAAATAAAAATTTTATTCTAATTTTATATTTTGCTAAGGTCCATTCAAGAAATGATTATATATGTTAGATAAATATTTTGTTTTACTTTCATCATTATACAATCTAATTTATTTTTTGAATATATCCATAAGAATAAATTTTTATCTAGAACTGTGGCCTTATTTATAAATTCATTGTTTAGCTTCCTTATTTTTTCTTCATTAATAGCGTTCCAATAATTAGACAAATTCATCATACGAAATGCTTTTTGTTATTAAAAGAAAAATTTTATTTGTATCATTTTTAGAAAAGTCAATAAAATAGATGAATAGGTAAAAGATATTCTTTCTTTTCCATCACTTTGACATGTATGAAAAGAAATTATGAAATTTTATTTCTTACGACATTTTTAAATTGATCTTGATCATTTTTTATATATCACAATAGTCAAATCCAACATTTATAATCGAACAGAATGGTTAGAAGAAGTTTTTGAAATCTGAAGATATTTTTCTCCTTAACGATATGATATAATATAGAATGAAAAATAATTTTACAGTTTAATGTGTAGAATATAATATGAAATAAAATCTAAATTAATGTAAATGATATAATTATCCTTAATGATAAAAACAAAAAAAAATATTTTTTTCTTCAACACACATGTATAAAATTTCATTTTTTTAAATAATGTTTAAGATTAATTTTTTTATAAAAAATTATGATAATATTTTTTATTAATTTTGAAAATATTATTTTGTTTCTTAGTCAATAGTTGAAATTTTTATTACCTTCTTCAGATGTAGAGTGTACGAAATTTGAAAGTTAAATTTATGTTAAATGAAATTAAATAAATTAGAGTTAGGTAGTTTATTAAAAGGTAACCCTTGTTAGTTTATAAATTGAATAAGGATATATTAATTAAAAACGTAAAATCATATTCCATAAAAATATAAAATCTTATTTCCTTTTTTTAGAAATAAAATTTCACAAATTTGTGAAATAAAATTTATAATTAAAATGTCATTCTATATTTATTTTCATTAATAAACTTTTTTTGATTTCAGGATTAAATATAGAATAATATTCTATTTTTTCATATCAAATATAATATTAAAAAATTAAAATAACATTTATTACTTATTCAAATTATTTAAATAAAAAATATTAATTGTTTTTAAATTTTTTAAATATAAAAAATATAAATATTTGTTATTTAATATTTTTATTTTTAATTCCGTAATATTTATCTTTATAAAACCAAACAAATATTTGTAACCAAAGAAAAGATAAAGCGAGATTTTCGATACTAATAATATTGATTACTGAACATGTTTTTCAAATTTTTATTGGGGGAGGACTCGGATGGGGTGATTTGCAGGTTGACTACGGTATTGATGTGCCTAATTGTGTGCCTCCAATCAGTTATTGATGTGCATTTACATTTGTGCCCTAAAAAAATTAGGGATTGGAAGGTTAGGCGGTTTATCAAACGCTTACAGTCTAATTTATTTTCAGTCTATATAAATATGACTTATTTAATAAATAAACTTGATTTAAGTTTTTGAAAAACCTAACTAATTATGCTGGCTTAGATTTAAAAAAAAAAATCATTTAGCCTTTCAGATTAGTCTAATTATTTAATATTTATATACATAACTATAAACTTGTAATATTTACATAATTTATGAGTTCTATATTAATATAATATATTTATTTTATATTAACAAAAATATTTTTTTAAAGATTATATTTATTTAAAAATTAAAAAAATTTATCTTTCTTGTCTTATATAAAAATATTTATATAATATAAATTTTTAAATAAATTTTTAAATCAAATCAAATTTTTATATTTTCATAAATAAATCAAATCAAATCTTAAAAATAATTCTATGATAAATAATATATCATACTCAAATTAATATATTACAAAATAGGCCTATCTTTTCTAAACAAAATCTAACCTAACTCAGCCCATTTCCACTCTAGCTCCTATTACTTGAGATATCTAATGGTCTTTCTCCAGCAAATATGTATATTACCTTTAAATGACGGTGTTCTATTATAACTGCAAATTGAAATTAGGCTGATGCATTTTACTATTTTAGGCCATTTTTCGCCATTTTTCGTATTTTACAAGTTTGATATTAATCAATACCAATTTCACTTATAAAAGCCATTTCGGTCAAAAGATGCTTGCAGTATTTTTATTTAAATAATAACACTAATTATATACACTTACATACATATTATTTTATATTTATATAATTACAATTAATCTCACATCATTTTATATACACATCTATTCTGATTGTGTGACTTACTCCAAATGTAAAAGGATATAATCTTAAAATGTGCAAAAGGCATTTTTATTCTTGTAAAGACTTTGGTAGGAGATACACTCCCCTGTTTTAAAACATTTAGGATGTGTTTAAAATAAATAAAAATAAAAGATAATTTGATTTGATTTGATTTAAAAATTAAATTTTGTGTTTAGAACTTAAAAAAAATTGAATTGATTTAAAAATTAAATTTTGTGTTTAGAATTCATTTAAATGAGAATTGATTTGATTTGATTTTATTATTTTATATTTTAACTCTTATGAGAAATAGTTACTAAAAGTAAAGTAGTCTATTTACTTTAAATCAAATCAAATTCTATCAAATTTGATGGAATCTCTAGAACAAAAGAAACGAAATTCATAAAATTTTAAAAATTAAATTATTTCTTATTTTTTAACATTCTAAATATAAATGTAATTAGATTTAATTTATAAATTAAATTATTTCTTATTTTTTTACATTCTATTAAAATAATTGATTTGTTAAAATTGATTTGTTGTTTTAAAAAATTAAGTGTTAATTAATTTTTTAAATTTTATTTTTTTCTCGTGGTATTTCTATTAAATAAAATTATAAAAAATATTACTAGAATGATAATATTTTAAATATTTTAATAAAATATAATTTAGTCAAATGTCGGTTACATTTTATTTATCCTTGTGTATTATTTTGATATTAAGGGGGCACAAAAATCTCGGATAAACTTTGGTGCATTTAAGTTATGTGTACTAGATGATTAAATTTTAACACGTTATTAATTAATTATGTATCAATAGATTTTTGGTCTAGTACACTTAATTTTGGTACACTAAGATTATACAATAACTTGTCAAAGATATCTATATATAAAAGCATTGACGAGTTTCATTTAAAAACTTAAGTTCTTGAAAGAGTTGGTTATGGACAGGGTCTTAAAGCCTTTATAATTAAATGGTCAATAATTTGATCTTGTCGCTTCCATTCTTTTAATAAAAGTTGAGTTTTTACACAAGGTAAAGCTCGCGCATTGTCTTTCCATTAGGCTATGTTTTGAGAGGATGGGAAGAGAGAGAATAACATAGAATGGAATGGAAAAATTTAATGAAAAGTGTGTTTGAAAATTATTTTAAAAGAAGGTGTAAAATGACAATAGAAGGTCAATGAGTTCATTTTTTATTACTCAAAGTATTTAATTTTTGTCTCTCTAATTTTGTGGGTCAAGAAAAGAATGGTTTGAAAATTCTACTCATATTGTTCATTAAACTTATTAAATATTTAAATAATAGAGTAACATATTCTCTTTTATTTTATTTTTTATTTTTCTATTTCATTCAATTATGAGTCATTCCCCTCCATTCTTTTTAAAACTTCCAAATATAAGTTTAAAGGACTCTTGCATGAGAGAGCATGTTAGTAATACATACTAATGAGTTTCTTGCATAGCATAAGTTTTTCTAAATTTAGCTAGAATTTAAAAGAAAATATAAATTAAAAAAGAGAAGATATTTAAAACTAAAAAAGAATATATGCATATAATTAGACTAAAAGATAAATTTGTATTTGAAATATAAAATAAAAGATAAGTTAAAAATGACATATTTCATTTTTTATGAGAGAATAAAATAAGAAATTAAGCTACTCTAAAGTAAAAGTACTTTAATTTTTTTTATATACAAAAAGTACTTTAATTTAATAGATAGGAGTGGATAAATCTATTCATAAGTCTTCAATTAATACTAATTTTTCATTTTAACTTTTCAGCGAGTTGATCCTCTTTTTCTTGTGTGAAAAAATTTAAAGATATTTTTTAGTATGAAAAAGTTTTTTTTTTTGACTGCTTAGTATGAAAAAGTTTAAGGAAATGGAAAGTTGCTTATCTATGAAGGAACATATTAGAGATATATAAAAAATAATAATTATCTTACACTTTTAATAAAAAGGTATAAATATTATTTATATTTTTTAAAAAATGTGATTGAGTAAAAAAAGTGATAAAAAAATATGTATAATAAATAATATTAGATAGAGTATAAAAAAAAAAGAATATATAATATTTAATGTAAGAATATAAACATTGTATATAAAATCATTTATGAATCTTTACGTACCATATTAAGTTTTAAGAAAGTTAATCCTTAATTTAAAGGAAAAAGAATATCTCATTCCAATATCAGGTCAGGACATAACTCAAGCTTAAAATTTATAGTAATATTTACATATAACCTACAAACGAGCATAAATATAACTCAACATGTTTTTATTGAATCTATTTGATCTTATTACTTGAGTCAACCTCATTAATACATTTTGTCCTTGATACTACCATTTAAGTATTCTTATTCCTTCAAGTCAGATTTAGCTTTTATAAAGTGAATGATGCATTTTAGAAAATAAAATGTAAAATCATGATCGTTAATAATAAAATTAAAAGAATAAATTATCACATATATATTATAATACAAGCAAATATATCTTATAAAATCTTAAGTTCTTGATTTTTCAATTAATAATTATAATTTTCTACTTTAATTTTTAAAATGTACCACTCAATATAAAAGAACCCATTCCAATATAAATATTAAAATATAAATAATTAAATCTTGCAAGAGAACATTTTCAATTCAATGCAATTCCTTATATATGACGAGGGGCTTTATAGTAATTTGTGACATAATTATTTGGAAGAAATTTTAAAGGGTCAAAGACAAAGAGGAAACAAGTCAATTTTATTTATGGTAAAGAAAAGTTGTGGAGCGTGTGTTGATGACATTGTTATAAGAAGGGGAGGTTTTGTCGGAGCAACATTGAAAGCGCCGCGTGTTTGTTCAGTTTCTCTCTTTCTCTTTCTCTTTCTCTCTTTCTTCAGAAAAGCAGAAAGAAAGAAATAATCCATTCAAAGAAAGAAAGTGCAATTATTGTATCACAATGGCAGATCAACTCACCGATGAACAGATCTCTGAGTTCAAGGAAGCCTTCAGCTTGTTTGATAAGGATGGCGATGGTTTGTTCCTCTCTCTCTCTCTGCTTGGATAGATCTATGTCATTTACAACTACGTTTACCATGATCATGTTAATTTGGTCCTTCATTAGATCTCTCTTTTTTTGTTATTATTATTATTATTGATTTTTTCTAGTTTCTTTTTTGTTATGCTTTTATGTTTTTCTTGTTCAAGTTATCAAAATAAAACAGGGAGAAAAGTAAACAATAGAGTTTACAGTACTCGTCTGAAAAGAAAAGATTAAAGGA
Source organism: Ormosia semicastrata (assembly GCA_029884595.1). NCBI lineage: Eukaryota > Viridiplantae > Streptophyta > Magnoliopsida > Fabales > Fabaceae > Ormosia > Ormosia semicastrata. The sequence continues at coordinate 4,052,207 of JAQQTO010000036.1, read as the reverse complement.
AACAATTTACTTTTGTTTATCTCTTTTTTCTTTTTGGGTTCACATAATAATAATAATAATAATGATAATAATAATAATAATATTTCAAATATAATATGATAGCAAATTAGCAATTAAATGAGAATTTCAGGCCTTGCTAATGCTTATGATTTATATAAAATGCAAAAAATTATGTATCTGAAAAATCTCAGTCAAAACTATATTCAGAACCCAATCCCTCAATAACTTTTAAGTTTTATAATTTATATGCAGATTGCAGAAGCATTTGAAACCTTTTCTCATTGTATTGTTGACATCCCTGTCAATATGATTGATAGTTTGTGTGTACCTTGTGAACATATGCTTAATAGTTTTGTTATTTTCACACCAAAATTCTCACACCTTGTTACATCGGTTAATGACGTTTTAAATATATCGATTGGTTAAAGGGGTTTCTAGCATGATATCAAATTTCTAACAACATGTTATTATTTCATTAACCAATCGATATCGATAATCAATATAAGTTGTTAACTAATATTTAAAATGTTATTAACCAGTAAAACTTTGGTGTAAGAATTTTAGTATGCAACAATCTTTTTCCTATGCTTAATCGGGGCCTCTTGTTGACTTGTACATGGTATCTGACCTTGCAGGTTGCATCACAACCAAGGAGCTTGGAACTGTTATGCGGTCATTAGGGCAGAACCCAACTGAGGCAGAGCTCCAAGACATGATCAATGAAGTAGATGCAGATGGTAACGGTACCATCGACTTCCCCGAGTTTCTAAACCTTATGGCCAGGAAGATGAAGGATACTGATTCCGAGGAGGAGCTGAAAGAGGCATTCAGAGTTTTCGACAAGGATCAGAATGGATTCATTTCTGCTGCTGAGCTCCGCCATGTGATGACCAACCTTGGGGAGAAGCTCACTGATGAAGAAGTTGATGAGATGATTCGAGAGGCTGATGTTGATGGCGATGGCCAAATAAATTACGAGGAGTTTGTTAAGGTGATGATGGCCAAGTGATCACACCATCTCCACCAAAACTTGAATGAAAATTGGTGGTTAAAAAGGAAAGACAAAAAAATTAGGACAAGGTTGACTTTTATAATAGTACACCTAGTCCTAGCCTAATGTCCTTTCTTCTTTTCTACATTTTTATTTGATGGTTTTGAATCCAACCTTTATGACATGTAGTGGTAAGCTCTGCTGCTAATGGATGTGGTGGAATGGTGTTTTTCTAGTTTATCTTGTCTTGTGTCTCTGTCTCAAGTTTTAATGTTTATTTCACTTTGGTTTCTATCACTCCTCATTTTTGGGGTCTCATGTGGAGCTCTGCTTCTTCGAGAACTCAATCTGATCCAGTAACACTAATGAATATGTTCCCTTTTTTTTCTTTTGGCTGGATGAATATGTTCCATTTCTGTTTGCGATTGAAATTGTGCATATCTAAGCTGTTTTTTTTTTCTTTAATCTTTTGACCCTGAGAAATCAACATTACATTGTTATCACCATTTTTTTTTAAAAAAAAAAGAGTGAGGTGGGGAGATTTTGATGAGCACGCCATGTATCAACATCATTGCATGAATATGCTAGATGTATAGTTGATGACTGGGAAATGAATGATATTTGACCTGCCACCGCCCAATACATGACAGAGCATTTCCCTGTTTATGGTATTCCTTACCTCAACATTTCGAAGGCCAAATCTCGGGATTTTTGGGGCCAAGAAGAGCTTTCTTAACATCTGTGTTTTTTTCAAGATAATTAAAACAGTGTGCATGTGAGTTCTGGTGTTCCAGTATAGGATGGATGGCAGGATGGGAACAACGATGAGTCTATTCAGTTATTAAATATCTGTACCAATTGATGAAGAAAATAGGAATAATGCTACTCAAATATACTATCATGCATATCACCTTATATTTGTATAGTTTCTACCATATAATTGCAGTTGATCCTATTTTATTTTTTGGCACACACATGTAGTCTAATTCTGTCACATACTTGCAACTAACATTTTTCAAATATTCGGGTGCAACCTTCCAACATATGGAGATTAATCCTATTAGAGACTATATCTGTATATATATATATATATATTGCTACATTGGAAAATAAAGAAAAGGCACCTGCTGACGACTTAGATCAATATCCACACAAACTCTAGCAAATCTCCCTTATGCAGCCTGGAGAGTGTTGGTATCCACTTTAATCGGATGAATCACAGCGGACGCTATAGCTAGCAAGACACTTTCATCATAACAAACCATGTTAAGACTGGGAAAACGAATCCAAACAAGGGTTCTCTTGATCTCTGTAGCCTCCGCGACGAAATTAGGACTCCAAGTTTGGACTTAGAATGCATGGAAGGGGAGGCTACGGTGGACATAGAAAAAAAAAAAAATAATACGACTAATTATTTCTTTGAATTGCTTTCTTCAAACACAAGATATCCTAATTTAATTAATCTAATGGCCTACGATAAATAGTGATTGAAGATCATCCATGGCCTTCCACATATCACCTTCCATCTATCCTCTTCTAGATCAAACTTTATCATGAAGAAACCATTACCCACATCCCTTATATCAAACCCACCAACAAGCTTCCAAACACCCTTGAGTCTATCTTTCTTTGTGTGAAAACCCAGGTTCTTACCTAGCAGTTTGACAATCAAGGCATCCTGCCAGGGTTCACATAATTCAAAGAACACCCTATCATCAAGAAACACTCTAGGTTTGAGTCTATCACCATCCTCAAGTTCTATGTGAAAAAGCTTGGCTGCAATCAGATCTTGTGTTACTTTAGGTTTCAAGGGAGGCTTCCCTAGAACCTTGTCTCTAAACGATACCTCAAGCTTGCCATCTCCATCCTTCACGTTCCCAATGTTATGCTTTGCCCTAGAAGTACCTCCACCATTAGGCGGTTTGGATGGCGGTGGTATTGCTGGGGGTTGAAGCGCAAAGAGAGCCATTGCAAGCCACTATTCATTATATAATATGTTTGTGTAGATTATATCTGTATATGATTGCATTTGTTAATTTCCTCACTACGTTGAATGCTAATATCTCACCTGTTCCTATTAGAGTATATAATTTTTCAAACGATGTTAGTAATTACAAATAGTCAAATACATGTGTTGGAGAAATAAATACAAAAATTATTAAAGCAAGACTTAAAGATCTAGGAGCCTTAACTAAAAAGTTTTTAAGTCTTTTTGAGGTTGACTTGATCGACATAGATCTCCTTCATAATGAAAAGAAAGACTTACCAAGATTTTAGATGAAGTTTTATTGTAAAAGTTGTATCTAACATTATCTTAACAAGAAATTATGAGTTACATTAAATTATATTACTTATGTAACTTGTATTTAGTTGTGTAAAACAAACACCAAAATTTATGACAATTTTATCTGATTAAGTCTTTTTTTTCTATATCAACATTAAGTTATTTATTTTACTCATTAAAAAATTTGCCGCACACAAGCAGGTCTTTTTTTTTTTTTACAAAAAAAATGTCAGACTTGGAAAACTAGTAAAACTTTCTATCAAATTAAAATGGTGATAGAATAATTTAAGATGAAGATGTCATGAGTGAATTGTTAAATAAAATCCTGTATGTAATCAGCATAAATAAATCCATGGTAAAATATGTTGGAAACGGTTAATAAGCCGATAGCTAGACTATTATCTTCTTTTCAATTTTTTAATCTCCTATGATCACGAAGAGGAGAGGAATTTAAATTAGTTATAGGAACTTGTATATATATATAAACACACACTGACAAAGATCAATTTTATAGAAGAGGAGAATAACATAGTTTTAGGAATTTGAATATATATATATATATATGAAAAAATGTAATTGGATTGATAATTGAAACAGACTTCAGAGTTGAACGAGAACCAAAGCTTTGGGCTCACTTGTAGTCCATTTGTTCAGGTTATAGAGGTTGAATGAAAGCGCCGTGATAGAAAGAAAACATAAGAGCCTATGTGACCCTCACCTTCCAACTACCAAAACTCAGTGTCGCAACCGGGATCACGGTGAAAAATAGCAACTCGAAAGATGATTTTAGAAAATGGAAAATAGACTCGCTACCAATTTTATTTTAACTTAGGAAAAATTGAAAAATCTTTCTTTGAAAACGGTCTTTGAAATCAGTTTGGATTCGGGAGTCGGTTATGCTTAGGGAATGCTGGAAACTTAATCCCAATACACCCCTAACACATCCGTCCTAAGACGGTACCTTAAGTTAAATGTGCAAATTCTTAATAATCCTTGAAAATATTTATTTTACCCCTTTTTACAAAACATTGTAACTATTTATAAAAACGAAATCACAAAATTATGAAAATTTAATTTTGGCTTGACAGAAATGAAATTCTGCTCCTACGTATCCCCTGGTGCAATGGAGAACTCAAAGTTACGTAGTTCTTTATAAAATAAGTGTGGGTTGATTGATTTTAATAAAAAATAAAAGCGAATACATTCTTGCACAAGATTCAAGTTAGCACTAGACTACTCAATAAACCTTTATGATCCAAAAGATAATGAAGATAGCATTCGCTATTCAATCATCATCATTGGTCATTGCATGGATTAAAAGATTTTTATTTTTATTTTTATTTTCATTTTTCATTTTTATTATTCTTTTTATTATTATTATTTTTTACACAGGATTCAAGTTAGCACTAGGCTACTCAATAAACCCTTATGATCCAAAAGATAATGAAGATAGCATTCGCTATTCAATCATCATCATTGGTCATTGCATGGATTAAAAGATTCTTTTTTTTATATTCTTTTTCCTTTTTTTTTTTTACCAAAAGTGTATCATTATTGCCTTAATATGAAATAGACAGCAGCCCACGTGATTCAAACTCAAACCCCAAAAGACAGTTAACAAATCAATTTACAGGAAAAAAAAAGAGTTTGGAGACTTGGATAACAATAACAGAGCACACCCCAGGGGACGTTTGGTGAGGGATTTGGACCCTGAGGTTCGACGGTCGGTTTGAGAAGATAGGATGGTTCTGTTTTGGGGTTCGACAATCGGTTGGAGGTGAAGATGGGGTAGTTCTGTTTTGGGGTCCGACGGTCGGTTGGGAGGAGGGATCTGATTCTTGAGGTTAGACGGTCGGTGAGGGGATGGTGAAGGTGTCGGTGAAGTTGGTCGGTGAAGGTCACAGTGGTGTGATTCGACGGTCGGTAGAGAGGGTATGATGGTGTTTTGTGAAGTTGGTTGAAGGTCACGGTGGTGTAGTTCGATGGTCGGGTGGGGAGAATATGATGGTGTTTGTGAAGTTAGTTGGTGAAGGTTTAGATGGGTCATCGGTGAGGGGAGTAGAGTTCATGGTTCGACCGTCGAGTGAGGAGAGGGATTTGGTTTGAAGGGTTACGATCCGACGGTGCCCTTTCTGGTTGGGTTCGGTAGTGTTTGGAGAGGTTATGGAAGTTGCTTGGGTGATGGGGATTATGGAGGCTTTGAAGATGGTAGGTGTATTGGAGGTGAGAGGGTAGTGATCTGATTTGAGGTTCGACGGTCGGTGAAAAGGATGGTGAAAGAGTTAGGGTCACGGTTGGGGTTCGACGGTCGGGTATAGGTTGGGTTTGAGAGGTGATTTCATGTGGATATTGAAGGTGGTGGTTACAGTGTGATGATGGAGAGCTTATGGTGGTTGGGTTCATAGTTTAAGGGGATTCAACGGTCGGTGGGAGAGGGTATGATGGTTTCCGGTTGCATGGTGGTTGGTTGAAAGAGATGGTGATGGAGTTTCGGTGCGATCCGACGGTCGGTGGTGGGGATATGGTGGTTGGGTTCATGATTTAGGGGAATTCGATGGTCGGTGGAGAAGGTATGAGGGGTGATTTCATGTGGATATTGAAGGTGGTGGTTACGATTTTCTGGAGGTGAAGATGAGTTCCTGGTGGTTTGAGAACTGTGTTGCAGAAAGGGAGGAACGCCAGTGTGTGTATGGTGCTCATGTCTTTAAAAAAAATGAATAAGAAAAGAAGATGGGCAACATAATTAAACAGCCAGGATCAAAGCATGCATTTGAACACTACATATTTACTCACAACAGTGCAAGGATTGTGGTAAGGAAGGGCTTACCTCTTCTGTGCTACCAATAGCAAACTCAACTCAAAAAAGAATCAAAAATCCCTTTCGTTCCCAGAAGCCTCCCCAGTATTTTCTGCCCCTTTTTTTTTCAGCTACCACCAGAGATCAGCTCAAAGTCATCAATCTTCTTTCCTTTGCTGAAGCAACTCTCTTCCCCTTTTTTACCTTCTCTGCTCTCCTCTGATTTTGTTAAGCTTTTCTCTCCTTATGCCCCTGATGATGGTAGGGCAGCTGCCGGTGTAATGGTGATTATGGAGGGTTAGGATTTGGCTGGTTTGGGGAAGATGAAAGAGGGTGGTCGAATGAGAGAAAACCAAAAAAAAGTCCCATTTTCTTCACAACACCCCTCAGTTTTTATATCCTCTGTCTCCCTTCTTTCTGTTATGTTGCCGTGAGTATATGTGAGTGGATGTGTGTGTGCTGCAGTGCAGGTGAGTACGTGAGTGAGTGGGAGTGCGCAGCAGTGTCAGGTAAGTATGCAAGTGGTGTGTGCTACGTGCAGGTGAGGACGTGAGTGAGTGGGATAAAGCTGCCTTGTCCCCTGCAGCAATGTGTGCTTGCTTGAGCTACGTGAGTGAGCCTCTGAAATTGCATGCCCCAAAAAGGAAAAAAAAACAAATGCAAAGAAGAGATAAACCAATTTTTTTACCAAAATAAGAAGGACAAATCAAGAACAAATTTTTTTTTATTATTTTTTTTATTTTCTTATTTTTATATTTTTATATTTTATTATTATTATTTTTTCTTTTTTTTTTATGTGGGCTTATACCTTTGGGTTAGAACAAGGCCAAAAACGTGGACAGCAAATTTTTTTTTTTGATGATTTTTTTTTTTGGGCTTATGTATTTGGGCCAAAAAGGTGAACAACAAATTTTTTGATTTTTTTTTGTTTTGTTTTTTTTCTTTTTTTTGTCTTTTTTTTAGCCCGGTCAAAATTAGGTATTCACAGTTGCCCCTCTTTACTTGTTTCTTATTAGATAAAAAGAAAAATTATGTTTTTTCATTTTATCGTCATAGGAAACGAGTAAAGACATGAACTCCAATTTTGTCCGACAAAGCATAAGAGGATAAGTGCAAAACAAAATAAAAACAAAGATTGGAAGTTAACATGCATAGAGCCAATGCGCTCAAAAGAAAGTAAAATGCAAGGAGCCGATGCGCTCAACAGAAAATTAAAATGCATGGAGCCGATGCGCTCAAAAGAATTGACAAAAATTAGAATGCATGGAATGCATGGAGCCGATGCGCTCAACGGAATTTAAAATGCGAGGAGCCGATGCACTCAACAGAATTAACAAAAATTAAAATGCATGGAATGCATGGAGCCGATGCGCTCAACAGAAAATTAAAATGCATGGAGCCGATGCACTCAACGGAAAGTAAAATGCATGGAATGCATGGAGCCAATGCGCTCAACAGAAAGTAAAATGCATAGAATGCATGGAGCCGATGCGCTCAAAAGAAAGTAAAATGCATGGAGCCGATGCGCTCAACGGAATTTAAAATGCAAGGAGCCGATGCGCTCAAAAGAATTGACAAAAATTAAAATGCATGGAATGCATGGAGCCGATGCGCTCAAAAGAAAGTAAAATGCATGGAGCCGATGTGCTCAACGGAATTTAAAATGCAATGAGCCGATGCGCTCAACAGAATTGACAAAAATGAAAATGCATGGAGCCGATGCGCTCAAAAGAATTGACAGAAATGAAAATGCATAGAGCCAATGCGCTCAACAAAAAATAAAATGCATGGAGCCGATGCGCTCAAAAGAATTGATAGAAATGAAAATGCATGGAGCCGATGCGCTCAAAGAATAGACAGAAAATAAAATGCATGGAGCCGATGCGCTCAAAAGAATTGACAGAAATTAAAATGCATGGAGCATGGAGCCGATGCGTTCAACAGAAAGTAAAATGCAAAGAGCCGATGCGCTTAACAGAAAGTTAAAATGCATGGAGCCGATGCGCTCAAAAGAATTGACAAAATTTAGAATGCGTGGAGCCGATGCGCTCAAAAGAAAGCAAAATGCATGGAGCCGATGCGCTCAACAGAATTATAAAATGCATGGAATGCGTGGAGCCGATGCGCTCAACAGAAAGTAAAATGACAATGGGCGATTGAGTCCCAGAAAATAAATGACAATGGGCAACTGAGTCCCAAAATTTAGAAGACAACGGGCAACTGTGCTCCCGAAAAATAGAAAATTAAAAAGGCAATAGGCATCTCAATCCAAAAAGATTTTTCTTCTTTTTCTCATTTTTTCATTTTTTCATTTTTTTCATTTTTTTCTTTATTTATTATTATTATTTTTTTTATCTTTTATTTATTAAAAATTATTTGAACCAATGGCGACTGAAAGCTCGACCAATCAAACCCTTCGTTTACGCGTCTTCCTTCATTAGACTCTTTATTTGGCTTGAAATCGTCTTGACTTGCTTACTTCCCTTTTCACTTCTCTATCTTTCTTTTTCTTCTCTTTCTTTTTTTCGACCCAATAAAAATTGCATTGCAATCTGCACTTTGAGCTACTGAAATCCTTTAGTCCAAATCAATCATTGAAGGGTTGCTATAGAATCGTCAAATTAAGTTGTTAACCATAAATTTATCCTATTTGAGACATAACTTAATAAATAAGCATGCATTCATGAAGGGACAGAAATTCGTTAAAAGAACAAATTTCTTTTTATTGCTTTGGTGATCTGATCATACATGAACTTTTAGCAAGACACACACTTGAAAGATGAAATCCTAAAAACTAAAGGAGGTTACAAAGGACAAGAAAATTTTGCCCGAGTATAGTTTCCTTGTTCCTCATTCAATTGATTCCCTGCAATGGCCTGATAACTCAACTATTGCCTTTATATGGTCACTTCCTTCAACACATCTTCTCCTCATTCCTTCAAAAATAATTGCCCCAGTGACCAAAATTGCCCCAGTGTATTTAGTCAAATGCCGATAAGAATTGCCCCAGTTTGGTGATCCTTTCCAGGAGTTTCATGCCAAGTTTCTTTGAGTTCTTACCTATTTATTTGCCCTAACTTTTGCTTAGACCGCCCTTTCGGGTTTTCGGCCTAACAGGCCCCCTTTTTTTTTAGGCATAGAATCTCTTGACAACATCAGTATTTACGGGCCTTGGAAATTCTTCTCCATCCATATTCTACAAGATTAATGCTCCTCCTGAAAATGCCTGCTTGACTATATACGGGCCTTCGTAGTTCGGAGCCCATTTCCCTCTGGCATCCTCTTGATTAGGGAGAATTTTCTTCAAAACCAAATCTCCTGAACAAAAGTCTCTGGGACGAACCTTCTTGTTGAAGGCTCTGGCCATTCTGCTTTGATATAATTGCCCATGGCAAATAGTACATCGATCTTTTCTCTTCTATCATATTCAACTGCTCATGTCGAGTCTTCACCCATTCGAATTCTTCCAACTCTGTCTCCATCAAAACCCTTAGAGAAGGAATCTCAATTTCTATGGGAGAGACAGCCTCCATCCCGTATACCAAAGAGAAAGGCGTTGCCCCAGTGCTCGATCGTATATTGGTACGATACGCGTGCAAAGCATAAGGTAACATTTCATGCCAGTCTTTGTAATTCACTAACATCTTAGCAATAATTTTCTTGACACTCTTATTTGCGGCTTCCACTGCACCATTCATCTGGGGCCTGTAAGGAGCTGAATTATGATGCTTGACGTTGAAACTCTCACAAAACTTTTGAATCTCAGCACCATTGAGATTGGTGCCATTATCTGTTATTATCCTTTCTGGAATTCCATATCTGCAGACGATATCCCTCTTAAGGAATCTCAAGAACACCTTTTGAGTGATATTGGCATATGAGGAAGCTTCTACCCACTTGGTGAAATAATCAATCGCCACCAAAATGAAGCGATGACCATTAGAAACTTTAGGATTAATGGGTCCAATGACATCTATTTCCCACATTGAGAAAGGTCATGGAGATACCAAATTGTGCAAGGGAAATGGAGGTGCATTTACTCGATCTGCATATATCTGGCACTTTTGACACTTTCGCATATATTCCATGCAGTCTGTTTCCATGGAGGACCAATAATAGCCACTTCTGAGAATTTTCCGTGCCATCATATGACCATTGGCATGAGTCCCACAAATCCCTTCATGGACTTCGGACATGATTATGCGAGCTTCACGAGCATCCACGCATCTAAGCAAAGTGCCATCATGGTTTCTCTTGTACAAAATCTCTCCATTCAAGAAAAAAGGTCATTGCCAGACGACGAATAGTCTTCTTGTTCACCTCACTTGCCCCAGTTGGGTATTCTCTATGTTGAATATACTGCTTGATGTCATGGTACCATGGCTTACCATCTGGCTCATCCTCCACATTAGCACAATATGCAGGCTCACTGTGCATCTTTACTTGGATAAGTTTAACATTACTGTGAACATCCAATTTGGTCATTACAGCTAAAGTGGCCAAGGCATCTGCGAACTGGTTTTTATCTCGAGTCAGATGGGAGAAGGTCACCTCCTCAAACTTCTCGATCAGCTGGGTCAAATACTTTTGATAAGGCACCAACTTCGGGTCTTTGGTTTGCCATTCACCGTTCACCTGATAAATGATGAGTGCTGAATCTCTAAATATATTTAGCTGTTTGATCTCCAAGTCAATTACAACTTGTAAACCATTAGCACAGGCCTCATATTCTGCAACATTATTGGTGCATTCAAAATCAAGCTTGATAGCGACTGGATATTGCTTTCCAGTTGGTGAAACAACCATGGCTCCTATGCCACTACTATGCATGTTGACTGCTCCATCAAAATACATCTTCAAAATGGACTCATCCTCATTCTCTTCTTCTCCTTCTACTGTCAAAATTTCTCCATCATGGAATTCGGATGTTACTAGTTGCCCACCCTCAAGAGGGTTTTCAGCTAAATGATCAGCAATTGCACTTCCTTTGACGGATTTTTGAGTCATGTATTTGATGTCGAATTCTGATAGTATCACCTGCCATTTTGAAACCCTTAATGAAATATGAGGGCTTTCAAATATATACTTCAGGGGGTCCATTCGGGAGATCAACCAAGTGGTGTAATACAACATGTATTACCTCAACTGTTTTGAGGTCCATACCAGAGCACAACAAGTCTTTTCAACAGCCATGTAACGGGCTTCACAGTCATTGAACTTCTTACTCAGATAATTAATTGCCTGCTCCCTTTTCTCTGACTCATCATACTGCCCCAACATTGCTCCCATTGAGGTTGGCAGTACGGTTAAGTACAATATCAGAGGCTGACCAGAGGTAGGTGGTACCAAAACAGGAGAATTCACTAGATAAGCCTTTATTTTGTCAAAAGCTCCTTGACATTCCTCATCCCATTTTCCTGGCTGGTGTTTCTTCAACAGTTTGAATATAGGCTCACAAGTACTGGTTAGGTTGGCGATGAATCGAGCAATGTAGTTAAGTCTTCCGAGGAAACTTCTCACTTCACGCTCTGTCCTAGGAGCAGGCATTTCCTGTATTGCTTTTACTTTATCCGGATCCACCTTTATTCCTTCTTTACTAACCATGAATCCGAGTAGCTTTCTAGTGGATGCTCCAAAAACACATTTAGCAGGGTTCAACTTCAGCTTGTACTTTCTGAGTCTTTCAAACAGCTTACGCAAAACTGCCACATGACTTTCTCCTTATCTAGACTTGGCAACTATATCATCCACGTACACCTCAATTTCCTTGTACATCATGTCATGGAATAATGCAACCATAGTGCGTTGGTAAGTAGCCCCAGCATTCTTTAATCCAAACGGCATTACTGTGTAGCAAAATGTCCCCCAAGGAGTGATGAAAATGGTTTTCTCTTTGTCGTTGACATCCATGGAGATTTGATTGTACCCTGAGTATCCGTCCATGAATGAAAACATGTGGTTCTTAGCAGCGTTATCAACCAACACATCGATATGAGGGAGTGGGAAATTATCCTTCGGACTAGCCTTATTCAGATCCCTGTAGTCCACACACATTCGGACTTTCCCATCCTTCTTAGGCACGGGCACAACATTGGCTACCCATTCTGGGTGTCTTGACACTTCTACAAATCCTGCTTCTAGCTGCTTAGTCACCTCTTCCTTAATCTTCAGGGACATATCAGGATGCATTCTCCTTAGCTTCTGCTTCTTTACCTCAACATCTGGATATAGTGGGATTTTATGAGATGCTATCTCCGGATCTAATCCAGGCATATCCCGATAAGACCAAGCAAAGACATCTATATACTCTTTGAAGAGTGCAATCATTTCTTCACATTCAGGATTTTTCACCATTTTCAACTTATTTTTCTCTTCTTCTGTCCCCATGTTAATCACCTCGGCTTCCTCACCATTCAAGTCAAATTCCTTCTTGGAATACTCCAGTAATTTTTCAAAACTTTCGACGACTTCTCCCTCTTCATCAGATCCAGGGTCTTCTTCCTCAAACATCGCATGGGAAACAATTGATGAGTTTTCAAAGTCCCTTTCGTGAGGCGAACTTTCTATGAGACTCAGATCCTTGGAAGGTAATTTTTGTGGAGTTGGAAAAGCATAATAGAGCGGGAATAATAAAAGGAAAAAAAACAAAATATTATACGGAAGGAAAAAAGAAAAAAAATGATAAATGCAAATGGACAAGTTAAAGTGCAACGAGGATGAATGTTGAATAATCATGCAAATTCATTAAGTTGATGTCTCAAACAGCACAAACATAAGCTCAAAACACAGCCAATCTTAAACATCAACTTAGTACAAATATGACCAGACAATTACTTGGACACAATCACATCGATCACTGGTTCGGACTGCCAGTTCTTCAGCAGCTCCTCATCAGCAGAGGGACGGATTGCCTTACTTTCTTCTGGGCCTTCTTCACGCAACATATTAACAGTGGGATAGTATTGGGAGCGAATGACTTCTCCAGGCATGATTACCTCGATTGGTGCTGGGAATGTTTCCCTCGGGTGGGGAATATTCATTGTCTTGCCCTTGTCATTTTTCTTCCCGAGGGTCATGCTCCTTGTTCTCTCTTCCAGGGATGCCTCACACCCTAACCCGAACTTGTCCCACTTTTCTGGGAAGGACACCGGTGACTGAGTACCTTGCAATTGTGAGCCCAAGCCTTTTCCTTCCTCGTAACCATTACTTGCCATAATCCGGGCCACCACTTGATCCACACTTTGTGCCGGGGATTCATCCTTACTAACTCCAGTCTCAACTATTTCAAAACTATGCCACAAATTCTCTTCATCTTTCTCTGCACTTTTCACATATGGCACTGAAACTGGTTTTGACAACATGATCTCTTCCTCCCCATGTATGGTAATAATTGACCTATTTTTAATATATTTAACACTTTGATGCAGGGTTGAGGGAACAGCACCGGCAGCATGGATCCATGGTCTCCCCAAGAGCATTGTGTAACCAGGTTCAATGTTCATAACTTGGAACAATACCTGAAAATTACTTGGACCAATCTCTAATGGCAACGTCACCTCTCCTAAAATGCTTTTCCTATTTCCATCAAAGGCCTGCACTACCATTTCTCGAGGTAACACTTCATCCTCACTTATTGATAATGAGGTTAGAGTCGACTTCAGTAGGATATTTAGCGCAGACCCCCCATCAATCAAGACCTTTGCAACCATATACCATTTGCATTTAAGGGTTATGTGTAAGGCCCGTGGGTTTTTCTCAGACCGAGAGGTGATCTCTTCATCCATGAATGTGATCATGTTGACGTGCTTTACCGAGTCCACCATGTTGACAACATTCTCAGGAGTAACATCGGGTTTGACATAAGCCTCATTTAGTACTCTTAGCAATGCCTTTCGATGTAACTCAGATCTCAAAATAAGTGACAGGAGGGAAATCCTTGCTGGAGTCTTCTTCAACTGCTCCACCACATCGTACTCGCTTTGCTTCATTATCTTTAGGAAATCTTCTTCCTCTTCTTTCCCTCTCTCCTCTCCTCTTGCATTTTCCTCCTTTCTCCATTCTTTATCGTTCTTTTTCTTCTCTACCTCTATTGGGCCATAGCATCACCTGCTCCTTGTTATTCCTCCTACCCCGATTATGTTAGTCACTGGGTCTCCCTCTTGATGTATTTCTGCCACTCGGGCATTTGAAGTCCCTTCCCCGACTCCCTTTATCTCCACCCTTGTTTCATAGCTCTAGGGCACTGCGCGGGTGTCATTACAAGCAAATGGCGTTGGCTTCTTGACCGTCAATACTACTTTCCCTGACACCGAAGCTTGGTTGAGAGGTGGTACCTTAAGTACAAATCGTTCAATCACATGGACCTCTTCAGAGGAAGTTACCCCTGGTCTTGCTTGTATTACTCCCAATGTGAGTAACCTGTGGACTCGATCCTTAAAGTCCCAACAGTTCTTAATATCGTGTCCTGTTACCCCACAATGGTAAACGCACCTAGACTCTTCATCATGCCTCTCTTCTCTTTTCACCAATGAAGCTGGTGAAGTGATAACATAACCCGCTATCTTCAGTCCCTCAAATATTCGAATCATCGGCATATGCAGGCTCATGACTTCTTTTATTAGAGGTCCCTCCATCTCCACGGCATTCGCCTTATTCCTTCCACTATGGTTAGGGATTGGGTTGTTAACGATACTGGGTCCAGCCTTTTCTTGAATGTCAAGCTTCCCATAAGTAATAAACTTCCTTACTACAGTCTTGAAAGCCTCATAATCTTCAATTGAATGTCCTGGGATATCCATGTGATATTTGCAAGTCAAATTCGGGTTATACCACGCTGGGAATGGTGGTTCTAACGAACGTACAGGATTTCCCGAAATGAGGTGAGTATCGAACAACCTTTGGAATAGATCCGCATTTGAAATAGACAGTCTTGGGAAAGGGGGTAGGTTTTGAGGACGAAAGCGACCTTGATTCTAAAAGTTTGGCCGAGGTTGTGGGTGATTTGGGTAGGCTTGCGGAGGTGCAGGTGGGTATCGAGTATAGGTTGGGCGAGCTGGCATATATGGTTGTGGTGTGGGGACATTATTGATTTAGAATTGCGGAGTTGGGGTGATGTTTGCGGCAGGCATAGCTTGGTGGGGCGGGTAATAAGGAAGTGTAGGTGTTTGATATGGAAGGTGAGGGTTAAGGTTATATGGTAATTGGCGGCTTGAGTTTTGTGGGGAATATCGAGGTCTGAAGGTCTGCTGGCGTTGGACATAACTCACCTCAGGTTCCTTCTTTTTCGGCTGGAATCCCTTCTTGAAGGCAGTATTTTCTGTATTGCTCACCGGTAACTTCCCAGCTTTGGCCATAATCTCTATCCTTTCTCCCGCCATTATCAATTCTGCAAAATCCTTATAGGCTGCCCCGACTATTGCCCTGATAAAAGGATTTCCCAAGGTTCCCAGGAAATATGAACACATCTCAGATAGTGTCAATGGGGGCTGAACTTGAGCTGCCAAAGTTCTCCACCTTTGTGCGTATTGTCTGAAAGGTTCATCACTTCCTTTCTGCATCGAGCTCAATTGTTCCTGGGTCGGAGTTGCATCCAGATTAAACTTGTATTGGTCCATGAATAGGTCGGCCAATTCTGTCCAACGAGAAATCTTAGAATGGTTTAATTGAAGGTACCACTCTAAAGCAGGACCTGTATGACTCTCGTGAAAAAAGCTAATGAGGAACTTATTATCCTTGGACCAAACAGCCATCTTGGTTCCATAACTGATCAAATGAAACCGAGGGTTGCCACTTCCATCATACTTGGCAAAATCGGGAATCTTGAAGTCTTTAGGGATTATGACATCAATGGTAGGACACAGTTCTTCTATTCTTAGAGGCCCGTAAGCACTAGGACCCTTGATTGCCTTGATCTGTTCCTCCATCTTCTCCATCCACTCTTCCCTCATCTTGTCTTTCTCAGTCATGATGTGGCTATTCTCAGAGTGAGGTATTGTTGCTTGCCCTATAATGGACACATGAGGTTGTTCCCAGGTAGGGCCAGCATAATCAGGAACTTCATTATGAGCACCTTCCAAAGTGCGATACCCCTCCCCAATAGGCATGACAACCGGTGTCGTTTGAGGTGGCAGCTCATGGATCCCCCTAGTGATGCCTGAGGTAATAGCTGGGAAGGTCGGGGCGGTCATTGATGGCACATTTACATATGCTTTGACCTTATTTGTACATCTATTCACGCTAATTAAGTGAAGAGACTCCCTCATATCTTGTAATATCGCTTCCAACCGTACTTGGGCTTCTGACACCTCATTTATCCTCCCTATCATTTCATCGACTTCTCTGCTCAAGTTCCTCCCCGCCTCAGGATTATTCGCAGCCATCCTGATCTGAGATCTGGTATTGTAAACTCGAGTTTGATTGGTATCTTCCTTCCTAGGCCGCGCAATGATTCCTGAATCAAATTGATTTATTAAAACAAAACAACATTAAACAAAGAAAAGGAAAGAAGAAGTTAGCGCTATTGTGAGGATGCTTGGTGATTGTGGAAAGATCTGCATAGACATTCAATAACAATGCAGGATCCCAAATTCTGCACTTCTGGTTCATCATCCCTTAGGCAGGAATATGGTTGACAGCAATCCCAATGGAGCATTCTCTCCTCAATGGGTGCTATCTTCTTGGATCTTCACAGGCAATGCAGTTATTCTTTCACTGAATACTAGGCTTCCTATACTTTCGCTGAAGGACGAATTGTCTTAGGTCGAGAGCGCAATTGACAGCCTATTCAAGAGGGCATTCACCCTTCAATGAATAATGTCCAGGTGCAAAACAATAAAATCAATGTTTGGAACAAAACACCGCAATTGATCATTCATATTCATTTCAAAATTTAATCAGTACAAGGTCTCAGATTCCTCAAAAGGTAACATAAACAACATTACGTTAACAACTTTGTTTGTTTCTTCCTAAGACCTTTAGCAAGAGCTCGATAATATTTCATGAACTCGGCTATTTTGTGTGGTAGCCGTAACAATGGATTCAGTTGAATCTGAAGGTCTGCCTCTTCAAAATGATCAACCAGTTATGCAGCATGATATTGCACACTGTCAGAAATGCTCTCATATTTCTTCTTCCATTCTTCTTTTTCAGCCCTTTGATCTTGTGCTACTGATTGCCACATTTCTGCCCATTCTTCTTTCTGCCTCACTAGTCTTTGGACCTCGAGTCTCCACTGCTCATGGTCTCGCCCCAACTCTTGAATTTGCAGCTTCAAATGCTCATTCTCTAGGTTTGCTTCCATGGGTGCATCATGATATTTGGTAGCTAATGCTCGTCCTTGGTCAGAGCGGCACTTTACTTCAGTCAGAGCTTCTTGTAAGGCTTGCATTCTACGATCTTGTACCCTAGCATTCGCCTCCAACTTTCCTTTCTCTTGCAAAACCAACACCATTGTCTCTTCCTGATCGCTTATCTTTGCTCGCAATTCACGAACTTCTGTTGTGGTCTTTTCAAATTCTGTCTCTTTTCCTTTCCTTGCCCTTTTTACTCGGCTTGGGGTCTCAGCCATATCTGCACATGTGTCTTTTAAATATTCAACTTCATCGGCTAGCTTCTGGCATCGACTCTGGTGGATGACTACTTTTAACTCAACGGCTTCCTTTTCTTATTCTAAGACTTTCATCTGTGCTTTCAATCTTTCCATCTCGGTGGCCATTTTAGGTATGATCTGAGAATGACCTTTATCCTCTGAAACTGTCTGAGGGATACCATTTTGCACCCTTCTTACCTCTCTCCATTGCAAGTATTCAGGGGTACAGACTACCACATGCTTCCCCAATTCCTTTGTTCTTGCCATATGAATATTCTTCCAAGCATCTCTAATATCTTTTTCTCGCTTAGTAGTGCTTCCGTCTTGCTGGTATAAGAAGCTGAACCCTTCAAGTTGCTTTTCGTTGGGCACATATTGAGTCCATCGGAGTTGTCTAAGCACAAGGATTGGCGCGTATGATACACCACCTCTAGGGCTCATCAAAGGAACATTAGGGAAGTCACAACAGCTGAAAACTATCTTTTCTCCATGATACCACGGGCATACCCATTTGAAAGCATCTGGCCCCATCCTCATGAACTCATTTTTCCACTCATAAGCTTTTTGTTGCTTCACTGGTATGCGACCAAAATTCCTTAACGGGTCAGGTAGGAGTCCCAGGCGATTGTGCACATCCATGTGTGTTATGATCCAAACGTACAACATGTGTGTACAACATCAAATCTTTCCACCACCCTTTTGATGACAGATTTCCATTGTCAAGAAAGTATCAGCAAGAATAGCAAGGACTGGGTTTGTTTTATGCTTCTCAAACTTGAAGAATACATCCATTGCTGCTTGATCTACCATATCTGAGGTAAATGGGAATAATACTAACCCAAAGATGGTTAAGGCTAGTGTTTTGTTGAAGAAATCTCACTTTCCTTATTGTGCTAGATACTGAAGATGTGTTTCGAGGTAGCTTTTCTTCAAGCCTTCTGTTCCTCCCTTTTTTTCCATGCCCAATTGACTTGTTTGAGCCCCTATCAGTTCCGCTATCTTCCCTACTGACACATAATACCCTCCATAAAGATAAACATTTGGGTGTTTGCTCATTGGGAGTCTTAACATGATAGCGTACTCTTCAATGGTTGGTGCAATATCTAAGTCAGGCAACTCAAAACATTTCAGAGAATGGTTCCAAAATTGAGCTAGGGCACTCAAGACAGGCTCTTCAACTGTGATGCACAATAAATCCAGGATCTGCCCATAACTATTCGAAAACTCTGATCGAGCTTCAGGAGTCATCTGTTGAGTAATGTCTCTCACATGCCTTAGATCACTGCCATTAATTGCAATCTTCATGTTCCTCTTGTGGTCAACTGCATTGCTTGTGTTTTATCCATGACACATTTCTTCCATCTTTTGCTATTGATAAGTACCAATCTTTCCACTTTACCAAGCAAACTCACCCTACAATACTAAAAAAAGTGTAAGCATGCTAGAAAAAGAATGGTGCACCCTAAGGGTACCTCTTATCGAGGTAACTCTAGAGAATGTATCCTAACAATCTACATGGAGAAAACCTTATAGGGTTATAAACCCAAAGGATAATGCATGACATGCAAATACAATTTTTTTTTTTTGGAATGCAATGTCATGAAATGCAAGTTTTTTTTTTTAAATGCAATGTCATGAAATGCAAGTTATTTTTTTTGAAATGCAATGTCATGAAATGCAAGTTTTTTTTTTAAATGCAATGTCATGAAATGCAAGTTATTTTTTTTTAAAAATGCAATGTCATGAAATGCAAGTTTTTTCTTTTGAAATGCAATGTCATGAAATGCAAGTTTTTTATTTTGAAATGCAATGTCATGAAATGCAAGTTTTTTTTTTTTAATGCCAGAATGAATGATATGAGAAACAGATAAATAAAGAAGAAGAAGTACGCTCCCTTTTGTGTCCTAGTAGGTGAAACCTAAGATTTGACAGTCATTATGCTTAATCTATCAGTGCAAGATTTTCGGGACAGGTCTAAACTTCTAAAGAGTCACGGTTCCCAGATTGCCCTTATCTATAAAGACAAGGTCCCAAATCATGAATTAATCACAAGTAGGGATAAACCCTCTCAATATGATTCGTCCATGATAATGGTAACAATCTGAGTGGTGTCTCAACAAATGTCAAGTGAGCATAAAGCCTCTCAATAACAAAAGTCGAGACCCCTCCTACTCCTCGGGTTCGCACAGACTCGGGTATAGAGCCCAAAAAGTGTGTGAGGTAAGTGACGGTGATGTGTGTGAGAGAGCATACAAACTTGTATAAAAATTTAAAAAGAAACTACCCCCCAACCTGCAAAAACATATATACAATAGCTAGGCAGCAATCATCTATCCTAAGGTTTCAACAATTATGCACAATATATTTACAGGTAACAATATACATAAGATAATGCCATCAGATATTTACATAGAACAAAAAAAACAAAAATAAGGATAAAAGGGTAAAATAAATAAGTAAAAATTATTAACAATTTGCACAACTAACAACAATAGGCCTGACTCTCCAAATATTTCCCAGTGGAGTCGCCATCTGTCGCGACCGGGATCGCGACAAAAAATAGCAACTCAAAAGATGATTTTAGAAAATGGAAAATGGAGTCGCCGCCAATTTTATTTTAACTTAAGAAAAATTGGAAAACCTTTCTTTGAAAACGGTCTTTGAAACCAGCTTGGATTCGGGAGTCGGTTATACTTAGGGAAGGGTGGAAACTTAATCCCACTGCACCCCTAACACACCCGTCCGAAGACGGTACCTTAAGTTAAATGTGCAAATTCTTAATAATCCTTGAAAATATTTATTTTACCCCTTTTTACAAAAAATTGTAACTATTTATAAAAACGAAACCACAAAATTATGAAAATTTAATTTTGGCTTAACAGAAATGAAATTCTGCTCCTACGTATCCCCTGGTGCAATGGGGAATTCAAAGTTACGTAATTCTTTATAAAATAAGTGTGGGTTGATTGATTTTAATAAAAAATGAAAGCGAATCCATTCTTACACAAGATTCAAGTTAGCACTAGGCTACTCAATAAACCCTTATGATCCAAAAGATAATGAAGATAGCATTTGCTATTCAATCATCATCATTGGTATTGCATGGATTAAAAGATTTTTATTTTATTTTTATTTTCATTTTTATTATTCTTTTTTATTATTTATTTTTTTTACACAGGATTCAAGTTAGCACTAGGCTACTCAATAAACCCTTATGATTCAAAAGATAATGAAGATAGCATTAGCTATTCAATCATCATCATTGGTCATTGCATAGATTAAAAGATTCTTTTTTTTATATTCTTTTCCCCTTCTTTTTTTTTTTACCAAAAGTTTATCATTATTGCCTTAATATGAAATAGACAGCAGCCCACGTGATTCAAACTCAAACCCCAAAAGACAGTCAACAAATCAATTTACAGGAAAAAAAAAGAGTTTGGAGACTTGGATAACAATAACAGAGCACACCCCAGGGGAACGTTTGGTGAGGGATTTGGACCCTGAGGTTCGACGGTCGGTTTGAGAAGATGGGATGGTTCTGTTTTGGGGTTCGACAATCGGTTGGAGGTGAAGATGGGGTGGTTCTGTTTTGGGGTCCGACGGTCGGTTGGGAGGAGGGATCTGATTCTTGAGGTTAGACGGTCGATGAGGGGATGGTGAAGGTGTCGGTGAAGTTGGTCGGTGAAGGTCACAGTGGTGTGATTCGACGGTCGGTAGAGAGGGTATGATGGTGTTTTGTGAAGTTGGTTGAAGGTCACAATGGTGTAGTTCGACGGTCGGGTGAGGAGAATATGATGGTGTTTGTGAAGTTGGTTGGTGAAGGTTTAGATGGGTCTTCGGCGAGGGGAGTAGAGTTCACGGTTCGACGATCGAGTGAGGAGAGGGATTTGGTTTAAGGGTTACGATCCGACGGTCGGTTGCAGTTAGGTTCGGTAGTGTTTGGAGAGGTTATGGAAGTTGCTTGGGTGATGGGGATTATGGAGGCTTTGAAGATGGTAGGTGTATTGGAGGTGAGAGGGTAGTGATCGATTTAAGGTTCGACGGTCGGTGAAAAGGATGGTGAAAGAGTTAGGGTCACGGTTGGGGTTCAACGGTCGGGTATAGGTTGGGTTTGAGAGGTGATTTCATGTGGATATTGAAGGTGGTGGTTACTGGTGTGATGATGAAGAGCTTATGGTGGTTGGGTTCATAGTTTGGGGGATTCGACGGTCGGTGGGAGAGGGTATGATGGTTTCTGGTTGCATGGTGGTTGGTTGAAAGAGATGGTGATGGAGTTTCGATGCGATCCGACGGTCGGTGGTGAGGATATGGTGGTTGGGTTCATGATTTAGGGGAATTCGACGGTCGGTGGAGAAGGTATGAGGGGTGATTTCATATGGATATTGAAGGTGGTGGTTACGGTTTTCTGGAAGTGAAGATGAATTCCTGGTGGTTTGAGAACTGTGTTGCAGAAAGAGAGGAACGCCAGTGTGTGTATGGTGCTCATGTCTTTAAAAAAAATGAATAGGAAAAGAAGATGGGCAACATAATTAAACAGTCAGGATCAAAGCATGCATTTGAACACTACATATTTACTCACAACAGTGCAAGGATAGTGGTAAGGAAGGGCTTACCTCTTCTGTGCTACCAATAGCAAACTCAACTCAAAAAAGAATCAAAAATCCCTTTCGTTCCCAGAAGCCTCCCCAGTATTTCTGCCCCCTTTTTTTTCAGCTACCATCAGAGATCAGGTCAAAGTCATCAATCTTCTTTCCTTTGCTGAAGCAACTCTCTTCCCCCTTTTTACCTTTTTTGCTCTCCTCTGATTTTGTTAAGCTTTCCTCTCCTTATGCCCCTGATGATGGTAGGGTAGCTGCCGGTGTAATGGTGATTATGGAGGGTTAGGATTTGGCTGGTTTGGGGAAGATGAAAGAGGGTGGTCGAATGAGAGAAAACCAAAAAAAAGTCTCCTTTTCTTCACAACACCCCTCAGTTTTTATATCCTCTGTCTCCCTTTTTTCTGCTATGTTGCCGTGAGTATATGTGAGTGGGTGTGTGTGTGCTACAGTGCAGGTGAGTACGTGAGTGAGTGGGAGTGTGCAGCAGTGTCAGGTGAGTATGCGAGTGGTGTGTGCTACGTGCAGGTGAGGACGTGAGTGAGTGGGATAAAGCTGCCTTGTCCCCTGCAGCAGTGTGTGCTTGCTTGAGCTACGTGAGTGAGCCTCTGAAATTGCATGCCCTAGAAAGGAAAAAAAAAACAAATGTAAAGGAGAGACAAACCAATTTTTTTACCAAAATAAGAAGGACAAATCAAGAACAAATCTTTTTTTTTTATTATTTTTTTTTATTTTCTTATTTTTATATTTTTATATTTTATTTTATTTTTCTTTTTTTTTATGTGGGCTTATACTTTTGGGTTAGAACCAGGCCAAAAATGTGGACAACAATTTTTTTTTTTTTTATTTTTTGATGATTTTTTTTTTTGGGCTTATGTATTTGGGCAAAAAAGGTGAATAACAATTTTTTTAAATTTTTTTCTTTTTTTGTTTTTTTTGTTTTGTTTTTTTATTTTTTTGTCTTTTTTTTAGCCCGGTCAAAATTAGGTGTTCACACTCAGTCAACTAATACTAAACAACATTAAGATTTAGATTTAGGGGGAGCTTTCAAGCTGTCACCATCCTTGTTTGCATCGACAACGCCACCCTTCAAAAGCCACACAAACACAAGCACCTTCTCAATAAACTAAACCAAACCTTTCCTCTCATACACAACATCATCATTGGTAAATAAAAGCATTATATCATTCATTCACTATGCTCGAATTCAATCTCAACCGCCTCTGTGGCCAACTCCACCGTCATTGTTGCTGCATTTTCTAATCCTGCTATGGCCGCCTTCGTGACCAAGCCCATAGTCACTGTTACTATAGTTTCCAACTCCACCACCATGCCATTTTTGGGAAGAAAGCAACTATTTGTTTGAGTTTGTTGTATATAGATTATAGCATAGAGGAATCCCTCCCTTGATCCCTCTTCTATATTTAAAAAATATTAATAATAAAAATCATTAGATTATTCCCTCAAACTTTTTTTAATAAAATATTCATTTCAAGATATGCCAATAGATTATTCTATTTTACTTAGCACTTGAAATGAGTTGAGTTAAGCTAAATCAGGCTTAACTTAGGTTTAACTCAATAAGAAATCAAACTGATTGTATTGACTCAAGTTTTGTTTGCTTTAAGCTCACGAGCTATGAACCAATATCGAGTCTTCTATTTGTTGTTTAGAGTCTAATTGTCTAATTTCATATGGTTTAGTTTAACAGGATCTCACTTATTTATAAGTACTCTACCTTTTTAATAAAGGTTGGTGGAAGGTAGAGATGTAGCTAAGTGCATGGTAGAAATAAAATTCTAGAATCTTTCCTATTTAATTTATAAAATATCTAGATATTTACAAGACTTATAAAATATCTAGATATTTACAATATCTATAAAATATCACTAACAAATATCTAGGATATTTATAAAATATTTCTAATAAATATTTAGGATGTTTAAAAGTAATTTTCCAAACATTTCTTTAGATACTAATTGTTTTATTCAAATATATATATTGTCCTTAGACCCTTATCATTTAAGTAAGACAAATACTTTAAAATGTCTATTGTATCGGTGTCAGATACATACCCATATTTGACTCTTAAATATTATTAGATATTGTTAGCCTACATCTTATAATTTTATTATTAAATTTTGTATATCAAAGGGTGCCGGTAGACACCCTCAACAATATGTGACTCTACCACTACTTATATTAATAATTAAGCTTTTTAACTTCAATAAATTAGGTTTAGGGTTTAGAGTTGATAATTAATAAAAAATAAAATTAAATGTTAATATATATTAAATCAAAATATTATGGTATCAATGTGTGTTGGTCCGAGTGGAAGGAGCTCGGATCCCTTAAGCAAGTAGTATTGCGTTCGATCCCTAGATTCATGTGTATAGAAATAACATCATTGAAATGAGTTTCCGCTTAGGTGTCTGGCCATATCTCGGAAGATTAGTTTCTCACTTATTAGGTGAGGAGATACTCTAAGAAATCAAAAATCAAAATATTATTGTTATTTTTAAAATATAAATAAGTATATATTGTATTGACTTATGAGTTAATGAGTTGAATAAGTAAAAGTTCAAACTCGACTCATTTAATAAACAAGTCAAATTTTTTAACTTATTGTATTGTTAACGAACTAAGCTGTGAACAAATTCACAAGTTGACTCGACTAATTGGCAACCCCTAATTTTACCCATGAACTTGGAGAAATCAATCTAATCCAATTGACAAGTATGATGCTGGTTTGGGTTTGTTTGTTGGGTTGGATTTAAAACCACCCAATTTGTCGTGAATAAGTCGAATTATGGGTTGAATCTTTTTTTAACCCAATCCAATCTATCACTTTTTTTTTGGGTGTTACCCATCATTTTTTTTAAGTTCTTAAATTTAGAATTTAATTTTAATGTACGCAATTCAATAATATGCTGTCACACCATTTAATAAATTAAAACTTATATGAGTTGTCAAAACTCATTAAGTAATATGATAACACATCATTAGGTAACAATGTAAAATTTTTTTACACTGTCATTATATTCAAATTAAACTCTTAAATTTATAGGTTTTGTTCTACAGATAAAACTTACGTAAAATTTTTAATGTGCTTGTAGTGTAGTTCTTAAATGAAAATATAATATATGTATGTTTTAACTGTCTTATCCTTTTAAAAGTTTTTATTGATGAATTAGAAAAAAAGTAATATACATATTATATTTTTATTGAAGAACATCACTATAGCCTTTTAAGTTTACTAAAAAATTGTCCTTGTTCTATACTTTTAGTGAGATTTAAATAATTTTTTATGTTAATTATCCATGAACTTATGTTTAAGATAAATATTTTAGGAAAAATCTTAGCTCTAACTTTGGAATGAGTTATCTCCCTCCAACTCCTTTAATCTATTGTCACGTGTCCGTTTTATCATTCACTCATATCATTTAATTAAATTAATAGACACATGATAACAGATTAAGAAAGTTAGAAAAAGATAGCTCCTTCTAAAGTTAGAATTAAGTTCTGTTTAATATTTTATTTAAAATAGAAGGTTAGGACAAACATTATGCTAGCTTCTTTACTTATCTTGTGGAATTTGTTGATTATTTTTTGCGTACTCCATAACTGGTTGATCAATATGGATCCCAGTCCATGGCAAACCGGTTGATTTCTCAGAAGGGAAACTATGTCGCACTACTCAAGGATCTTTTTTTTTTTTTGGTAACAATTTTACATAGAAGGTTGGCAACATAAATGTGGCTCTCCTCACGAGGACTTATTGGAGGATCAAACACGTTCTTTTTTTAGTGAAATCACGAGATATTTTTATAAATTCAATTGATTTGAATCATTTATAAACTAATCTCATTCAATCACTGAAACACGAATTATGAAATCTACTCACAAGAATTACTTCTTTAAAATTTTAATTCACATCTTTATCTTAAATGATTGAGGTTGTTTACTAGCCAAATGTTCTTTCTTAGATAATTTTCTTTAAAGCTTTCCCGTTGGTGGAACGTAGTCCCTCTTAAGAATTTTTTTTTCTTTTTTTTAAAATACATTATAATGTAGTAGAACAATATCCGTGTGACAATTTTTTTTTGTAGGTTTATTAGTTTTTATTTTTTCATGCATGGGTCGGATTCAAAAGAAGTTTTCAAACCCACCCCTTGTACACCCCTACTGGTAGGGCAATATTCTTATAAACAAGGGCGAGTCTTCTTTCCCCAAAAAATAAATATTACCAAAGGTGCTGCTCAGAATAACACAAGGCAAAATACCAAGGTGCTGCTCAGAATAACACAGGGCAAAATAGACAACAACAGTTCAATTTCATCCATTTACTTGTCAATGGAAGTTACTCATTAAAGCAGATGTTGAACCCATCTTCCCAGGATTCCCCCCTTCCCCTTCCCCTTCCCTCCCCCACCCTCCTTTTTTTCTCTCTCTATCAAATAGCAAAACTAAGCCACAAATGGGAAGTTCAATTATTGAACAACTTTATTACAATCTTTTCAAACTTTTCTTTCTAGCATCTATCTTCTTCTTGTCTGCCTGAGCTTTTGCTTGTCCAACTTCCTTCTTTTGTGGTGCAGGAGCAGCAGAAACCACCGTAGCAGCAGTAGAACCATTAACTATTGTCTCTGTTGTAACAGCTGCTGCCTGCTCCTGACCGTTTCCTCTTGTTGCGGTGGTTGAGGGGGCTAATGGGGACTGCAATGGCAATGCAGCACCCGGCAGTGCGGTTTTAATTTCAGCACTAAGCACTGAGGTGTTTGTCTGATCAACATTCAGAGCAGTCGTTGATTCAGATATGGCTCCACTTTTAAATTTGGGCTTTGGTTTCGCATGGATTCCAGTGTAAAGCCTGCAAGCAACAACTGAAGCTCCTCAGTTACACGCATAAGGGGAAAATTTTTACAAATAAAATATGCAAAAACTAGTTAAACTAAAAAATATGTAAAAACTATCAGAGAAACCAGCTCCTGCAGGTTTATTAAACTCGAGAAAATTTAATCAAACTCAAGAAGAACACACGGAGAATTCGGGAGTTTGAGGTAAAGAAGCTTTGAAGAGGATGAATAATGAAAAAGCGGTCATCGGACTGGATAATATACCTATTGAGGTATGGAAGTGCCTAGGAGAGAAAGGTATAAGCTAGCTCACAAAGCTGTTTAACGAGATAATAAGGTCTAAGAAAATGTCAAATGAATGAAAGTGAAGTATCTTAATCCATAAAGGGAGATATACAAAATTGTACAAACTATAGAAGGATTAAGCTCATGAGTCATACTATAAAGTTATGAGAAAGAATAATGGAATAGAGATTAAGACAAGAGACTCATATTTCGGAGAATCAATTTAGTTTTATGCCTAGGAGGTCAACTATGGAAGCAATTTATCTTCTACAAAGATTGATAGAAAAGTATCAGAGAAAGCAAAAAGACCTACACATGATTTTCATTGATCTGGAAAAAACCTACGATAGGGTACCGAGAAAGGTATTGTGAAAGGCTCTAAAGAAGAAAGGAGTTCATATCGCTTATATTCGAACAATCCAAGATATGCACGATGAGGCTAAAACTAGTGTGAGAACACAAGATGGGGTCACAGAAGATTTTCCTATAACTATAAGACTGTACCAAGGGTCAACTTTGAGTCCTTATCTTTTTACCTTGGTCTTGGATGTGCTTACTGCGCATATCCAAGAGCCGGTGTCACAATGCATGCTTATTGCAGATGAGAAGCTAGATCTATGGAGACGAACTTTGGAAGACCATGACTTCTGTCTAAGCAGGAGTAAGGCGAAGTATATATATACGTTCAGTAAGAAGCGTGCTAATACTAACTTAGCGGTAAAAATCAGAGACTATACCACAAGTCACACGACTTAGGTATCTTGAATCTATCACACAAAATGACAAAGAAATAGAGGAAGATGTAAATCACAGAATTCAAGCTGAATGGATGAAATGGAGGAATATTTCAAGAGTTATTTGTGATAGAAAAGTGTCTCTCAAGCTTAAAGATAAATTTTACCGCACAACTATAAGACCTGTGATGTATAGTACTGAATGTGTGGCGACAAAATAGGATTAGGAATGAATGTATTAGAGAGAAAGTAAGGGTAGCACCTATTGTGAAAAAGATGAGAAAATCTCGCTTTAGGTGATTTGGACATGTAAGAAGAAGACCTTTAGAAACTCCTGTAAGAAGAGTAGATCAGGTGAAAGATAGTCCAATAGCTAAAGGTAGAGGGAGATCAAGAAAGACTATATGTCAAATGATTAAAAAAGATTTAGATTTGTATGGCATTTCCGAAAACTTAATTTATGATAGGGTACAATGACGTCGTTTGATCCATCCAACCCCACCTAGTGAGAAAAGACTTGGTTGTTACTGTCAAGAAGAACACACGGAGTTTTAAATCAAGACTAGTGTACCCCTCCATAAACATGAAATAACTGAAATTTCAAGACAAATAGAAGTAAAGAAACATAGCTTCATCGAGGTAGTGAAGCTCAGAAAGGTCGGTTAAAAGAGGTACAACTTAGTAAGCACTCAAACTTTCGCATTAAATTTTCAAAATTCCCATACAAGAAATTAATTGACAAGAATAGCATTTTTGGCTTAACTCACCTGGCATGTCTAGCATACTCCTCATAATTTTCAAGTAGCAGTTTACCAGCCTGTTCATTTAGAGCTGATTCTGGAAATGGTTCGATCAATAGACATCTAACAACCTGTTCATTATGGGAACCAACGTTAATAAATACAAAGACCAATCAAGCAAAACTATATTCAATAAATCAAGAATATCTAAATAAGGACATTATTGGCCTACAAGGACAGCCAAAACACTTACAATAAGGACATGTCGCAACCCAAGGCTAGGATTCCAATCCTTTTTTAGTGTGTTGACACAAATCTCTCCATTGGTTGCAATATTTGGATGGAAAATCTTAGTCAGGAAAAAACCTACAACATTAAATTCATTGGTTTCACAAGTTTAATAGTGTCCCAAAACATAAAAGAATATATGTGATTTTTTCAAGTAGGAAATTGAAGCAAAACAGGACTACCGGGAAAATAAATGTCTTTTGCAGTTTGCTTAAATAAACAATAGATTCCATCCACTAAAAAAGTCTAAAAAAAAAAAAAGTTTACATAACCAAGTTCAAACTCCAGGGAAAAATCTAAAAATATAATTCTGTCTTGCTAATGTAACTAGCAGACAAATGGTCCATATGGACAGTCTAAACACACCTCTAGGTGGAGAATGCGGAAAATCATGGGACGGTAACAACTTCATGCGGAAAACTCCATTCTCATAAGGAGTCCCAGCTGCAAGAAAATAAAAATCTGGTTCAGCTTGAGCTCTTTACATAACGCTCAACCGTACATTAGAAACATAAAGTTACTTGCCTGGGCCGTCAATGTCAGCATATATTGTTGAAAAATCATCATCATTTACCACAACTTTAATGCCCTCGGGAGGGGATTCATCAAGATTTTTCAACTCCTTGGCAAGTTGCTTTATTACATTTGGCGGAAGATTCTCATTAGTTGCCTAAAACAAAAGCACCATAATACAATATAAGAATAACAGAATCAAACAACCATGCCAAATTAATTCATATAAATTGGTAAAAGAAAAATGATCAGTATTAAGATAGCACCAGTCACATAAGCAAAGAAAAGCTTACCATCAGCACAAAAGCAGCTGACTCTCTGTTTTGTTCTGTCACTGAGTAGGAATGAACCCTTCTCAAACAATTAACTGAATTTTCAAAATTCGCTGCTCAGATTAAAAGATGCAATCAAACCAAAGCAAAAGTTGCTGCAAAGGTATTTCTGATCATGAATAAGTGAAAAAATATAATTCCAGCTAGGTGAAAAAATCTAGTAGAATTTAAGCATAAACTGGCATACAATATGAATGGACAAGGATGTCAAAATACTGGAAAAGAAAATAATGGAGAGAGACAACAAGCATTATACAGGCGGGATGGAATTGACATGCAGTACAATATGTTCACATACCAATGTAGCATCTGAATGCCCTAGCCAGTCATATCAATATAAAAAATGCATTTTCACTTCACCTCAACCCCAATAACAAAATTTTTTGAAAAAGAAGAAACTATTGTACTATTTTATATTCAAATATCAGCTTCTCCATAACTACTCCGCAATAGACAATTATCAAAAAATAGATTAACTCACATGGGTATAAAGATTTCAGTGTGCTAGTCAGTCAATTCCAACACCTTAATCATTTTCCGAGTGAAGAATGGGAAAGTTTTGTAATGCATAAATTTTAAATTGCTGATAGACACGGGAAAAAAATGTTTGTGCTTATCAAAATGTCAAAGAAGAATCAAAAGGTTGAAAAATTCATCATACATTAACCACACCAATGTCTGATATACTGTCAAACTTACTTGTAGGCGTCTAACTATAAATATTGTAAAGCTCAGATCATTTTTTCAAATTATTATCGCACAAACATGAAATTCAAACAAGAAAATATACTAGAATCTGCAGTAGAAAGGAGTGCTTGAAGTAAAATTGCCATTCACTTTAAGTTTTAAGGAAATAAAAAATCTGAAATAACCTAAAGCAATAGCAGTGAATGAAGACTGAATACCAATATTCCATTTCCAGCCATTCCCCATGCGAAAAACCAACTATTCTCATATAACCAATTGAAAGTTGTGAACCAAACTCATTTTGAACCACCAAAAAAACAAAAAAAAATAAAAAAAGTTCTTTAACCCATTTCCGTAACTTCAAACCCCTCATTTCAGTAAACAAAAAACAACTATGCATACATCAACACACATAGAAGCACACCATGACATCTAAGGTTATTCCCCCCCCCCCCCCCCCCTTTTGCAGACACTTCTACACATCACAGAACAGAAAGTTAGAAAATTTGAACACCCAGTCTGCTTTAGAAGTAGAGCCCAAACATAACAACCTCCCCAGGAAATGAATTACCAATTTCACAAGGAAAAACTCACATAGAACAAGAAACAAGCAACTCACATAGAACAAGAAACAAGCAACTCACAAAGAGCTCCTGAACCTGAATTCATCTCATCTACCACAAAACCCTTAATATACACAACACATAAACAATCACTTTTCCCCCACAAAAGAAGAAAGAGACTGGGAAAATAAAACCTTTGAAAAATCTCTTTTTTAAAACAAAAGAGACCCGATCACACGGGCAAAACCCTAATGGGGAAAATGAAAACCCCAGAATCTCAATATTCGTAATCTAACATGAAAGAAATCACACCAAAAACACAAACTTATCAGAATTGAAAAGCATCTTTCACAGTGCACGATACAGAAAATAAAATAAAATTCTGGGGTATCATCAAAAACTCAAATTGAACACAGAATTTCAAGAAAGGAACCAAATTGCTCACACAGTTCCACACAAAATGCAAAACCCACAAAAGCAAAATCAAATGGAAATGCATGAACAGCAAAACCCAGATGAGAATTCACCTTCACAGAACAGAACAGAAGCTTTCAGGGTGGGAGAGGAGAGAGAGAAAGAGAAAGAGAGAGAGAAGAGGGAGTGAGAAAGAGAGAGATCCCTCCTTGTAATGAATGAATGATTGATTGGTAGAACTTTGAGGACACAAAAATTTAATATTTATTTTCGTAAGGTAGGAATGAAAATGGAGATGCCATTAATTAATTAATTAATTAATAAAAATTAAAAAAATGGGAATTATTTTGATGAATTTGGTAAGTTAATTTAATTCATCAATTGCTTAATCAGAAGATTAAGTTTAAAAATTATGAATTTGAAATGACGTGTTGCTAGCCCAGATCTTCTGGATTTATAGACGTTGGATCCTTTGTGTCTACCGCAAATAGAAAGGTATCCCACGCGCTCTGGCCGAACGTAAATCGCACGTTGTGTTTAACACGCTATGATTGATTAACGGTATAATGATTTGAAAATAAAGTAGTTTTACTCGAACAACTACACATACATGCACACTGTTTCGCTAGATTGAGGTTGCATCAGCGATTAATTAAAGAGGCAGAATGGATTTAATTTTTGATACACTGTTTTCTCATATTATTATTTTAATAACTTTATTATTAAATTATTTAAAAAAATTAATTATTGTAACTAGTATGTAAAAAGTTATTAGAAAAAAAAACCTAGTATATAAAAAGTTTAACATTTTACTTATGTACTAATAATATATTATTAAATAATAGTAAAAATTTAGAATAAAATTTTATTTTTAGGGTATATTTAGTTTAAGTGTAAAAATATTGATTATTTTAATAGTTGATTATTATATAATAATTTATAATAGAATTAATTTTATGTTTTAATATATTAGTTAAAAAATAATTTTAAAATAATTATTTTATTTAAAGTGTATAAAAAATTATTTTTATGTATTAAATTATTAAAAAAATTAAAAAAATTATTTAATTAAAAATAAAATGATCTTTACATTTCAAAATTTTTAAAATAATTTATAATCTAAAATTATAAATTTTAAGTTTTAAATTTATAAAAAAATTGTTATAATATATTAAATTTTGTATAAAAAAATAAAATAAAATTACATAAACATACATGACCAATAAAAAAAGCTTTTGAGCCAAAAAACTAAAAATTAATGATTTAAAAAGAGTAAATAGTCACTCTAATATTTAAATATTTTAAACAATAACATTTTAGTCTCTATAACAAAATAACACTTTAAAAATATTACAATGTTATTATTCAAAATATTCAAGAATTAAAATAATTATTTACTCGTTTAAAAAATAATCTCAACCAAATATACAATTAATCTTTAATAGATAGACTATTTATCAATTTAGTCTCCAATTAATAAATTTTATCAATTAGTTCTTAAAATTTAAAAATCCCAATTTGTCATTACTCTATCCATTTAATATTAACAGTGGTGCTGATTTGTAGGGGAAGGAAGCTTGATGGATGTGGGTGACAAACCAGAGGCACAGGAGACCACCGGTCAGGACAAGGGGGCTCGCGTGAATATTGAAGGAGTGATGTCGCTAAAGGTGGCGCACGCGTGGTTGCAGGAAATGGCTATGGTGGTTGTTAGGCTCCGACCTCTGTTGCTGTGGATCTGGTGGTAGTTGGTAATGATTTTGTTGAGTGGGTGAAGGTTTCAGACAGTGGATTTTTTATTGGGTTGGAACAGTGGCTTATGGTATGCGGATTTGTGATGAGCTCAAGGTGTTTGGTGTTTTTCCATGTTGAATTTTGGTTGTTGTTGATGATTCTGGGGAGGTTCTATTGTCTGGTGTTTGGAGTTTGAGATACGATGGTATGGGTACGGTATGCTTCTGTTTGTGGCTTTGACGATGATGGGTTTTGGGTATAGGGTGGTTAGGTGAAGATGGAGATGGGGTTTGAGTAAGATGAAGGTAGGGGTGTTGATGGTCATAGTGAATCTCAAGCTTTTCGGATTGATTTGTTGTCTTTGACAAAATGCAAGGGTGGTTGGATGTTGCTGATGGGAAACCATGGAGAAGGAAAGCTCATGGGATCTGCGTAAGAGTGTGAGTTGGGGAGAAAAGGTTAAAAGTGGAAAGGAAAGGAGAAAAGTAAGGATAATTTTGTCTAATTTGCTAATTGGTTGGGTTGGAAGTTATCACCGTTAATCCTAAATGGTTGGAGATGGATAGCGAGATGAAAAAATTGTGAATTTTAAAATTTAGAGATTAAATGATAAATAACTTATCTTTTACGGACTAAAATAAGGTTTTATTCAAAAATTCAATACAATAAATTTTTTTTTGAGATTATAAGATATATTCATGGATTCAATTTATTTGGACAATTTATGTGAAACTTCATTTGATTGCGAAAGTATAAAAATTATGAGATTTTTTCAAATATATGTTTTTTAGGAACTTGAACTCGTGTCTTTATTTTAGAGGGATGAGATTATTTATCATCTTGACTTACTCTTTTTAAATATAATACAACAAATTTTAAACTCGCAATAATACTTAATTGATGCAAAATTTGATTTGAATATACTTTTCACTCATTAAATAAAAAGTTTATTTCATTTAAGAGAATATTGTAAATGTAACAATTGAAAAAAAAACATTTTTTGATATTTGCTCATGTATATTTACAATTTTTTGTGTGAGAATAAAGCAACCTTAATATCAAAAGTTATAAGTTCGTTCCGCGAACCTAGTTTATATAGGTGAGATATTTGCTTGTAGGTTTCTCCTAAGAGGTTTAGGTTATGTTTGGTGTACATTATAATATAATATAAGATAAGATGATAGGATAATATAAAATATAATAATATAATTAATAAAATAAGATATAATTTTATTTTTTATTTAATAATAAAAAATAAATTAATTGAATGTATAATATTTTTTAAGATCAAAATATCTTTTAGCGTAAAAGTTGAAATAATTAAAAAATAATAATAAAAAAGTTTTATGCAACTCTGCCAAATCAAACACATAAAGCAAGATGGTGGTAGTGGTAGTGGTGGCGGTTGCAACGATTCTTGGCGGTGGTGGTGGTGGGACTGCGGCAATGTGGTAGTTGCGACGATGGTGGTGGTGATGGCGGTAGCGGCGATAGTAGTGGTGGTGGTGGTGGTAACAACAATGGTGGTGGTGGTGGTGGTGATGTTAGTGGTGAATCAATGGAGAAGAGTGATAAAAA
Source organism: Ormosia semicastrata (assembly GCA_029884595.1). Taxonomy (NCBI): domain Eukaryota; kingdom Viridiplantae; phylum Streptophyta; class Magnoliopsida; order Fabales; family Fabaceae; genus Ormosia; species Ormosia semicastrata. The sequence goes on along the minus strand of JAQQTO010000036.1, from coordinate 4,017,229 downwards.
TGAAGTTGATGATAAGATTGGATTAGAAATCTTATCTGGTCTTATCATGTATTAAGAGAAGAGATAGAGTTATCAACTTAAAATAAGATAAAATGACTTGACCTAATTTTATTATCTTATTAATTAAATATCTAAATATTAAATAAGATCTGATAATATTAATTTATATTATCATATATTATTTATACAATAAACCAAACGTAACCTTAGTTTAATATCCCCTAATAGAATATCTCTTTGCCATATTCTTTTCCCACTCCCCCTTCCTTGGGTCCTTTAGTGAGGATCTTTTAGACATCACCTAAGTTGTGAAAGCCTTTCTTAGATCCTAATAGGGTCTAGTACCAAAAAAAAAAATGTAGAGTCATCTTGAAAAAATTCTTAAAAAATAATATTTAAAAATAATAAAAACACAACTTTTTATTTTTTATAATTATTCATTAAAAATTATTATTATTATTATTATTATTATTATTATTATTATTATTATTATTATTATTTTAAGATGTTTAATAAATTTATATACTTTATAACAATGATTATATTTTTAGATATGATTATTTTTTATTAAAAATAAGTATCCAAGAAATTATTCTTTTATAAAAAGTTTGACATCAAATTAAGTTAAACAAAGTGGCCCGAATTCAAATAAAACTAAACAATAAACTTTTAAAAACTTTATAATAAGAAATTAATTTGTACAATGATAAAATATGTAACACTTATATTTTTACATTAAATAGTGTATATATCTCTTTTCACACTTCATTTAATATCATTCATTATACATACTTTTTTATCACTTTTTCTCACTCAATCATATTTTTTAAAAATAGTATAAATAATATTACACTTCTTTTTAGAAGTTTAAGATAATCATTATTGTAAAACATGTATACGGGTTATCTTTTTTCTTTTTTTGTTAGCTATAAGAGAAGAGTTTAAACTTGATCTATCATTAGTGAAAAAAATTATACTAATCTAATTATGTGTTAGTATACCATTAAGAGTTAGGCTTTTTAAATAATAATAGTTGTAATAGTTAAAGTTCTTCCATAATTTGACTACGTAATTTGACAAATTATTAAGAAAGAGAATAAGTTTTGGTTATAAATTAAAAACTAAGTAATTATTTTTTTTAACCTAACATATAATATCAATAAGTATGTAAGTTCTAACTAAATTTAGAAATGATCAGCTGGTAAATATATTGAAGATATTGACACTTTGGTGACATCAATCAGGACCAAGAAAATGAGAAATTTTTAGTTATAGACAATTATACCATATTATCTTTATATACATTTATAAAAAATTAGAAAAAAATATTATTTTTTATGATGAATAAATTTAGAGAAATCTATTTTTTTCTCTAATTTTTTATAAATATGTTTAAAAATAACATAATACAATTATATATAAACAAGAATCTCTCTAAAAAAAATGCTTGTGTGTGTGAGACTATGAGACTCCTAATGATTTTTCTTTTACTTTTGGTGTTGTGGCCTTGTGGGGGTAAGGATTACTGTCTTTCTTTTCTGTGTAGCCCCAATTTCTTTGTTTATCCTTTGAAAAAAAAACAACAAATTGATTCAGTTAATCAGTTTTAACAAAGGTTGTGGTAGATTTGAGCTTTTTGGTTATTATCAAGTCTTATAGTAATTTTATCATAAATAATCTAAGAATTTAACTCCACATAAATGTTCCCGAATTTGGATCCTTTCCTATAATATGATGATCTTACAAGAGAAATAGATACAAGAAGATGCAAGAGATATGCATAATCATTCTCTTGTGCCTATCTTATTGCAGGAGAGAATCCAAATTCAATGTTTCCATGGTTGGTCGTTATTTAGTCTTTTCAGTTTGTGTACCTAGAATTCTTGAAATGATGCAATCATGAGAAAATGTGCAAATCTAAGCTTCAATCATTTTTTTTAGTAGCTTTTATTTATCTCTTTCGGATAAAATGTATGCTTTGAAGATGACATACAAGATAGATTGATTGACATATCTAATCTTGTCCTTTAAATTAACGAGACATTTTCTCCATCATATCGCTACCAGAGTTCAATAAAGCATAATTATGATTCATTATTTATAAGACACTACCTCAATAATAATTACTTACTTTTATTATCTTAACCAAGCCCAAATACAAAGCATTTTTAATCTTAGACGAGGAAAAAAAATTGACTATTATAAAACTTGAAATTAAGTGAACTGAATCTAACAATTAATTGCATTTGTTTCGAATTTAGACTAGAAATGTATAAAATTAATCGACACACATCTATGATTATGATGTCTCAAATGATCAACAAGTATAACTACTCTTTCTCTTTGGAACCTCAAAGCCTCATAGAGAATCATCCTCTTTGTCTGAAAGATGTCATAATGCGCTACCATTGGCTACGGTTTTATAGCATCACCATTTTAAAGTCCCTTTAATGCGTAGTCATTTTTAGTGAGTTCTATTATTTAAATATTTGAAATATAGTATTATCTTCACATGTTGATATGGTACAAAGAAAGAAATCATTTATACGATATAGGAGAATAATAAACTATACTTACATATGACACAATGTCCTTTGCGAATATCGTATTCTAGGTATTTGGAAAACATTTTCCTTTTCCTATGGTGCCATTTTATAAAAAACAATTTGATTTGGTTCTACATTCACTATTATATAAAATTGAGAATTTTCAATGACAATCATTGAATATAGTTCCTTGAGTTACACAAATATCAAAAAGAATTGATTCGAGATATTCTTAGATTGACATAGTCTATTATATTATTTTTTAAGTATTTAAATTATTATTTAATATATATAAAAATATTATTAATGATAAGTATTATTTTTATTATAAACTTCAAAATCTTATACATATTAAATAATAATTTGAGTACTTGTGATAAATTGTACGTAACTAAAAATTACTCTTGACTCAGATAATGACTTTGTTGTTATTCATCTTATGACATTTGTGGAGGCATGTATATGCTGGTGTTCGTGATTTTTTATTGATTAGCTGAGTTGATAGACTAACTCGCAACTCTGATTTTCTTTGATTATGTGCAATGTTGAAGAATGGACTTTGTTTCTTAACTATAGGTTCCAAGCTACTAAAGAAAGCATAGAATTGGAAAATCGGTTAAATATTGTGTTTTATAAATAGATAATAACTAAAGGTAAAACGGCAAGGCATATACAATGTAAAGATAATGAAGTAAAGGCTGGAAAGCAACAAAGAACGAAAGGTAAATGACTGAATGTACATGAGACATAAAAATAATTAGAATAGAATTTGACTGATTGATTTGTGTTGGATGTTGTGTGTTGTTTTCAATTGAGTGTACAATGCTATTTATAAAGTAAAAACTAGTCGTTAATCCTATTCTAACCTTGTCTGCCACATTCCCTAATATTTCTCCGACGATCCTAAGCGTCTAACGTGGCTAACAACATTAAGAATGGTTTAACCAGCATAGGCTAAATGAATACAAGAGAACACGTCCACATTCAATGTACCTGATAGCCAATCATTTAACCCTCATTCCTATTTTCATGGGAAGTGTGAGTCCACTTCGTTTGACATGGTCTTCTCTCACTCTTCAACCTTATTTTGAGTTGCAACTCTCATTTGAATTAGCAGCCCCCATAAAACTATTTCACCAAACTTGGGCACCTACACATGTCTAACACAACATTTTGATAGGCCTAGGCCCAATAATCATGTGGCCCAATAACTGGTAGCATGAGGTTGCAAAGCACGTGACTTGCTCTCCTTTGGTCATTAGTTGATTAACTTCGGCTATTTAATTAAATTCCAATTTTTTTTAATATTAACAATAAGAATCAAGTTCTATCCAAGTTTCTAGCACAGATCTAATGGCTCATGCATTGTCAAGCAAAAGCTCTACGACTCTACGAGGACAATACTCAGCTCAACATTTCTGCTAACAGTGTAGAAACCCAACCAAAATCTTGGCCTTTGGATGGAATTGAAGAAATGCAATCGAAGCAATAACAGCAGCTTCTAATGAGTCTATAGTCTCTAGTGGTCACAGGATTTGTTTCGGCATTGGCTTTTGCTCCTACATAACATTTACATTTGTATGCCCCTCAAATATATTTTTTGGAGCAAAACTATTTTTTTTTAACCAAAGATAGCTTTTTTTTCCCATTAATGCAATAAAAAAGAAGAGGGAATAAAAGTACAATTAAGAGAGAACAGATGAAGAGAAAAATCACATAATACAAGAGTATAAAGTCAGAAAATAATATACTAAATCTAAGCAAAAGTAAACAGAGAATTGTGGTATTGGACTCTTAAATAGTTACATATATTCTCTTAAAGAAAAGATGAGGACTCTTTTACTGTTTTGCTTGGATTCTTCCCAAACTCTATCTTTGTCGAGACTGGAAAGTGGAAACTTGATGCTCATATCAATCTCTTTCATAGTGTAGATGCTTATCAGACCACAAAATAATTAAATAACTTTCATACAATACAGTATTCATTAAAAAAACAATGTAATGTCTTTACAAAATCGATAGTGAATCATGATCTTTGTTATAATGTTTATGGATGAAAATATTAAAAAGTAAGCCTTGCAAGACAAAATGTGTGTGAAAACATGCAATTTACTAATGGAAACAGCGATGCCTTTCTCGATGTGATATTTTTCCAAAAACTTTATATATATCCCATCTGCCTTCAGGTTCTTAAACATTAAGAAGTTTGAGATACATCATATATGCTCTTGGCCACCACGTCTAATTTTAATTTGTCTAACTTTGAAGTAGAACTTCATTTTTTTAATCATAATTTTGTCTTATGAGAATCATACGAATAATAAGTTTGTTCCATTGTCTTTGAATATGTAGAAAACAACGTATAATAAGGAAAAATAATAAGGTTAAGATACTATTACGTCATTTTTTTAAGTGAAAAAAAATTCATTACGATTGAAGTTCAACAACACTTGCAAATCCAAAAAGATACATCAAAAGAAAAGAGAAATAAACAAATATAATCTATTATCTAAACTAATCAACAATATGTAAATTTGCTCCTTACTTAAAGATTATCGATGTTTATGTATCTTTTACAATGAAAACCAACATAAAAAATATTACAATATGAAGAGTATATTACGCATTCTCTTAAAGTAGATCTGAAACTTTTTCTTACCCGCAGAACTATCAGGATACCACCAACTATAAAGGGACTAACATAAGACACCTTAAAATTTAAAAATCAAAACACTCATAAAAAAGATAGTAAAGTCATAAGATTTGTCATTGAAAGAAGTAGATCTAAACAACTAAACTCAAAATCTATCAAATTTAAACAAATTATTAAAAAAACATATAAATACAAAAGAAAAAGAGACGGCGAGACTACCACCAGAGAAAGAGGACGACAATCTCCTATTCTAACACTCTCTCAGAAAAGACGTTCATAACAAAAGAGAAAGAGAAAAGGAGACTATTGATGAATTTCTTCATACTATTATGTCATTCAATATTGTATTCATTGTTGCTGATCAGTAGGGTAGACATAATTCCAAATTAATTAATTTTTTATTTACTTTTGTGTGTGAGTTTTTCTTTTTAAAAAACAAAAAGGGCCAAAGGCCCTAAGAAGAGAGGGAAAAAAAAAAGTTAACTACAATCTAACAAGTAATAATAGTAGAACTACATGTAAGTCTCATAAACATCACCAAGAATTAAATACTTTGACTCATAGAACTGTCAAAACGAGCCGAACCTGTTGAACTGATCTGTTTAATTACACGATTTTATCTGAGTCAACCTTCAAAATTATTGACCCAAAAAAATGAGATCCATTTTGACCCGTTCTGTTTGCCAACAAGTTAAATGAGCCAACCCGTTGGGCTCGAGGGTTGCCAACATAATTTTTTTTATGAAACAAAACCAAAAATTAAATGTATGAAAAAAATTATAAAAAAATACACATTGTTTTAATTGTTAAATTTATTATTTGTGGACTTGTGATTGTGATTTTGGTTTAGTTATTTCATTTAACTTATGATTAACTATTTATGTTTTGAGATATTTGGTGACTTGTGGACTTGTGGTGTGGTTACTAATTTGGTTGAGTTATTTGACTTATAATTTAGAATTTATTATGCTTTGGTTTGAAGACTTTGATTTATTTGAGTTGGACATGAATTGGATTGTGTCTGTAAGATGACTATGTTTTAATGTTAGTTGTTTTTAAGTATGTGGTTATTGACTTGTAATTAGGTATGGAAGTATTTACCTTTCATTTGTATAATTGTATTCTAGTTTTTAGGAAAAGGGATGGGTGTTGTAATGTGAAAAAAAAAAAAAAGATTTGCAAGTTACTTGTTTAGGTTTGCGAGTTTCTAATTGCAAGGTAAGTTTCATTATAAAAATTTAAAAAAAAAAATTGATTTTGCGGGCTACCTGCTTAGTCCCATGAGTTGATGTAGTCAAACTGTTTATTTTGCAACCTGTATAAAAACGAGTCATTTTGGCTCACCTCATTTAATCTGAGACTCATTGAAGGCTAACTTGTCGCAAGCTGAGCCAACCAATTTGACAGTCTTATTAGCTCCTTGGTCGAATCAGCTAGAACGTGAAGACCATGCGGTTAGGAAGCCAATCTACATAAGAGTTCCTTTAAAGTATGGGTGGACTTGAACGTTCAAACTCTCCTCTTCGACCATGTGAAAGATTCTACTAGTGAATTTACCCTTGCAATCACTTTTGTGTATTTTTATTGAAAGAACTTATAGTTAAAAAATAGGGCAAAATTTAAAAGACTTCCTTCAACTATACTTAAGATGTGAGATAACCCGTGAGTTTAGAAAAGGTGTGAAATACCCCAGAAGTTTACACATTATGCTAATAACACACAAAGTTAACCATCCTTTAGATTGTTAACGGTGCAGTTCAACCCCAAAATATAATGTTAACTGCATGTGATACCCAAAACACACTTTAATGGAAAAGGGGGAAAGTGTGTCTTGATTTGATATCAGGAGACGAGTTAAAATTAGCGACGTGAATTGGAGAGGCAACTATGGACTTGTGGTAAAGGAAGAGGATCACGTTGATTAGGGCTGTGGAATGGTCCAATGAGTTGATTGCAAAGCCAATAATTCAATTGGGTCCAAAATGGAAAGCACATGCAGGGGCATCTGAATTTGTATAAAGCATAAGAAAAAAATGCCTCCCCTTGGCTTCGCCATTGAAACCACAAATCCTAATGGATGAAGAACAAATGTTAAAGGTTTGGTGTAGATAGGTTTTACGAAGAGGGGTTTTGACTTTTTGGTGAGAGGAAGCTACCGATTTTTGGTAGGAAGCAGCATCAAAGTTTTAAAGGTGAAATAGTCCGCATCAAATGGCCAAAGATTGCATAGAAAATGTGTTTTGTATATAATGTGGGCCGTTAAGTATTTAAATGGATATGGGTAGTTAACTATGTGGGTTATTTGCACAATGTGTAAAATTTAGAGGGTAATTTACACCTTTTTTTTAACTTGGGTTGATTCACACTTTGAGCATAGTTGATGGGGTGTTTTGAATCTTACCCTAAAAAATATCCCTTCAACATGAGTATAAATATTTTCTAAAAGAAAAAAAATGTAATCTAAGCATACATAAATAGTTTATTTTATCCTTGTAGGCATGTTAGTCAAATTCAATTTTTTTTTAATTTCTTTGCTTTTGTTTTGACCTCCTTCATTGCTAAAAGTTGTCAACATTGAACCAGGTAGAAATATCATGAAACATCAATTAAAAAAAGGTAGGTTTTTTTTTTTGAAAGGGTTATGTTGCTATTTGGAGTTTAGACATAGATTAAATCATTTTTTAGTCAATTTACAATAAAAATAGGACCAACTATTGTGTGGTCTTGAATTAACTCAACATTGACATATTTTGGGGCAATGTTTTAAAAATGAACCAAATCAGTTAATTTAACTTATTATGCCATGATTTGACTATATTTTTCAGTAATTTATTTTTTATTATGTTTAACCATCAATTTAGTTAATTAAATTAATACATCGTGACCCAAAATTTTTAGTGGCTCGATTTTCAGTTTAAATTTTAAAAACGTTAATTTTGAGAGAGTAAAATTTGCATAGGGTAAGATGGAATTCTCCTTATTTTTATATTTTTCCATTAGAGGAATGTGACAAAAGTTTTTTCCTTTTTTTTTTTTGAAAAAAAGAAAGCAACACATCATGCATAGATGCTGACTCTCCTCAGTCTGACTGGGACAAAAATCAAAGAAAAAATGTGCTGAATTTGAGTAGCTGGAGTGTAAGATTTTTTTTTTAATTTAATGTATATATAAAAGTATAAAACTAATAAAAGGATGTGTTAATGTATCTGTTACTGTTTGGTAGGGGTTGCAGTTCGAGTCTTGTCGGCACACGAAACAGAGTATACCAAATAATTCATTTTATTATTATTACTATTTAATATGATTTTAAAAAGATTTGTATATTTATTATATTTATATTAATAATTGCATACAAAAATGGAGAAGCATAGGGTTTTAAACTGGAAAGATGCCCTGCAACTGGCGGTGGTGGGCGGTGGCAAGTGGTGACCGTTGTGACGTCGCCTTCTCCTCCCTAACTAGCCGTTGGCTATGCCTGGAAGGGAGCGTCTTTTGAATGTGGGGTAACTTTTTAATTTTAAGTATTTTATATTTGATTTTTATAAATTATTAACAGATTTTTAGTCAATACTAAATTATTTTATTTTTCAACCAGCAATAGACGCACTTCAGTTAGAATCTCACTATTTGTTATTTTATTTAAAATAAATAAATAGTAATACTTTTATCAAAATGAATTGATTTTGTTTTTACTGAAAAAATGAGTTAGTATTATTAGTAACTCTTCGATTGATAAATAATCTCAATTATTCTGACCCATCTATTATTTTTTTCTGGTGAAGAACCTATCTAACAATTATTGTCAACTTTTTTTTATTGTATATCATTTTCTTTATTAGAAGAATTTACCAATTTACATGTACCTAAATAAAAAAAAATTCGGTAAGTAAAACATTTAAATTGTTTTTAGTACATGCACGTGATTGCTCATCACTATCACCAATTATTATCGTATATGAGACAAAGATATAAAATTTGTAAGTTGACTCAATTAATAATGTTGCAATATGTGTAAATAATTTTCATAAAAAAAAAGTGTAAAGATTTAAAATTAAATTCGTTTTGATTGAGCGACAGAGTTTTAAAGGAGGGTGAATTACATACACCAATAATTAAGAGAAAAAACTAAAGCAATATGGTAACTTTAATTTAGGCATAAATAATTTCTTTCTTTCTTTCTGCAAAAACTTTAGTTTAAGTGGTATCAAAATTTTTTGGTGGTTATCCAATCTTACTCGAAATGTGTTCCCTATTTCTTTCCTTTTTGTTCTAATCATAAACACTTTTTGAATTCAAATATTTGCTAAATAATTATAACAATTATAAAAGTAAGACAACATCAAATTTTAATATAATAATTATAATGTGAACACTATCTCTAAAATAGAATACAATTTTGTATAAACTTTGCTTCTATTCATTTGCAAACTCAATCATTTAAATATGTTATATGCAATTGAATCTAAATAATTCTCATTGAACATTGAATTTACAAAATGAAATATAACTTGAGAACAAAAAGTTCTCTCTTGAAAAAAAAAATTAAAACAAAATGAATAGATCATTGGGAAATAAAAATAAAAGAAAAAAGATAATAGCTACACCCTCAAATTTCTGTTTCCACTTCTGTTAATTTACTTCTTATATATTCTTGGCTTCAATTTAATACTTTATTTTTGTCGACTCCCGGAGTTCAGTATTTTATTTAATTGAACGTGCATATATGTTCTAGTGCCCATTAAAAATGTATTTTTTTTAATAATGATTTTGAACATCATAAAATGACTAAAATCTATTCCAATTTTTTCATTTTTGGGGTATAAAAAAATTTAGGAAAGGAGTAGTTGTCAAATTTTAAGGTCAAGGCATCCACCATTAAGCTAAACCCTCGTTGTCATCTATGCCAAATATTATGTTAAACTTATCTTAACTCATAATAGAAACTTGGCAAATAATTGAGCCATTGCTTGGGCCTAATGATTGATGGATTGTTTGAGTTTTCATGAAATTGGAAAAGTCATGGAAGGGCCCGGAGGCCCGAAGATACTCCCGGTTCATGGAGCAGCCCCCTAGGCACTAGTGTGAAGCTTGCACGTGCAACACCAACCCACCTAGTCAAACACGAGGGTTGTTGATTATTGGATGCTTTCAATATTTGGAGGTAGGTATAGGAACAAACTCTGCTTAGTTCTTTCAAATATAAGTCAATTTCAGTAGCTTGTGGTGGTGCAGAAGACAGAGAAACAAAGATGGAAGGAGAAAATGGAAAGGAGATGAAAATACTGTGCCTCCATGGATTCAGAACCAGTGGGAGTTTTCTGAAAAAGCAAATCAGCAAATGGGATTCTTCTATTTTCGCGCAATTTGATATGGTAAAATACGTCTTTTTTAATGTTCAAGTGTCAAGTCTGTGTATTAAGCATTTAAGCCCTTGTATTAAGAGATTTCAGCTTCCTCCTTTAGCACAAAAACAACTACAAAACAAAATAAAACACTGATTTAAACGCAGTAGTAACACCAAACTGAAATATAATTTAACTACAGCCTTAACTTAGTGCTGTGTGTACTGCATTAGTGTTGGAAGTGATCAGCCTTGTTCTTAATAATTGCTACTGTTACTAGGTTCAATATAATCATAGTTTACAGCTAAATATATTCTAGTCTTTAATTTTTTTTTCCGAAGAATAAAATATACAGATAAGAACAGTAGAACCAAAAGAAAAATTGTATTGTGTGTAAATGCAAGATATGCAGCATCTAAACTGATTATCGTGACAGGACTTCCTAGACGGTAAATTTCCTGCTGGAGGAAAGTCTGACATAGAAAGCATCTTCCCTCCACCTTACTTTGAGTGGTTTCAATTCGACAAGGTAGAAATAGTATACATTACCATCTTCTCTTTCATTTCAGATTTGGGTGATTCCATAGCAATGAATGTATCAAACTTAATTTGCCTTGGATTAGAGGAAAAGAACATGAATTTTACTGAATATAATATACACAACTCTTATTCAGGACTTCACGGAGTATACTAACTTGGAAGAATGCATCTCATACTTGTGTGAATACATCACAGCCAATGGCCCCTTTGATGGTTTTCTTGGCTTCTCACAGGTATACATTCTCTAAAAGTTTATCACTTTTGGACTTTAATCATATGTATATTCCATTTATGTATAGTAACTATTTGACTCGGCTTTCCTCCTTCTTTTATGTAAATCAGGGCGCAACACTTTCAGCACTTTTGATAGGTTACCAAGCACAGGCAAGTGATTACTGTAATTTGATTTATAATTCAAATTCAACTGCAAAATTCTGAATAATGAACATGAAATTCACAGGGAAAGTTGCTGAAGGAGCATCCGCCCATAAAATTGTTTGTATCAATATCAGGATCCAAATTCAGAGATCCCAGCATATGTGATGTTGCCTACAAGGACCCCATAAAGGCTAAATCTGTTCACTTCATCGGGGACAAAGATTGGTTGAAACTGCCTTCTGAGGAGCTTGCCTCTGCTTTTGACAAACCCCTTATTATAAGGCATCCCCAAGGTCACACTGTCCCACGATTAGGTATGCTCTCTCTCTCTCTCTCTCACACACACACGCACACACACACAAAAGGTGTCCATGCTTCTTGGTTATGTTTTATTACACTAGTAATTGTGCTTTGCTTGGCAAACAGATGAAGTGGCCACCAGTCAGTTGCGAAATTGGATTACAGAAGTACTACGCCAACCAGAAGTTAGTGTCTCAGTTTGTGAGCATGAAATGGACCATGAAGAAAAGAGGTCAGAGGAGAAGGGGAGCAAGCTAGAAGCTGCGACAGTAGATGTGGCCCAAGCCTGAATATCAGAACTACTATGAGAAAGCACCTGAATTTAATACAAAAAATTATGTAACTGGTGATCCAATGGACCTGTTTTGTGTTGTCTTGATCTTAATGGGATTGTAAAAAGAGACGGGAGTGCTTCATGTACTGTGCAGACATATTCAGCACTGTAATAAAATCAGACAAATTCCCCTTGAATCATGAATGTTTCAAACAATTATATTTTATAAAATAAAACATGAATCACAAGTTGAGTTTCACTTTGGTTCCACTATTGGGGTAATACATTCCTAACTCTCCATAGAAGCTATGTTAATTCACATGACAAAACTGCAAGCAGAGGCAACAAGACAGATAACCCTTCCATCAGACACCACAGTTTAACCAACTCTGTTGGTGATAGTTTGATAAAGAGATTTAAGCTGTGTGTTCCATTTGTCTACAGCAGTGTACTTTTTCATTCCTTTTGACCTGAACCAGGTATTTTTAATGTTAATAAAAATACCAGGTTTTATATAAACAAAATTACGAATAGACTAAACCCAATAAAAAGGAATTAAAATATAAAAACTTACCTATCAGAGCGTTCTAAGAGCCGGTTCACTTGATCAATGTGTCCTTGAATTCTGTTATCCAAAATCAGCGACACCAGTAGCTGCTCAACATCATGCTCAGGCACATTAAGTTCCTGCAAATTAATGGATTTTATTACATAAAAATATTAGACTAACCATAACTTAAGTGCCTCATAAATTCAATTCAACAAATAAACAATACCTGTCATAACTCATAATAGGAAAAAGCAATAGCAACTTTTAACTTAACCATCTGTATGAGGTAATGGAGAAAGAGAAGAGGCAGAAGACAGTCCAGAAAATAACGTTTGGTTTATTCTCTTCACAATGAGCAGAGTCTTACCCAACTATATTATACCATCACCCCTTAAACCAGGGACTGGAGGGAATGGTTAAGTTGTCAAGATGTATTTGACTATTTATTTTCATTTCCCGATTCCACTAATTTGTTTGATGAGCAGGCGGCGAGGGGTAGCTCAGAAATGAATTTGAAATGGAAGGGTGGTGGGAGTACAGCTACCTTAGATATAAATGGGATCCTGATCCTTGTATATGGTTTGATGAGCTTCAGCAAGACTTGTGTTCTGATATTCTTTAGCAGATCCTCAATGTAATTTCTAATAAATGGATCATCCATGATGGTTCTTCTGTTACTCTGGAAAGTAAAATACCCAATGTCCATTTACAACAAATATTGGATAGAAAAAAGAGAAATATGTAAAGGTTAAATTAGTGGAACATATTCTTATGCTAGACTCCATAAAGTACCTTCAGGATTTTCTCAAATTCCAATATTTCATTCCGTTGATAGGCTGCTATTAAATTTGTCATTGCCAAAATTTCAGGGTCATTCTTGTATCTGCAATACATTATATATGAGGCCTGAAAACAGAAAGGAAGAGGGAGATACCATCCTCACCTCAAGATTGAATCAATGAATGGGTGAAATGGCAAATGAGTTATGTACACTGGAATAAAATACAGAGGACTTACGGCTTAGCCTCCTGCCCATCAAATGGATTTACTTCAGACTCCATCAACATGTTGGCAAGAACAAGGTACCTGACTCATAATAATAATTGTGGTACAAGATGTTAAAAACAAAGAAAGAATGCTAGAATGGTTTATTTTGAAGTAATCAAGCATAAATGCTGAATCTGAGGAGAAGATTATGAATTTTTGAAAGCAGAGTTTTTCTGACTGTGAAACTCTGATACGTATCTTCATGGTAAAAAGGGTTACAATATATACACTAAAGACAGCTAAAGACAGCTTGTTGTCAGGCTGGAAATGGGAACTAAAAAGGAATAATTTCCTTAATTACAGCCAAAATCAAAATACTACCTAAAACAGAAAAGGAAAAAACTATACACCTAGTAATTACACACTTACAGCTAATAATTCCATAATTATGGAATTAATTCAATCCCTTAATCAATGGGATTTCACATCAACAGCCCCCCTCAAGCTGGTGAATAGATGTCAATCATTCCCAGCTTGCTAACATTTGAGTGAAATTCTGACTTCAGTAAAGGTTTTGTAAACATATCAGCTTCTTGTGACTTGGTATACACATAATGCAGGCTGAAAGTTCTTGATACGTATCTTCATGGTAAAAAGGGTTACAATATATACACTAAAGACAGCTAAAGACAGCTTGTTGTCAGGCTTGTGAAATATGCTAAAGGAATAATTTACTATTACAGCCAAAATCAAATTACTACCTAAAACAGAAAAGGAAAAAATATACACCTAGTAATTACACACTTGTAATAATTCCTACTTATGGAATTAATTCAAATAATCAATGGGATTTCACGTCAAACTCCTCAAGCTGGTGAATAGATGTCAATCATTCCCTTGCTATATTCTGCTTCAGCACTAAAGGTTTTGTAAACATATCAGCTTCTTGTGACTTGCTATACAAGTGCACAAAGTTCCATTTTCACACTTTGGTTTGATGAAGCTCCCAGTCAATCCTCACATGCTTCATCCTATCGTGTTGTAGAGCACAGCCCAACTATGCTAATAGCACTCATTTACTATCACTCGATGATTTCATTTTTCTTGAAGAGGAATAAATAAGTCTTGTAGTAACCTACTTTCCAAATAAGTTCACAAACTCTGGTTGTGCAATTGCTTCTATATTCTCTTGGTAGGAGAATACATAACAACTGACTGTTTCTTACTTTTCAAGTCACAACATTTCCCCACACTTTGGTGAGGATAGGTAGATTGACTTTGCATCTTCTATAGAGCCTGCCCAGTCTGCTACATAGCACTCAACCCCTCGATGATCATTTTTCTTGAACAGCAGTCCCTTGCCAGGAGTCCCTTTTAGGTAGCACAGGATCTGGTTTATAGCTTCTAAATGTCTCTTGGTAGGAGAATACATAAACTGACTTACTACACTTGCACCCTAGTTTTCCTGTCTCCTTTAGCAAATCAAGGGTATATTTCCTTTGGGAGATAAAAATGCCTTTCTTGCTCCTTGCAATTTCCATCCCAAGAAAGTATTTTAAGTTTCCAAGGTCTTTTACCTTAAATTCTGCCTGCAGCTGACTTTTAAGTCTTTCAATTCCTTGGGTGTCATCTCCAGTAATTACTATATTGTCTACATAGACAATAAGAACTACCTTTTTTCCATTTTCAGCTTGTTTGACAAAGAGGGTGTGATCTGCCTGTCCTTGTGTGTACCAGAATTGTTTCATAGCCAAGCTGAATTTGGTGAACCAGGCTCTAGGGGACTGTTTTAGTCCATATAAGGACTTCTTCAACTTGCACACCATACCTGATTTATTTTTTTCTTCAAAGCCTGGAGGGAGCTTCATATAAACTTCTTCCTCTAAGTTTCTATTTAGGAATGCATTCTTCACATCCATTTGGTGCAATTCCCAATCAAGTCTTGCAGCAAGAGAGATGATAGAGTTTAATTTTGCTATTGGAGCGAAAGTTTCTTCATAGTCAATACCATAGGTTTGAGTATACCCTTGAGCTACCAACTTTGCCTTGTATCGATCTATGTTTCCATCAGCTCCTATTTTTATGGTAAAGATCCATTTGCATCCCACCACCTTTTTTCCTTCAGGAAGGTCGACTACATCCCATGTCTTGTTTTCATTTAGAGCATTCATTTCCTCCATAACAACACTTCGCCATTTTGGATTTTTAAGAGCATTTTGAAAATTTTTGGAAACCTCCATTTGGTCAATCTTTGTGATGAAAGCCCTGTACTTTGATGACAGCTTAGAATAAGAGAGATAATTAGATATGGGATGTTGAGTGCAGGACCTAACTCCCTTTCTAATAGCAATAGGAACATCAAGAAGATCATCAACAGCATTAGCAAGATCATCAACAGCAGTAGCATTTAAACCATTAACTATGTAATTACCTTCATCAACCTGTGTGCCTTCCATTAGATTTGGCCCCAGTTCTGGTGTTTGATTTTGCTGAGGAATTCGTGGTCTCCTAGAGTAGACCCGAAGTCCACCTTGCACTTGTTTCTCAGGCTCTTCTCCTTGAGGTATAAGTTGTATGGGTTCTGAAGGTGAAATAGGAAGTAAGATAGGAAGGGACATGGAAGGATTCCAATGTTTATCTTCACTTAAGTTCTCCCCCAGAAGAGAAACATTGGCAAAGAAAGGTTGATGTTCAAGGAAGTTGGTGTCATATGAGATATGAAACCTTTTGGTGGAAGGATAGTAGCACTTGTACCCTTTTTGAGAGGGTGAGTAACCAACAAAGATGCACTTAATGGCTTTGGGATCTAGCTTGCCCCGAGTGGGACTAGAGTTAGGAACAAAAACAGTACACCCAAAGACTTTAGGAGGAAGTGACTCAAGGATTCTGACATAGGGAAAACATTTTTGTAAGCAACTCAAGGGAGTCTGAAAATTAAGAGTTCTAGAAGGAAGCCTATTGATAAGATATGTAGAGGTTAAAACAGCTTCACCCCAAAAAGAATGTGGGACATTACTTGCAATCATAAGAGAACGAGCAACTTCAAGAATATGACGGTTTTTTCTTTCAGCTATACTGTTTTGTTGTGGAGTGTAAACACATGTACTTTGATGGAATATACCATGCTCAATAAGGTAATTTACAAGTTCATGAGAAAAATATTCTTTGCCATTGTCAGTTCGAACAATTTGAATAGTGGACTGAAACACGTTTTTGACAAGGTTATGAAATTGATTGAAGATAACATTTGTCTCAGACTTGTCTTTCATAAGATAGGTCCAACATATTCGTGAGTGGTCGTCAATAAAGGTAATGAACCATCTTGTTCCAGTAAGGTTACAGACACGGGCAGGACCCCATATGTCACTATGGATGAGATGAAAAGGTTTTGAATTTTTATGAGTGCTCAGGATGATGTTTTCTAGGTTGTTTTGCAATAATACAATTTTCACATAGGAAAGAAGAAACATATTTATTGAGAAACAGCTTTGGATACAAGAATTTAAGATAATTGAAACTAGGATGGCCTAGACGTTTATGCCAAAGCATTACGTCAGAATCTGAAACAGTAGAAAGGGAAACCTTGGATTGAACTTGAAGTTGTGAAGAATAACTAGGAAAAAAATAGAGACCATTTCGTTCCTCAGTATTGCCAATCATTATCCCCGAATCCAAATCTTGAAATTCACAACCAGTAGGAGAAAAAATTATTGCACAGTTTTGATCTCTAGAAAGTTTACTAACTGAAATTAGGTTGTATTTCAAGTTAGGAATGTAAAGAACAGATTTCAGATTTAAACCACTCAAATTCAGATCACCAAAGCCAGCCACAAGGGAGGAACTTCCATCTGCCACTGTAATTTTTATCTCTCCATCACACCTTTTATAGGACGAAAACAAATTTGCAAACCCAGTCATGTGGTCTGATGCTCCTGAATCAACAATCCATTCTGCAAAATTTTCCTGTTTTGAAAGAAAGGAGTTACCTCGTTGTGCAACATGAGCAGAAAGCTTGCAGGAGCAGCATGTTTGGTTCTGGACTAACGGAGCATGTCCTTTATCATCTCCATTTCTTCAACAGTGAATGGAGATGTGTTTGGAGTATTATGCTCTGCATTAGTTTCAGCCACATGTGCAGAATTAGTTTGTCTCCATTGACTACGAGGCTTCCAATCTGCAGGTTTTCCGTGGATGTTCCAGCATGATTCCTTGGTGTGGTAGGGCTTTTGGCAATGATCACACCACAGCTTGCTATCTTTGGAGCAGTGGCTCTTGTTGGACTCCCCCCGGTTTGAGAATAAAGCTGAGCCAAGCTGGTGGACTTCTTCCATAGTTGGAGTTATGTTCAACATTACTTTCCTTCGGCTTTCTTCCCTCCTAACTTCAGCGAAGACTTCCCTGATTGTAGGCAGTGGCTTAGCTCCAAGGATACGACCTCTTACTTCATCAAGATCTTTGTTGAGTCCATGAAAAAAATCAAAGACCCTTTCCTTTTCAAGCATTTTACTGTATAGTTGGCTGTCTTCAGCGCACTTCCACTGTATGGTATAGAAAAGATCTATTTCTTGCCATAATGCAACTAAAGCATTAAAGTATTCAGTCACAGACTTGCTTTCTTGCTGTGTATTGCGAAGTGCAGATCGGATTTCAAAACATTGAGAGGAATTCTGAAGGTTCGAGTACATTTCTTGGACAGTTTTCCAAATTTCGTGAGCTGTGTTGTAGAATAAGTAGGTTTGGCCAATTTTAAGCTCCATCAAGTTGATCAACCAAGCCATCACAATAGAGTTCTCTGCTTCCCATGTCAGATACTTTGGGTCTGTTGAAGCTAGTGCCAAGATGTCTCCAGTGAGATAGCCCATCTTCCCTTTCCCTTTGACCACAAGAAGGATAGATTGGTACCATTCTCGGAAATTTAACCCAGTGAGTTTATGCTGGGTTATTTGGAAGGGATGGCTGATGTCCGTGGAAAAACTGGGTGCTGCATTTTGCTGCACGGTGGGTTTGGTTGGAGGGTCTGTGTGCGTGAGGCATCAGCAGACCTGAGTGTTTGAAGGTCGGCCATGGGAGAATTCTGGCCCTGTTTTTGGACTCACGGTTACAAGATAACCGCAGCTCTTGATACCATGAAAGCAGAGTTTTTCTGACTGTGAAACTCTGATACATATCTTCATGGTAAAAAGGGTTACAATATATACACTAAAGACAGCTAAAGACAGCTTGCTGTCAGGCTGGAAATGGGAACTAAAAAGGAATAATTTTCTTAATTACAGCCAAAATCAAATTACTACCTAAAACAGAAAAGGAAACAACTATACACCTAGTAATTACACATTTACAGCTAATAATTCCATAATTATGGAATTAATTCAATCCCTTAATCAATGGGATTTCACGTCAACAATTTTAAA
This sequence comes from Ormosia semicastrata, assembly GCA_029884595.1. Taxonomy (NCBI): domain Eukaryota; kingdom Viridiplantae; phylum Streptophyta; class Magnoliopsida; order Fabales; family Fabaceae; genus Ormosia; species Ormosia semicastrata. Next base: position 3,998,248 of record JAQQTO010000036.1, on the reverse strand, counting down.
AGACAAGTATAGCATATATCTTAATAAAAATTATTGCTAAAATTGATGATTCACAGTTAACTGCATTTTTTTATTTACATGCAAATTATTATACAAATTGTTTGAAACTAATAAGTAAATAAGTAAAAAGAATGCTGTGCCGCTTACTTCAAGCATTGGATACGCCTCTGATTCCCAGCTTCGTCATAGTTCTTAAAAGCTTCAAAGAAGTCAGTAGCTGCTTCAGCCCATTGGCGCTCTGCCATATGCATTTTCCCACCACATTCATGGATTATTCCCATTATCCTTGGATGGGGAATTGCTGACTTAATAGTGAGTGCTTTCTGGTAAAGTTGCTGCATTTAATATCATGGAGACTGATAAATACTGGTAAACAAAATTCCCTAAACATAAGATTAATCAATCAATAAAATAATTCAGAGGATCATAGATTAGAGGAATGCACTATAGCAACACCTTGTTTTACTTAGAGTATGTGCTCGTTTGGATGTGCTTTTCTGGATTTAAAAATGAACTTCTTTTCAAAAAAGAAAGTACTTTTCTTATATTTTAGTGTGTATGGATGAGCTTTTGTAAAAAAAGCTGAGACACTAAATGACCCTCCATCAACTTTTGATTCAGTTCAATTACTTATCCATCAGGAACACTTTCACCGACTCCAAATCCCAATCATGAATGTCTTTGTAAAATATATCAAAAGAACAACACCATCTTAAAATGCTAAGGTCAGCTATGAGAGCCAACAAGCAATTATATAATAACTTACGTAGTTTCACCAGTACTTTTTACCATGTTATGTGCAACAGACAACAGACAGAACCTTTCAACATGAAAACAGCAGACAGCTGTTCGATAAAGCTGCAAAGTTTCCTTACTCCACATGATGAGATCTAAAGTATCATTTATTTTATCAAGCCTTTTCGATTAACATACAATTTCAAAGAGGTTGTTTGATGATCTACATCATGCAAGCAAATGGCCTCAAAACTGTCTTTTTGCTTTATTTCCTTTCCTCTTCCTTTTCTTTCAGTGAAGTTCAGTCATTTCTCCTTTTCAGGGTCTCCCTGCCCCACACTTGCTTCCTCTTAACTAGAGAGTGAGACACACTAAGCACGTGCTTGAAAATACAATGAAAGAATGATTCAAAATAAATTATAGAAAGTGGAATGCGTATAACCATAAAAATAGCACATAGAGGGGACAATGAGAGAGAAAAAATGGAAGGAGGAGAGGGAAACTGAAAATAAAATATAATTGTTTTCTTGCACAGGTAAGTGGTAACCCCATATAATTTATTTATTTAACAAAAATTCAGAAGGACTAGGGGTTTTATTTTTCTTTGTTTTATTGGAATATTTGGGATAAGAAACGTAGAGACGAATTTGCCATTGAAATTTCTTCATTAAATAATAAATATTATTAGTAGAGAATAGAGATAAGATTTCTCTTAGGTCATGATAGCTCAATTATCAATATAGGAGCTGTGATGAAAAGGGTCATCCCCATTAGAGGCCCTAATTTGCTTAAGTATCAGTATTCAGCACAACACCTCACTGCACATATACCAAATGTTAGGCCCACCAATGCAATAAGGACATGGGGAATATTGAGAATCTTCATGTTAATGAGCTGTAGCATTTATGTGGCTGTCAGTGGAAGAGCCGAGATCATGGGGAGCCGAGATCATGGGGTAATCAATATGTTAATGGGCTGCAGCATTTATGTGGCAGCTAATGGAAGTGGAGAGAATAAAGAGGGGCAACACTTAGCATTTAGATAAGGGGGTTATGGCAAATGAATAGGCAGTTAGTGGAGAGAATAAATAGGGAAGTGGGCGAGGAGAAAAGGCATCCAGTCATTTGAGTAAGGAATTGGGGGCCTTTGGGCAGGGAGGTTAGCAAACCCTCAAAGATTTGCAGCCTGCAGGTGTTCTATATTAATTTTCTGTTTTTCAGTTTAATCAAGAGGGGATTTTCCCTATTGTAAGGAGCTAGGCTCCATTGTTTCTTTCTCAGTAATACCAGTACCTATCACAAATCATTTACATAATTTTTTCAACAAATAATAAACTGTAAACGCCCATAAAAATGGTCTATTTTCTGAATCTCAGCCAATTTTGGTACTTTGATGTTAAGAAATATAAAGATGATCCCCCCTCAGGGAAAAGAAAGCAAAAGCGAATATATTAGTGGAGAAAAAGTAATATTTTCATCAATCTAAATCTCCTAGACTATTTTTTAATTAACAATATAAGCAGGGAAGTGAGATGAACAATTTAATAACTACAGAATCAAACAGAAGATATATACAAAATGTGCCTATCATAATCTTCAATACAAGCAAAGTACTGTCTACTGAAATGCAATGTGTTTAAGTAACTCTCTTTCATTTCAGATAGATACAGTTAGTTTTTATTGAATAAAATTAACATAAAAAATTATTATTTGAGAATTAGTGCTTATTCCACAAGTAGAAAGAAAAGTCTGATAGATGGTTAAAAGCTAAATTGCAGGAAAAAGCACTGATAAATTGGAGAGGCACATTATTACTCTATGCAAGTTACATAATAAGAATTTATTTTCTAAAACAAATGCTGACCTTGAGTTTTTTGTTGTTCTTGGTCTCTGTGTACATTTGAATTTCTATTGCATAAACCTCCAAAAGTTGGGTTCCTTTCTTATGGTCATCTGTGCCATCTTCTCTTTGACAAGATTTATGAAGTTCCTTCAAGATCTGACAGGGTCCAACAAATGCTTAAATTATTAAATACTAGTAGATACCAACAGAATCACACACAGGCATTCAAATTAAGTTGGACAGTAAGTTACACCATTGCACACAAAAAGAACATATTACCTTACTCATCCGTCCATATTCACCAATATCAAAGAAAATCTTACAAAGCTTCAGATTTGTCTTAAACCACAATCTCTGCAAAATGAGTGACATAAAAACTAAACATAAGATCGCATTAATGGGAAATGCCATGAGATAAGTCACAACAAAGATAATTTCTAATGGATTAACCTCATTCTTTGCTTCTTCAAGGGCTTTCAGAGTTGTCTGGTAGAATTCCTGCAGAAGGCCAAAGTTCTGGCTAGCTGAACCTGAGACATAGTCCATAATGCTGTTTATGCATTTTTCGCTATAGTTACGAGTCACTGCTGACTTAATATAAGTCAACATCTCCCTATAGGCTTCCATCATCTCTTTATACCTTCCAAGTCGATAATAGAGCTTGACAGTTTGCTTTAGAGCTTTAAATCCCCTGGTAAAATGTAAAATAAATGACATATGATACGTAATGGTTTCTTATCACCGTGGAAAGATTCTAAGACAAATATCACTATGCAGTACATGAAAGAGTACAAGAAACAAGGGACGCATGAATAGACAAACACATTAGCTGTATTTATTAAATATAATCATGTTTGAAACAACTAAAAGGAAAGAGAAATATTCTTGCTTAAAAAGAAAAGAAAAGAAATACAAACAGTATTAAATCATGGAATTAATAATGATAAAAAAAAAGGTTACAGCACACACAAAATTATATTACCATTAAGTTCTCTAACTCCAACATCCATATCTTTTTTATTATGCAGCACTCAGAGAATAAGAATCCTCACCATTCTGCCTTTTCTGGTTCCATGCGCACTACCTCAGCGAAACCAGCAAGTGCACCTTCTGGATCAGTTTCAACCAAACCTATATACAAACAGAAAAACAACGTCCTAAGAAGTCAGTGTTAAAATTTGATCAACCAGCTTTAAACAATAGATTATGAAAAACCAAATCTTACAACTGTGCAAAAGAAATTTAAATTTTAGAAATTATTTAACAAGTCACTTATTACTTTATTTCCACAAGGAATAAACATAGCATAATTAAAGCCAAATCAACAAGATAATGATCAAATTTCTAGTTCCAACCATGATGCATATAATGATGAAAGATCATAATCAATCAAATTTTTGTCAGAAATATCCAATGATAGAACACTGATTTTAAATTTGAACAAATTAATTTGCAATACAATCTAATTTCCAGGACTCAACACTAAAATCCCAAAATAAACCAACTATTCATCTATTCCTAATTCATAAATGCTCAAAAGAAGCAAAAGTAATAATAATTGTTGGAAATACCTTTTGAATTGTAATATTGATTCTCAATATCAACATCTTGCTCCTCTTGTTCCTCATCTGAGTACTCAAACCCGTAGTCCTCCATATCAGCATCTACAGAATAACAGAAGTAAACACTTAATGTGCTTAAGTCAATCGGTAAAAATGAAACCAACTATTATGACTATATCTTTACAAACTAAACCTCAAAGTCAATATTAGATAATGTTTTGACTTTTGATGTCGTGAAACGTGAATACATCAGAGAAGCATAACTAGCAAACTTCTTAGGCAAAGAACACCCATGCAACTACCTTGTGAAACTAACGTTCCTTCTATAATTGGAAGATTTCAAATCACAGGATTTGCGCGATACACTTTAGAGATATCACCTCACAAAAATTAAGGAAAAAAAAAACCTAAAAGCAGGCATGTAGATGTATCCACGTCATAAAGATTGGCATCAAAACTCGACAGAGGAAAAGCCCAACCTAGTGCGATAAGATTCTATTGTTGTTGTTGTTGTTGTACTTCTAGGCATGTAGATGAAGTGTAGATGAATAATGATTAAGTATATAACCAATAATCATATGCATTGTCTCCTTATACAATCCACAAGAACAGTGACACATACAAAAATTAAAAAACCTTGTTGCACTCAAAGCTTCACTTTTTTTTTTCTTTTTTCTCAAAATTAGATTCCCAGAAACTAGCATCAACATTGTTACGGCCACATACACATGGACACAACCACCAACACATTGTCATCGATTACCACTCACAGACGCATTCTAGGATTACAGAGTGGGTGCTCAATTGCTCCCCGAAACAAAAGCCTCCGAAGTCCGAAGTTCAGTTCAAAATTTTTCATCGCATAAATCATGCATAAGATGAAACCATGGTTCAAATTTCAAGCTTCTTCAAATCGAAACAAAGAACAAAAAAATAAAGGAAGCGAATCTTCTTCAGAACTAAACGAAAATTGAATTACGGAGATATTGCGAGGGCACGAAACATGAAGAAGAAGAAGAAGAAGAAGAGTGCGTACCGGAAGCCATGTTGTGTGAAATCGATTGAGTTGGAGGATCCAAGTTAGGGTTTTTATGGTTGGAAGGAGTGAGTCAGTGCAACTCCGAGTTGGTGTGTGAGCTGAGAATCCGGTGAAGGAGTGAAGAGAAGAGCAGACGAAGGGAAGGGGTAATGGGTGACGGGTAGCAGTATCTGTGCCTGTGCCTCCAATTTGCTCTGCCTTCGGTTGTTAGCCCAGATCCATTTTAGAACCCATATATATATGTACCACTACATTTTGGGCTGCTTCAATGCGTAGTTACCATTCCAGTCAAAATTTAGCAAAGGAAATATTTAATTTTGCGTGCTACAGCAAATCGATTTCTGTTGTAAATCATCAATCAATATAATTAATTAATCAATTTATCATTAATATAATATAAAATAGAAAGATATATGATTTACTTTTTTGACATGTGACATCTACAATTAGGGGTGTCCGCTGAATAAATTAGGTGAGTTCAACAGTATTTTTGGACTTGACTCATTTATCAAAGCAGTGAGTTGAGTTAGGTTAAATTAAAAAGATTTTTTAGTTCAACTCAACCCAACTCAATCTGTTCAAGAGCAGGTTAGGTTGGATCGAACTTGAGGGTCAGACATTATTTTTTTAAAAAATCTTGAAAAAAAATGTCAAAATAAAAAATCTAACAAATTAATATCATAAGTCTCAATCTTGAACATAATAGGTCCCAATCTAACAAATTAACACCATAAGTCTCAATTTCAAATATAATAGGTCTCAATCTACCAAATTAACACCACAAGTCTCAATCGACCCTATTCAAACATAATAGGTCTCAATCTCAAATAAACTAAATATCATAAGTCAATAAATGCATGACAAATTAACAATTAACAAGTCTTATTAAATCTGAAATAAACTAAACAAATTTATTCATAACTCAAATACTTGTAAGAAAACATCCTCTATCCTACTTTTGTTCTCTAACATTTTTGAAATGCATTATAGGTTTATTACCATGTAAATTTTCTTAGTAATTAGATAACATCTTCTAAGATCCTTCATCTAATTATGAAATGTTAGTAAAACAAGCATATTATTTTGTTTGAATTATTTATTCCCTTTAATTGGTTTATAAATAAATATATACAATCCACAATTCTGATTCTATGTTTATTGTATTATTTTAATCCTTCTAGACAGTTTATTCTCAAGAATATAAGTCAATGTTATAAATAAATTTAATAAGTCATACTAAGCTAACATAAATCTAAAATAAACTAAAGCAAGTTAATATGTCCCGAAAATTATAAATAACAAATCACATTAATTATTGAAGTCAATGTCATCACATATAGAATATGAATTGACATAATCATTTACTCCATTCTTAATTTTCTCCTGATACTCTTTGTCATCCAAGCGATCAATTAGATTTTTATCATATTAGTTTATCATACGCTTTATGAGTTTCTAATCACTATTTTCTTAGTCACATTCTCAATGTGACTACAATGTCTACACCTAAACTTAATTGATTGTATAGAAAAGTCATGGGAAAAATAACATAAATTGTCACTATGGCTAAATAACTTTTACAAAAAAAAACAAAAACAAACCTTACTTGGGTGGGTTAAGTTTGCATGGGTCAACACTTTCCAAATTAGTCACTCAACCCGTACCTTGCGGGTTAGAGTGTTTTCCAACCCAACCTACTCGTGGACCCAACCCAACTTACATTTTGTGAGTTAGGTTGAGTCAAAACCCATAGGTTCATGAGTTGACCCAACTCATTGAATACCCCTATCTAAAATAGTTAATTTTTTGTCACATGTTATCTAATGTGGTAGTTTTTTTTCACATGTAATCTAATGTGGCACATATACAAAAATCAAATAATAATTTTTTTTAAAAAAATCCTTCAACAGAAAACAACAGAACAAATGAAAATGAAAAAAAAAAACACTAAGATAAGAAATAGAATAAATGTTTTTTTGGTCCTCGAAGAACTTATTCCATTCCCATTATTCTTCTCTTCCTGGAAGAACTTCCTCCAAAAAATATGCAGGACTATGTTTGTCTCCGGGTTTGACGAACTTATCTTCGATCTCAAGTTAAGGGGTCTCTAGTGATGACTTCGATTTGATGATGCCATGTCATTGGCAAGAACAAAATTGTAAGATGAATGCAAGGTACATGGTCAAAACGGTGCTTCATCAAAATGGATAGGTGAAAGGTGAGTTGACTTCTCTCAAGACAAGAATATCCAATTTGCGAATTCATCGTGTGAGTTATCTCCTCCACTATTGCTTCTAATCTTTTTTGGGGAATATTTGGTTACTTTTACTATTGACTATTGACTTTAGATCCTTCCTTACATGTCCAATTTGGTATAAATCAACATAGAGTATGAATAAATTAGGAAGGAAATTAATTTACCATTAATATTGATTATCTTAATTTGATTATGTTTTAATCATTTTAAATTGGTCAAACAATGGATTTAGACCTTTACATGGCCAAATTGGTATTCATCACTTTAAACAGAGAATAAAAATAGGAAGGAGATTAATTAACCATTTATATTAATTGTCTTATCTTGATGATGATGATGGTGAATGATGTAGCATTAATATTGATTCGCTATTATAAATCAATCATTGATCAATGTTTCCTATTATATTTGCCTACTTTTTCGTATAAATTCCTTTTCATGAGAATGCTACTTGCATCTTCATCTAAATTGGCTTCTTTTGCAGGTATACCATCTTCCATTAAGTTTAACATCCTTTTCAAATTTTTGCTACGACATTGACCCTATATTTAATATTATTCGCATGCCTTCCTTTCTTTTCTTTTTAAGCATTTTGCTACTTAATTGTTTTATTTAAGTTCTAATGGAGTTGAATGATAGAAGCCTAATCAGAATTACTCTTTTACTCTTTTATTTTTTTACTCAATGACAATGACCTTTAATGTGTAGAGATCATCTTTTTACGATGGGTTCTTATTAGCTAATTGCAATAGGATGATTATTGACTACTTCTTATCTAATTTTTTTTTATTTTATTTAGATTGAGTTGTTCTTCTAACACTTATCCTAACTTTTACTTATCTATATTATTGTGTGATAAATATGTTGTGCTAATCTATGAGAAGTTACATTAGAAGTTCTATTATTTTTGATACATTAAGTGATGTTCATGCACTTAGATCAGTTTTATCCAGAAGAAAAATTAGTTTTATCCAATTGCATTACTTTTTTAGATTAGTTTTATCTATAAGAAAAATGGGTTACTTGTTTGATCAGTTTTAGATTAGTTGTTTTTTTTATCACTTTTACTATTTGTAAGCATTACATGCGTTACATTGTGAATTTGCGCATGTTATTTTGTTCATTTGAATCTATATCTAGCTTCGATTGTAACTGGAACAAGTTTAAAGCAGTTGTCAAATCAAGGACAGTTATCTAGGTAATTTTATTTGATCTTGAAATTGATCATGCTTGGTAGCAGGGTGGATATTGGGTTGTCTTGCATTCCGTTTTGTTAATATGATGAATTTAAACTTCTTAGTTTGTGCTAGACCGTGTTCAAAGTATCGCTTTGTTATGAATGTATGGATGTTGAAATGATGACTTTGATCTCCTTCCTTGAATGTTGTGTATGATATGGATATTGGTGATGAATGTTGTGCCCACAATAGCTAAGAATACTTTTGGTATTATATATGCGAGATGTCTAATTGGAATTTATCATGATTGTTGTAAGTTTCTATCAATACAATTAATTTTCTTGTGGTGGTGCCAACAGTGGGAATGATATATTTTGCAGAATATAAATTTGACTATTTCCAATGTTCTCCTAGAGTGATTTGTAAGTTGTAATTCTGAGAAAATAATTATGTTATGTACTCTGTGGCAAAAAAATAAAATAAAATAAAGTGGTATGTACCTCGATTTCTTGTTGAATAAAAAGTGTAAATGCCTTTTTACATGGAACATTGGCTTTCTTATTCTTTTCACCTATTTATCATGATATCAAAGTTTTCCTCATTGTACATGTCTAACAGCAAAGATTTGGCACAACTGAAAAGGATGTATATAGGAGAGATTTGACAATTAACAAGTATCTTTATGCACTTAACTTCGTCTTTTATAATTAAAAAAGAAATGTTATTATATATGACAATAAAAGAAGTTCAACACTAGGAGAAATCAAATAATAAATTGAACTATTCTTAACTTTTCATGTGTTTATGAGCATAGAATTATACAATTAAAAAATATAGGGGCCAATTTCTTTTCATTTATATGTTGGATTGTGTGTGCTCTAATATTAACCTCTTCTTGAGAACTTAAAGAAAGACAAGGATATGGAAGAAGCAATGTCATCAAGAATTCTACCATTGAGACTATTGTTAGCCAATTCTAACCCTTGAGGCTTTCCAAGCTTGCCAAGACTTAGAGGAATTGTCACTGAAAGAAAATTGTTCTGACTTCGAACACAAACAAGTGGATGACACATTGATAGGCTTGCTGGATTTGTTCAATATACTATAGCTCAAGCACCTCCAGTTGAAGCAAATCCCCAAGGCCAGGAGGCACAGTGCCAAACAGTTGGTTGCCTATGAAGTTTAGAAATTATAAATTCTTCAGCTACTGATAATCACATATTTGATACATTAATAAATCCTCAATTTTAGTCATTTACACTCTCTATGTACTTAATTGATTAAGTTTAGTTATGTTTTGTAAGTTTGGACTCAAATTGGACTTAATTAATTTTTTTAGCATGATTTACGTCTTATATTATTTTTGTATTTTAGTCATATATTGAGTTCTAGATGTCTACTAATTATGTATTTTACCTTATTGGAAAGATAAGAGAGAGCTCTACATCTTTCATGAAGATCTTGAGATCAAAGTCAGACATCTAGTGGAACTAAATGGGCTTGGAAATCAGAATATGAGTTTTGTGATTAGAACTTGAATAATGTGCAGTAATCAAAGCATAATTTGGGCTAGAAGATCTATATTAGGCTGAAATTTTGATATGTGCTAGTTGAGATCAATATCTACAACTTTTATGAAGAACACAAAACCCGGATCGGACTCTTTAGAGGTCATATTGGGTTTGCAAGTCAGAATAGAGGAGTTGGAACTAGGCTTGAATACTCTGCAGTAATTGGGACATATCTTGGGCTATAGGTGGCCAAATGAGGTAATTCTAGTGGCATTTGAAAGATAAGATCTAGGCCTACAACTTTCATGAAGACCACTTGGTTCAAAAATAACGAATGCAATAACGTCAGAGCTAAATGATTTTAGAGACAAAGAATCTCCATAATTTTCTATTCACCAAAGTCATTTGACATTTTTCACTCATTTTCCACTCATCCACTCACTAATGACTCAGCCCCCTTGTCATTTTATATCTCTAATCCTCTATAAAAAGGGACCTTAGCAGATCATTGAAGGTGTTAGGTAGCAAAATGATGCTAGTTTGTTACTAGGTTTTCTTGTAGTAATTTTTCTTTGTTCTAAATTGAAGTCATATTCTTCTTCTTCTCTCTTTCTTTCTTCTTGTCTATCAGTAACTAAGTTTTATTTTACTTGGGTGAAAGGGTGAAGCTCTTGGTAATGAAATAAGATTATATTTATTCCTCTCTTGTACTTTAATGATTTATATTTTCAATTAATTATTATATGTATTGTATTTTATTTTCAATCAATTTAGAAATCCTCATTGTAAAGTGAAGTTCTTGATTTGTTGTAAACAAGATTTTGGCACAATGAATGCTTGATCTCATTTATGAGTGGTGGTGTTAATAAATGATTAAAGGAATCATAATATAATTACGTATATAATTTTTAATAAAATTTGATTATTGTATTTTTCGATTGGAACCTCCATTATGTGTGGATTCTAATTGAGTTATAAAAAGAATTAATCTTGTCTTTATTTTATTTGCCAAGAGTAGATCTCCTAACCCAAGTAAATCTTTTTTATTTGTGACTAAGTTTTATTACTTTTATTGTTGTGATAAAATATTTCTCTTACGTCAAAGAATTTTTCTTCATCAATTCCCTGTGGATCGACCTCGGACTCCTGAGAATTTATTACTTGAAACAACCTGCACTTGAATTTATAACTTTTAATCCGCATCAGCTACATAAGAGGGTGGTTACACCTTGAATGCACTATTATGTATAAATGTTACAAATCAAATAGGCACACTAAAGGTTGTAACCATAAACCCTTATTAATAACATTCTTAATTCCTAATCAAGGTAGCTATCCACCACGTGTAAAATATGCATGTTTATTAATATTTTTTTCTTTTTTTTTACGTGCTACAGATATACTATCACTTATCACTAAACTATATGAAAATCTATTTAGAAAAACAGTTAAAAGTTTCTTTTATTAAAAGTGAAAAATGTTAATTATAATGATAATGATATCATGACATATTCTTGTGTTTAAAAAAAATTAACTAAAATTCAAGAAACTTTTTTATTGACTATAAGAAACCTTCTTTAATTATAGGTTATGTATAGAAGATTTTTTGTATTTTGAAACTCATTAACATGACTCCATGTACTAACAAATATGTGTATACTGGCATATTGATCTCTTTGTGCATGTGCAAAAAACCTCTCCACAAAGAGTCGATATACATGATTTTGGTGAATAAGATTTTCTATATATTACCCATAGCTGAAGGGGAATTATTAAATTTTAGTCTAATTTTTTTCATGTAATTCTCCATATAAAACTTAGATATGAAAATTTCATCCTAATAAGGAAATATCAAATCAACTTTAACAATGGACAAAATTTAAACTTAAAAAAAAGAAGCTTAGCAGTAAAAAGATAGTTTTGATAGCAATTGAATGAGAAAACAAACTCTTTTAATGATGTATTAACACCTGATTTGATAATAATATAATTTTTTCCTACTTTTCGTAGTTAAAAGTTAAACTCTAAAATTAGTGTTTTTCATTACATCTGCGTCAATGTTAGATTCATATATTTGAAAATAACGAGAATTAACTCACCTTATCGATCTTTCGCTTAACTATATGACTTGGGTTCAAATCTAAGGGTTTCTCATTGGTAGATGATCTATAATCTCATTGTAACTTATTGATGAGATTGATGGTTTTTCTTAGCCTTAGAATGAGATAACTTCTCATGGAACACTAAATGAAAATCTTCCTAAATATCTCACATCCACAATTGTTAGCCATGATAACCATCACCCAAGAGGGAGGTGAATGGGGTAATCGTAAGCATTTAAGACAACACTAAAAAATTAAGTATTTTGAAGCACTCAATTAATAAATGCATCGAAACATGCATAAATTAAGTTAATATAGAATATAAATAGTGTAGGGAAGAGAGAATAAAATTTAAAAATTTATCCTGATTCAGCCACCGACCACTTGTGACCTACATCCAATCCCTAAACTTAACTTCAGATTTTCTTCACTATCTCCTAGACTTCACGAGTGTTAGGAAAACTTTTGTACAAGCAAGAGCACTCGTACACCTTGGGATACATCACTTTTGTGCTAAAGCCTCCAACTCTTCAAGCTTCACAAGTGTTTGAAAAATCTTTACATTCAAGAGCACTCACAACATCTTTGGGATACCTCATTCTTTGTGTTTGAACCTCACTACAAGGGATACCTCACCTTTTTCTCTCTTGAGGGATACTTCACCCTCTTACAATGATTTTAAGATGAAGAGAAAGAATAGAAACTCTCACAAGAGTAGATATACAACTTGAAGAATAAAAGAATAGAATGATTTTGTAATAAAGAGCTCAAAATATGATTTTGATGATTCAAGAATCAAATCAAGTGTTCTAGAGTTGTAAAAGTTTCAATCTATACTTATTTATAGAGTCTAAGTGATAAAATAGTCGATGGTAGTGTTTAGAAATGATTTCTTATGAAAACTAGCTGTCTATAGTCGTTGGGAGTGTTTCTGGCATGAGTTCATGGTAATCGATTACCATTCTTCTATTTTGTTAAAAATGCATTTACAACATTTTGATAGTTGAAAAATGACTTTAAACACTCATAACTTCTTCATTTCTCATCCGTTTTAAGTAAATGATCACTCATTGAAAAAATCTTTGAGTCTATTTTCAAATGAAATAATTTTCAGAACAAAACTCAAAGTACCTTTAAATTTATTATCCAAAGAGTAACCAAATGTCAACTTTTCAAAACTCAAACTTGACTATTTTTCATATTTTTTAACTACCACCATGACTAGCTTTTCAAAATATGTTTGTTGAGCATTTTAGCATGTAAAAACCATTTGTAAAGATTTAAAAGAAAAAACATATTTGAGCTCTTTCTAAAATATTATAAAATATTTTGAGATATCTAGAAAGCTTCTTACATAAAGACCCTAAGTCTTATAAACTATACCATTTAATCTTCATTTGGACTTAGTTTTTGGCTTGACTTTGTTATCATCAAAACTTTCATGATCTTTTATTTTCTTGTTGTAATGCTTACTCTTGGTACTTAAACTATCCTACAAAGTATTGCTCACTTAAACAAACATAGTTAGTCCAAATTCATAATTCAATATCATTATATGCATAATTCATAAATGTATAAATCTAGTTAGTCTAACATGCATATAACACTTTCATAGACACATCCAAATAAGACATATATTAATTATTAGTAGATATGCTCTATATAGAAAGTAACAAGAACACTTTGCACATTTTAATTTAAATAGAGTCAAATCTAATATTAATTTAGTATCATTCATGTAACATATTATTGGATATATCCTATAAAAGATGCTATAAAGAATATGCATGATTCTCATATGAAATATAACAAGATGGAGTACATGATCATGCATGATCCAATATAATCTATTAAAAACATCTATGTAGCATAAACATCACTATTTTTATCTTGTATTTGTCATCATCAAAACTTAACATATTGAACCATTGTGACAAACTTATTTCCACAACAATGAAATAGGTGAAGGTGTGAAGCTCTAGCCAAATAGGTTGTGTAAATTTAGGACATGAAAGATTCTTCGACCAACAATAATGAGGATTATGGTATTGCATTGTAAAACATTTGTTAAATAAGTAATTTAGTAAATTATTTAAAAGCCACAATGTTTGTAAGCATCATATAAAACCAAGTAACTTGAAAGCCTTGAATAACACTCATTACCACCATATTTCATCATCGTTGTCATTGTTCATTACCACCATTACCCTAATGCTACCACTATTGGTATTATCCAAACTCCAACTACTCCGACCACTATCCTGCTATTAGCACTGTCATCATTCTCAATCTCATTATTACTACATTCAGTGTCATCACCATCCTTCATCACAGGCACTGTTGATTTTACTATTCCATTAGATTTGGGATGACAATATAGTGCTTGTTTGTTTTAGTTTTTGCTCAATGTAAGAGTGATGTAGTACAATGTTCAAGGTCACTTTTAAATTATTTTTTGAAAATCATACCAAGCCAGTTAGTCTGATCGATTCAACTGAGAACCAAATCACCAGCATTGTGTGAGGAAGGTGTGACTAGAACATAGGACTTGTAGCAGAAGCCAACATGTAACCATTATGCCATTGATGCTTGTTGCGTTATGATAGTAGATTAATTATTATTGTATTAAATTCATTTGATTTTTGCACATAAATCTAAATAACATCATTTCTACCCATATACAAATATAATTATATATATAATTATATTTTTAGTTCAACCACGGTTCGATCACAATTGGACCATTAAACTGTGAATAAGCTCTTTCACTAGTTTGATGACCAAACTAGTTTTCAGAATCATGCTTTTAAATGAAACAACATTTTCTTTCTACCTATAAATGCCCATTAGCTTTGGGCAAAATCCTAAACAAATCGACTAATAATGGGCTAGACTAGATCTAATTTGCCACCTAATCCAAATGTTTATGGATCATGTAAACCTAAACAAATCATATCAAAAGAATCAAATAATTATGTGAATCTATGGTGGGCGTGAATCCACTTATGGTGATTATGGTTGGGTTGAGAAGGGTGGTGAGGTGGGTTAATGACTCACTGCGACTTGATATAGAAGTGTAAATGACTATTTCCCATCAAAGTTGTCAACACTGACAAGGTTTAAGAAGGTGCAATTGAGAATCACCACCTTATGGACTTGGCTATAGGCCTAATCAGGGAGGATTAAGCCAACATTGGCAATGGGTTTTGCAGAGGCTTTGCCATTCTTATCGATGACCTACTCATAATCTTTCTGCTTAGAAGCCAGACGCACAATGGTGATGGTGCTCCTTGTTGGCATCATCTTCTTCCTCTGTGATGAAGTTGTAAGCTACGAAATTGTAAAAGTTGAAAGCTCCCTTAATGATTCCATTATCAAGAACTTGGTCCTACTCTATAGAGGGTGGCAATGGCACATAAGAAGGAGATAAGGGTAGTGTTGAAAACAGTGCAAGAAGCTAGGACACAAAGGAGATGAAGGTGGTGGGCATTAGGAGACCTTCGATACTCACTTGCAGAAGATGAATAATCGGGTCATACGGATACCTGAAAATACATTGTATTTTAAAGAACCTGATCTGTGATCCAATCTAAAATTAGAGATTATATTACTATAAATGTATCACACCGATATGAGAATACACCTTAAAATCATTTACCGTTTAGGGTGAGACTTAATCTCAGTTAACCAGAAAGCTAACTCAAAATTATGATTATTATATAATTAAAAAGGGAAATTACAAGCATTATTTCAAATTAATACAAACGTATAACTAGTGTTTTAAAATTAGTTTGACTAGTAGAACTGTTGATTATACCTTAATAACCCCATATTGGTCCAGGTCAAATTTTGAAACCATTCAAAAATGGTTTAAGTGTTTGAAAATCGATTTAATCGCTTAAAACCAGACAACATAATTGATTTTCAAAAACTAATTGAATCTCTACAAAACAAAAAATTTAAACTTAATTAAATTTAATATGAGTAAACTCCCAAATTCGTCTCTAATAAATTTAGCATTAGACATATTAGTCCTTGAAAAAAATTGCATCTGTGGTCCCTAACAACCACGAATGTCAGCCATGTTAATCCCTTGATTAAGTTGCCTCTATTAGACTTAACGAAATCACCCACGTGGCACACAATTTTCCCACCTAGAGGTTGTATTTGTTAAATGGCATTGTTTTCCCTTCCTTCCTCTTCCCTTCCTTTATCCCTAAATCAAAGCACCATGAAACCCAAAGTAGGGTATAATGAGAAACTCTATATTGTTCTAGCAGACAACCTAGAATACACAAGGTAGAATATAAACATTGAAATTTGTCATAACACAAGGAAAACCCTTCAATAATATTCATAATTGAAAATAGGAATTTTATTTCCATTTACACATAATAAACCCTTTTATACACGTGATAAAACTAGATTGGCAAGTAAACAATCTTCTAGAACTTTGGTAATCTATGTATTACCCTAATAGGAATATAATTCTACCAAAATTACTACAAAATTATCCAAAATAGCTAAATCATAACTTTGAAACTAATTCCTACCAAAACTAAAACACAATCTTCAAAACCAAAATATAATTATATTTCACTTGCCTTTGTCTCATATTGGTAAAAAAATGATGTTAGGAAGAGGATGAGTAGTCATTAAGAGTTTCTAAAATAGAATGAGACGAAATCTAAGATGTTGGGAATAAGAATCCATGCACATAAAGAATTGGATGTTAGAAACAAGATATACTAGATAAACATTTGTTAGAAAAGGAGTCATTTTGCTACTACATTGCACTTCAAGATGTTTATTTCATTACAAAGAAATACCAACAAATCAGCATGGGCACCTAGACTTAACTAGAAAAATAATAATATTGCACAATGGAACCAAAAACAATTCTACTTGGGATCAACCAGCTTCTTTAGATCGAAACAGAAAACTAAAAACCATTCAAATAGATCATTTGCTTGTATTGTATATGTGAAGTAGACATACAATATTCTCAAATAATGCAAAGGCTTCCTACATTTTTTTTATAATAATTGGAACCATTGGATTAAGACTCAAAAAATAAATAAGTACCGTAAAGAAAGGGTTTGAGGAAACTAGTTGGCATAGTAGCCTAGAGCACATAGATGTTGGAAAGTGAATAACTTATAAAATTATCTAGCAAAGCTTTAGCTTTCAACTTTATAGGATCCTTATTTCCAAGAAAGGAGGCTACATTCTTCACAAATCACAATCAACCGAAATGTGCACACCTTGCATAAAAAAAAGATGGTGAAGGTGAACTCTGTCTCCATTTGAAAGTTTCTTTGCATTTGAGCTAGCATAGTTTTTGGGAAAAGGGAGATGAAAAGGTAATGCATAAGGAAAAGCCAAAAAGCCTGTACTAATAAGGTCTGAGGTCATGTCCCAGTACGACAAGCAAAAGTTCTCCTCTCCTATATATTCCATATGATAATCATAAAAAAGCCAATTGCTTGATTAATCTAACAATAAATGATGGAATTTCATTTATCGCTTATAAATGGGGTGATGGAAGGCAATAACTAAGATCAAAACTAATAAGTACATAAGGAATGCACAATTGGTGTATTTCTCTACCAATTAAGTGTATAAACTGAAATATAAGTAGTTAACCATGTATTAGCTTACAACATTGAAAGATCTTGATTAAATCAATAATCATATAATTGGAGGGTTTAGCAAAAATTAAATCTTATTAATCAACAAGCATAGGGAACATATTATTCCAAATGAAGATTACAGTGGGAGAGATACAAATGCCTTTTCCTGTGCCTTATAAGTGAAAAGTTAAGTATATTTAAAGTAAGTAGTTTGTTGAATAAGCCAAGTCGGTATAGTCAATTTCAATTAATCAATTGTAAATATTATTTGATACTGCCTAAAGCACTATCTACCAACAACATAATTTGCATTATCTTTCCAAAGGAACTGTCATATAGAGATTTAATTGCACTAGGTAATAATTACATACTAGGTGACTAGTGATTGCCAAAAGCAACTAAAAAAACATTGCCAAGAACAATGAAGGTTGTGGCAACCAATACTTTATGAAAAAATCAAAGATTAAGTCATTGGAGTTTATATCACCAAAATGATGTTAAGTGAAACAATACTCTCAGTTAAGATTTAGCATACTTAATTTTTAATAATTTGTTCAAGAGATACAAACTTAACAAATCCCACAACAGCAAGAAGTGATTACATTGAGTTTAAAGAATAGGCAATTAGAAGGAAAAGAAATGCATTCATGTAAAATGTTCCAACCAAACAACAAATTATAAAACTATTGCATGCAATCATAAAATTACTTCATATGTTTGGCTGAGTATCCTAATAAAATAATAAAAAATGTACTTGAGTAGCATTCCCAAAGGAAATGAAATTCAGGCAATTTCTAAGAAAGAGAAATATGATACCTACATATTAAGAATTATACATGCAAAGCCGAAATCATAAAGCAGTCATTTGAGGTATAATGTGCAAAAGCCATATATAAATGTGACTAGACTATACCAACTCTCTAAAGTCTAGAAGTGTATAACAGGCAAGAAAACTATATATTAACCAAATATGTCAAGAATTATCATGACAGTTGAAATCTAAAAATAGGATAAATTGGCAAAGTTAATTTTTATACTTCATTACAAAAGGAAAGAATCATACAAAAAAAATCACAAACGGTTCCAACCAGAACTAAAGATGTATCATACCTCATTATGCCTTACTTTGGGTTTCATTTTGTTTTAATTTGGGGGTGAAGGAAGAGAAGAAGAAGGACGGGGAAACAACGTTTTTCCAAAGCCAACCTTCTAGCGAGAAAATTATGTGCCACATCACACACTTAATGTGTCACGTGAGTGAATCTGTTAAGTCTAACAAAGGCAACTTAACTAAGGGATTAACATGGCTGTCTGGGACCACAAGTGTAATTTTTTTTTTTTGGTGTTAGAGAATAATGTGTTCGACGCCATATTTCTCATAATCGAAATTGGGGGCTTAGTCATTTAACATAGATTAAGTAGTTAACTTTTTTCTTGCTCATCGTGTTATATAACCTAAAATTGTCTAAAATAGTATGAAGAAAATAGAAGAAAAATAAAAAATACAGCCTAAATATTTTTATTGTACAATAGAAAATAAACAAAAGTAAACCTCCAAATTTGCCCTTGAGAAATTTAGCATTGGACACATTAGTTCTTAAAAAATAAAAACCATCAATGTGATCCCTAAGAACTTTAAATGCTAGCCAAATTAGTCCTTAAGAATGACCAATTTGACTGACATTTGAGTTTCTTAGGAACCTACGCTGGGAGTTTCATTTATTAGGGACCTATGAAGCACAAACATGGATACAAGACACGATATATATATATATATATATATATATATATATATATTGAATATTTATATCTTAATATATGTCATATGTGTCAATATTCAAGCTTTACAATATCTTAATATATGTCATATGTGTCAATATTCAAGCTTTACAATATCTTAATATATGTCATATATGTCAATATTTACTACCTGGTAAGCCCTTCCAAAAAAATATAGAGCATAATTTCTATTGACATATTTTAAAAAATCTCTTAAACAAATTTCTCCTAATAGATCTAACCACGTACAAGTACATATGCATCCAAAAAAATTAATTAGAGGGAATAATGGTGTGAGACAAGCTTTGGTGATGACGAAGTGGACAACTTGGTGTGAATAGAGGTAGAAGGAGCAAATAAAAATGTAGTATGTGAAAAGATAAAACTTAAAAGCCTAATAATAACGTATGAAAAGATAAAACTTAAAATACTAGTATTTGAAAATAGTGGGTTAGGACGTCAGTTATGTGATTGGACTTGAGAAGGTTACGAGCTTACTAATTGGACGTTAGTATGAAAACTAATTTTTTTAAAATTATTAATGAGTCGTGTCCAAGCCATGTCTTAAAAGTGTCCAAGCGTGTTTAAACCGTATCCAAGACGTATCCAAGCCAAAAATAAATAAATTTTTTAATTGGACACATTCAGACACGCAGGACACGTGTGTTGTATGTAACGTCCTAAATACTAGAACTAATAACATATCTGGTTTACATATCAGTAATTAGGATTTGGTACATTACTTACAAATATCACAATTTTATTGGATAAACACTTTATATAAATATCAAAATATGAGCATCTTGCAAAGCTTATATATACATATATTATGAAACAGACTATTATACAAGATGTTAAATCATCGTACTTAAGATACAAAAAGTGTCTCATGGCAACAAACTCCCTAGAACTAAGAACCAAAAAGATCTAAACTATTCTTCTCAAGCCCAAAACTCCATCTTGCTCCATTGCTTATTTCTTGTCTGAAATTATCACGAAAATTCCATACACGGGGTGAGAATTAAGAAATTCTCAGTAGCATAATTAAATAATAAAAAAATTGTATCATCATAACAATTCCAACTATTTCAAGAAAAAATCATCTTTTAAAAGTATCTTTATAACTTAGGAAGGTGGCAAAAGCCAAATCCAATCTTTCCTCTTCTCGAAATAGAATTCCCATTTTCAGTATCATAAAAATCATTTAAGTCCACATTTCGAGAATCATAAATTACTTCAACAAAACTCATGATAAAAATCAATGGTATCACTCAATAGCAAATCATTAAACTCATGCCTTAATCATGCTAACATTACAAAAATCATTTGCTTGGTAGTAGTATACTTTTAGGTTGGTGCACTTCAACCTTTTTGTGATCTTCATCACACAGAACTACTTCGGGTAACTAGGCCCAATCTTCTCCTGACTAGCTTAGAGGTAGTACGTATCCTCAATATCAAAGCTAAGGTTAGACTTCAATTCATCATGATAAGGAGAAAGTACGTTATCTCACAATATCAATCATCAAAAATAGAATGAGAGGTACGTTACTCAAACTATCCAGGATTTAGGATTACCCCAAGTAGTGAGCGAAACACTCATCCTCATCCATTTAATGATTAGGGAAGCTCAGGTATAAAGAGGAAGGTTCTTCCTTAACCTCAATTACTCTGATATATAGAAAATCACTTATTCTCTTACCATTAACCAAGACTTACCCTAGTACACTACATCCAAAATCTAACTCGGCCTAGTTCTACAAAGAGATACCCATGAGAGAAAATCATTTCATTAAATCATCATGTATACATAATGCATAATTAAATCATTCTCATTATGGGTGTTCAAATTTATCAATCAATCACATATGATTCAATATCATCATGAAGTCATTTCTCAAATTTGTTTGAATACTTAGTCTTTTCACAATTTAGTGTATTCAAATCATTCAATTCAAGGTTTTAAAGTTTGTATTTAGGTTACTTGGGTTAAAGGACTATATATCCTTCATTTTTAGATAAAAAATTATATATTTTTTAAGATTTTGGCATCAGACACGGGCCATATCAGATTACACGGGTCGTGTCTGATTACACGGGTCGTGTCTGATTACACGGCCTACCCCCTGTCCTTCTCTGTGAACAATGTTCACGAATTTCACTCTGGGAGTCGCAGCGTGAAAACTTGGCGTCGTGGCGTGAGACGTGCGACAACACCAGATTTTCTTGGTTTTTAGCCAAAAATTCATCCTTTTCCAAATCAAACCAGAAACCAATCCAACAATCATCAAAGTTATCATGTTCAAGCATCAAAATCTTCATTCAAAATCACAAATCAAAAGAGGGTTTAATACCCCTTTTTGAATCCCAAAACTCATCCAAAATCAAGAGGGAAAAAATCAAGTTCTCATGTCATAAGTCACACACAAACACATGAATCTTTGATTCTCAAGTAAAATCTCAACATTTTCATCAAAGATCTAGTTTGAAAGAAAACGAAAATGGATAGGAAAGATGAGAAAAATCCCCCTACCTTAACTTGGTATCACTTTCTTCTTGTCTTTTCTATCCTTTTCCTCTTGATCTTGGCTTGATTCTTCTCTATTCCCCTTGATTTCCTTTCTTCCCCCTTTGTTTCTTCCTTCTTCAGTCACAAACAAGAGAGAAAAGAGAGAGAGCAGAAAGAGAGACGTGAGAAAAGAAAGAGAAATGAGAGAAAAGGATAAGGAACAGATGGATAAGAAGAAAAAGTTAATAGTAAAAGTGATATACAATTGGAAACATTTTATCTGCCTAATTTGGCCTTTAAACATCCTCCTAATATCATAAAAATATCAAACTAATTTATTTGAACTTCCAAAATTTTCTATAGTTCATTTTACTCAGTCAAAACTTGGAAATAAATTTCTCATTTCTATTTTATCTTCTCTACTGTTTTAGTTATATTATTATTATTATTATTATTATTATTATTATTATTATTATTATTATTATTATTATTATTATTATTATTATTATTATTATATATGAGCTATCATGACCTTAATTAACTCTTCTATTAAGTAAAACATTACATCGTACACGTATCCTCATATGTTCGACACGCAGACATGCTTAAAAAATGGCGTGTTCGTACTTCATAGTTAGGGATTAATGTATCTGCCGCTACATTTATCAAGAATGAATTTGGGGGTTTACTCAAGAAACAAAGGAACTAAAGATGATCTAGATATATGCTCATCCTTTGTGATTATGTCTTTTAGAGCTTTTAATTCACTGTTAATTTTTATATATTTTATGGGAACATATTTAATGAGAGGAATGATTTTTGGTGAGAGATGAGATAAGTAAATATTAACAATTAAATCATATATAGAAGATTAAGATTAAAAATTTATTTAAAAAAGTCACATAATTTTATATTCTAATATTTATCATTCATATAAAATTCTAATTATATTATCTCTCTTTCTATATATATATATATATATATTTAACCTATTATTTGCAATATATAATTTCTTTGAAATTCAAAGCAGACATGCCTGCCGATGCTATTATTTAATATAATAACAAAAAACTCCAAAGCAAAGAAATCTAAGTAACACACGAGGAGAGGGTTAAGAATGACAAAATTATCCGTGTCTGAAGAAATCAGTGAGGATTACTCGTGATGTGATAGATGATGATGATACTGCGTTTAATAAATGAGTATCTATAACCCGTGAAGTATTCTTTTTTATTTAATATATATTATATATTATGATATTTTTTCTTTTTTTTTTTATTTTGAGATAAGATGAAAATATATATTTTTATTATTTTACAATGAATTTTTTTATTGAATGAGCTCATAATGATAAAATTTATTGAAAAAATATATATAATTTATGTAATAATTATTTTTATAAACTAATTATTATAAAATATAATTAAATTTAATTTATTATTTATAATATTTTTTAATTTTGTAATAATCTTATATTATTAAATAAAATTGTGGTATATAATATTAAAATTTATTTTATTTATATTTTTTAAATTTTTTTAAATTTTTTTATGTATTTTATTTTAATTTATTAATTGTTGAACAACGTTTACGGTGCTCCTTTTAAATTTGGGAGCTCCGTAAACGTTGGCCCAAACCTAAATAACCTATGTCAAAACCCTCGCGTACTAGTGGCTCGCAGGTGAGCACTAGCCAATCAAGATTCATAGATACACTTGCACTCAGTCACAATGCATTGTAAGTAACGAATTTGGATTATCTCAAAATTTTTTTCTCTCGAGTGGTCAAATAAAAGAGAGAAATAGATATAAAAAAATTATTAATGAAACTCAATTGTAATATGTAAAATTTTTATAATCTTTATATTTATCTCTTTCTTCCACTAGACCAATTGAAGAAAAAAATTATAAGGATACAAATCTATAACTAACATAAAATTTAAAGAAACATGAATTGGTAAAATTTTATAATTTTTTTTAACGTGTGTTCCTAAATTACATGCTAAAGAGTAAAATTAATATCTATTACTTATTATAATGATTTAAAATAAAAAATATTAAATATTTTTTAAAGTTTTTAAAATATTATATACTTATCTTTTTATGTAATAATTTATTTTTAATTTCTTAATATTTATCCTTAAGATACATGCTATGAAAACTCATATTTTATTAGGTTACACTATATAATTAGTATATAGGTTAGTAGATTACGTTATAATTTGTAGTATATGTACCAAAAATATAATTAGTATTATATATATACATATGTATTAAAATTTATATGTTTAAGTTTCTATATATATATATATTATTAATAAACAACTTTTGTACGTTTATTTTCATTTTAAATATTATTAATATAACACTTTTTTTAATAATTAATATATATATATATATATATATATAAACAAGTTTTGCTCTTATTCTTACTATGTGTTTTGGTAAATAAAAGGAGAAGTATAAATATTTATTTATTTTAAATATTTAATATTTTATTCCTACAATAATTTAATGAAGGGAAAGAGAATGAATAAGAAACAAAAATAAGTAATGATAACGATGATAACAAATATTGATTGGTGTAGTGTTCACAATTAGTTTTATAAAAAAAAATTATTTTATTCAAACCCAAACACATAAGACAATTCATAGCTATTTACGAAAATACTATAAAATGAGATAGATGGATCATTCTAACTCACTAGAGTGCATTTGGGAAAGTTAAAAAAATAGATTATGTTGATAATTGATTATATGTATAATTAATTATTGTAAAAATCGATTATAATCAATCTGTTTTTATTTAGATATGTTTCTTGACAAGTGATTTTAAGATAATTTATTTTATTTGAATGATGGGAAAAAATTATTTTTACATAATAAATTATGAAAAAAATATAAAGTTATTTTATTTATAATATTTGATAGAGAATATTAGAGTCATTATATAAAATGTTTCTCTCGTTAAAATATAGTTAAAAAATTCATCTAAAAATAATTTTTTTTATAAAAATAATCCATACTATGAACTTGTACTAAAATAACTTTTTTTATAAAAATAAAAGTTTTTTTACAAATTAATTTAAATAACCAAACATAACTGATTTTTTACAAAATGACTGAATAAAAAAAATAATCTTTCCCAAATAAATTATAAGTAAAAGTAATCAATTCATCTCCTCTTATCCTATCTTATTTTTAACGGTAGTCAGCACATTTTGGCCCTTTTTTGATTTCTTTAATCACAAATCTCACAAAATAAAATTATAAGTCATTGATATTTTTAAGAAAGTGAAACAAAGAGAATAAGAGAAAAAAATAAGTAAAGATAATGATAATCGAAAATATATTCATAAGAAAAAGAATTTAATTTTAATATATTATTAGTTTAAAAAAGATTTTATATTATTATTTAATTAGATGATAATATAATTTTTTTATATTAATAATACATCAAAGATTAAATTCAATAAAAAATATTTTTTTATAATCCAATAGAAAATTATTTTTTATATTATTGGCTCCTGAAAATAAAAAAGTATTTGTGCAAATATTAACCCTTCTTTCACTATTATATTGATGATTAGTTTAGTGTATATAAAGTAGTATACAAGACTTTCTCTTCACTCAAACACACACACAAGACAATCCACAACTATTTATTTCTCTTTGCATGCGATACCATCGTTTCATTGCAAAGGAAAGGGCCACTCTTCTTATTTTAACAGCAGGGCTCCAACTCATCTCATGAAAGCCACCCTTCTTATTGACTCCTTCTTTCTTTAGAACTTAAAAGAAAAAATATCTCGAAAAAATTCATAACAAAGAACAAAATATCGCTTTCATTCCCCCCACCTCTATCCAAATCGCAATAAACTAATTCTTTCTTATTTTTTATGTTTTAAACAGAAAAGACCAGAAAAGGAAAAGGAAAGAGAGAGAAAACAAGTGTCACTGACAGTGAGAACCTCTGTTCTTAAATTAAAAAAACTAAAAAAAAACAAAGACAAGGTCAGAGGCGAGCAATAATAATTCTTAAATAAAGGAATGAGAATTATTACGGCATTTATTATTTTAACAAATAAATAGATTATTATTATTATATAATATATATTTTTAAACTTTGGATACAGGATCACAGCATCAAAGGTAACACAAGCATGAACTGAAAAGTGAAAACTCAAAATAAAATCGACAAAAACCCCATTTTTTTTTAATTTTCTGTTTTTATTTGCCATGGTTTCAGAACTTACTGGATCCGGCATAAGCAGGGTTCGATCTGGTTCTTGCTCTGCTAATCCACTTAGCTAATAACAAAAAAAATAAAAAAATAAATATTTATATACAGAGAGAGAAGCAGAGGAAGATCTGAAAGCTTTGTTGTACCAACTTATAACTCAAAAATGCAAGGTATCAACACTATCCTTCTTCTTCTTCTTCTTCTTGTTCTAAACCCTAAATTCTCTCTCCTTGGACTTTTCTTTGACTCAATTTTACTTACTCCGTGCTGAGATTAACTCAGCTCGGTCCACATTATTTTCTGGTGCTTGTTATCTTCGATTTTTTTTTTTAATTTTGGGTCCCTAATTTTTGTGGATTTGTTGGAATTGTACTTGTGCTTGCGTTCTTTGAGTTCAGTTCTATGATTAGAAACTTTCGTTGTTGCTGAATTCGTTTCATCAGTTTTTCTCGGCTGTGATTGTTGCGGGGACTTTTTGGTTTGAGAAATTGACGATGAAATTCAACTCTGTGTGCAAGCAAAAGGAAAGTTTAGGAATTTGGGGTTTTTGCGATTGTGTTTCTATTTGTGAATTTTGAATAACCTTTGTGCCTCTATTCCCGTTTACGTTTCTTGTCCCTTTTTTTAACCCAGTTCTTCCTGTGGAGTTGGGTGATTGAAATTGTGGTTCTGTTTTAAGTGTGACTTGGGTACCTTTGTTATTTTGCTTATGTAGCATTGATCACACTAGATTGCTCTTCTCAAAAGTTTAAAATTAGTGGAGATAGTTTTTCTAGAATGTGTTAATGTCATACGTTTTGTTTGAAATGGCCGCATCTAAAAAATCCTTGTGGAATTCTTGCTTATATCAATCGTGAGGCTTTCACAAAAGATGAAGCGGTGGTCGTCGATAGTCTAACTTAAACTTTGCTTTTGCTTTTTATGTATTTTCATTCATGATGTATCCAATTGATCTGTACAGTGTATGAGTCTGGCCTGCTAGTTTCTGGTGATAGTTTAGCCCAAGTGAGTGATTCACATGATGCCCCAGAAATTTCATAAGATTTTCTGATCATATGTATCTTAGTTGTGATATGTGAGTTATAACAATAATACTGATGTATAACAATATGTGGTGACAAGGATTATATGATAGTCATCCTCTTAAATAACTCCAAAAGTCCTTGATAATTCTTTTCTTAACATGATAAATATGTTGCATTTGCATAATGGTTGGCGGACAAGGAGGGAAATGATTGAGATATAATTTAAGTTGTGGTAGTAAAATGCTTAATATTTCTCTTTGGGATAAATGTAGTAGAAATTTTATCCTTTCATATCTTAAAAGCCTGTTTTTATTTCATTCAGAAGTTTCAGAACATCTTCTAATGCTAAAACATCTGTGTGCATTGTTGAAAATTGAAATAGTGAAAGTACTTTAGTTTGTTTAAGATTGATTTCTGAATGAGTAGAAATCCATGTGACACCTAAGATGTTCATAATTAAATGTCCTTCTTTTAAAGTATTTTTGTAATTATGCTTTGACAATTCAAAGCTCACTAACCTTAGAGGTTGAGTGGTTACTGAAGCCTGAATTTAATGCTGCCTTCAATTTATTGCTATTAGTTGACATAGAAGGAGTGAGTTTTTTACGTTAATATTTATAAAAATTACCAGGATTACACTGCAAGAAGTTCACAATATTGTGGTTATAAAGGTTAAGAATACAGGGAGTCAAATATAGGGTGTTAGTTGTTCAGTGATATAAGAGAGCAAGACATTTGTTTTCTTCTCTTTTTCGCTTCTAAGACATCTGGTCGGCATACAACTTGAATTTGCTGATCAATGGCTTTTGGCTGTGACAACATCTAATAGTAACAGATGGTGAGAACTGTTTACATATTAACCCTAATCCTTTTCTCTCTCAAGTCTTGATCTATGCATAATTTGCCATACATAAAAGGTTTGATTTATTTGTGTTTTGTTTTGAGTTATACTGGTTGCATTGAATTTAATGATTGATTTTACTTCATTCCAATTGATTCTATTTTTTTGTGCATGTGCGTGCTCTTGATGAACTTGGTTGAGGTAGAAGTAGCATGGAAATGGGTAAATGGGGCAATTTGATATTCCTGGCACTAAAGAGTTAGGAAAATAGGACACTGAACTGGTTAATGCAGTGGATTTTGCTCTGAGCTGTCATGGTTGAGTCAGGACAGATTTAAGCTCCCTTGCCCCATCCTACCCCAATTTAATCTATGAATTATGTTTCACTTTTTATGTTTACATTATATTACATGAGTTGTCAAAGGAATTTTTTCTTTGCTCAATGTAGGTATTTTGGTTAATTTAACAAATCAATAGTATTTTTTAACAAAATTTTATTGAAAAATTTGATTTATGATTTTTCATGGTAAATGAATCTTTTCTTCAGATATTCTAGTATCTAAGATTTTGGTCAGTATTGATCTTGTAAGGGAGATACACTGAAGTGGTATTTTTGTGTAAGAAAGGATGGCAATAAAGAAACTGCCTCTTTGCTTGAACTTTGTAGGTAGAAACTTATGATACACTATAATTTCAAGTGTGTTTGGATTAGTTGTGAAAAAAAGATTATTTCAATAATCGATTATATGTATAATCAATTTTCTTTATAATCTATTATGATAAAATCAGTTTCATGTTTGGATATGTTAAAAATGATTTTAAGATAATATATTTGTTTGGGTTGTATAAAAAAAATTAACTTTGCATAATAAATTACTAAAGAAGGGTTATATTACACTTTCCCGTGGCAGTTGGTTGCTTTAAAATTAAAGGTGCAACTGCTCGTGGGTATGTGTGGAAAAGATGCAACAAGTGAAAAATAATCAGTAAGATTATAATCAGAATGCTGAAAACAACGGCTTTTTCAAATAAGCTATTTTTAAGTGTAGGAAAATAATCTTGGATTATAATAAGCTTTTATCAACTTTTACCAAACATCTCATAATTCTTTTAGAAAAGCTTTTATCAAAGAAAAAGCTGTTTCTCACCAAAAATAATCTTTTCCAAACACTTGCCTCATGTTCAACCAAAATGCTTAGGTTAAATTTTCACATAAAAACCAACTCTTAGAGATTATTTTAGCTAAGAAAGAGAGGAATTGAAATTTTTTAAAGGTTATAATTAACCTTATCATCCCATCAATCGGGGTAATTTTATTATTTATTTTAAATTATGAGAACAAAAATGATAAATTACATTTATTGTATTGAGTTTTTTTTTTAATTGAGTGGGGACATGTGCCCTCATACTGACTAAATTAGATCTGTCGCTGTATGTGGAGAAAAATTGTGCATAAAGCATGGAGTTATTTTGTGAGGACTGAGGAGAAATATTTTGGCATACTCTGGTGAAATAAAGCTGTTGCTTAGTGTCATTGAAACTGAATGGTGATCTCTTGCAGCAAGTTATCAAGTTGCTGTGTAGGACTGAGGAAATTGCTTTGGTAGTCTAAGGTTTTGTTGATGTTACTAATGAACTTTTGGTTCTGAAGCGAGATTGTTATTTTTACTATGATTTTAGAATACATTGGTG
Organism: Ormosia semicastrata; assembly: GCA_029884595.1. Taxonomy (NCBI): domain Eukaryota; kingdom Viridiplantae; phylum Streptophyta; class Magnoliopsida; order Fabales; family Fabaceae; genus Ormosia; species Ormosia semicastrata. The sequence goes on along the minus strand of JAQQTO010000036.1, from coordinate 3,968,301 downwards.
AATTTGTTCTTTTGAGCCCAGGGAAGGGAAGAAATGAGTGTAACATGCTTTAAGTGCAGTTTGACTTTTGAATCTTTTAGCTGGAAAAAATGACAGTTTCTGCAAGACTGGGTCTTGGCTTTATTATGTTCTGGCACTTATAACTTGTAGTCCATGTGAAGCAGTGAGAGCTCATGAAAATATAGAAACCCGAAATACGATCCTCTAATGTGTGCACTGTCCAGCATATGGAGGATCCACTTTTGGCGAGGTAGAAACTGCAAATAAACTCAGTTATTACAGTCAGGACCTTGATTTGGGATTTATACTATAATTGGACTGAATACTCTGTCTATTTTATCTTTTTCATTTTCTTTAATTCTCAGTTTTTATGAAACTGAAATCGTGGGAAATTGCTGTTGGAAACTGTTTGGTTGTTATTTCCCATGTCTTGTGAGGGACATTTTATATTTAGGTTTGTGCTATCTGAGTCTTCTTGACTTATGATCATATTGTTATCATTTACTGATTCAATTTTCTTGAATACCATGAGAATAAATTGTATTATACCTATTTACTTTTAGCATACTTTACAAAGCTACTGAAAAAAGGAATTTCTCTTGTTCATGGGGATGGGCACCTTATCCTTGATCTGATTCTTCAGTTTCCCTTTGTTTTACTCTGTTTGCAATGCTTGGCTTGGCTTAATCTGTCTCATGAATCAGCTAGCATTGATATGCTGCTATTGGTGGACTGAAACTTTTGACAGTTACAGAAAATAAAGGCTATGAAACTCCCTTATTATTGTTGCATTTAGGTAATTGTATTTGATCCGGAACCACATCATGGGTTAAAAAGGAAGTTCACATTAGATGAACTGATTATTTGTCAAATTGACCTGTCAAAAGGGGAAGGGGTGCTCTTAACCTCCCCGCCCCCCACTCGCTTTTGTGTTTTTCTTTTGGGAGGCATTGGTCAGAAAGGTAAATATGTACTTATTATATGAGCTTAAACTAAAGCTTCCAGAAGGAGCCTCTCAAAGTTGATCATTCTTCCTTTTAGAAATCCATAAGAGTAGATGTGTCATATCTTATCATTTTGACTTCACTTCAAAACAAGATAGTGGTTATGGGCTTCCACATCTAGTTATAAGTGAATATGACATCTTTTTTTTTTTTTTTTTTTCTATATTGAATTTCTACTTTCACTTTATCCATTACTTTTTTTTTCTCTGAATTTTCAAGTCATGTGAGAATTATTGCTATATTTGCAACTTAAACTAATGAATGCCTGATTTTACTATCCTCATAGACAAAAAAAAAAAAAGAACAATTATTATAGTGATCTTAATGAACTTGGATACTTGTTTATAGGTAGATCCCCAGACCAGGAATCAGTAGGGTCTGGGACAAAGAGGTCTAGTGTATCATCTGGTGGTAGGCCACGGAATCAGAAGGAGTTCTTCTATAAATTTGTTGAAAGTGACAGCTTGACTGCAAAACTTGTAGACTGGTTTGAATCTTTAACAGAAAAATGTGCACTGAAACAGCAAGCATTTGATGTTCCATTTGAGTTGATTGAACTTCAAAAATTTGACTATGCATTGGAAGGGATTTCATTTCAGCAGCTGATACGCATGCCTAATGCTGTTCATGCTTCTACATCTGATGCTGTTGAAGCAACAGCTTATCTTGCTATTGATGATTTTCTGCATGCAAGTATAAAGGGCTTATGGGAGGCATTTTGGAGTCAAGATGAGCCTATGCCTTTTTCTGTGGCCTGTCTGTATAATGCGAACTTGAAGTTTTATCAGGCTGAAAAGGCTATTGCTAATGGAAGGCTTGGAGGTCTTTGTGCCACTGGTATATTGCTCAATAATCCTAGACATCCTCATGGAAAATGGGATCATGTCCTCGAATTGGCACTTCTAAGGCCTGATATAAGAGGTCTCGCAGTTGGCAGTGACCGCCAGCCTTCTCCATCTGTTCTAGGAGAAGCTCTATTTTATGCTTTTCGAATGCTATTGGCTAGGAGTTTGAGTAGACTGAGTTTCTTTCCAGATCCAAGCACGGTATTTGTTCTTCTAGTTGATTCTCAATATGGGGGAGTTGTAAAGGTTGAAGGAGATGTAAATAAGCTCAATTTTGATGTGAATAATGTTTATGAATGTGCTGCTGAATGGATAAAACATCATTCTAGAATTTCTGTTTCTCCAATTGATAGAATCTGGAACAAACTTGGAAATGCAAACTGGGGGGATATTGGTGCTCTACAGGTGCTATTTGCAACCTTCCACTGTATCATGCAATATGCTGGAATGCCCAAGCATTCTGTTGAGGATTTAGCCGCTGATCATAGTTCCCGCCTCCAAACAAGAAGAGTTGAGAGGCAGTTGGGAGATACCAGAGTGAATGGAAATGGTCTATTTCGATACCAGCAGCGTAGTGTTTCCCCTGAAATTGTTGAAGTTCAGGATGATTCTATCAAAGTTGAGTCCAAAGAGTCAATGAAATTAGAAGTGGGATCCATGTTATGGCTGGAGGATTCAGATTGGCGAAAGGGTTACCAGATAAAAGAGGTAATCAATATTGGTGAATTGACATACTACATTGCGTCTCATGTTGAAGACCCAGGAAAAAATCTGTTTCTATATGTGGGTTCTCATCCCTCCCAGCTGGAGCCAGCATGGGAAGATATGAATTTATGGTATCAGGTTCAGAGGCAAACCAAAGTATTGACAATAATGAAGCAAAGAGGTCTTTCGAGCAAATATCTGCCTCAACTGAGTGCCTCTGGTAGGATCATACACCCTGGTGAGTGTCGAAGGCCCAGCTCAGGTGGAAATTGTAATCACCCTTGGTGCGGGACCCCTATTCTTGTGACCAGTCCAGTTGGTGAAACAGTAGCTGAAATGGTCCGCACAGGTCAATTTGGTGCAGATGAGGCTATCAGATGTTGCCATGATTGCTTATCAGCACTTTCAACTGCTGCCTCTGCTGGAATTCGGCATGGAGACATCAGGCCAGAGAATGTGATCTGTGTAAAATCTGGTGTGAGGCACCCTTATTTTGTTCTAATCGGGTGGGGCCATGCTATTCTTGAAGATAGGGATCGCCCTGCTATGAATCTTCATTTCTCCTCTACTTATGCACTTCAGGAAGGAAAGCTATGCTCCGCTTCAGATGCAGAAAGCCTAGTTTATATGCTTTATTATTCATGTGGTGGAGTGTTTCCTGATCTAGATTCAGTAGAGGGAGCGCTACAGTGGAGAGAGACATCTTGGTCAAGGAGATTAATTCAGCAGAAGCTTGGTGATATCTCCACCGTGCTGAAAGCTTTTGCTGATTATGTTGACAGTCTATGTGGGACACCATATCCCATGGACTATGACATATGGCTGCGAAGGTTGAGGCGAAATATTCATGAAGATGATCATGGAAAGGAAATTGATGCAACTGGCTAGGCTTTCAAACTGGGTCCAATTCCCGAAATGAAAACTCTAGATCATCTTAAACGTGTTTCTCATTCCAATGCTTGGACTTTTGGGTGATAAATAAAACATGGAAGTCAATGGTTTAATCTCTGATGCTCATGAATTTATATTCCTTGAACGATTGGTTTGGGGAATGGTTAGTGTGTTACATGAAACGAGCATATCATGATTCTTCTTGTTGGTATCAGTCGGGCTGCTCTATCTTCTGTAAATCTTGAGACTTGATTGGTGGCATCTTTGGGTATATGAAGAATAGTCAATCCTTCATTTTGAGGACCAAAACATCGCTTTAACAGTTTTCTTTCCTTTTCAATTTTCTTATGTTGAGTTTCTTATCAAAGTAAGCTGTATTGATAACATCATTCCTTTGTAAAGATAATAGGCCTTCTAGAATGCCCTGGTAAACGTTTAAGCAGTTGCTTGTTTCAAGACCGTTGTGAATGGTAAACACTGCATGAAGGGCATATAATCATATTCTGTAAATGCGTTGTTTTTCTTGTGTTCTTTGGGGTTTCTCTTTCATTTTTGAAATTGACATGTCTTGAATTCGTTCCCACTTCCAATAAATGTGCTTCAAGCCTTCAACTTCAGCTGGAAGAGAGATTTTTAAATTTTTTTATCACTATTTTCCACGGTATAGTTGTCCATTTAATATGGACAGGGTGTGAGAACATCATTGTACAACCTTGGTGGAAGAATTAATCTTAGTCAAGCTCCCACTAATGCCAGTTGAAGTTGCCTCCCTCAGATAGTTTGGGTTGGGATAGTTCTTTGTTGTGAAAAGTTTGTCAATGGATATTAACAGTGAATCAGTGATCAACACCATACAAAGTTCCAAACTAACAATGTTTTTTCGCTTATATATACACAAACCAATAATGCTTAGTTCTTACTTTCTAGGCTTGTTTTTCCACTTTAGTTCTTGCATGCGTTGGGATTTAATTTCGAATGACAATCACTAACTTATCTTATCTAGAATCACTTGTCCTGTATGAAAATAAAATATTTTAAATTAATCGAGATATTTATGAGAATTACAATGACAAAGAATTAATCTTTTTAATATATGGGGCCACTCCTTTAAAATTGTCCAATAAGAAATTGTCTTTGATTGATGTAAAATCTAATTAAAAAATACACTTATCATAAAAGAAAAAAACAAGTCACTTTCACTCCTAATATAGATTTTATATTTTTTTAATAAAAAGATCAACTTACTATTTATTTGAACAAACTTACATTTCCTAAGCTCAAGGGATTAGTATAGTAATAGACGAGCATATGACATGTGGATATGTGTACGGTCACAAGTTCAAATCCTAACTACGCCAATTTTTTGAGATCATATCTCAAGAATATCATTGTGATTCTCTTAATCGACGTGAATTATCTTTAACTAGTCAGACAGATAAATTAGTCAAAGTATATGTAAATTGACCTGAATACCATCAAATTGTAATAAAAAAACAAAAACTTAACTTTTCTTTAGTTATTAAAATAGAAAGTAGTACAATTTAGTCCTATTTTGCCAAATGTGACTATAAATAAACTTATAAAAAAGTTATTATTTTTATCTATAATTTAGTTTATCATCAACGAGGGTTGGCTTAACTAGTAGGAACATCATTGATAAAAAATCTTAAGTTTGAATGATTAAAAACCTTTCATAAGGCTAGTGACATATCTTAACCTTAGAATGAGATGACTTTTCCTCTTCCTAAATTTTATTCCACAAATATACATAAACTCAATTCTTTGTGAATTTTTTGTAACTATTATCATATGATTTGGTTATTATTTATTGAAGTTTTCTTGGGGAATAAATATCTGAAAGGAACTGTCCAAAGAATCATTAGTTTTTTTTTTAAATAAAGTTTTGTAATTGGAAATTTTGACCATTGGTCCTATAAGAGCTTGACAGTTTTCACGGACATTCGACACAAGGGACATCAAATTCAAAAATTTTAAGACACGACACTCAAGATGGACACAAGCATATATATATATATATATATATATATATATATATATATATATATATATATATATATATAATTTTGATTATAAACAATTTAAACATAATTCCTCAATGACAACACAAGCATATTCATTTATAACTAGAAAAGAAACCAACAATAATTGAAAATTGAATCACCCGACCAAAGTTAAACTCACTTGAAACTTGAACCATTAACACACAGTGAACATAATATATTGAGAAAGAATAGAAAATTTTTCCTGAGGGTGAGTCGAGTGATATTAGGCTTATGGGCCGTGATATTAGTATACTACCACATAGTAATTTTTTTAAAAAAATTTTAATAAAATGTATTCAATATGTGTCCGCGAATTGTCAGATGTGTCTAAATTATTTTAATTGGACACATCCGTTTGGGACACGCGGAAATCGTTTGACCATTGGATCCTATAAAATGAGTCTCTTTCTAAGAGTCTCTAAATTATATAATCTGTGTTTATGTATTTATATTGACTTTATTTTTAATATTTTTTAAAGATAATCAATCGTATGTTGTAAATTTGTAATATTTTTAAAATAACTTGATTATGATAAAATAATAATAATTTGAGAGATTAAATATATTTAATATTATGATAATATATAATTAGAGGAAAGATTAAATATTTTTAGTGATATACTAATATGATTAAATTATAGTACTTTTTTATTCAGAACAGATAAATTTAATTATAAGACTTTCATTGTTTTCTCTCTTCCCCCTTAATTTATATCCTTTCCTACATTATAAGTCCCAAAGCATAAGCCATATTGCCTTGTGAGAGATTCTATTTTTATTCTCTCTAACGCTTTGTTTTGCCTTTCTTTTATTCTTTCTTTTTCTCTGAAAAGAACAAAACATACTATCCTTCGTTGCCTCCAATCCATATGTCATTTTTACTTGAGGCACACACATTCTCACTTCTTTTGCTTTCTTTTACGTTTTGTATATTCTTTTATTAACCTCAAGGCATACCCATAAACACCTCTTCCAAAACGAGGAAGAGATTCTCCATATTTATTAGGCAAGAAAGTACACAACAACAATTTCAGACTACGTGGTATGTTGTACGGTTATAGATATGAATACTCAATACGATACGATGCTTTGATAATTTTTTTTCAATAAAATAGGGGCATGAGAATTGAGATTAAATAAATTATTTATATTTATATGAAAAAAATAAAATTAATTTTATTCACTTTTGATTATCTCAACTCGAATTTCACGTTTTCTCCAACTCGTCTGCTCTTTTTTTCTTCCGTACCCTTGTCGTATGCAGTCTCCCACTCTTATCCCATTGCCTTATCTGTGTACAAAGATTTTGAGGAAAACAATATTATAAGAGTAAAAATATATTTTAAGAAAAATAATAAGTAAGTTCACACAGACTTGATTCTATCACGAATTTTTTGAGTAGCAGTATTTTAAGGGCAGTGGGTATCCACAAAAAAAAAAAACGATAAGGACATGCCAAAATTACAAATGGAAATGTATCATACAAATATTGATGTTGGTATCTATATCTATATCTATATATCTAATCTTCTATCAAGGAAACTTATGTCACATGTCGCCTTCTAAGACACGGTAATGCTCTCTAATTTTTTAAGGCTTTCCTCTAATAATAAGATTAGTTTAAACTTGAAAAACACAAATATTTATAAACAAATAAATTTAAATAATAAATTGATCAAAACAATAAATGATAATTCAATTTGATTGCAATCATGTAATAAATTTACAAAAATCAATAAAAGACAATTAACACTAATTAAAACTCTTTTGTAACAAAGTTAATTGATTAATTGACTATTTGCTTGAAGATAATTGACCCCAATCAATTGATTAATAGACTAGAAAGTTAATTTCATATTTATTCTATAATTTTTTTACATTTTTTTTAGTTTCGCATAGTATTTCTTATCTGATAAGTGAGATATTAATATCTTGAAATACGATCAAACATAAGCGGAGACCTCTCCCAATAGTAATTTATAACAATTTCTACAACTATTTAGTAAATGCAATTGATTACATAGTAAATGATATTTTCTTTTAATTAGATTTTTTGAGTTTATTTTCATGAACTATATAAATATTTTTTGTGCTTTTATTTTAAAGTTGTGTAATTGTTCCTTTAATTATAGTGTCTTCTTTAAATACATTTGGAAGTAAATTACTCTAGTTTCAAGTCATTTTTGTATACTGCCTTTCAGAACATCCTTCTTTTAAAACTTTTCTCTTATATTTTTTCATCTCTTCCTATTATTCTATCGATTTTCATATTGTACATAGATTTCAAATATGAGATATAATGACGTTTAAGATGCTAATTCCTATCTAGTCCTAGACTGAACAAAGGTGTGATTGAGAGCCAATAAAAATCATTACCTTGTTAAAAAGAATTAAAAGACCTGTCTAGGGTTTTTCCTTTTTTATTTTTTTTATATACACATATTGAATATATAAAGACCTTTGGTGCTTCATTTAAAAGTCGTGTATTTTTAATTAGGCAAATATTTAGTAAAATGTCATGCACGTAATTAGGTTACTATTTAATCATGATATTATCTAAAAGTGATAAAATTCATAAAAAAAAGTAACCAGTTCATTGTTCTTTTCATTTTAATTTTGTATATTTGCAGTGATGTTGAAAACTTGATATGAAATTATATTAATATATATAATCACGAGAAAAAACTTTATAACAAAACTTATTAAACTTAATTGAAATATAATTTATTAACAAAAATTTAAATTAACTAATTATATGTGGGTGTGGCTTTGATACTCTATAATATGCTTATTTACACTCTCATTTTTTAATTTTTAATAAAAAATACCTTTTAAAATAAATTTAAGAGAGGGTAAATTTTAAAAGTGCAGTAAAAAATAAAAATTAAAAAGTGTATATAGGCATATTGGAGTACCAATAGTCCCACCCATTATATATATTTAGAATAATTGTTTAATTAAAAAATAATTTTATAATATTTTTGATACACTAAAATTAATTGTTTGACTATTATGTTTCTTTTTTTATATATATGATATATTCTTATTATTGATATCAATGCATTATAAATGAAATAATACTTTTTTAACCATATTTTTTCAATAACTACATAAATAATTTTTTTATTAATTATCCCACGCACATAATTTTTTTTACTATATCTACACATATATAAAATTCTTACTAATTATCTCGTGCATCGCACATGTACAAAATACTAGTTGAATACAAATATAATACATATATGCCACTAATTTTGGTGTATTCGTGCATCATAAATTATGTGTCAAAATGTATTTTTTAATAGTTTCCTCTTTTTGTTAGACACAGGTATATTATTAACTTACTACACATCAATATAGATCAGTAAAAATGATAGGCATGCAAACATGCTTATGTTATCATTTCTTTTCTTTTCTTTTCTTTTTTTAAAAAAGAACGAATTGAAAAGTCATCGAAGTGATCCTAAAGGTTAAACCGCACTCTATCGTTGAAAACAGTGAATTAAACTTGTTGAACACAAATACTTTTCTTTTGGCTATTGGTTTCTTCTTGGTTGAGAATTGGAATCCAAGATGCCTTATATATCATCAATGCCCAAACAAATGTTCTTCACCTACTTGTTAAAGTTGTTCAATACTCTTGTTATCGTGTTTGCTCCTGGCACTCAATTCCCTTCAAAATTGTTGCGCTACAATCAACTCGCTTTACGGCTTTGTACCACAGTGAGACTGATCGGATTACAGAAGCAACTTTATTTTCCTTTTCCGCTGAACAAGGTAATGAACTTGTTTATCTGTTTGTCTTTCCTTCCTCTCAATATATAAAATAGGTTATTGCAAGAATAACTTCCAAAACCTTGAATCGTCATACAGAGTTTAATTTTGATCGACATATATTTCTTGTAGAAGACAATATGTTGACCATGTAACTTTGACTTTCGTTTCCTCTCTTAATGATTTGTATTTTTAATTATCATCAAAAGAAAAGTGTTTTACAAAAACCCTTAACTTTAGTTTAATAATCAATCAAGGATCTCAACTTTGAAACTTACCTCTCGTATATGACTATATATCATGTGTTTCGTTCTCTAAATTGTTTTGATATGTTAAGTTGGATAATTTTATCTTTTAAAACTTTCGATTAATAAAAAGATTCTTCAGTGAAAATGAATCCCATAATTAGTAACAAATAATAATGATAGTTTGGTCCCTTAATTGATTTATAATAAAAAATTCAAATGCTGAAATGATATTTCACTACATAAAGATTATATGAAGAAGCTAAAGCCACAATACAGAAATCAATTTTGATCATTGATTCTAAATGTCTGATCACATGAATATGATCATTCGCATGAAGTTGCTTCTTCTAACTTACATAGTTTACTTAATCATTTTACACACTGTTTGAATTTATTTATATTTTTTTAGTACAAGTTTTATTTATTTATTTATTTTTTATCTGAGTACAAGTTTTGTTTGTTTTAATTACATTAATTGTAGAATTTGATTAAATGTGTTATATATATAAAAAAAAAGATTAAATGTGATATATTATATTAGTATCACAGAATGTATATCTCGTGGAGCTTCGTAGTAGTTAAGTAGCTTTATAAGCACTTGATCTCGTGTTTGATTTTTAGTAAGCCTCACTAGTCCAGATATAAATTAACCTATTTTTCATTCGCTTATTATTAAATTTTCAGACCTCCTTTCTTATAAAAGTTTTTTTTTTGTTACATTAACAAAGAAATATTTAACACCATCTTCTTTTTTTACATAATTATTTCATTACAAAAACTTATATCACCTGTACATTACATAATTATTTTACTATAAAAACTTATAAGTATTTTAGAGTCTAGGCTCTTAATTAGACAATTAGACCCCAAAAAAAAATCTATTAAAGTACATACACTTTTCGCAAATTATAATATAAACCAATCGAATGGCTTGAATTTATGAATTTTTATGCTATACCTAAAAAAAATTAGATTCTCGAGAGATTGTCATACTTAATATTCTTTTTATTTTTCTTCTAAACATAAATTTGAAACCACTAATATAAATATTTTTATATTATTAGTTTATCAAATATTAAGACTTAGCGAATAAAGAAAACAAACTATTAGTATTATGGAAATGCGTGAACAATGGCTTAATAAAAAAATGACCTTATTGCATAGCAGTATTTTTTTTTTTCCTGAGAAGTATTTGATCTCATTTTTAATTCCTAATAAGCTCTATTTACGTATAGTTGAACATTTCTTTTCGCATCTCTTTACAAAGTCTTTAGACCTTCTTTATAATAAAACAAAGTATACACTGTATATGATCGTTTTAACAAATCTTTTGTCAAAGATTTGTAACAAATATACATTACATACAGTATATAATTATATTACACTTAATGATCTTACTTTAATACAGAAAAAGATGAAATCTACTTTTAATAATTAGGATTTTAATTAGAGTTGCTACGCCATAAACTTTTTTATATTATTATCTAATCATATATTGTTAAATAATTATTTAAAAAGTATAAATTTTTTAATAATTTGTTATTACATTACTTGATGATAATAGAAAAACTTTATATTTTCAATGCTTCAAATTTAAACTAATAATAGGATATTTTGGATTTTTATACTATGTACAGTTTAAAGTGAGAAGATCAAGTCCGTGAAGAGATTGGCACCTGTATCGGTTAGTCTCATGAACAATATGAATAACTAATGCAAACTAATATTTATTTTATGGTACTTTTGTTATGTAAATTTATTATTATCTAATAAGCACATCCTCCAATTATCGATTTAAATTTATTCATTGGTTCAATATATATAATCAACTTTATTTGTTTTGCTAAACAAAGTACTGGTGATATTTTGAGTTTCGACCTTCTTTCCTTTCACAATAATTAATTGGCATTGTTTTTATTCTTTAAGTTTTGATTATTTTGTTAGTTTGAGTTAGTGTGAAAAAAGCAAAGTGATGAAGTAAAAATAAAACTTCACATTTCAACCGATGTTCTATATAGAACTTTGCCTAAGAAAACTCTAAAAGAAAAGAATTATGTCCTTCGAAGTAACTAAAGAAAGTCCTTAACTATGACTTCAAAGTAAACACACTTGCAATATCAATTGAAATTTCATTAATCGGCTTCAAAGAAGCAAAAGTACATGGACTTGAAACTGAAATACATAAACTATAAATTGAGCCCCGAAATGAAGTTATGGTAAACAACAATAAATGGACTAGAAAGCATTAAAGAAAGATGTAAACAAGAAAAAAATATAAAGAAACATTGTAAATGAGAGGTAAATTGCAAGAAATATGCTAAAAACTGAAAGTAAATGACAAGATAAATGCAGGATTTTGGTGGTGTTGATCTGGGCTCCTTCTCTCAGTGCCTTAGAGGCCTATTTATAGAATTAGAGCCATAGAAACTATTGCCATAGTACTTCATTTAGTCTCGATGCCCGTTTTCCTTGTTTTTAGGGTTCATTTCTCCCTCTAATATGTTGTTACTTGGCCATGATCAACTAATGGGGCCATCATTTGGATGATTGTAGAGTGCTTCACCTATAAAAATTGTAGAAAAATGGCTCCACTTTGCACTTTCTACGTGTTTGAATTTGGAGATAATCGCCATGATCTTTTACTCCTATTTTTTAAGAGTCTCATCCTTATCTATATCTACTCAGTACCAAGACTTGGTCAAACCTAGTCTTCCTTCTATTTTTCACCTTGAAGCTCCTCAATTTGAGCCGCCTTTTTACTGGGCCACTTTCCCCATCCTTATGCACTAGCCCAATAATTTGGTTGTACTTATTTTTGAGTCATCAACCTGACATGGAAAAAATAGGGTGCCAACAAAGCTCCCGCACTAGCTGTTGGTTGAAGTTTTGAATCAAAGGCAAATAGATAATGAAATAAGTCAACACTAGCCCAACAAGCCTTAAGCCTTGGCTTCTCATACTATTCTCAGTACTGTCCAAATGGTTTAGCCTTTACTTCTAAGCTTTTCATCAACTTCAAATACCTATTGAAAAGGAAGCTTGCTTTTGACTACAAAATGTTAGTTGAAAATGACCTTCACAATTGAAATATCTTTCAAGCCATTCAAAAATAGGTACAAGCCATTATAATGAAATTGGAAATGTTGATTCAACTTTTCAGAAATAAATATTCATCACCAAATAGCAATTAGTAAAGAAAAGAAATTGATTGCTATCCTCCAAGTGGAAATAGCTATTTGTATAACTCTAACTCCATGCTCTGCAATTTAAACACTTTGCTTTCGACCATGATAAATGAATTAATCTTAAAAAGCCAAATCATTGAAGCTGGAATCTGCCTTTTTGACAAGAACAATGCTAAATCAGTAAAGGAAGCTAATCTAGCCGAAGTGAAAATATCTTAAAAGAAATTCGAAGTTGGATGGCAAAATATCAAAGCTGGGCATGAAGAAAGGCAGGCTGTAGTTGCAGAAGAAGAATGCAAACTATTTTAGCTTCCTATGAAGTTGCTTTCTTGACATCTACCTTCAATTATAAATAACCATTTAATGTAGTTGAGCTCATTGACCCTAAAATTTAATCGACATGGACTATTGGTTTAGTCAATGTTGATTTCCTAAGTCGAGAGAAGTTGAAACTAGCTCACCCCCATCTAGGAAGTTTACTTTTAGCTATTTTGGCTAGCATATGGCCAAGATGTTAATTCAATCTGGTTTACCAAATATATTTACTTGCTTTTAGGTTATCCCTCTTCCCATGTGGAGGAATAAGAATAAAGTTTTGAATATTTGCCATTGTTAGCTTTAATGTGCTCTAGAGCCAATAACTAGTTAGCATCTTTGCCTTTTGATAGAAGCTGCTTAAATAGACTTTTAATTTTGTTGAACCTCTTCAAATAATCACCTACTAGCTCATTCACAACTTGCTCAACAATTATGAAGTCTGCAATATAAAGATTCGACCAACTCTAATTGAAATAATCATAAAACAACATTGCAATCTTATTCCAGCTTCTAAAGAATCTTAGAGTCAAGTTCGTGAGTCTATGACCAGCTTCAAAGCTAGCTTTGTTAAGGATAGAGGAAAAAGTTGATGTGTATGGAAGCTATTTTGCCCTATATCTCAACATCGAGGCATAAATCGGCTACCATGTGCGAAAGAGGTATGACCAGCTTCCCTAAAAAACATTGAATAATCTAGATAATTGTATCTTTTGAGAAACGACATACCTATATCAATACATTCAAGGTATGGCTTTTGATAAAGTTATCTATGCTTTAGCTTAAAAGCTTATTTAGAGTGATCTTCAATAATAACAACAACTTGATTAGTGTTCATTGTCACCAAAAAGCCCAAGGCTTAATGATCGATTATATGGTTTGTTATTGTTGGATGCATTGCAAATGGTTTAGCCAAGGTAAGGTAGTCAACCACATTATACCTTATGCATGTCCCCAAGTATAGCCAATATAGCTTTGGTCCATTAATCCAGTTTGTGACAAAGTCGATGCTAGCTTTATTTGTAACAAAACTAATTTAAGGCATGGTAAGCCTATTTGCTATGTATACTTGGAAATATTTCGTGTTTGGTGTTGCAAGGTCGCTTAGTGCAGAACGCGTAAGTCTTTGGCCAATAGTTTTAGCATGGGACTACTATAATATATGGTTCAAAGTTGTTGTAAGACCTACTATTACCATGGGGTTGGCTGCTACTGTGGGTTTGGATGTTGTTGTGAGAATAATTCTTGAGTAGATCATAATAGGATTAGATAACATTGTAGAATTAACTATGGTCATAGAATTAAATGCTAATAAAGGTTGCATGTCACTAGTCTCGGCTAAAGGAATAGTTGTTGAAGAAGCTGCTAACATAGAATTGGCCTCTGCTGAAGGATTAGTTGGTGTAGAAGTTGCCCTACTATCCAAGTTTCTAAAGAATGAGCTACTTTTAGAGAGTCAACTATAGGGAAAAGGTTGCCTGCTTGACATATATAAGCTAAACCATTCATAATATTGACTACATTGATTTCAAAGTCTTCCTTCTACAGTCGTTCGTCATCGATTAGGTAGCATAAGTATTCATCCAACAATGTAATTAGTGGTCCTTCATCGACTTTGGAAAACATATGCATATCTTTGTACTTAATCCAATATTCATAGCAGATAATTTTTGAAGCTAATTGAGAAAGGTCCACAAAGTTTACTTGAATTAGCATTTCTCTAAAAAACTTTAGTATGCCTTCAATTGCTAGCATCATGTACTCACTTTCTAGTAAAGGTGGTTGATATAAGGCCTTTTCTTCATGGAATATCTTAAGGTAGACAGTCATTGGTTCATTTAGATTCAACTTTATCATTGTTAAATCGCCTATAGAAAACTCTGGTTGAGTTTTGTAAAAATAGTCATGAAATAGCTGCTCATTTCATTTTTGCTTTAAAGTGAACCATGTAGCAAGTTTATATACCATCTCTGAGCTGACTTACTTAATGAAAGTGGAAATAACTGTAACTGATACAAATCATTCTGGCCAAGCATGACACATTGAACATTAAATGTGTTCCAAAGTAATCTAGTCGTATTCTTGACAAATGATGAAAACTCTAGGTACTTGGATCCTTTTGGAAAGGGAACCATTTGGTCAATCCACTCAGAATATAGCTTCCTATAAATTGACTTTTTATTTAGTTTTAGAATCATCCCAAATTGTCTCTTGATTATATCATCTATCTAATTAGGGTCTATGTTCACCATTGGCCTTTCTTCAAAGGGCAAAAAATAATACCTGAGTGTCTGATTAGCCCTTGAGTAGCCATTAGCACATGTGGCCCCAGATTTGATGTTTCCCATGGTTAAGATATAACAAATTGTGGGGTATTCAATTGAGAAGCGAGTTGGTAAGGCATATGTGCCTCAATTGCAGTCTGACAAATAGGGAAGTCACTTCCAAAATTTCCTATAGGATACGATTGATGATTCGAAGTGCCATTAGTGTTCCCTGGAGTAGCCGAAGGCCAACGTACTATTTGAACCTGACCACATTGCAATGGTTATGCTATTTGCCTAGGTACTAGTTGAGCATGATAATTCATCTGCCTCATTGGCATTTGGAAGGGTTGGCTAAGTCCAGTAGTTGTCGTTGGTAGCTAAGGCACAACCGTAGTGTTATTCGTAGTGGACCAAATCTAACTGATCGCAGGCCACGTGTCGGTATAGGGTAAGCCACTAGTGGAGAAGTAGGTCTAGCAACTTGCTATCCATAAGGTAAAACAACCTTTTAATTGATTTTCCTTGCCTCTTTATCCTTACCTTTTTAAACTTTGATTACCAGAAAAGGTCTTGTGACTTTGTCTATTTGAGCCATCATCATGGGAATAACTTCACTTGAATTTTAATCAATTTGATTGTACATAAGGGCAAGGACATTTATTTGCTATGCAACAAACTTCCCTGCTAGTAGGAGGACCTACGACTTGAGTGGTAGCTGCTTAATGTTTGCCATCGAATCACCAGGATATGGAACAAATGCAGACTTCATTAAAGCTAGAATTTATTTCAAGGAAGATAGAATTTCCTACATGAAAGCTATGATTCACTGTCCCTAGGACATAGTTCTAGTGGTTGGGTAAGATTTACTAGCCTCTCCACCACTGTCCATTTAATTTTCGTTAATCACTAAGGGTTTCTCATAGACTAGCCCATCATTCAACCTGAAGCTAACCCAAATATGCATTTGAATAATATCGGCTATCAAACTTGGTTCAATGCTAGGTTCCCTTAGAATGGTAGCATGTAGTTGTGCAGTCGATGAATATAGCGTGAAGTTTCAATCGCATTGCCACGTAGGAGTGTTATTGCCAAAGTTTGCCACATGATTCGATCGATGACCTGAAACACTATTAGCATTTCTTTGAATAGTTGACAACTTGCGAGCTATGTGCTCTTGACCATGTTGCCATGGTAGCGTTGTTGGTCTCAACCTTGATTGGCTAGGATGACTAGCTTGCCCTACTGACACTTGGAAAGGTTGAATAAACCTTGAAGCCACCATCGGTTGACATAGAGTTGTGGTAGTTATGGTTTCAAAAAGACTCAACGTAGTAGTCGCTCATCATGTTATCAGTGTAGGATATGTTGTTGGAGGCAAACGAAGTACAATGTTCAATCCATCGGCTATCCATGCTTAGGAATGTTTCCTTGGTATGTCCTTAGCCTCTCCGTCTTTGCTTCTTTGAACTTCATTTACAACAAGGGGCCTCGCGACTTTGACTATTTGAGTTGTTATCCAATGGATATTTTCTCTTATGCTCTAGTATATCTGATAGAGCATGAGGGCAATATTGTCTTCCTGCGTCGTAGCATTGGCTACGTTGTTCATGCTAGCAGGATCACTTATAGCTTAGGCATTAATGTTCAAAGTTACTTTTGAGTTTCCCCCTAGTGACCAAAGGGTGGAGCAACAGACATTTCTGTATGTGAACACATAGGCACATAAAAGATGTAATGATTTGATTGATTATATGGTTTGTTATTGTTGGACGCACTGTAAACGGTTTAGCCAACGCAAGGTAGTCAGCCACATTATACCTTTTACATGTCCCCAAGTATAGCCAAAATAGCTTTGGTCCATTAATCTAATTTGTGATAAAGTCAATGCTAGCTTTATTTGCAACTAAACTAATTTAAGGCCTTGTAAGCCTCTTTGCTATATGTACCTGTCAATATTTCATGTTTGGAGTTACAAGATTACGTAGTGCAGAACGCACAAGTCATTGGCCAACAGTCTTAGCATGCAGCTACTGTAATATATAGTTCAAAGTTGTCATAGGACCTACTACAATAGTGAGGTTAGTTACTACTATGGGTTTGGATACTATTGTGAGAATAGTTCTTGAGTGGATCATAATAGGATTAGCTAACACTATATAATTAACCATGGTCATAGAATAAAATGATGATAAAGCTTGTATGTGACTAGTCTCGATGAAAGGAATAAATGTTAAAAAAACTGTTAACATAGAATTGGCCACTGTTGATGGATTAGCTGGTGTAGAAGTTGGCCTACTATACAAGTTGCTAAAGAATGAGCTACTTTTAGAAGGTCAACTATAGGTAAAAGGTTGCCTACTTAGCATATATAAGTTGAGTCATTCATAATATCAACTACATTGATTTCAAAGTCTTCCTTCTTTAGTTATTCATCATCAATTAGTGCTAGGGTCAAAATGTGTTGTTTTGCCCATTTGCTAACCACCAGTGCACGGGTCGCACAAGTAATACAGTTACAGAGTAAGAGATCGTTCCCACGAGGATAAGTTTATTTTCAATGCTAAGTATTAACCGGTAGCTTACCTAATTCTATTCAAGAATATAAAAATAGATAAAAGTAAAGAAAGTAAAGACAGAAAGAAATAAGGATAAACAATTAGAGTTTAGGAAAATTCTTCTTCACCCTTTATTTCAACTAACAACATGCAATCCTCTTCATAAATATGAATGCAATGATTAGGTTAGCTTGAGAATCTACATTAGCTAAACGCCTATATCTAGGTCATCTAACCATGGTTTCAATTACCCAACTCTCTAAGTGTCCTTGAGAGCTAACACAAAATTCACTCTTTAAGGTCTATTCTCAAACACGTGCTATGCATGGCTAAGAGGTGTATTTCTATCTCATTAGCGAATCAACTCATCCCGCCATTGGAATATAATCGAACATGCATCAATCATACACACGATCTCAAACCCAAATCCCTATGTTTAGTTACATTGGATTTTATCAAATCAACTTAAATGTTGGCCAAACATTCAAGAGCATTAAGCACAATATGATTGAACAAAATCAAAGATCCACACAAACTCAGAGAAGAACAAATCATTAATATTAATAAAAGAATTCAAAGTCATCCCTAAATAAAGTTTAGCTATACAAAGAACATGAGAACAAATTACAAAATACATGTTCAAGAAATAAGGAAGAGAAAAGAGAAAAGAGAGAAGGAGAAAGCTTATAGATTTCGCCAAGAAAGCTTATGGATTTCGCCATTGAAGCTCGGATCCTCCTCCAAGAGAAAGAGAGCTTTCATCCTTAGCTCTCTAAGCTCCATCTCTACCTCCAATGGAGGACCTAGTCGCAGCCTCTAATCCTAAAAAACTAAAATCCTAAAACCTAAAAGAGAGAAACTAAGAGAGTATGAGAAAGGGCGCGAAAAAAAAAATAAATAGGTTCAGCTCGCCGACTCGGGCCGCAGCGTGGAAATTCCCACGCCTCGGCGTGGAGCTGTCTGTCCTGTAAGTATGTGGCTGGCTAAGACCTTCACGCCGCGGCGTGCACATTTCCACGCCTCGGCGTGGAACTCTAGAATGTTTCCTTGGCTTCTTTCTTCCAATGCTAGGCCTTTGTTTGCATCAATTTGTCTCTTTTGAACCCTTCCTGTATTAGATAAGGCACCAAGTTAAATATAATTGTAAATTTACTTAATCAATCAATAAATATGCACAAATTGCTCAAAAACATAAAGGAAGGTATCCAAATGACATTTAACAAATATAAGCATAAAACCTTCCAAATATGCATAAGAACAAGGACTAAGCATGCCGTGAAGCACAATTATGGGGCATAAATAACTACATTTCATAGAGTTATCAATTAGGTAGCATGAGTATCCATCCAACGATGTAATTGGAGGTCCTTCATCGACTTCGGAAAACATCTTCACATCTTTGTATTTAATCAAATATTCATAGCAGATAACTTTTGAAGCTAATTTGGAAAGGTCCACAAAGTTTACTAGAATTAGCCTTTCTCTAAGAAACTTTAGTATACCTTCATTTGCTAGCATCATGTACTTACTTTTTGGTAAAAGTGGCTGACATAAGGTCTTTGCTTCTTGGAATCTCTTAAGGTAGACAATCATTGATTCACTTAGATTCAACTTTATCATCGTTAAATCGGCTATAGAAAACTCTGGTTGAGTTTTGTAAAATTAGTCATGAAATGGCTACTCCATTTCATTTTTGCTTTAAAGTGAACCATGTAGCAATTTTGTATACCATCTATGAGTTGACTTAGTTATTAAAGTGGAAATAACTACAACTGATACAAATCATTCTGGCCGAGCTTGACACATTGAGCATTTAATGTGTTCCAAAGTAGTCTAGTCGTATTCTTGAGAAATGTTGAGAACACTAGGTACTTGGATCCCTTTGGAAAGGGAGGCATTGGTCAATCCACTTAGGATATAGCTTCATATAAACTGACTTTTCATTCAGTTTTAGAATCAATCTAAATTGTCTCTTGATTATATCATCTATCTAATTAGGGTCTATATTCACCATTGGCCTTTCTTCAAAGGGCAGAAGATAATACCTGGGTATCTGACTAGCCCTTGAGTAGCCATTGATGAATGTGGCCAATGATTTGGCATTTCCCATGGTTAAAATATAATAAATTGTGGGGTATTCAACTGAGAAATGGATTAGTAAGGCATATGTGCCTCAGTTGCAATTTGGCAAAATAAGAAAATTACCTTTAAAATTTCTTATAGGATATGATTGATGATTCGAAGTGCCATTAGTGTTCCCTAAAGCAGCCAAAGGCCTACGTGCTATTTTAACTTGGCCATATTGCAATGGTTGTACTATTTGCCTAGGTATTAGTTGAGCATGATAATTCATCTGCCTCGTTGGCATTTAGACAGGTTGGCTAAGTCTAGTAGTTGTCATTGGCAACTAAGGCACTGTCATAGTCGAGGTCGTAGTGAACCTAACCCAGCTAATCGCAGGCCACACGTCGATATAAGGTAAGCCACTAATGGAGAAGTAAGTCTAGCAACTTGTTGTCCATGAGGTGGAGCAACCTTTTAATTGATTTATTTTTAGCCTCTTTACCCTTAACTTTTTGAGTTTTAATTACCAGAAAAGGTCTTGCGTTTTTTTTATCTATTTGATCCATCATTAAGGGAACAATTTCACTTAAATTTTGATCAATTTGATTGTGCATAAGGGCGAGGCTATTTGTTTGTGATGCAATAAACTTCCACGCTAATAGGAAGACCTTCGGTTTAAGTGACAGTTGTTTTAATGTTTGCCCTTGAGTCACCAGGATATGGAACAAATGCAGGCTTTATTAAAACTAGAATTTGTTGCAAGGAAGATGGAATTTCCTACATGGAAGCTATGATTTGCTGCCCCAGGGACATGATTTGCTGCCCCAGGATATGGAACAAATGCAGGCTTTATTAAAACTAGAATTTGTTGCAAGGAAGATGGAATTTCCTACATGGAAGCTATGATTTGCTGCCCCAGGGACATAGTTCTAGTGGTTGGGTAAGCTTCACTAGCCTTTCTGTCATTATCTATTTAATTTTCGTTAATCGCTAAGGGTTTCTCACACACTAGCCTTTCATTCAACCTTAAGCTAACCCAAAGATGCCTTTGAATAATACTAGCTATCAGACTTGGTTCAATGCCAAATTCCCCTAGTGTGGTAGCATGTAGTTGTGCAATCGATGGATATAGTATGAAATGTCAATCACATATTGCCATGTAGGAGTGTTATTGCCAAAGTTTGCCACAAAATTCGATTGATGAGCTGAAGCATTATTAGCATTTCATAGCTAAAAACTTGTGAGCTATGTGCTCTTGACCATGTTGCCATGGTAGCACTATTGGTCTCGGCCTTGATTGGCTAGGATGGCAAGCTTGCCATTCCGACACTTGGAAAGGT
This sequence comes from Ormosia semicastrata, assembly GCA_029884595.1. NCBI lineage: Eukaryota > Viridiplantae > Streptophyta > Magnoliopsida > Fabales > Fabaceae > Ormosia > Ormosia semicastrata. The sequence continues at coordinate 3,947,042 of JAQQTO010000036.1, read as the reverse complement.
TGAATACACCTTGAAGCCATCATCAATTGACATAGAGCTACTGTAGCTGTGGCTTCAAAAGGACTCAACATAGTAGCTGCTTGCCATGTTACCCATGTAGGAAATGTTGTTGGAGGCAAAGGAAGTACAATGTCCTATGCATCGACTGTCCATGCTGAGGAATGATTCCTTAGTTCATGTCCTTAGCCTCTCCATCTCTGCTTCTCTGAACTTCATTTACAACAAGAGGCCTCACGACTTCGACTATTTGAGTTGTTATCAAATGAATATTTTCTCCTATGCTCTGGTATATTTGATAGTGCAAGAGGGTAATATTATCTACCTGCGTTACAACCTTGGCTACATTGTTGAGTATAGAAGGATTACTTATAGCTTAGGTGGCAGTGTTCAAAGTTACTTTCGAGTTCCCCCCAAGTGACAGAAGGTGGAGCAATGAACATTTTTGTATGTGAACTCATGGCTGCATAAAAGATGCAATGACTTGATTGCAAGCGCATATGCTCGAAGTACTGAACGAGTTCTACGACACTTGGAGATCTTAGAGATTTTGAATCTAGGGGTCCTATCAGATGTGACAAAAAGATGTTGGTGTGGAAGTAGCTAAGTTAGCTTTTGCCCACGAAGTAAAAGCAATACTCCACACTTCTACTGTTGTCCAAAATAGACTAAGCTTCATATGAAAAAACTTCTAAAGGGGGGAACTGTGCCCTTTGGTGTGGGTCCTTGAGGTAACTAAAGAACACCGTCAACTATGGATTCAAAGTAAACATACTTGTAAAAATAAATAAACTGTAATTGCATTAATCAGCTTGAAAGAAGCAAAAGTACATGGACTTGAAGTTGAAGTACAAGAATTTCAAATTGAACCCCAAATGAAGCAATGGTAAACAACATAAAATGGATTGGAAAACATAAAGAAAGTTGTAAAATTAGAAAAAATGTAAAGAAAAGTTGTAAATGAAAGGTAAATTGTAAGAAAGCTGCTAAAAACTAAAAGTAAATGACAAGATAAATATAGAATTATGGTGGTGTTGATTGGGGCTCCTTTTCTTAGTGTCTTAGAAGCCAATTTATAGACTTTGGAGCCATAGAAACTGCGACTTCAACACTTCATAAAGCTTCAATGCCCATTTTCTTTGTTTTTAGGGACCATCTCTCCCTCTAATTTGGTGTTCGCTGGTCTTGATAAACTCATGAGGCCTTAATTTGGATAATTGCAAAGTGCTTCACCTCCAAAAACTATAGAAAAGTGGCTCAACTTTGCATTTTCCCTATATTTGAATGTGGAGATAAATGTTATGATCTTCTACTCCTATTTTTTAAGAGTTTTATCCATATCTATAATTGTCCATTACCAAAACTTGGTCAAACTTAGTCTTCCTTATGTTTTTTAGCTTGAAGCTCCTCATTTGCGCTGCCTTTCTATTGGGCCACTCTCCTCATGCTTATGAATCAGGCTAGTAAGTTGGTTGTATCTACTTTTGGGTCATCGGCCCAACAAAAAAAAATGGGATGTTAACAGTTTGTTTCATCCATAATGTTTTTATTGTTTGAGTAAATTAAATTGATACCACAGATTACTTGTACATCTTTAGTTTTGAAAAATAAACTAACTTTTCTATTTTTTTTATTCAACTAATACTTCTATTTAACTTTGTTCTTGTCTTTCAAAAACATCTAAACTTCTTGTAAAACCTTCATACAGGTAGAAAATAAAGACGAAATGATTTTGAATAATATGAACTTAGAGGGGCTTTGGCATAGGATTCAGAATTTCATGAAAGTTCAATATAATTTTTTTTCTTCAATTCATTTCTAAACTTAATAATTATATATATATTGAATGGTGAAATTCTTTCAAATGTTTATTGTGTTTTATTTATTATGTACTGGTCGAGAAAAAAAGTTACAAATTTAAATAAAAATGTGCAAGATTGAAATAAATAATATTTTTACTGCTATTCTTAAAATAAGACTTTTCACTTATTCATATTACAAATGAAAAACACTTTTATCATATCCGGTAGTGTTATTCATTCAATCAAAATATTTCAATTTTCATATAACTTACTCATAAACTCATTGTGTATTTCGCGAGAAAGTTATAGTAATAAACAGTCTGATTTATTATTTTCTCACATAAATATACGATATAAATATAATATACGTGTTTTAATTGTACAAGAAACATTACCCTATCATACCATATATAAATGGGGAAATAATGTTAGAGATTCTTTTTTGTGCATATACCATTTTTTATTGACAAAATGGCTCTAAATTTCTCGTATATCGACACTGAAATTAGTGGGGGACAGTTGCTAATTTCATTTTGATAAGTTAATTACTTTGCTTGATATAATTCATTTTTTGATCTCTCCTTTTTCACTTGTACAGTGTGGTCATTTACAAAAAGAAAAAGATGGAATGTGTTACTTCGCTTGCAACAGGATTTGTGTCAAAATTTGGAGAAATGTTGGCGGTGCCAATTGGTGCACAATTCGGCTATTTGATTTACTATGATAACAATATCAACAATATGAAGGATGTGCTTAAAGCGTTAGATGAAAGGAAACAAGAAGTGCAAGGGAAGGTAGATGCTGACAAAAGGAATGGGCGTGAAATTGTACCACATGTGGAACACTGGCTCCGTGAGGTTACTGATATTGAAGATGTGTTTCGAAGATTCTGTGACGATGAAGCCAGCAAGAAAAAGAAGTGCCTTGGTGGATGGTGTCCCAATTTGAATACTCGCTATTCATTGAGTAAGAGAGCCAAAAAGACGATGGCCAAACTTGTCATCTTAAAAGAAGAGAAATTTGATACCATATCCAATCCTGCACCTCCATTGAAACTTTCATCTGCCTTTGCAAAAGGCATTAAAAGCATTGAGTCTAGAAAATCAATCATAAGAGAGGTCATTGAGAAGATTAAGGATGAGAAGTTTACAAGGATCAGCATTTGTGGGATGGGGGGAGTGGGAAAAACCACTTTGGTGAAAGAAGTGATAAAAATTGTAGAAGCAGAAAAACTATTTGATGATGTTGTGTTGGCGGTGGTGTCTCAAACTCCAGATCATTGGAAGATCCAAGGTGCAATTGCTGATATGCTTGGCTTAAAATTTGATAAAGAGAGTTTGCAAGGAAGAGCTTCTCAACTCCTTAATAGGATAAAAGGAAAGAGAGTCTTAATAGTGCTAGATGATGTTTGGACAGAGCTTGATTTTGAGACTATTGGACTTCCTTTGAATGAGGATGATCACAAGGCTTGCAAAGTTATATTCACATCAAGAAATGAAGGAACATGCCACAAGATGGGAAGTCAAAAAACTTTCAATGTTAATGTCTTGTCTAGGGAAGAATCTTGGGATCTTTTTCGGGAGATAACAAGTGATGATGTTGCAAACAATCCTGATATCCATCCTATAGCAAAAGAGATTGCAAATGAATGTGGAGGCTTGCCCATTGCTATTGTCACAGTTGGAAAAGCACTACAAGGAAATAAAGAGAAGTATTTTTGGGAGGATGCACTTAATCAATTAAGAAAGTCAGTAGGGTCTTTCTCAGAAGTGGTGGAAAAATGTATTAAACTGAGTTACAATCTCGTGGATAGTGAAAAAGCCAAATATGTCCTTTTTCTTTGTTGCTTATTTCCCGAAGATGCTGACATTCCTATTGAAGTTCTAATGAGGGAAGGATGGGGTCTACGATTGTTCGAAGACCGAGAAGAATTGTGGAAAGTAAGGAATGAAGTACATACCTTGATAAGTAATCTAAGGAGACGCTACTTGTTGTTGGATAGCAATAAGAAAGAGTGCGTCAAGATGCATGATGTTATACGTGATGTTGTAATGAAAATTGCATCCACAAAAGAAAATGAATTTAAGATACTGTGTGATGCTGAAAAGAAGTTGCAGGAAAAAAGTACATGGAATTCGACTAGTGCACTTTCAATTATGATTGACGAGGTGAAGGAGTGGCCCAATAACGTAGAGTATCCAAAGCTTGAGCTTTTACAGATAGCATCGACAGGGAGACAATCCATCCCAATAAATTTCCTCCAAGGCACAAGTAAACTCAAGGTTTTATGTTTGCAATATTTGTGCATTCCGAAAGTGTCATCTTTATTTCCAGTCCTGAATAACCTTCGAATGTTGCGCTTAGAAGATTGTCGGGTTGGAGATATATCCGTAATTGGTAAGGAACTTCGGTCTCTACAAATTTTAAGTTTTGCCAACTCAAACATTAAAGAATTACCAATTGAAATTGGGCAATTAGGATTTCTAAGATTATTGGATTTGACAGGGTGTGATAATCTTGACAAATTTTCTTCTACTGTCTTAACAAGCTTATCTCAGTTGGAAGAATTTTATTTTAGGATAGAAAATTTCCCTTGGATGCAAAACAATGACTTTTTGATTGAGTTAACAACAATATCCCATCAGTTGAAGGTTGTTGAGATTAGAGTAAGGAAGATTGAAGAATTACCCAAAGATTTGATCTTTGAAAACGTGGAAAGATTTTGGGTCTACGTGTCACCTTATGCTAATTTTAATCGTGGTGGATATCTGGAATCAAATATATTACAATTAAGAGCTGTTGATTACAAGTCCATTAAGTGTAGTATGACAATCAAGCATTTGATTAAGAGATGTGAAATTCTGAAAATTGAGAAAATGAAGAACTTGAAAAATGTTATTTGCGAGTTAGAAGATGGGGCAGGATTTCCTCATTTGAAAGATCTGAAGATTAGCATGTGCTCCAATCTAGAGTATCTCGTAAATGATAGTGAAGTGCAGAAATTGAAGATTGATTTCTCAAATTTAGTGAACTTGGAGTTGAAAGCTCTCCCAAGCTTGATCGGCTTCAATAAAGCCACTGATCTGAATAATTCTCATCAATCAATGCCTCACGTAAGTTAATTATTTTTGTTATTTTTTATATATTGTTTAATTTGTTTTCTAATATATATAAATGTCGAAGTTGTTTTCACTTTTCATCTAATTGGATGCAACAGTTCCCAAAATTGGAAACAATCTTGTTAGATGGATGCATTTCCTTAAAGATGTTATTTGACTTGCAAGGATATTCACAGTCGAATGGCCAACCACTTCCTGTGCTATTTCCTCAATTGAAAGAAATCCATATATCAAAGCTCAACAAGCTAACACATGTGTGGGGTAATGTTTCACGTTGTGTTCAAGGCTTTCAAAATTTGAGAGCTCTGACAATCTCAAATTGTGACCCTTTAATGCATATATTTACTCCTGCCATTGTCAGAGCAATCACAGAGCTTGAGGAATTAACTATAAAATCTTGTAACATGCTTGTGAATTTAATGGATGATGAAGAGGATGACCATAAAGGCAAAGAGAAAGTAGAAACCATTGTGTTTGATAAATTATATTCTTTATCGCTTTCAAATCTCCCAAAGCTTGAGAGCATTTGTGCTAATTCGTATGAGTTAGAATGGCCTTCATTGAGAAAATTGAACATTGATAATTGTCCTATGCTGAAGAAATCGTTATTGCAAACTCAACTACTTGCGAAGCGAGATAATGTTGGTATCACATCTTATTCAAACATCCAAGATAAGGAGTTTAGCGATTTTAAAGAAAACAAGTCAAGGTCTTTTAATTGGTCCGTTGGATGTACACCATTGCTATCCAAATTTATTCACCAAGGCAGCACAAATAAGAGAAGTAGGAAGGTAACAAATCTCATGGTATATATATTGTTCATATTATATATGTATATGTATGTATTCTTTTTTTGTGTCTCTCTTTCATCTTAATTTTTTAATTAAACGTATTGTGATAAATAAATTGTACATAATTAATTTTGAAGGCCATACGTAGACTTGAAAAGGAAGCAAACACATCATCTAAGTAATTTATTAGATTTTTAATTTTCAATATGTTATCTTTCCCTTTGCTGTAATTTACTATATTATTCTCAATAATATTGAGAAGTCTCGTCAATAATCTTATGTAGCTTACTTATGTGTTTGCAGGCGGTATCATTAGCACAAGATCACGTTCCTTTTACTTCTGAAATTAAGAGCAAGACAGAAATAGGCCATGTGCCTGTTTTAGAAGACCTTTATGTAGGAGAATGCAATTTGCTGGATGTATTACTTCTGTTAGAGGAAAAATACAATCCCACCATTCCATCAAATCTTAAAACCATCAGAATTGAATCGTGTAAGAAGTTAGAGACCGTTGTTGCTAAAAGAGAAGAAAGAACCGACATGATGAACACTTTTGCTCAACTAGAGTCTCTTCACTTACAGGATCTACCAAATCTTGTTAGGTTTTGTTTTTCTGGAACCTATACAGCATTAGACAAACAGGATGACAAGGTGGGTAATAAAATTTTTTGCCACAATTTTTTGTTTATTCTTTTTTGCAAACCTCTAGATGGAAAGTTGACTATAGATAAGGAGTCAAAGTGGCAACAAAATTATATTAGAAGTATTAATAATTCACTGGTAATTCAACACATAATTTTAAAACTGTTTGTACTATCAAATTCTTTTTAACATTTATTTTGGCTTTTTGCTTTACTTGGATGACTGATGAAAATGGGTAAATTAAAAAGAAAAAAAAAAGGGAAGGAATGATCAATAACTACCAATAGAAAATGATTTCTATAATTTTGCAGGATGCATGTGAGGGAGATCAGAAAAGGATAAGACGTGACCCCCTTATAGACGGGTTCTTGCTTTCAAACTTAACATCCATGTCCATAAATGGCTGCAACAAAATAAACATCTTGCTCTCTCTTTCATCCTTGAAAAGTCTACTTGAGCGTCTTCAGAAACTAGAAGTACTGAATTGCACGAATATAGAAGAAATTGTTTCTCAAGAAGAAAGAGAAGCAAGTGTAAAAAAGATTATGTTCCATGGATTACAGCATCTCCATTATCGAGGGCTACCCAAACTCAAGGCCTTCTGCCAAGGTTCCTATAACTTCGATTTCCCATCATTGCGAGAAGTGAGAATTGAAGGTTGCCCCAATATGGAAGTGTTTTCAAGGGGATCTTCTCATACACCTAAGCTTGAGGATGTCAAAATAAAGATTGAACCACACAGCAGCAACTATATACATAAGGGAGACCTGAATGCCATTATACAAGGATTTAAAGCATTTGTAAGCCTCATCTTGAAAGCTTAAACTAAAAATCAATAAATAAGAACTTTCATGATATATGACTCTAATAGTTAAAACATTCTTAATAATTTCCTAGCTACCCATTATTTTGTCATTCGAAATAAAGTCAGGCAATAGTTTTGGAAGAAACATTAATGAATGTTTTGCAGGTTACATTACAAAAGTCAGAGATGCTTAGCTTGAGCGAGCTCGATAATGAGTACTTCATCAAAAACCCCAAAATGGAAATCACGATGTTTCATAAATTGTCAGTTCTTGTTTCATTAAATGAGATACAGATGCTTCAACATGTGATGGAACTTACCATAAAAGAATGTGATTCACTAGTTAAGGTGTTTGAATCGGAAGGGGGAGTGGATGCCAAAAAAGGGGATGCTACCACACATTATGAGCTGCAAAGTATGTATTTGGAAAATTTACCAAAACTTGAGCACATATGGGGACCCACTATTATGGGGCTTGTAAGCTTCAATAAGCTAACAAATATTAAAATCATAAATTGTGATAGTTTGAAGAGTTTGCTCACCCATTCCATGGCCAGAAGCCTTGTGCAGCTTCAAAAACTAATTGTTGAAAACTGTAACATGATGGAGCCAGTAAAGTCAAGATTTTATTTCCCAAACTGTGGTGGTTGCAACTTGTAAATTTGCCAAAACTTGAGCACATATGGGGACCCACTATTATGGGGCTTGTAAGCTTCAATAAGCTAACAAATATTGATATCGAAAATTGCAATAGTTTGAAGAGTTTGCTCTCCCATTCCATGGCCAGAAGCCTTGTGCAGCTTCGAGAACTAATTGTTCGAAACTGTAACATGATGGAGGAGATAGTTACTAAGGAAGACGAGAATATTAAAGGAGGCAGTAAAGTCAAGATTTTATTTCCCAAACTGTGGATGTTGCAACTTGACAATTTGCCCATGTTGGAATATTTTTGTTCAAGAGATTATGAATATGATCTCCCATTGTGCGATGTTGGAGAGGACAAGGAAATGAATAACAAGCAAGTTGAGATTTCATTTCCAGAATTAGAATATTTGTCTCTTTGGGGTGTGCCGAAGCTCAAGTGTTTCTGTTCAGGAGCATACGACTATGACCTCATGCTCTCATCATCTTGCAATGAAGAAATAACTGAAGAGTGCCCACAGATCGCAACCTTTCCCAATGCAACTGTAACTGTAACCACACCCAGCCTTCACGAAGTATATCTTGACGGGCATTACATACGCACTCTAGGAGACCTTAATTTGACAATATATTATATTCAAAATTCAGAGAAATACAAGGTACGCACTCACATGAATTCCCCAACTCTTAAATTCCTAGTGTACGTAATTAATCAATCAATTTTTAATTTAGAGTAGATGTTGCGCAGGTGGAGTTGCAAAAATTAGAGACATTTAGATGTATTGAGCAAGATCAATATCAACACCTACTTGGCTACATCTCAAGAGAAACCAAGCTGGTCCTTGATAACTGCAACAAGCTATTGAATTGCATTCCATCCAACATGATGCACATATTCCGACATTTACATTATCTTTACGTCCGACAATGTGGGTCCTTAGAAGAGATATTCGAATCAGAGGGAGTGGGTGCAAATGGTTATGAAGGGGATACCATGATGCAGTATGAGTTGTTTCTAATGGAATTGGATTCTCTGCCGAAACTGAAGCACATTTGGAAGAATCATGGTCGGGTTTTAGGCTTCCAGAATTTGGGATTTCTAACAATTAGGGGCTGCCATGATTTGAAATATGTGTTTCATGATGTTTCCATAGCTAGAAGCCTTCCAAGTCTGAGGGGCCTTCAAGTGTATGAATGCAACAAGATGGAGGAGATCATCCAGAATAATTCTGTACAACAACAACAACAACCAAAAGAAGCAAAGTTCAAATTCCCAAATTTGAGAGAACTGACACTTAAGAAGCTACCCAGCCTTAAATGTTTCTGTTCAATCCCTTGCCATTTTGAGCTGCCATGGTGTGGTCGTCTAACTATTGAAGAATGCCCAAAGATGGAGAACTTTTCTTACAGAACCCCATACACACCAGCTCTTTGGTTTTTATCTGTCGATGGTGAGACAGAATTCGACATAGATGAAGACATTAATGAGATCATACGGAAACAACACGATAAATAATAAACCTGAGGTAGGTCATTATGTATGTATTAAAGACACTAATTACTAATTAATGCATCTTTCACAACCCATGACCAGACTAACTTTTGCTCATTGTTGATCATCTTGATGTCAATGCTCATGATCTGCAATTTTCCACTTAATGCTAACTCATTTATATGTAATGTTTGTAATGAATTTTAATTTCATTCATTCATTTATAAGTTATAATTATGTTATTGCAGGTAGTTGGGGTACATGGTGACGGCTCGGTGGCCCTGTGGTCTAGCATTAGCGTTGGGGGTGTTTTTGGATGGACAACATACATGAAGTCATTGGTAGAGGCGGGGAACTGGGTGTAACCAATGTGCACTTGACAGAAAAGGAGGCCCAAAGGCTCAGGGACACCCTAGAGGTTCAAAATCGGTTGGGTATTTAAATTTTCTTTCAAGTACTCTGTGATGAAGTCACATACTACTCCTATTTGGATGACTAGTTATTGTCTTCTTCTTTTTTCCTTTAATTTTCTTTCAGGTATTTTCCCCCCAACATGATATAGTTCAACCTAGTTCATACTTGTGAGCTGTGCCTCTTCCTCAACTCCATACTAATTCTGTAGCTATTTCATTAAATATTTTTTGCTTAAAATACTTCCGAAGGATACCATTTCAGCTTAATTATTTCTTCTCTCTTCTTAATTAGATTACTTGTTGGTCCCTTCTAGTTTTTATAAAAGACGTCAATATGGTCTATTATCTTAACACCCCTATCTATTTCCTCTGTAATCTTCTATGTTTAATCATCAAGGACTTTTAGACATGTATTTCACCATTTGCTTTTAAGTTTTGAAAATTTCGTTGCTTTTTAGTTTTTTTTTATTTTACTTTTTTTAGGCATAAAGTATCAATAATTGATGTCTTCCTTTCAGATTTCTAGAACAAGGCACCATACGAATCCTTTTCATGATCATGCTTTTGTTTTCTTGGTAGTTTACTTTCATATATATAGTTTTGGTATTACCTGGTTTTAGAATTTAGAACCGTTATAGAAACAATATGATCATAGTGATATTGTTTACTAAAATACACATTTTTATCAATTGCTAATATAATGTAACTTATGAAACTGCATTTAAGAGTAAATGGCTTCTCTTCCATTTGATATTTGTGGCAACCACTAAAAGGCATTTATCCATGAAAATTATTCTCTTTCAATTTACATATTTTCTAGCTTTGATTTTAACCTGTAAAATTGGAAGTTAGCATCGAAAACTGGGAGATTATGTGGTGGTAGTGAAGTCTAAGACTGCAGTTTGTTCACAGATATGCATGTCCCTCCACTTGATCCATCTTAACTTATTTTCTTTTGTAGGTTGTAGCTCATGGTAACTGAGATATGTTGCAAAACTCATTTAGTTGTGCAACATTTTAGCTTATTTACTTGAAGCTACTGAACAAAATAAGCTAACTCAAATCAAGTGCGGGAGTATAGTTGTGGGCGTGATAATTGTATCACTAATTCATATAAAATTTTCTTCTAGCTGAACTTGTGATGGGATTTGATCTCTCTGATATCACATTTAGGAAAAATACCAGTTGTGCAAGGCTTGTTACACTAGTAATATGTAATATATCACTGAAAAAAGAAAGAATCACTGAATGAAGTGCTAGCTGAAAAGAATAAATTTGGATTTCAATAACCAAGATAAATAATTTGAAATCATAGCCTCAATTGCATATTTTTTCTATTTATTGTGTACTTGGGGTTCGAACTCAAACTAGAGGAGCGGTACACCTACTTATTATCAAGTGGCTGGCCTAATGGTGAATATTTTTATACTTAGTATGCATGTGTGATATATTTAAAAAAAATTGTTACATTTTATTACTTAGGGAAGAAGATTGTTTGATGATCAACTTACTACAAATCTCAATAATGTACTGTGTCTATTGCTCTGGGTGAGGATAAAAAGTTATGCTTGTTGCATCTAGATTATTCCACTTAAAGCATGCACATTTAGTCATGTCCTTTTCTTCCCTATTCAGTACGAGAAAGATAATATACCAGTTTGGTACTCTTTGTATTTTATATTCTTGTTTAACTTTTCTTTAGAAATTTTGCCACATTTTATTAGAGGCATTATTTTCATTTCTCTCAGTACGCATATCCTCAAGTTATTGTTGCCCTACCCTTTTCAGTTGATAACCATAATGACATCTTAGCACTGCTTAAAGTAATGATGATTGAAAGTTGCTTCTTTACAGCTATGCTAATATTCGTAATACGAACTGCTTCTGCAGCTAATTCCTGAATGGAAAATTGCAATAAGATTGAGATAGATATGAATGTAAAGTGAGACTACAGTTATCCCAAAGTACTACTCTTTCTCTTCCCAAAGGTAGGGATGTCATGAAAAGAAACAAATTAAATACGATGGTGATGCGAGCCAAGCATTTTTATTTCTAGCTTTGAGCAGCAATTGTTAGGCCTCATTAATTAAAAATTGGGCCATAATAATTTGTGATGCATGTATGATGTATACCAAATGTCCTGCCTCCTCCTACTTCATGCAAGCATACACATTTGCACCTTGCACCCATGATCGACTATATCATGGCAACTTAGTGCAAGCTGCTCCTTCATTAACCATTACAATTGATAAGTTTAGGTTATCCAATGGTGCTGTGGAGTAATAATTTTGACTGGATATTCAGTATTGTCGTTGTGTGGTTTCCTGCAGGTTGTCAATTCAAATTCAGATGCTTTGTCTAAGATGATTACACAAATTGAAGTGATGAACTCTACTGTTCACAGAGTAACTACTGTGCACTTCAAGTTAGGAAGATTCTTATTTTATTTTCTTTGCCTTTTGAAATTTACTTGAAACTTACCATTCATGTCCAGCATGTTTACATGTCCAATACCTAAACTTATTGGCACAATGTTTCTTATATTTTCAATTTAATTAGCTGATTTTGTTTCATCAAGGCAAGTCTTATGAAATTAGGCTTTGTAGTAGATGTTCTAGACTTAATATGGGCTTAGCTACTTTAGGTAGGGTGGGATTTAAAGAATGAATGGTTTTACTAGATAGGGTTTGAGTAATAATAATGTCAAAACAGAAGAGAGTAGTTGTGGGGTTTGTGGGAGGAAGCTATATCTATGCTGGAGCATCATATAGAGTAATAAGTAACAAGGCGTTGTCTTGACATTTTGATTACTTGTATCATTTATGATTAATTGACTGTCTCTTTATCTCAAGTTAAAATTTTAATTTTCTGTCTTTTGCAGATACCTTCATGCTCAAGAAGATATGGTAGTTTTCGACAGTGCATATACTTGATCTATCTAAAAGTTAAGAGTATTCAAATGCCCTTCAAACTGCATTGCTCCTGGATGAATGTAACCTTTTGACAAAAGTTTACTCAAGTCACTCGTGATTATATAACGTGCTCTATTTAACCTTTTGACAATTCTTCATATATACAATTCCCAAGTTCTACTGCCATGAAAAATATATGCCATAAAAAAATGTTAAAAGTGTCTTGAGCCTTGAGAGGCCTTGGTTCCTATTTCTATTTGGCTCTTTGGCTCCATTCTTGTTCTTTATTTTTTATTTTTTATTTTTAAGGTGAAATTTGATTGATAGAAAATCAATACAGAAGTCAATATCATAAATCCAATAACTATAAGCCTCTGGCTCTCAGCAGAACTATTAACAAGTTGTCAATTCTTCTATGCCGATGTTGAATTCGGTCCACTGTGCAATGATCTCATCCGAGCAATTGGAGACAATATGCTGCACATTTTAATTCTCGGCATTCAAATGAACAAAACTGAAAAACCGGACTGATAACAAGCCAAGTAAAACAGCAGAAAATGACCTGCAATTTTCCAATAAACAACTCACAAAAGTAAGTTTTCCTCCAACCAAATGCAAGCCTGAAAGCTGACTACAAGAAAACAGCTGGTGAAGGCCACAAGAAACATTAAACATAGGCCTATGTTTGTGCATATGTAGCTAAAGAAACACAGGCTCCTATTCCCAAAACAAAATAGGCTTGCACTTCTCATCTTTAACCATTGTCAATACAGGTTAGCATCAATCAGTAAAAGATCTAAAATATCTGGATTCTTCTCAATCCAAAAATACGGGTGTGAAAAGAGTCAGAGAATTTAGCCAATTGATAAGCATCCTGGTTGCATTATCTAGGGGCATATTGGATTGAGACTTGTGTAAAAAGAGACATCAGTTCTGCTATATCCTGCAAAATCAGTCCTATATCTGTATTATCAGAATTTGTGATATCTACAAGAAGTTTTTTAAACAGTCAGATTCTAAGATGAGTCGAGTACAACCTGTGGTATAAGCAAACCAGCACGCATTGCCAAAGCTTCCATAGTCAAAGGTGATGCGATAACAAGTAAGGGGATAGCTGCAGCACCCTTAGTGAAACCTTCATTGTTCCTAACAATCACACCAAAACCTCCTAAGTCTCCCTTTTTTGATAAAGCAGCATCTACATTAATTTTCAGGCAATTTTCTGGAGGTCGTGAACATAAAAAACCTCCCTGCCTTGATCCTGTAGTAATCTGAGCATCATTCCTTTGCTGCGCAAGCCTATACCAATCCATACTACATCAATTAAAAAAAATAATATGAAACTTAGATTAGAGTTAAAAAAAACCAAAATACCACCACTAACAGAGTCCCTCTTCTGGCAAAATAGTCTAACAAAACACATTTCTTTTAGACCTAGTCAACAATACATATTCATATCCAACACAAACATAAGCATCTAGCATCAACTTAAGTACAAAGTTAAGTCAACTATAAAGAAGGGACATATCAAGACTTTTCCATTATATATTCTTGTTTAACTCTTTATATATATATATATATAGGCATATTTTTATTTCTCAGTACACATCCTCACATTTTTGCTCTCAAAGTAGAAACCAAACAAACTCTATCTCCTATAGCTGTAAAATTAATGAGTGACGATAGTTGCTTCACAAGTATGCTAATTACAATGAAGGCTGCTACTAATTCCTGAAAAATTGACAAACACTCTTGAACAAAATAGCAAATCCCAAGAATCCATTTCTTCAAGAGCCGCTTTGGCTGCTGCCTTACTTCTTTTAAAAGTTCATCTGGACCTGAGAAAATCAATAAATTTGGTGAATCACATAGTTTCACTTAGTGAGAACTGTATAATAAACATTACTAAGCTACAGTGGCAATCAAAGGAGGGAAACAAGTAATAGCCCAAATATTTAACAAAGCTTTTGCAAAACAACTCAAACTACACAATAATCAAATAAATGAAGTTTAAACTCAAGTAATTCACTTGTCACGACCCAAGCTTTCCTTTCCTAAAAGTAGTGAATTCCTAATCATAAAGGAATTCAACTACCACATCAATTAGTAAAATATCTTAGATTATCCTAAAAATCTAGAGAGTCTCTACATCTATTATATGCAAAACATTAATCGTTACATCTCTTCAACATACATATCCAAAAACACACACATAAGCATTTATCATCAACCATAAGTACAAACTAAGTCAACTACAAAGAAGAACACAAGACTTTATGGTCATATATATAAATATTTATATATACATCAAAAGAAAGAAACAAACTTTTATATCTCCTATAGCCACGGCAAAACACGAGTCGACGTGTAACACTAGCCAACAATTACAATGTTATCTCTACTAAAAGACAAACACTCCTGGACTCGAATAGCACAATCCCAAGAATCTCTCTTCTCAACAACCTACGAACTAAAAGGAGTTCTAACACAACCCTTATAACTCAATTCTTATGACAAATTTAAGTTTAAAACAACCATCATAAGTTAGCTTTATAAGTCAAATCACTTAATAGGTCACAAAGTTAATATAATACGTAAAGATCCAAAAGTATAATCATCATAAAATACATTCATAAGTTAGCTTAAATATTTTGTTTCCCCAAAATATAAAGCTTGAGGCCATAACCAAAGCTATTATAAAGAACTCCAAAAAAAAAATTCTAACTTTTAAAATAATTAAGGTTTTGTTTCCCATAACAAACTTGGTTTGAAATACTATTAGAAGAAATATAAAGACGTGATAAAGAGGTTTAAATTTCAAAATATGTCACAATGTAACTATCCACTCAGAAATATAAAGAACCAACTCAATCGGTCTCCATGACATTTGGAGGAGCAAGCTGTGTCTAACCATAAACAAATATTTTGACAAGTCAATATAAATAAAACAATAACTTACATTTAGAAGCAACCTCAAAAGAGAGCATTTTTCCTTAAAATTTAGAGTTACCCACTAGATATTGGGAATTTAAAACACAAGCACCATGAATAAATAAAATAACAACACTATAATTACAATTTGCAATTGATAAAGCTTTAGAAACTTCATTTAGAGTTGAACTAACAAAGGGGTAAAGAAATTAGGTAAAATCCCTAATTATAGGGTTTAGGGTTTTTAAGAAACTCATGCAAAAAAAAAAAATCAAGGTGTGGCTTCCCCATTTCCTCTTTCTAGAACCCAATCTCCTAAACCCTTAGATTTTTACTCAGATCCAATATACACACAGCCACAATTTTTGAGCTAACAAAGATTGACAGATTCTATGAATATTTCCCAAGAAGAACAATAATCATACAATAGAAACTTAACTCAACCTTTAGATGCAAGAGGATGCAAAGATTTGATGACAAAATGGAAGAAAAAGAGGAAAAAAGTACTATGGCTTCAAATGGAGTATTTTTTTGCTCCATGGAGATAGAGGAGACGAAGACGTCTCTCGTCTCTACAGCCTTCCGTTTTAAAAAAATTCTATTCTCTTTTTTTTTAAACCATAAGGTAAGGAAATTACCCAACTACCCTTAAAACTAATACTATTCCCCACCTTATCCTTATACTTGGTCTATGATATTACAATCTTTCCCCCTTAAAATAAATTCGTCCTCGAATTTACACTATGTACTAACCTTGCATATCAAAAAGGTGTGGGTATGTGCCACGTATAACCATCTCAGGATCCCCTATCATTTCTTCACTAGACGGACCCTTCCAAACAATCTTTACAGCAACAACTTCCTTAAAGCGTAAGCGTTTCACTCGTTTATCTACTATAGCCACAGGTTGCTCAACATAACTAAGATTTTCATCAAGTTGAACCGCTTGATGTTAAATGACATGAGATAGATCATGAACATATTTTTGAAGCATCGAAACATGGAAAACTAGGTGAACTCTTGAGAGATTAGGGGGAATGTCTAAGTGATAAGCCACTTGCCCGACCTTCTCCAGAATCTCAAATGGTCCTATGAACCTCAAGCTCAACTTACCCTTTTTACCAAACTTCATGATACCCTTCATAGGAGAAACACGTAGAAACACATGTTCTCCCACACCAAACTCCAAAGGTCGACGCCTCTGATCCGAATAAGACTTTTGCCTACTCTGGGCAATCACTAGGTGATATCGAATTAGTTGAAGCTTCTCAATAGCTTCTTGAATTAAGTTTGGACCCACAAGTCTAGATTCTCCAATCTCAAACCAACCAATAAGGAACCTGCAACGCCTCCCATATAAGGCCTCAAAAGGTGCCATTTGAATACTAGATTAGTAATTATTATTGTAAGCAAACTCCATCAAACATAGGCATTGACCCCAACTCCCTCCAAAGTCTAACACACAAGCACGAAGCATATCTTCCAAAATTTGTATAGTTCTCTCAGACTAACCATCAGTTTGTGGGTGAAAAGTAGTACTCAAGTCTAATCGTGTTCCCAAAACAGTCAGAAAAGATCTCCAAAACTGAGCTATGACCTGAGGGCCTTGATCAGAAATGATAGACAATGGTACTCCATGCAAAGATACTATCTTCTCTAAATCGAGTTTAGCATACTGAGAATCATATCCTATATCAATCATTAGTCATATGCACATCATACTTTATCTCACAAGCATATCAAGTGCACATTACATTCCATATCCATATATTGGTTACTTTACTACTCAAGAAACTAAATGCATAGAATAATCAATATGAGTGCACAATAAAAAGTTATACTAAGTGCACAATAATAATATGATTCAACTAAAAGCAAATCTTTATCAACATAATCAACAAACTAGAGATTATCCTTTATCCCCAAAGAACCGAAATCTGGTCTCATCATAATCTTCATTAAATTTCAAAACTTAAACATACAACATGATCATTCAAGAAGGTTGTTAAACATTCAAACAGCCTCGATTTTAGGCTTGTCAAGGCCAAAAGCAAGTATTTTTTTTAAGAGTTTTGGGATGAAAACTCATCAAGGTTTTGGGCTAACAACATACAGCAACCAGAAATTGAATTTCAGCTCGTGATTCACCTATATTAATGCATAAAAGTTAGCTTTTCAGTCCTCAAAATCCATCATACCTCAGTTTGGTCAGAGGCTTTTCAAAACAGCAAGTAAACACCACAAAATGAAAGCTAACTATCCAAAGAAATAAAAATAGTCCCAACAGTCCAAAAGTATTAAAATAATTCTCAGTCATCCATTCCACAAGCCTCACAACAAGTTCATACTTTAACTTCCATAGTATATAAAACATAGACATTATATTTCTAACAGGGCTACAAGAATTAGTAGCAATTTCAAATATAGAAATTTCACATATAATCAATTGAAACATAGAATTGGTAGAGCAAGTCATAGGCCATGCTATAGTCTGATCTTTCTTCTTGGCTTCTCAATAAGCACAATTAACCACAAAATTTTAAATAAGGAACCAAACAGGACAACATACTGTTTCACCCAAAACAAATAACAATTAGCTCCCAACTTAAAGATTTTAGGGACTTCAACTCCAAGCAATTTGCCTCACACTTAGCCCTTTAAGTGTAGTCCCATGATTTCTCAAATCACCAAGACAATCTAAGATACCTCAAATTAATTCTCATTCACTTCCCCTTCATGCTTACCATTAAACCGAAACACATCAATCAGCAAACCAAAAAATATCACGCTAAACCAGCTTGGCACCATATCAGAATTGTGTACATGCACCCTTCTTCACTCAACTCTATTTGTGCTTGCACAGTTAAAGGCTCAAAACAAAACATGCAACATGTTATATTATCACAATTCAGAAAAAGAAACAGGACATCAACTATTCTTTACTCTCTAAACTGATTTAATACTAACATACAACTTATACAAAATAACAACTTGCCATTTACATAGAAGTAGACGTTAGTACCATTATTGGTTAAGATATAACTACCAAACAAAGTATTAATGTGGCAATCATACATTTATAGTAAGACAAATCCTCATTTTCTCTTGATCCCAGAAGAACAACAATAGATTGAGTGGAAATGCCTAGAAAACTAGCAAAATAAAAAACAACAAAAGGTTTATCATGTCATTTAAAGGTTTCTACAATCTATCCAACATACTTATACCAGAATTTTATAGGATACAGAACAGAAAAATTTGAGGTACTCATAAAATCATTATAACACCAATTCATTTTATATTAGAGTACAACTTAATTTCCTTTCTTGACCAAAGCCATCATTATCCTCAATACATAATCAATCTTCAAAAATTAATAACCAAGCCATGTCACTAGTTCAAGCTATTAAACCAACAAATATTAAGAATCGAGATAAATTGGTGCTCTTCACTTCTGCACCCAAAACTAAGGCTAGTCCTCTTGCTTTTAATAAGAATGCACACCACTTACAATCATGTTTCTAGAATTTGAAGTCTATATTTTCTTTAATCAAGGCAAACATCAACATCTTAATAAGAAATTTGAAAATAGCATATACTCATGATGCCACAATAAGAGAAAATCACATCTTTATACTCATCCATGTCTAACTCAATTCTTCAACAGGCATAGAAGGTTAGTTTATAAAATTACTTTCCCCGAAAATTGATATCAAAACAGGGCAGTAGCTATATATATACATGGTCCTACAAAAATTATAGTTTTAACTTCACCAAAGATAATTACCAACCGAAGATATACCCATGCAACAATAAAATTCAGTCTCACTACTAGAACATAAGAGATTCCTATCTAAAGCTCAATCCATCGAAATTAATAATATCAAGGGAAGAATATATATATATATATATATGCAAAACAGAATTAAAGACAACCCATATTACAAGGCGCATACAAGATTTAATCTTCAAACATAACTCTTGACATTCACAACCTCAATAAGTAGCTATGACTCAACACATAATTCTTTCACAACAAGATTTTATAGCAATATAAAATGAAACTTCCATCTGCTTTAACGCTCGATTCACCATGGCAGTCTACTGCCTCCTAACAGCAGCTACCTCCCTAAAGTTTCCATGAATTTTGCTATTCTCTTGTCGGCAAAAGTACGCCTAGTGGATGCTATTGGCTTCTAATACACGTAATAATACATATTGAGTTGATCAGTCTCAATATAATGTAAACAGTGTGACAGAGTCCTATAACAATCACACCTAAGGCAGTTATGCATATCTAAACTAACTATACATCTCTTTATTAGAGACCAAAAACAATAATATATAACATAAATTGGGAACTTCAAATATGCCACAAGCATAATCAGTCCATACCCTAGGCTCAACAAGATGAACTGCTCTGATACCAACTTTGTCACAACCCAATCTTAGGCCGTGACCAGCGCACAAGCTAGTGATATTCAGTACTCAACTAGGCTAGCAAGCCTAACCATACTACATCAATTAAAGAAAATAATATGAAACTTAGATTAGAGTTACCAAAAATCCGACAGAGCTCCCTCTAAAAACTGAACAAAACACATTTCTTTTAGACCTAGTCAACAATACATATTCATATCCAACACAAACATAAGCATCTAGCATCAACCATAAGTACAAACTAAGTCAACTATAAAGAAGGGACATATCAAGACTTTATGGTCCTATATATATATATATATATATATATATATATATATATCATAAATATATATATATATAAAGAAACAAACTTATCTCCTATAGTTGCAAAATACTAGAGTCGACAAGTAACACTAGCCAGCAATTACAATGAAGGCCTACCAAAAGACAAACACTCCTGGACAAAATAGCAAATCCCAATAGTCCCCTACTCAACAACCAACGAATCTGAAGAGAAAAAGAATAAGGTGAGTCACATAAACTCAGTGAGGGCATAATAAACATAGCAAACAGAAAAGGAAAACAAGTAATAGCCCAAATATTTAAGCTTTGCAAAACAACTCAAAACACAATAATCAAATAAATGAAGTTTATAAGTAAATTCACTTGTCACGTGCTTTCCTTTCCTGAAGTTAATTTTTTAATCATAAAGGAATTCAACTCTACTTAGTAAAACGCATCTCATATCCTAAACAAAATCTCTACTCTTCATCTATTATATGCACATTAGTCGTTATATCTCTTCGCCATAGCAGGCGGAACACACACCGTTATATCTCTTCACCATGGCAGGTAGAACACACGCCATTATCTTTCTTCGCCACGGCAGGCGGAACACACGTCGTTTATATATCTTTGCCACAGCAGGCAGAACACACGTCGTTATCTCTTTTCGCCACGGTAAGCGAAACACAAGTTGTTATCTCTCTTCACCACGGCAGGCGGAACGCACGCCGTTATATCTCTTCGCCACGGCAGGCAAAACACATGTCGTTATCTCTCTTCGCCACAACAGGCGGAACACACGCCGTTATCTCTCTTCGCCACGGCAGGCGAAACACACGTCATTATATCTCTTAACCACGGCAGGCGGAACATATGTCGTTATCTCTCTTTGCCACGACAGGCAGAACACACATTGTTATCTCTCTTCTAACACATGTCGTTATCCCTCTTCGCAACGACAGGCGGAACACACACTGTTATCTCTCTTCTCTAACAGTGAACGGAGTTCTAACACAACCCTTATAACTCAATTCTTATGACAAAAGTTTAAAACCATCACAGGTTAGCTTTCAGGAGTCACAACTTAATAGGTCACAAAGTTAATATAATACAGATCCAAAAGTATAATCATCATAAAATAAATTCATAAGTTAGCTTAAATATTTTGTTTCCCCAAAATATAAAGCTTGAGGCCATAACCAAAGCTATTATAAAGAACTCCAAAATTCTAACTTTTAAAATAATTAAGGAAACTTGGTTTGAAATACTATTAGAAGAAATATAAAGACGTGACAAAGAGGTTTAAATTTCAAAATATGTCACAATATAACTATCCACTCAGAAATATAAAGAACCAACTCAATCGGTCTCCACGACATTTGGAGGAGCAAGCTGTGTAGTGTCCACTGAATCTGACCATAAACAAATATTTTGACAAGTCAAGATAAATAAAACAATAACTTACATTTAGAAGCAACCTCAAAAGAGAGCATTTTTCCTTAAAATTTAGAGTTACCCACTAGATATTGGGAATTTAAAACACAAGCACCATGGATAAATAAAATAACAACACTATAATTACAATTTGCAATTGATAAAGCTTTAGAAACTTCATTTAGAGTTGAACGAACAAAGGGGTAAAGAAATTAGGTAAAATCCCTAATTATAGGGTTTATGGTTTTTAAGAAACTCATGCGAAAAAAAAAAATCAAGGTGTGGCTTCCCCATTTCCTCTTTCTAAAACCCAATCTCCTAAATCCTTAAATTTTTACTCAAAGCTCCAATATACACACAGCCACAATTTTTGCGCTAACAAATATTGAGAGATTCTATGAATATTTCCCAAGAAGAACAATAATCATACAATAGAAACTTACCCCAACCTTTAGATGCAAGAGGATGCAAAGATTTGATGACAAAATAGAAGAAAAAGAGGAAAAAAGTACTATGGCTTCAAATGGAGCATTTTTTTGCTCCATGGAGATAGAGGAGACGAAGACGTCTCTCGTCTCTGCATCCTTCGGTTTAAAAAAAATATTCTATTCTCTTTTTTTTTTAACCTTAAGGTAAGGAAATTACCCAATTACCCTTAAAACTAATACTATTCCCCACCTTATCCTTATACTTGGTCTATGATATTACACCCTTTTTTGATAGAGCAGCATCTACATTAATTTTCAGGCAATTTTCTGGAGGCCGTGACCATAAAAAACCTCCCTGCCTTGATCCTGTAGTAATCTGAGCATCATTCCTTTGCTGCGCATTTTCCAAATAAAGCCTATACCAATCCAATGCTTTTTCCACTAGTCTAACAGCAGAGGTCTGTTTAGCACTCTGCCACACTGCATTTCTTTCATTCCAAAAAAACCACCACAGTACCACCACTAAACAAAAGTCATGGCTTGGCTTCTGGGATAAATAGTCTACCCAATCCATGAAACTCACATTATTAGAAACTCACAGTACCACCACTAAACAAAACTCACATTTCTTTCATTGTTCTCTGGCTCCTCATGGCATCTTTCACAAAGGGAATCCAGAGGAACTTTACGTAACAGCAAGTTGTTACGAGAAAGAAAACACATCATTTTGGTACTCTTTCTATTTTATATTCTTGTTTAACTCTTTTTTAGAAATTCCGCCACATTTCATTATAGGCATTATTTTTATTTCTCTCAGTACACATATCCTCAAGTTATTTTTGCTCTACCCTTTTCAGTAGATAACCATAATGAAATACTAGCACTGCTTAAATTAATGATGACTGATAGTTGCTTCTTTAATAGTATGCTAATATTCGTAATTTGAACTGCTTCTGCAGCTAATTCCTGAATGGAGAATTGCAGCAAGATTGAGATAAATATGAATGTAAAGTGAGATTACAACAAGTGTTTTACTCTGTTAATTTGCATCCATTTCTTCAAGAGCCGCTTTGGCTGCTGCCTTAGCTTCATTTAAAGGTTCATCTGGGACCTGTACATGATTATTATCACATAAATTTGGTGGTATGTACAATAATGAGTTTCAAAAACTAACAACGAACTGTAATTTCACACAAAAAATTACTAAGCTGCAGTAGCAATCAAAGAGAGGGAAAACACACAGACACGCACACACTTAACAAAGCTACAGCCATTTGGAAGTGACAACTGGAGACTACACTTGGCAAATGTTTTCCTAACAAAGATTCAGGAAGAACTTTGTTAAACTCAAAAGAGTGAATAGGGGATTTAGATCATCTCATGACATGACAGGTAGTGAGAGAAAAATAGAAAACTTATACTTGTTATGTCACATGAAAGGATCCAAATTCATGGACTGGGGCAAGGTGGTTAATGTGCTCCTCTTGGCAGGAGGGGCAACATTTGCAAACAGAAGTTAATAAAACCAACAAAAAAACCCACAAAAATAGGATTATATAATTTTGAAATGAAGAGTACAAGAAAATATTATATTGATGGAGGAATACATAAGTCGTTGCTGTAAGTAACATTTTCCCAATGATAGAAGCCGCTACCATAAGTCACATTTTCCCAGAGACTTACCTCACTGAGGCAATGCGTTCCCAACAACCATTGTTACCATATATTCAATTTTGGCAGCAACTATTATTATTGTTGCCATAAACAACCTAAGTCGTTGTCATATCATAAAATTCCTAATGACAACCATCATTGCAAAAAGTGACATTTTCGCGATGCCAAAAAAGTGTTGTTGGGATAAGTATTTAGGCTAAAAAAATTTCCCACAATTATTGTCGCTATGAAATATTTTTTTTTAAATATTAAATTTTTATATAGATTTTTTTATAATAAAATTATTATCAAATATATTTATAAAAAAATAAAGTGACTTATATTTAATTTTTATATTAATTATATTTATCAATTTGATTTTTATAACTACAAAATAACTATTAAAATTGTCCAAAACATAATATATATTACCATAGAATAACTATTGATAAAAATACAAGAATGTCAATGCTATACAACAATTGAAAACCAAATAACATAAAATTTCCAATCTTCATGTTTAAAGCAAATAAGTGGTCCAACAAATATATTTATGAAAATATGAAATATGTACAAAACTGAAGTTTCCAATGCATAGCTTCAAGAAAGTCTGTGGTGAACACTTGGATGTAACCGCAAATTATCCTACATGAAAAGAGTTAAACAATCACATGATAGAAACAAAATAACAAGAATGCCATATTATAGAGCAAATGCATATTAAAAGTTCAATATGTTGAAGACATATTAAATTTAAGTAAGCAAGTATGTCATACGAAGAAGGAACCACAGGCAACATGTGGTGTAATGGTCCAAACTAATGTTCCTTCATTATCTCAAAGTGATGACAAGTAATAATGACTTTTCTGAATGATCATTAACCGATCCACTTATGAACATTAAGTCATACAACTTGAACCCAAATATCAAACAAGGCAAGCAACATAAATTTCTTCATTTTTGGAAGACAAGAGCACCCTACTAGCAACCCAATTCAAGGATGCATTTTATAGGATGCATTATACCTCAAATCATTGCCACAATTAGACTTTCTTGCTGCTGTCTCGTGTCAACAGCTAAAGCATTCGTACGCCTAAAATCTGAAACTCTACTTGAGGGTGCCATTGATGAAGACAAAACTGAAAGAGAAATTAAAAGCTGAAAGTGATAAATATATCCACAATACAATAAAATAAGTTCAAAAAAAAACTTAAAAGCAAGTTGCAGTAAGTATATTTATTTTTTTCAAAATATCTAGATTTCCTTGGGTTAATGGGTTAAGTAACCAAAACTCATTGGGTGTTCAGAATACCCTCATTCAGACTCAAGATTCAATAGAAATATCAATCAAATCAGTTTAAAGAAAAAACAGAAATGCAAGATAGTGGCAGATTCATATCCTAAAAATATCAAACAAGATCTTCTTTCTCAAATCAAGTTAAGTCCGACAATCTAAAAACATCCATGCATCAATTGGTCTTGTTTTTCCAGAAAAAATTGGCCCTTCAGCCCCATCCCCTTCAAATCCAGTTCTATAAACTTTAGCAGCAACTTAGTAGCTTGTTTTGCTTAGGTTACCCACCAGAATCATAAAAATTTAAACCAAGTAGTTTGACACAAAAACAGCAAAGAACAGAAAACAAACAAAGGTGGAAGGAAAGAAATTTGCATGTTGTAACAGTAAAGAAAACAGAAGATTCTGATAGAAACTGGTAAAGAAAGAAATGCAGAATTGAGTTAAGCAGAATTATTGATCATGTGCTAGTCAATTGAGTTAAGCAGAATTGTGTAAGAGTGGTTTTGGGTGGGGGTTGGCCAGTCCTAAGGCTGGGATTCCCTCTAAGAGTCTATTCTGCATTTCTTTCTTTACTGGCTTGTTTGTATTCTCAGAATTCCAAAATTCGTCCTAGTGTAAGGAGCTAGTCTCCACCTTTCTCTATCAGTAAAACCAGTTTCTATCAGAATCATCCTAGAGCCATATCACTTGACACTCTTAGGCACTTTTACATTAAATACATTTCTCCTATAAAGATGGCTGGCAACTTATTAGAGTGAATTGGGGAAAATGCCCTAAACAGTAGCATAGAGCTAGATCATGCTACAATAAGCCACATAGTTTATGAGAGCGGGAGGGGGGTGAGGGTTCACAACAATGGCTAACCATGAATAGGCAGTGCATGCTTAAACAATAAAAAAAAAACTTGAAAATGAAGCATTTTGCCATCAATTGCTACTATGTTGCATGTAAATCAATATAATATTGTAGTCAAACAAATTTATTATCTAAGTAGAGAGAACTCACCTGTGAGGGAAATTTAGTGAGAATCAAATTGAAAAGGAAAGATACCTATACTTTGTTGAGATCTCCATCAACCATCCAATAAAAAGACCAACAGCTCCAATCAAGAACAACATTGGCAGACCTGCATAACCCATGGCCGCGCTGCTATTTGAGCCTCATGAACGAGCTCCACTCCTCTATCGTTCTGCCTCTTTGTTTTTGTTATATTTTATTTGAGTTTGCTGACTAATTTTTGGGTGTTCTTAAACTTTTCATTTTGGTTTAAGGTAATGTTCTTATGGACCAGAAGCCCAGTTAAAGACAACGTCTACGTGCACGATGGAATGGGGAAAGATAGGATCTCAGTCGTTTTTTTTTCTTTGTTTGGTCTACTTTAAACTGATCTCGAAGAAGAGTGGGGAATCGAAATTGAACCCAAACCCAGAAACAAATGGAAAAATTTAAAATGAATACCCACCAAAATCAAAGAAAAGATAAAATTGCATACTTTGAAGAAGACAACAAAAGCAAGGAATAAACAAAGACAGTTGAAATGGAATCTACTAAAAGAGAATATAGAACAATATAATCAAAGAAGAAGGAAAGGGGAAAGAGAACCTGGTTGGATGAAGAAAGAAGAAGACAGGTCTGAGTTGGATCGTGTTTGCTGCAGCACGCCAATGCCTATCTTTCTCTTTCTTGTCAATAAAAAGAAGAGAAATGCAATGAGAAACAAAATCTGTGATAAGCAGTGGCTGCTTTATTATTTGTCTTTGTCCCCCCCTTTCCATTGAATATTTCGCGCTCAAAGTAGCGCCCAATATTACTCGCAAAATTAGAAATACTGAAGTGAGCGGGGAATGATTTTTTTATTCTTTTATTTTTTAAAAAAAGCTTATTTATTTATTTAAAATACAATTTTCAAATTTTTATAATTTAAAATAATTTATTTTGTTTAAAATGTACCATCCTCAAATTATATTAAACATGTAATTAAGTCTTGAGATATATTTTAAATAATTTTTTATTTTAATTTAATATTTTTCAATTAGAAATATCAAAACAGATGGAACTATGTTAGTTATCCCATTTAACTTGTCAAAAATGACAAATTGAGTTTTAAATCAATATTTTAACTCACTCTACACAACATGCAAGTTAAGGCGAGTTGGGGTAAGTTGACCCCGTCTTGTCACCTATAATTTTTATTTAAAACATATTTTAATAATTCATATTTTTTACAATTTATTTTCACATAAATAGTCTTTACTGACTTAGTTTTATAAAAGTAACAACCTATCTTATTAGGGATTGTAACACCCTCCTTAGGGCATTACATTTCGACTTCATCATAATCAAAAGATTTGATAAAGTTTGAGTTATAAAAGATGGGTTTCAAAATTTCTTTTTTAAAAACGTAAATTTTTTAAAATATTAGGTAATTTGAAAAATTATGTTTCAACTATTTATTATGCAATATTGACATAATTAATCTCACAATTTAAAAAAAATATAAAATTAACTATTATTTTTTTTTTTTTAAGTGGTTAAGGTAAAGAAACAACACTAACGAATAAACTTTAACATCTTATTAATACTTTTTCCCCATCTTGATGCATTAGACATCCGGTTCTTTGATATTAACAATATTAATGGAGTCACAAAGTCCATATCATTGTCACCAATCTCTACGGTTCGGGGACAAACCAAGCGGAAGTTGGTGGGCATGTTCTTTTATTGCTTTTATCATACGATAGATCATATAACAATTATGATTATGTCATCAACATTAATCAACTATCATCATTCAATCATTTATCAATTCAATTATCATAAACAATAATTATGATAATTCAACATTATCATCATCATCATCACAAGTATTCAAAATAATTGTCATTATTCAATATATCATACAGATATAAATGCTTAAGCATGCATATGCACTAATATCTAGGGATATCAAAAACAAGCCCATGGAGGTTTTCATAATTTCGAGAAGAATGCTATTAATTCGGACAAATATCTCCCGAAAAGAATCGTGTTCTTGTTTGTGGAGATCGACAATCGTTGTAACAATGGCACGAAGTTCTCATAATCAACATCCAATATCCTTTATAATCCATCATAGACCTCAACTTATCAATTGTTATGTCCTCTTCAACAAGGATCCATAATTATTAGAGTATTTTATACAATGAGCAATATATCGGTTGTCCAAGCAGGAAGGGCAAATCTTTTCAATTTCATTTGTTCAATGTAATCATATACTTCAACGCGATATTTTTAATGCATGTATAATAATCATATATCTTTCCAATGCATGTATAATGCACCAAATACCAATCACAAGCAAAACATGTCATTTTTCACACAACATCCATATATATTGGTTCTACATAAGTATTTATAATATTTTCAACCAAAATCATATTATCACATTTTCATAGTTATAAAATTTTTCGTCAGTTTTTCACAAAATTACGCAATATTTTCATTTCGTTTTCATAATTCCAAAACGCGTTTACATTACGCTTTTCACATTCAATTTTGCGCTTTAAATCATTATTAAATTTTTTAACATTTTTCTCAATCGCATAAAAATATCGTTTCATCATAATTCCTTCCATCACTTTCAAAATATTTAAAACATTTTCAAATCAATAACGATTTTTCATCATTTTCACAATCACGCTTCTATCACTTTTAAATCACATAGTATTTTTAACAATAGTTCCCAGGATATTCTCTCATTATTTAATCACGAGTTTTTTCAAAATATTTTTAATAGTGTAAAATATTTAAATAAAATTGTGAAGAAATATTTTAACATTTTTCAAATCGCATGAAATACGTTAATATTTTTCAAATCTCGTTAAATATTTGTCAGATTGTCATTTTAAATTTTTAAATACAAAATATTTTTCAACATTTTACAACTATTAAAATATTCCTCAATATTCCAAACATTATTTTAGATTAAATAAATCAATATTAATTTCAACACATTCTTCAATTATACAACAAAAATCATGTTTTTAAGATACGTCAATATTCATCACACAATTTCATTTATTTCTTAACCTTCAAAAATTCTTTTATTTTCTCAAAATAATATAACTTTGTATTTTATTTTTCATGTTTTCCTTATTCAAGAAAATCTTTTTCCACATTTAGATTAATTCAAGAAATTCTTTTCCAAAATAATTCAAAAATCACTTTTTCATTGATATAAATCATCGTTTCAAAACTTAACGCCATATTATAGAAAACTAAAAAATAAGTTATAAATTAGTATATTTTCATAATACAAATTCTTCATTTTTAAATCATTTCCAAACACAACCTCCTGTCAAATAAATTGAAGTTCTAAAACATTTTCATAAAAACTTAATTTTTCATGTTCCTTTCATTTTCAAAATTTCTTGTATTAAATCAATTATATTTTCACTTGAAGAATTACTTTGTTTCATCAAAATCTAGGCATTATAAGCCTTCAAGAATGTGGACATGACTATTGAAAATTATCAAAATATTTTTCCTTCTATTTGATATGGTTTTACATAAACAAAATCATTAAAAATTTTGTTTTCAAAATGCATTTATGGTTATAAAACCAAACCCATTTGCCACAATTTATTTTTATTTTCTTTGCAAATCATTTTTCACTTTCTTTGCAAATTCTTAAAATCATCATTCTATTTTCATTTAAATCTCATGTTTTGTAAAACACTTAGAAACTTTTTACACAAAATAAATCAATAAAAAATCCTTAAAAATCATGTTCATTCTTTGTTTATTTTCCTTGTTTTTCAAACATCCATTTTCATCATTCATGAAAATATTCATTTATGAACACCTATCTTGAGGTGTCTTAACCGATATTCACTCAAGTTTCAGGGATTAAAAATTAATTCCCTTATTCTTGAAAAATTTTATATGAACCCTAATCAATGGTATCAAAACCGTAGTCTTTCCTTGGCCATTGGGACCAAAATTAATTTTCTTTCCATCACCAAATCATGGCATACACATCATACACATCATATAATATATATATCAAAAGCATGTCATATTATCATCATGCATTGTATAAACATACCATCAAAATCATAAACTCATAGCAAAGCATATTAAGCATAGGCAATTAATCAAAGCTAATAAACACATATAAATTATTACATGACCATGGATATGAATCCTCACATGAATTCACCATCCATCAAATATAAGATCATCTCTCACCACCATGCTTGGTTGGTGAGATGAATATCCCTCTTACCTCTTGAAGATTCTCAAAAACTCCTTATTTTGCTTCTTTTTCCAAGTCCTTCACCACCAAGGGCTTCTCAAATACAAAACAAAATATATAGAAATTAGTATACTAAGCTTGATTAAGAGGAACCATGGATCAAACATGGTTTAGATCATGAAAAAGAAGAGAAGAAATGAAGTTTCCTTACACTTCACCTCAAAAACCCAATAACTTTGATCTTGAATAAAGTCCATGAAGATGAATGATTTAGAGAAAATCTCCAACATGAAAGTTGCTTAGAATATCATGTAGATTCAAGATTTATGGTTGGATGAAATTAAAAGAGATTGGAGAGTGGTTTTAGGTGTCTTGACCGAATGATTTCTCTTGAAGCACAAAGATGGAATTTTTTATTTTTGATAGAAACTTGAAGCTTGGATTTGAAGCTCAAGATGAATGATTTTGGAAAAACTCATAACTAGAGATGTTCTTAGAATGGTGTTTAGGTTTAAGAAATGTGTTTAGATGAAATTTTCAGAAGCTTGGAGACATGGTTTCTAGGTGTTGACCAATGGTATTTCTTAATAAGAAAATAGAGTTTTTTTTGTATTTTGCTTTGGAAACATGATGAATAAAAGCTTAATAAATGAAAATGAGAAACCAAAAATTTTGGTCTTCTTTGGAGTGCATGGCCGTAGCTCATATGGAGAGAAATAAGAGAATATATTTTGCTAAGTCTTGCTTTTAGAAAATCAATGAATGATGAAGATTGATCAAGATAGGTAATTAATGGTCTTCAAACTTTTCAAAAAGATTGTCTCCTCCTTCCTATGCATTCTCCAAAACCGTCCCCCCTCACCTAATGCATTCATGAAATTGTCATCATTATTAGACCATCTAGAATTTCAGCCATTGATTAATTCAATGGTTAGGATTAATGTACTTTTTCAGATAGAAAATATAATCTAAATTAGTTTTTCATAAATTCTAACCATTAGATGTGTCATCCAAATGAAATTCAAGATTACTAGGATCTTTTAATCTAGGGTCAAATTAGTTTTATACTTTTTAAGACAAATTCCACCCTTGATTAATTCTTCATCCAATGGTCATAAATGGTCTTTTTCACTTTTTAAGACTAAATCTTGCTAGAATTTAATATAAATCCATAACCAATGATCACACTGATTTATACAGCAATTCTACATGGGGTTGATTAAATCTACGGTTGATATTGAAGTCTTCCTTATTAAGTTGTCAGATTAAATCTCTACAATTGATTAGATCAATAATCATCCAATGTTTTTTTATTAAATTTATTTCTCAACTGTTGATTAAATCAATATCAAGTCTTCACCGTTAATTAAATCAATGATGGATATCCAAACCACCAATGTTGACTTAAGCAATATAATTTCTATTTTTATCTACTAAAAATCTCACGAAATAATATATTCCTTTTATTTTTATCGACCCATGATAATTAAATACACATTCAAACACAATACTCCAAATTTCTAAAACTATTTCAGATTCATAATTAGTAAGATCTCCTGTTCCATCTAAACAATACAAATTTTTCTATGAGTAGAAAAATTTTCACTTTGTTTACAAATCACATAAGGTACCTTATGCCCATCATCTAGGACCACCGGACCCACATACATTCATAATCATCCACAAAAATCACAAAAATTAGAAAACTCACAAATAAGCCCAGTTGTGAATCAGATTACGTAAAATAATTACCATCTAACCACCATTAAATTACGAAAGTTTTCCACCGTCACAACTGAAAATTTTATTTTCCCGCGCTGTTAAATCACTCAAAACGATCAAATATGCTCACGGAATAATCAAAATAATTTTACAGATCCACTAAATAGTAAAATTGCCTTATTTTTTTGTTATATTTTACAAGATAGAAAATTTTGGGGTGTTACAGGGATATCATTCCTCTTTTTATTGCTTTTACTACTTACTTGATATCTATTTTTCCCACAAACAGGATATTCAGTAAGATTTTTATGGTCTTCTCCTCTATACAAAATAGAGTCATTAGCACAAGCATCAATCTTCTCATAATCAAGTCCAAGAATATATTGAGTTTTCAATTAATTATTGGGAATTGCGGAACAAAATATCTCGCAGCGGAATAATAGGATTCCCACCACAATCCATGCAAAAATAATCCGATTTTTAAAATTACCTCTTAAAGCGTGATAAACACAAGCGAGGTGAATAAACAACAGACAATAGCGACGAATGTTTCTACTAACAGAGAATATAGAAAATAGTCACCAAAGAAGAAGGAATAGAAAAGAAGAACCTTTATTGTCTCTCACTCACTTTCTTACAGGTCTGAGGGTTGTGATGTAACTCTATAGCACCCCAATGCCTATTTTTAATAGTGGGTCTTCTTAAGTGAGTCAACAAAAAAGAAGAGAAATGCGATGAGAAACAAAAACCCATGATATGAGTTAGCCCACTTTGAATCCGAGTCCAACTTTGGATCCTTATTGCTCCATTTAATATTTCTAAGTGCTGCGACCACAGTTCTCATGCGTTGGTAGTAATATTAAAATCTCATTTTAATATTACAAATACTGAAGTGAGCGGGGATTATTTTTTTATTCTTTTATTTAAAATGAGAATGTCGTTTATTTGACATAACAATCCGAATGATCAATGTTTCGTAGTTTAGTCCTTTGTCAAGATATTAGATTGAACATCAAGGCATTAATTAAACCTTGTAAGTCCAATCATTCGTTTCCCGATATATAGACTTTGTAAATAAATGAGATCAATATCTCATATTAACTCATTTGAGCATGGCCATGCAATTCGCAATATCAATCGGGGGCAATATCGCTCGAAATTCCATCTAGTTAATCCCTATCATGATTTGTGGTATGTCCAATAACCAACTTTATAATCACCTTTTAAATGACGTTTGATGGCATTAAAACACACAACTCCTCATGTAGGAATCGTATGATTTCAGTCAAAGGACCAGTTGACACCATTATCACTATGAGACCTATAGCTTTTATGACACTCAATAACGATCCATGTAGCATTCTCATGGTTTCATAAATAATCATTACTCTAATATGTACCAATGTAAGACTTGATATCTCATATCCATGACCCGTGAGATTATCGATCTACTTTTACATACTTATTTCATATTATTGTTGTCCAATTAACAATAATATTGACTAAGGACATTTAAGAATAATGTTGTAACCAAAAGGATCTCACGATCAAGTCATCCACTTGATGTCCTATGGCATCAAACTTACTATTCAAGGACTTTATTATGTTTATCAAAAAGAACACAATAAATGAAATGTCTCATATATAAAATAGCATAATAGAATATATGCAAATACAGAAAATGTATTAGCCTCTAGGGCATACACCAACATTAATAGCTTTAATAGTGAATCAAATGAAGTGTTGCCCTATCTATGAAGACATTTCATTTGAAAAATACGCATAATAAAAGATAATTTCAAGAAATTCTCACAATTAGGATATAGTTTTTGTTAGTTTTTGTGCAGCATCTTTCAACAATCCATAAAACCTTTTAGCTTCTATAGTAGGCAACTCAAGGATATTATTAGACATAGGCTGATCAAACATATTACTTTTATCTATATTAGATGATTTATAAATGTCATTAAGCACGGAGTAG
The DNA here is from genome assembly GCA_029884595.1 of Ormosia semicastrata. Lineage (NCBI taxonomy): Eukaryota > Viridiplantae > Streptophyta > Magnoliopsida > Fabales > Fabaceae > Ormosia > Ormosia semicastrata. The sequence continues at coordinate 3,913,038 of JAQQTO010000036.1, read as the reverse complement.
GTTTAAGTATCATCAATCCTTTCAAGATTAGCACCAAGGTCATTATTATCATCTTTAGGGTCAATATCATTATTAGATGAGGAGTCACCTGAGCTTTCCCCATGATATTCTCAACGCTTATAACTTGGTTCAAATTCCCATTTCAGTAAATCATTCTTCACATTATCTCTGGCCTTAAAAATACACATTATTGCATTTATAATATGGACACCTAATTGTTTTTTAGGCTTCGAGACAATAAAAGCAAAATCTAAAAATTCATCAGTTTCTTTTAAATACTCTGGCAACCTCCTATCTTTAAGTTCTATCCACTTCTTTTCCCCCTTATTCATTATTACAACTCCTGTAAATTTAAAAAGAAAATACATGCTAACTTTTGAAAATATTTGAGACAAAGGAATCTTCAAAAAAACGTATGCATCTGACTTGATTTGTTCACAAGGAAAAAATTAATTTATTAAATGTTCAAAAATGTTTTCTCATAGCTACACACACACACACACACACACACACACACACACACACAATATATAGCATGAGCAATGTCAAAAATAATTGATTGAAAAGAGCTAATCAGCATATCAAAAAATAATTAACCAGATCTTTTGCTTGATAGAGGAACTGACGTACCTGGTATTGGCTGAGATGAATTATAGCTTGGGTGCTCTAGAACCTGAGAAGAACATAATAAGGATGTGATAAAATTAAAATGGACTAATTAAGAAGTTAGTAGGTAGTGGAAGATGATGTTTACTTGTATTTATAAATGTGGAATTACAATCCTTGTAGAAAATGCTTTTGATGAAGATAAGCCTCTAGAATGATAGGTTTATCCTTAGATATGACTTATTCCATATTATTAGGATGAGAGGTCTTAGCCTTATCCAATAATGTCACAAATCATAGTATAAAAATTTTATTTACATATTAAATAATTATTATTTAAAAAATTGAATTCTTTTAATAATATCACAAATAATAATATAAAAAATTTATATTAAATAATTTTATCTTTAAATCTTAAACTAAATTATTAATGACATGTATACTTTATCCTTTTTTATTTTTTTAAATCTTATTAATAGATATAGATAAGATAGGCCATAATATACCTATTCAGAAATTTGAATTAAAACTAGATCATTATCCTATATTTATCATTCCTTTCAATTCAATTTTTTGGATACATTTAAATTCAATTTTAATAACTATCATTTACATATAAGTAAATAATGAATGCCACAGCAAAAATAAAAATTGTTTTCTTCTTCTATTGATCTACTTTGTACTTATCCCAGCAACGATTGTAGTTGTTGTCATATTGCTACGCTTATCCCCATAATAATCTTTATTGCTGGAATATAACTTGCATTGTTCTACTATTCCCAACAACCAAAGTCGCTGGCATATACGTATAACTTATCACAACGATAATTGTAGTTGCTACCATATTACTATGTTTATCCCCGCAATAATCTTTGTCGCTGGCATATAGCTTGCACTGTTCTATTATTCCCAACGACATCCAAAGTTATTGGCATATGCGTATATTTATCCCCACAATAATCTTTGTTGTTGGCGTATAGCTTGCACTGTTCTACTATTCCCAGTGACATCCAAAGTCGTTGGCATATGCTTATACTTATCCCAGCGACAATTGTAGTTGTTATCATATTGTTACGCCTAACCCTGCGATAATATTTGTAGCTAGGGTAGAGCTTGCTCTGTTCTATTATTCTCAGTGACATCCAAAGTTGCTGGCATATGCGTATACTTATCCCAGCGACGATTGTAGTTGTTGTCATATTACTATGTTTATCCCCACGATAATATTTGTTGTTGGTGTATAGCTTGAATTGTTCTATTATTCCCAACGACATTCAAAGTCGTTGGTATATGCATATACTTATCCCAGCGATAATCTTTATCAATGGTGTATAACTCATATTCTTAGATGTTGCCTAGCGACAATCTAATGTCGCTGCTATATATGTGGTCTACCCCAACAAAATATTTTGTCGCTGTTATAGAGCACTTTTTGCTAGCGCAAATATCATTGTGGCGATAAAGTCCTTCCTATAGCAACGACTTGCAAATGTCGTTGCTATATATGTACTTTTGCTAACGACTTTTTTGTCGCTGAGAAAAAGTTGCTGTCATTTATCTTAACCTTTCATTTGATTTTTTTTCTCAAATTATTCTTGTTTTTCTATTGTCTCACATTCTCTGTGTGGAGCTTCTATTGCCACTGTAACTAGAAATCAGAATGACTTATTTTACCTCTTGCTTCAAGAAAAAGTAGCACGAAAGGAAAGACATTGTCACGAAGGAAATCCAAGTGAATAAAAATGGATTGAGTTAGATTGGATCGAGAAAATTTTTTCTTTCAACCCTACTTAATTAGACCTGTTCAAGAATTGGTTAAGTTAGGTCAAATTTGTGAGTCTAACATATATTTAAAAAAAATGTTTAAATAAATGAAATATAAAATTAAAAATTTGTTACACATAACACGTCTCAATTATAAAGAACATAAGTCCTAAATAGATTAAAGAAGTCATATAACCAGTCTTACACAAACATACTAAAAATTTCAAAAACTCAAACAAGCTAAATAAAAATAACAATTCTTATTAAGATAAATTTAAAATAAATTAAAGTAAGCTAATAGGTCTTAAAAGCCCTAAGCAACAAATCACATTAGTTAATTGAAATTAATGTAATCACATATCATATGGAATGACATAATAATTTACTTGATTCTCAATTTTCTCAAGATATTATATGTCATCCAACTGATCCATTAGATTTTCACAATGGTCCATTTGATGTTACATGAGTTTTTTATCTCTATTTTCTTAGTCACATTTTAAATGTGACCACAAAGCTTACTCCAAAACTTATTTGACACTACAAAAAAGTTAAGAAAAAAAAACAACAACAAAAAATGTCTGCATAACTAAATGACTTTTATTTAACACAAAAAAAATATTGGGGTCAGTTGGATTTATAAGAGTGAGTTTGTGCAAGTTGGTATTTTCCAAACTCGTTATCTGACTCATACCTTGCGAGTTTGAGTGTTTCCCAACCCAATCCACTTCAACATGTATTTTATGGGTTGTATTATGTCAAAACATGTGAGTTTATAAATTAACTCAACTTGCTCGACACCCTTAACCAATTTTTTTCCTTTGTTTTATTGGAACTTGAATTAAAATACTTTCATTATACTGTTATTTAAAATTAAGCTATGATTGGACTTCAATTTTTAAAATCAAACAATCCTAAATTGGTTTTTTTTTTCTTTTTTCAAAAGATAGCTTAATCGAAATACATCATTCTACATAAATGCAAAATGGGGAGGCCCCAAAGTTACTTTCAAACATAAGGAAGGACAAGCTAAACCAACACAAGTGCGACAAACAAGTGTGTTGTGCACACCAACAATAGTCAAATTGAAGGAAAGAGCAAGGAATGAGATCTACAACATCTCATTCCCCTTGACAAACTTTGAAAGAAAGCCTAAGTTTTCTAAGCAAGCACATTTTCCTTCTTTTTCTTCACCCCTTTCTTGCCAGTTGCCACCATGAACCAACAACAGTCACACGAACTTAGGCAACTCAACTTCTGGGCACTTCCTAAACACAACAGCAACAACAAAAACAATGATACTGAGGCATCACAAGTATCATTCCCTTTTCTTTTTCCCTTTATTTTATTTGTGGTTGTTGTTCTTTTTTTTATTTTACTATTGTCTTATTAGTTTATTTTACTATTTTGTTTTGCCTAATTCAGTTGTGTGCATGTGTATATATTGGGTCTCAATTTGAATCCCCCTCCAGGGCTAACCATTTTTTTGGTTTAAGGGATCAAATTTGTTTTTCGTAATAGTGTTTGGACTTACAAGATTAATTTATTTTAATTTGTAATGTTAAAATTAGAAAAAAAAACATATCGAGTCTCTTAATTTTTCAATCAGAGCAAATTTAGGTCTCTATTTGTTTTAGTTTGTGCTCTTAATGAATTAGTGTATTGAAAACAGAAAAAATAAAAAAAATTGAGTTTTTTTCACAAAATAAAAAAGTATATTGATTTTGTAGTTGCATTTTGGGTGTGTGACCTTATCACTAGTTATCACATTTAAATTATCTTTGTTATGAAGTTGTCTTATTTCTTTGTCATAGATGTTTATTTATTTATCATTTGTAAATATTTTCAATCAACTTATATTTTCATTTCATTTTATCTTTTGTTTGATTTGTGGGGTAAAATAAAGATTTTTGAAGTTATTAATAATTTACACAATTAACTTAGGGTAAGTGTTTTAGAACAGGTATATCAATGGTGTTGTGAGATTTATTTTTCACTCTTTCATGTGAACAATCGACTCCCAAACTCAATTTAGTTTCAAAGACCATTTTATTTTTAAAGGTTTTTTAATTTTTACTAATTTAAATAAAATTTGTGATGATTCTATTTTTCTATTTTTTTTTGCTATCTCGTCACGAATACAGTTACAACAATATGTATTTTCTCGGGTACCATATGCATCTTAATTTTTAAAATATAAATAAAATTGTTGTCTAATAACATATTTGTTTGCATTTAAATGGGTAATAAGAATGAAATATAGTCAAATAAAATTATTATAGTTTTTAGAAAATATAATTTCATTTTGTATTTTATATTATGTTTGATGTATAAACTTAGTATAGAATATATGATACAAATATACAATTATTTTGAATATATCTACCTAATGATTTTGAATTACTATATCATTAACATATTATTGAAGTTGGTAAACCCCTATTTTAATCTTTAGAAGATTCGTGTGTCATTAATTTAGTTCTTCAAAGATTGATGTCATCATTTTAATCCCTCTAAGCACAAATTATCTACAACTTCATGGACTAATATAATGGCACATTTGTACTTTGAGGGACTAAAACAATTACACCAATCTTTGAAGGACTAAATTGATGACACATGAATCTTTCAAAAATTGAAATGGGGATTTACTATCTTTTTTTGTATTAAGGTCAGGAGGTGTTATTTGAGACAGTTTACTCGCACTTTGACTAATCAACTTCCCTAGTTCGATTAGAAGTAGGTCATTCAGGTTAGAATTAGGAGATTTACAATTATATTCCTTGCAATTTGGCCTGAAGAAATTGACATAATTGATATTCAAACATGTGATGATTCAAACCTATGACCGTGTGCCTACCCACACATTACATGTTCATCTACTTATGAGACATGGAAGTTTTCTAAAATAAGTAGATAGAAATTCAATTTTTACTACACAAATTTTTTATAATTAAATTGGTTTTAAGCCTTCCAAAAAATAAAAAATAAACAAAAATATAAAATATATTTGTTATACACTATAAAAAATATATTATTAACTAGGGATGTCAAAAAGTGTCAGCAATCAGGCCTACTAATTTTCTGGCTGGACTGGGTTAGAAACGTTGTGAGCTAGTAATTTGTTGACTCATTCTGACCCTATGTGAGGTGCCGGTTGGCTCAGTGACTTGTCACCACACCATACTTTTTGTTTTTTATTTTTTCTTTAGTTATCAATACTTGAAAAAAAAATTATTCTTATGTTTTAACATTTTTTTTCTTTTACATAGTTTAAATCCAATCAAACAATAAAAAATATTATTTTTATGATAAAAAAATTAATTTACATTAAAAAAAGAACAAAATCTTTATATATCATAATAATAATAATACCATAATTAAAAATTAAGCATCGGCTTGTGGATTGGCCGCATCGAACTGAGCCAAAATCAGGTTAGTCCAATCGAGGCAAATTCTATTTTTTTCATCAATATTTTTAGCCTAACCCACTTATTTTATCAAGTTATTCAGGCTGACCCATCAAACTCAACCTATTTTGACACCTTTATTGTTAACCGATTCAAATTTAAAGGATTTTTACATAAAGAACATGTCATGTTCAAACTAGTATGAGTTATAAATAGAGTGATGATGTAAAAAATAAAATATAAAAAATAGAGTGATGTATAAATTGAAGACTTAAAGTTTGTTATGATAAACTAATTAAAGAACTGAACTTTTATTATTACTAATTAAATACCTTAACTTTATTAAAATATATCTTTATTAATAAAAATATTAAAAAGATACAAATATACAATTTGATAAATAAATAATTTATAATATCAACAAAACAAATAACATATATGTTTTAAAATTTATTTTTCAATTGATAAATATTATTAAAATAGTTTTTATTAAATTTGATATCCTTAATTAATAATTAAAACAAAGTTTAAATTTTTAATTGATAAATTTTAAAATTAAAATTCTTAATTAGTAATGACAATAAAATTGAGCTCCATCTATATTACTTTTCTGGGTATAAATAATTTAGCATTCATTGTTGAGCATTAGGATCTGATTAATCATTTTGTTTGTCATTCATTCACTTTTTTGGGATTACGCTTCTTTTAATTGAAGGAGTTTGTCTGTCATTCCTTTCTTTTATTTCTAGTTTACTAAACGCAAATTATTTTATTGGTGAAAAATGCAGTGCAGATTATTTTGGTTAATAAACTGGGCCAAGAGGACCAAGGAAAATAATAAAGAGAAAATTACAACTTTTCGGGAACCAAAAGCATCACCCATTGCTAATTTTGCAAACGCATCAACAGTGGAAAGTTTGCTTTAGACCCGGAGCAGGTTGCTTTTGCTGAAGGAGGAGGGTGGAACATGTAGCATGAGACCCGAAGCACGCGTTGCTTTCCCTGTAATTGTGATGAATTCTAAAATCACATTCAGCCTGCATTTCCTTCGCAAAATCACAGTACATATAGTGTAATGCTATCTGCATAATCTTTTTTTCATAAAATGAGCATAAACTGCTATTGTGGTTGCATCTAAAAATTTGTTAAAAAATATTTCAAGAGATGTTATTTAAAACCCAGATGCAATAGTGTAGCAGTTTATGCATGACTAGTAAAAAAAAGATTGTATAAATAACATTATACATTTTTATTAGACATCACTACTTGTCCTAAGGATAGGTATGGCCATGTAGAGTAATCCTGGTTCAAACAGAGGAAAAGAGAGAAAGGCACATATAGATATTGTTTATTGTTGAAAATGGGGCGGCCTCAGCTGCTTGTATCAGATTTTATTATATCTTTCATGTGGGCATGGTCAGGGGTGCTGATTAAGGAATTGGAGTCCAAAAATATGGGGCTATGTAATGAGCCCCTTGGTGAGATTGTGAAGGTTGGGCTCAACATCATAAACATGTTCATCTTTGCATTCTTCGGAAAAATTACCCGTGGTAGCGCCTCCAATCCTATCAGCATTTTGGCTGGTGCCGTTTCTGGGGATTTCGACAACTTCCTATACTGCATGGGCGCTAGAATTCCAGCTCAGGTTTGCTTTTTGGTGGTTTTATGATATTAGAAATAGCCACTAGCCAGAGGCCTTTTTTTATTAAATAATTTTTGGGTAATGTTTTTTAGTGTATTTTAACCTGAATTAACGTGCATATAAATTTAGTCACTGAATTTGCATATGTTTACAAGTTAATTTTAAAATTTATAAAACTTGTATTAAAATTTTGTTCTGAAAAACTAAAATGAGATAAAAAAGAATTAACGTGACACAAGTTTTGTATTTAAATTTAGAGATTAACTTATACACATTATTGCTTTTACGAATAGAGCATAATTATAAAGACTAACTTACTTATTTATGCTGGGAAATTATACAAAATTTCTTTATCATCAGATTTATAGAAAGTGAAATAAATGTGAAATAATAGCACACACAGAATTAATAATAGAGTTCAATCAATTATGCCTACGTCTTTGGGCTGTTGAAGATATTTTACTAAAAAAAAAATATACAAAGTGTTTACAAAACATTCACAACCTGTCACAACCCATAATCCAATTAGAGCATATTTGGGAAAGATTAAATCTTTCTCATTCAGTTATTTTTGGAGGATTAAGTTGTTTTGTGAAATAATTATTATGTTTAGGTAAAAATATTATTTTTAAAAAAAAATTACACGAAATTCAATACAAAATAAAAGCTTTTTTTCAGCTAATAATCATAAGCTAAATATTGAAACTTATGATTTTAGCTTATAGATTATTTCTTACACTTTGATATGTAAATATTATTTTGTCCTCAATCAAATAATTTTTTTTCATTCTATACCTATTTTAGTAATTTAATGCATAAAAGTGATTTTTTTAATATTATCTAAACGAATCATATTAACTTAAAATCACTTTACAGCTAATGCATTCAAACATAAAAATAAATCGATTATAATCGTTTATAACAATAATCGATTATAATTGATTATAATAATAATCGATTATCAGCATAATCTATAATTTTCAGTTTTTTCAAACAAGCTCTTACACCCAGAAACTAAAGCTTTTCTCTCTAAGCTTTTTCAGTGTATCTCTCTCTGATTTTTCTCTCTAGTTTGGGATGATTTTCCATCTAATGGAGTCCTCTATTTATAGAGGTGAAGCACCGCGTGAAGCTCCTCAAATCGCTCATCTATTTGAAATATGAATTCATCTTTTGCACCTTTCGATGCAATTGATTGTTTTATGCACCTTTCGATGCACAAGTCATTGGACAGATGGGTTGGGCGGCCCAATTTGACTAACAATCTCCCACTTGAAGACTGATTTCAATCTGTTTTCACACATTGATCAATGCAGCAGCCTTCTCTAGCCTGTTATTCTAACAGGCCAACTGAAGTTGAACACAACTTCAGTTTGTCGATTGTCACTACTTTCATTAACATATCTGCTGGGTTCTTACTTCCTTGGATTTTCTTCAATGTTAGCACCTCATCCTCAAGCAGAGTCCTGATGAAGTGATAACGAAGATCAATGTGATTTGTTCTGGAATGGAATGCTGAATTCTTTGCCAGATGTATTGCACTCTAACTATCACTATACAAAACACTCTTTTTTCTGGATGAATCCCAACTCTATCAACAACCCTTGAAGCTATATCAATTCTTTGCTAGCTTCTGTTACAACTACATACTCAGCTTCTGTAGTGGATAAAGTAATAATCTTTTGTATTTGCGACATCCAACTAACAGCTGTTGTTCCAATGGTAAATATGTAACCAGTGGTACTTCTTTGGTGATCGACTTCTCCTCTAGAGTCCGCATCTACATAGCCTTGCACTTTTAATTCTCCTTTACCAAAGTACAAATATTTCTCTATAGTGCCTCGTAGATATCTCAAAATCTACTTAATAGCTTCCCAATGAGCTTTACCTAGATTTGACATAAACTTGCTTACAACTCCCACTGCATAGCCAATGTCTGGCCTCGTACAGACCATTGCATACATCAAACTCCCAATGGCTGAGGCGTAAGGAACCTTAGCCATGAAATCTCTCTCTTCCTCCGTTTGAGGGGACTGATCCTTGGATAAGTGAAAGTGACTTGCCAAGGGTGTGCTTACTGGCTTGGCATTGCCCATGTTGAATCTTTGCAAAACACGGTTGATATACTTTGCCTGAGATAAATGCAAAATCCCTCTTTGCTTATCTCTCGTGATTTGCATTCTAAGGATCTTCCTTGCTGGACTTAAGTCTTTCATGTCAAATTCATTTGATAATTGTATCTTCAAGTTTCTGATCTCGTCCATATCTGAACCTGCTACTAACATATCATCTATGTAAAGTAGCAAAATAATATAACTGGACTTATATCTCTTGAAGAAGCAACAGTGGTCGGCATTACACTTCTAGAAACCTTCCTTGTGAATGAAGCCATCAAATTTCATGTACCATTGTCTTGGAGCTTGTTTCAAACCATACAAGCTTTTCTTTAATCTGCATACCATATTCTCCTTCCTTTTTTTTTCTGAGAAGCCTTCTGGCTAGTGCATGTATATCTCGTCATCTAAGTCTCCGTGAAGAAATGCGGTCTTCACATCCAACTGCTCAAGGTAGAGATCTTCACTAGTAATGATACTTAACATACACCTGATAGTATTGAGCTTCACAATTAGAGTAAAAGATCTCGGTGTAATCGACTCTTTCCTTTTGCTGGAATCCTTTGACAACTAGTCGGGTTTTGTATCTCTTGAAGCCATCATGCTCCTCCTCACCCGATACACCCATTTGTTGTGAAGTGCCTTTTTTTCCCATGGGTAACTCAGCTAGTTCCCATGTCTGGTTGGAGATCAGAGACTTCATCTCGTCTTTCATGGCAAGCTCCCACTTGCTAGCATCTCCAGTCTGACAAGCTTCATCATAGCATTCAGGCTCCCCTCCATCAATCAGCAACAAATAGTTCATGTATCTCCTGTTAAGCACATGAGGCCGAGAAGACCTTCTCAATACAGGAGCTGGAGTAGAAAATTGTGGTGTGTCAAACTACTGCGCACTGCTCTGTTCAGTTGATTCCTCTAATTGAGGACTCTCAACTATAAGACCTTCTGGAACATCATCCACCTCTACATACACTAGCCCACTCTGTTCTGAGTCACTGGTGTCTGTGTTATGCCTGTCCTTATACATCATTCTTTCATTAAAGATCACATCTCTACTGTGGATCATCTTTTTGTTTTCATCACCCCAAAGGCGGTAGTCAAACTCATCTTCACCATAACCGATGAACGTGCACTTCTTCGATTTGGGATCAAGTTTATTCCTACCTTGATCACTGATGTGCACATATGCTACACAATCGAAAACTCTAAGATGTGAAAGTTTTGTCTCTTTTTTGCTCCATACCTCTTCTGGTATTCTGTGCTCCAATGGTACCGATGGATCTCAGTTGATCAAATAAGCTGTTGTGTTGACTGCTTCTGCCCAGAACTACTTCGGTAGGCCTGACTGCACACGCAAGCTTCTAGCTCTTTCAGTCAACGTTTGATTCATACACTTAGCTACACCATTGTGCTAAGGCGTACCCGGCGCGGTCCTCTCAATTTTGATCCCGTGCTCATAGCAAAACTTCTTGAATCTGGTGTCTTCATATTCACCACCATTGTCGGTTCTGAGCTTTTTGATCTTCAACCCTATCTCATTTTCAACCATGGCTTTCTATCTCCTGAAAGCCTCAAACACTTCAGACTTATACTTTAGAAAATAAACACATACCTTCCAAGAGTGATCATCGATGAAGGTCATGAAGTAGTGTTTCCCACCAGTTGATGAAACAGTTGTTGGACCCCAAACATCATAGTGAACAAGCTCGAGTCTTTCCTTCTTTGGGGTTCTTCCACTTGTCTGAAAGCTGACTATTTTCTGCTTTCCAAATATGCAGTCTTCATATATGTCAATTTCCACTGACTGAAGACCTGGTAATTTACCCTTCGAGTGTTTAATCATCATCCCTTTCACACTCATATGGCCAAGTCTTTGGTGCCACAGATTGGGATTTTCATTTTCAACTACAACTGCAATTGAGCAGCATGCCCCTGCTGTCATGTAAAGAGTACCACTCTTTTTATCCCGAGCAATCGTCATTGCATCCTTTGAAATCTTTCAATCATCACTGTGAAAGATCGTAATGTAGCCTTCGCTAGCCAGCTGCCCTACTGAGATTAAGTTCTTTCTTAGGTCGAGAATATGCCTGACATCTTTCAGCTCCCAAATAGACCCATTCAACTTAATCTTCACAGCACCTTTACCAACAATAGTACAAGGTTGATCATCACCAAGGTATACCTTTCCAAGGTTTCCGGGGACATACCTCTTGAAGAATTCTTTCTGCGAAGTAGCATGGAACGATGCTCCAGAGTCTAACACCCAAGACTCTTTCTTGCTCTCCAAAGAGCATATCAACGCATCATTTCCTCTTGAGGTGGAAGTAACATTTGCCTCATCCTTCACCTCCTGATTCTTCGGTGCACTATTGCACTAATTTTTGTTGTATCCGGTCTTCCCACAATTCCAACACTCGGTGGTCTTTGAGATATAGGAATTACTGGGATTCCTGGATTTGGACCTCTTGTCCTTTGATCTACCTCAGTAGTTCGATCTGCCACGTCCATTCCTTGTGGTTGAATTTCTTCCTCTTGACTCTGTATGCAAAACTGAAGAGGTTAATGATTCGCTCAACTTTCTCTGTCGGATCTCTTCATTGAGAACCAGGTCACGAACATCATCAAATTTCAACTTATTGCTTCCCGATGAGCTACTCACAGCCGTGACAGTAGCATTCCAACTTTCTGGTAGGGAAGACAATAGTATCAATGCTCGTACTTCTTCATCAAATTCAATTCCAACTGAACTCAACTGGGTTGTGACTGTATTGAGTTCACTGAGATGTTGAGCTATCGATGCGCCTTCCATCATCCGCAAATTGAATAATCGGCTCATTAAGTGAACTTTGTTAGAGGCCAACGAATTCTCATACATACTAAAGAGAGCCGCCATAAGACTCATCGTGGTTTTTTCCTTTGCTATATTGAAAGTAACATTGTGAGATAGCGTCAATCGGATAACTCCGAGGGCTTGTCTGTCTAGAAGAGCCTAGTCTTCATCCTTCATACCCTCTGGCTTCTTTTCTGAGAGAGGTTGATAAAGTTTTTTTCTGGTACAAATAATCTTCTATCTGTATCTTCCAAAATTTGAAATCTGCACCATCAAACTTTTCAATTTTAACATTCACTTCGTCTGTAGCCATCGCTCTCACTCAAATCTGACTTCCTCAAGATCGTTTCTGACAATTTCTACGAACCACTGTGCTTTAGAATACCTCCGTGGACAAATTGGTAACGCTGACCATTTTTCACTATTCATGAAATTACTATTCATATATTTACTATTCATATGAATAGTACTCACATCAAAATTAGCAGAAAAACCAACTAGCTCTAATGCCAGTTGTTGAGAAATTATACAAAATTTTCCTATCATTAGATTTGTAGAAAGCAAAATAAATGCAGAATAATAGCACACACAGAATTGCTAACAGAGTTCGGCCAATTATGCCTACATTTCAGGGCTACTGCAGATATTTTACTGAAAAAGAAAATATACAAAGTGTTTACAAAACACTCACAACCTCTTATAACCCACAACCTAATTATACCTAAAAACTAAAGTTTTTCTCTCTAAGCTTTTTCAGTCTCTCTCTCTTTGATTTTTCTCTCTAGTTTGGGATGATTTTTCATCTAATGGAGTCTTCAATTTATAGATGTGAAGCACTGCGTGAAGCTCCTTAATTTGCTCCTCTATTTGAAAAATGAGTTCATCTTTTGCACCTTTCAGTGCAATTGATTGTTGTATGCACCTTTCGGTGCATAAGTCGTTGGGCAAGTGGGTTGGGGGGCCCAATTTGATTAACAATTTACTCATAATATTAATAAATTAAGATACTGCATATGCAATATGAGTTTTTGCTCAACTTAGCTATCCTGGGAAAGCCTAAAGTTTGAATTGATTTGAATTTCAACGATATTGTAGTTTAATTATATTTATTTTTCTTTCATAATATAATCTCACAAAGCAGAAAGAGTTGGGTTCTAGTACTAGACGACAGGTTAGGTGCTTGCCATTTTAGTCCTATCGACTTTAGATTTTTGTTTTGTTTTGCTTCATTGCTCCATTTCGTTGACTAAGTCAACTTTAGACCGAATTGCGAGCCACCACCATTCCACCCACCAGTTACCAAAACTTAAATATCGTATTGTACTTCTAACAAACACCCTGGAGGTCCTTCAATTGAGCATTGGCTGTTCTATATTTTGTTCTTTTCATCACAACCCAACGTAAAAATCTCACATGAAACCATTGAGTTCCCATGCTAATCAACACCAGAAGTCATAAACCCAAACTGAATTGCCCAGATCCGCTAAGATCTGCACCACTATAGGTGATTCTTGCTCTACCCAAACTAAACCAACACTATTCACACCAAATTCATCTTTGTTCTAGTCAAGCTCCTCGTCAGAAATCTTCAAAGAAAATGATACCAAACCTCAGCGAAACGATTTTGGGAATGGTGAAGGACGAAAAAAAAAATTGATTTTTTAGCATAAGGTCGTTCCACCCACCAAGCCGTCATTGTCAACCACAGAAAAAAATTTAAAAAAATTTCCTCCCGATTTTCTTTCATCGCATAGGTTAGCACCATGTATAATGAATTGAATCCTCCTCCAACCCATGAGGATCACTATGAAGACTCTCAATTCCATGATTTGAATGAGATTGAGTTACCTGAGGTGGCTACAGATTAACCTTTCTCAGCCATACATCAATATATTTTTTTTTTTATAACCTTATTATCTCCGTAAAAACTCGACCATGTGTCACGACCCATCTTAGAAGCCATGTTTCTTCCACAAACTAGTGATACTCGGTGAATAGATTATTAAAGCAAGCCTAACCATAGTTTATGGTCAATTAAAGAAAAAATAATAATTTGTAATGTAGATTAGGGCCATTAAATATTAATTTTTTTCCTTATAAAAATTGAACAAATCACATAATTCATTTAGACTTATAACTAATATATATCCATATCCTTCACTAATATAAGCATCTAGTATAATCAATCTTAAGAACAAGATAAAATGCCAAGATATATAGAAGGGATATATCAAGATTTACGTTACATATATATACATCAAAAGAAGGAAATAAACATTATCTCCTATAGCAAAATATAATCGAAAAACACTTATAAAACGACAATGAAGGCCTACCAAAATACAAATACTTTGAGCAAAATAGCAAATCCCGGAATCCCCTACTCAAGTTTATTAAATCAAGGGGAAAAAAAAAAAAATAAAGGGGTGAGTCACATAGACTGTTGAAGGCATAAAAATAAACAAGAAAGGGAAGCAAGTAAGAGCAAAAAAAAATATTTAAACTTTGCAAGACAACTCAATACACAAAAATCAAATAAATGAGAACCATAAATAAATTTTTTCCTTTCCAATAATAAATTTACAATCGTAAAGAATTCAACTATACTTATCAAATCTCATCTCAAATCTTAAAAAAAATATCTACATTCATTTTATACATATTATAAGATTTCTTTCGCCACATATTATTGGGAACATTATATATTTATATTATTCGCCATAACATAAAAAGATAATAGTCATTATAGCTTTTTCTTCATTAAAAACAAACACTCGTCAACTTATACTTTTCGCCACGATACAAATACACACTATTATATCTCTTCGCCATGGAAGGTGGTTACGCCGTCTTCTCCATGGCCATGTACAAGATACTTTAGCCACAACAAGTCTATTTTAACATTAAACCTTTATAACTCATTCCTTATAACCAAGATTCAACAATTATCCAAGATTTATTGGAAAGTTTTGTTTCCCATAATATAAAGTTTGAGGCTATAACCAAAACTATTAGAATGATATAAATACATGCGGTCAACTAAATTTCAACATATATCACTATGTAAATTATTCACTCACGATAAAGAACAACTCAATCGTAGCCACGACACTGTAGGAGCAAGCTCCATTGCTCCATTGAATCGCGTGCATAAACAAAGTCATTTTGACAAGTCAAGATAAATGTAAAGTTCCACCCACCATGTAGGCAATTTAAAACACAAATACCATGAATAAATAAAATAACTACACTATAATTACAAATTTACAATTGATAAAACTCTAGAAATTTCATTTAGCCGATCAACAAAAGCCCAAATCAGACTAGCCATTTGTTAAAATCCCTAATTTTATGGAATCAGGGTTTTCAAGAATCATAAACCCAAACTGAAAAAAAAATCAATCCGTAAGACTTTCCACTATAGGTGGTTCTTGCTTACTAAACCAACCTTCAATACTTTCAGATTTCGTCTTTGCTCTAAAAGCTACGCTCGTCTACCATTTTATTTGATCTGATACCACCAACCTCAAGCCTCTACGATGGCTGGGAGATTTGGTACAAACGAAACAAGAATAAAATAGTATAAATTTATCTCCAAGCTCATTGTCAACCACAGGTGCAAGTGGCCATCGCCCATAGTATTTGGTGCTAAAATAGGGAAAATGAAAATTTGTGCCTTCGTCGTCCTCCAAACTCCATGATTTGAATGAGATTCCGACAACTTGAGATGGCCGGACCTTTTCGCCATACTTCCTCTGTTTTAAAACTTTGATTTTTTTTTTTATATAGGCCAAATGACCAAAATACCCCTTAAAAAATTTATTTCCAAAAACACCATAGACACATGGATGGTCCCAAACTTAGGGAGACCACCATAAAAGCCAACATAAGCCCATGCCTAATGTGCTTTTGTAAGAAAGGGTGCAACAGATAATAAATCACACTCATAAAAAGGGATTAACATATTCTGCAGTTTTAAAAAATATGCATAGCATCTCAATAATTTATTTTAATGTCTAATAATTTTAATGTAAGGAAGAGAGAGAATTTTGCTTGAATGGTTGAATGTTCAATTGCACACCCTGCAGTTATTTTCAAAATTGCAGGGGATCTATCCCTTAAAAAGAGAGGTTGAATGAGAGGTGAGAAGCATTTGAAAATGAGTTGCCTCTGTAATTTGTTTTGGTGCTTTCCAACATTTTGTTTGGACCAACAACTTGTGGAAGCAACAACAGTGCCTTTTGTCGGTAACAAAGCTCATAACAGAGAATGACTAGCAGCAACTCCTGCCCACGACACTACAACTTGCTTCTGACTAGTGATGGCTTTACTATAAGGCCATTGTTTCATTTGGCACCAGTGGTGGTAGCGATAACAGCAGTGGAAACAACAACAATTCTTATTAGCAATGGAGTTCATGGCTGAGAATGACCAACTCCACCAACATGTCATTTTGGATCTTTGAACGAAGAGATTTGAAGAACTGCCCAAACTGAAAAGCCACTGATTTTCACTGATTTTTTTTGGTCTTCTGTCGGTCTATCCAAATTTTATAGATTTTTGTATGATCGATTTTGAGATTTAAATGGACTAGACTTATGACTGATTTACCAATTTTCTAATTAAAGTGATTGGTTTGATCCGATTTTTTCATCCGTGCATTATTTTTTATTTTTTAAAATAAAGTTAGTTACACAATGGTATACTAAAGTCACCAAAATGATTTTTCCATAACACTAATGTAATAAACTAGTTTTTTATTTTAAGATGACAAAATGTTTACATATTCTAGGTGGGTGAATAGTATTCCCTTGAACATTTTATCTAATAGATACTATTCGACAAGAAAAATTAGGAATATAATTTTTTAGTTCATGAGGGATCATGTTATTTTTTTTGTCTATGTGCATTCATCTATGCTTAAATATATTTTTAGATCTATAAATATACCAATTTTTTTGTTTCAATCCCTATAAATTGCTAACAACTGTTGACACAATTAATAAGGACGAATCATGTGCCATAAGAGCAATTATCCTTGACTCTATTTTTTTTTACCAAATAAAAGTCTCTATAAACTAAAAAATTAGCTTTAGATCAATTTTTAAAAAATGAACACTTTTAGTCTTTGCCATTAAGATTCATCTATTAAATGTTGATGTCGCTAATAGACTCTTAATAAATGTTGAAACATTTCTTATATTATCCACGTGGGACTTGAATCAGCATGTATGACTCACTCTCTCGTTACCTAATCATGTGCATAGTATAAGATGCCATCCTTTCTAAAATTTTCTCCACCCCCATTCTGGTTTTCCTTTGTCCTCCCATCCAATCTGATTTTCGTTTTGTTCTCCCGTCCCTCCTCCGCTTTGGAGCCCAAGACTTGCAGAGGACTGAGAGCAAACCTACCATAAATTTCCCCTCCTCTATTATGTAATTCCTTCATCTAATGGTCTTCACTTTGAGTGCCATTTTGATTGATTTAACACTCATTCAATGATAAAGAATAAGAGAAATGTCTTGTTCCAATAACACTTAAAAATTTCTGGACAAAGAAAAAATCATCAACTGCAATGTGAATACGTTATTATTTTGTAAACAAACTTTTCATACCATTCAACATTTTTAATAAGTTTTTCATTACATAAAAAATTTAAAACAATATTTTATTATTCTATTTATATAACTAAATATTATCACACATAAAAAAGAACAAAAATTGAGTTAATTAATTATTAAATTTTGAATATATAAATCTTTTTATTACATTTTATTATATTAAAAATATATTTAAATTAATTTTTAGTGAAAAGTCCTATTTAAAACATTTGGATTATAAATTTCTATAAAAGCAAAAATAAATTATTTTATTTTATTTTTATTTTGTGCCTAAGCCCCACATAGGCTCAGGAGGAGACTCTACCACTAGGGTGAGACCAAGGGATGCCCAATGGGAAGGGGAGGGAGGAGGGGAAATGGGTGAGAGTGCATTGACAGGAATCAACCCCTTATACTCTTTGCAACAATGCGATACTAACCATTGTAGTAAAATCTCATCCACAAAAATAAACTATTTTAAATATGTGATAAATATTTATATAAATTAATAGTTCATAATTATATATTTTATCTTTTACTAAAGTATTATCATAAGTGCTATTATGAGACTAATATCTAATTACTGTCATAATTAAGAGACTCTCTCTTCAATTGTTTTTTTTTTAAGATTTGAGCTTAACTAAGAGACTCTTCCTTCAATTGTTGTTTTTAATCCTCTCCCACAAAACATGGCTCACTTACCACCCCATTTAAGATGGTATAATTCATAATTATAGATATGAAATACAAAATAATTTATACAATATTCTTTATCATATCAACATCCATTCAAATTTTAAAACGTGATAGTACGTTTATTGTTTCCCCAACAAAATTGGAAAATTCAATTTCCTATTCCAGAGTAAGATTCCTTTGTCCACAACATTGACTTTGCCACGTAGATTCGTATCTCCATTTCCATAGCTATACATACCCCACATAGTCATACACAAGATGAAATTCATAACCATGTTATAGAGAGTCCTTGTTCCAACAAACCCAAAAACACAGATCATCCCCATTTGTTGTTGTTGTTGAACATGGGATGGACTAGGTTGCTGATCTCAGATTTTATCATGTCTTTCATGTGGGTATGGTCAGGTGTTCTGGTCAGGATATTTGTCTTCAAATACCTAGGATTGGGTCATGGCCACCTTGCTGAGATTGTCAAGGCTGCCTTCTCCATCACCTGCATTTTCTTCTTTGCATTTCTTGTTAAGGTTACCCGTTGTGGGGCCTACAACCCCCTCACCGTTTTTGCTGACGCTATTTTTGATGATTTCACTAACTTCCGTTATTATGTTGGTGCTAGAATCCCCGCTTAGGTTTGCTTCTTTTTGCTGGTTTTCTAGTGTTAGAAATAGGCTTGTTGATATGTGTTCAATTATATGTGAATTGGGCTTTCTTTAGTTTTTCCCTTCCCCACCCATTTTTTTGGTAGCTTAGAGATGTGAAGCAAAATGGGTGAAAGCAGAATTGTGGGTCTTGCATATTGATTGAATCATGTTCATAATTTTTGTCAGAAATTTTAGTACAATTAAATTAACATAGGCATTACTCTACAACCCATAAAGCACAAATACGGACACAGACACGAAACACAACACGGACACAGAGACACACCAAATTCAAAAATTATAAGACATGGATACGGCAAATATATATAATTACAAAATTTAAATAAAAAAATTCCTAATTCATTCATATCGTTTATATAAGCTTGAAGATTTATAATATTTTAATATATATCATATGTACTAATATTTGCTACCTAATAAGCCCCTCTTAAAAAATATAAAGCATAATTTCTATTGATATATTCTAAAAAATTTCTTAAACCAACTTCTCCTAATAGAACTAACCATGAATGAGTACATATGTATAAAAAAATTAACTAGAGGGAATATTGGTATGAAGCAAGCTTCAGTGATGACGAAGTGGATGATTTGGTACGAGCAAAGGTAGAATGAGCAGATGAAAATAGTGGTGTGTGAAAAGATAAAACTTAAAAGTCTAATAGTGATGTATAAAAAGATAAAACTTAAAATACTGATGTGTGAAAATAGTGACTTGGGACATTAGTTATGTGATTGAGCTTGGGTGGGTTATAGGCTTACTAATTGAACATTAATCATGGAAACTATTTTAAAAAAATATTAATGGATCGTGTCCAAGTCATATCCTAAACGTGTCTAAATGTGTCCGAAACGTATTCAAGCGTGTCCAAGACGTGTCTAAACGTGTTCGAGATGTATCCAAATTGAAAAAAAAATCTTTTTAATTAGACACATTCTGACACGCAGGATACGTGTGTCGTATAGGTGTCCCCATGTGTCTGATTACACGACATGTCGGACACGCCTCAACAATGACGTGTCCGTGCTTCATAGTCTACAACTGAAAGTTGAACTTTTTTTTTTCAAATCTTTTTATTAGGGAAAGTCTAAAGTTTGAGTGGACTTGAATTTCATGCTATTGTAGTTTAATTGTATTCCTTTTCTACTTATCAGCCTAATAAAAAGTTCAGAAGTCGGAAGTTTTGTTGAATTAGATACTAATAAATAGATTGTTGGTTCATGGATTCTCTTAATTGAATGGTGTTATGAGTTCAATGTCTGGTATGGTTATAAGTTGATTGATCCAGTGTTATTCTCTGAGTAGGTTTTGGGGTTTGAATTAGCATGTTCCCACCCCACAAGTCTCTCCCTCTGTGTCTTTGTGCTATTGGGCCCAATTCATTGGCACTAGCATATCCATTTAACTTAATCATCTCTCGTGTTAAGTGAAGCAAGTCAGATATGATTAGAATATCTCTATGCACTTTTTTATAAATATAAGTCAATTCTCCATGTGCAAAAGATGGCTTAAATCTTTTTATAGGCATTCTACTCTTTGATATTTGGATAATTTTTTATTTGAAGCAAAAGTATTCCTTTGTTGATGTTTGAAATTTTCTCTGAAGATTTGAACTAGGTACTTTTCTCCGGTTTGATTTTAACTGTCTTAATATCACAAAACATGGGCTAGGAGGACTAGAAAATTACAGATGATTGCTGAAAGATACCTTTAAGGAAGGACAGTAACTCAATTAGCATTTTATTCTGATCAGAGACCTCAAGACATCATAAAACTCTTTTCATAGCCTATAATTATTCACTACTTTATGATTGATGCATTTATGTTTGATGCAGGTGAAAATTCACAGTCGATATTTGTTGTTTATGAGTAAACTCCAACTTTGTAGAATAAGCTAGATGACCTTTTAGGAGTTCCGTCCAATCTATTGATCCTTAATTTCATAAAGTCAATTAAATATTGCTTAGAAAATCTACTGCATTATTAGTTTTTAAAGGCTCATGTGCTTAATTACCTAGTAGATTGCTACTGATACTAATTCCTCCCTCCCTCTCTCTCTTATAAGCGATCACACAGACAGTCTCACATGCTTTCACACACTTGCATATGGAGTTGCACTTCTGAATGTATGCTCATTTGTAATTGCTAACATTGAAGAACGAGGTTCATGATAGTATTAATATGAGGCTTCAATATTCTCTCACCTATTACATCTATGTATTTATTGTCGGCTATGCTAGAAAGTAACCCCATTACTTCACTGTTTCCCGTAGTTGCTTGTTGTTTATGTTTTTGGTACATTGGGAGGTGCAATTGAAAATTGTTTAAATAAATGTTGAAATATAAAATTAAAAATTTGTTACATATAACATGTATCAATTATAAAGAAATAAAGTTCCAAATAAATTTAAAAAATCAACTAGTCTTACACAAACATCTTAAAAATTCTAAAAACTCAAACAAGCTAAATAAAAATAACAAGTCTTATTAAGTTACGATAAATCTAAAATAAATTAAAATAAACTAGTAGGTCCTAAAAGTCATAAGTAACAAATCACATTAGTTAATTGAAATTAATATAATCACATATCATATGAAAAGACATAATAATGCACTTCATTCTCAATTTTTTCAAGATACTATACGTCATTCAAGTGATCCATTAGATTTTTATCACAATGGTCCATTAAATGTTACATGAGTTTATCATCTCTATTTTCTTAGTCACATTCTAAATGTAACCACAAAACCTACTCTTAAACTTAATTGACACTACAAAAAACTCAGGGAAAAGCAACAAAAAAATGTCTCTATAACTAAATAACTTTTATTTAAAAAAAAAAGAAAAAAAAACTATTGGGGTGGGTTGAATTTATGAGAGTGGGTTTATGCAAGTTGGTATTTTCCAAACTTGTTACCTGACCATACCTTGCGAGTTTGAGTATTTCCCAACTTGATCCATTCCAACATGTATTTTGTGGATTGTGTTATGTCAAAACTTGCGAGTTCATAGGTTAACCCAAGTTGCTCGACACCTCCAACTATAACCAATTTTTTCCTTTATTTTATTATGAATTTGGAATTAAATACTTACATTATACCTTTATTTAAAATTGAGCTACGGTTGGACTTCAATTTTTAAAATCAAACAATCTTAAATTGTTTTTTTTCAAAGGATAGCTTTATCATTAATAAAAATGAAATGAAATACATCATTCCACATAAATGAAAAATGGGGAGCCCCTAAAGTTATTTTCAAACTTAAGGAACGACAAGCTAAACCAACATGTAAGTGTGTTGTGCACACCAACAATAGTCAAATTGAAGGAAAGAGCAAGGAATGAGATATACAACATCTCATTTCCCTAGACAAACTTTGAAGGAAAGCCTAAGTATCTAAGTAGGAACATTTTCCTTCTCCTTGGTTATCCGCACCAAAGCCACACTTCTTGTCGATGACCTCCTAAGGGGGAGAACCAACATTTGAAATTGTGATGACATTCTTTCGCTGAACTTTGCCCTTTACAGTACCTTTGCTTGACTTGCCAGATTCTCTAACATCTTTAGTTTGGCCATGTTGTGCAAGAAACTTCATCACAAATGGCAAAGGAATAGTCACATCCTTGCTCTATGCTGCTGGAAGCAATTTAAGACTTATGGTCAACACATTTTGTGAGGGCTCTGATGAAGGCAAGAAGCAATATCCCCAGCTCAAATGCACATTTCCTTATTGTTTTGGCCTCGAGAGGTTATGATAGTGTCATTTGATGTCAACTCATCTAATTATGAATGGTGAAGATCCGAGAGTAGGAAGCTAACTCCCGGATCCCCTATAAAACTAGAAATTGCACAAGGGTTGGTTGAGGTAGGGGATGAGTAGTAATACCTTCCTTCACCAATAAGGGGGAGAGCTAAGATACCATGTGATCAACTACCATGTTAGGATGCCCTCAGCATGTGAAAGGGGAGCCACTAATGTAGTATATCTTTGCTTGGCAAGATAATTGTTTTGGTCAATGCGGTGGCCTGCTTGATTAGCGCAAAGCCAGGGACCCAGTTTCTTCTCTTTAACCGAGTTGTGGAGCTCATCTGCTATTTGCAACCTACGTTCCTAAAATAATTTTACTATATATATAGATGTATAATTTGATATAAAATGTTAAAATTTATTTAAGATTCTATACATTTGTATGTGTGAATACTCAATTTTGATCGAATTTTTTAAAAATTTTTAGTTTGAAAAATAAAAATTCTAAAATTCTAAAAAAAAATTGAAAAATTGAAAGTAAATAAAATGAACAAGTTTCAAAATAAATTTCAATGGTCCAATTTTCATAACCAAACCCATTATCCTTTTTTTATCCCAATTCATTCAAGATCCAAAACCTCTTAAGTGTTTAGATTCAAGATTTTTTTTTCAACATGTGCTTCATTGTCTTTTAATGGCAATTAAAAATTTGATTGAAAAATTTAAAGTTAATTGATTGAGAAAATAAAAGTTGATTGGAATTAAATGATGGAGGGAGATTTAGACGTGGTATCTATAAAGAGAGGGGGAACGGACAGACACAAAAGCTACGTTAAGCCACCATAAAAACCAACACTCCATGATCACCATGAAAACAATGGCTCCAACACTATCACCACCTTCTTTACTTCCTTCAACCTAGGGCACATACCACACTAACCAGTGGCAGTCACACGAACTCAGCTTGTAGCTACTCAACTTCTGAGCACTTCCCAAACACAACAGCAGTAGCAACAATGATACTAAGACGTCACATGTATCATTCCCTTTTCTTTTTCCCTTTATTTTATTTGTGGTTGTTGTTCTTTTTTTATTTTATTATTGTCTTTTTAGTTTATTTTACTATTTTGTTTTACCTAATTCAGTTGTGTGCCTGTGTATATATTGGGTTTCAATTTGAATCCCCCTCCTGGGTTAACCAATTTTTTGGTTTAAGGGATCAAATTTGTTTTTTTGTAATGGTGTTTGGACTTACAAGATTAATTTATTTTAATTTGTAATGTTAATATTAGAAAAAAAAAACCCATATTGAGTCTCTTAATTTTTCAATGAGAGTAAATGTTGGTCTCTTTTTGTTTTAGTTTGTGCTCTTAATGAATTGGTGTATTGAAAACAGAAAAAAATTGAGTTTTTTTCATAAATAAAAAAGTATATTGATTTTTTTTAGTTGCATTATGCGTGTGTGACCTTATCGCTAGTTATCTCATTTAAATTATCTTTGTTTATGAAGTTGTCTTATTTCTTTGTTTATTTATTTATCACATCTGTAAATATTTTCATTTCATTTTATCTTTTGTTTGATTTGTGGGGTAAAATAAAGATTTTTGAAATTATTAATAATTTACACAATTAACTTAGGATAACTGTTTTAGGACAAGTATATCAAGGGTTCTATGGGATTTATTTTCTACTCTTTCTTATGCATAATCGACACTCAAACTCAATTTGGTTTCAAAAATCATTTATTTTCAAATGTTTTTTAGTTTTTTTTAATTTAAATAAAATTTGTGACAACTTTATTTTTCTTAATTTTTTTTGTCGTCTCGTTGCGGTTACAGTTGCAACAATATATATTTTTCTCGGGTACCATATGCATCTTAATTTTTTAAAATATAAATAAAAATGTTGTTTGATAACATATTTGTTTGCATTTAATTAATGGGTAATAAGAATGAAATATAGTCAAATAAAATTATTATAGTTTTCTAGAAAATATTATTTCATTTGTATTTTATATTATGTTTGATGTATAAACTTAGTATAGAATATATGATACAAATATACAATTATTTTAAAACTCTACCTAATGATTTTGAATTAGTAGATCATTAACATATTATCAAAGTTGGCAAACCCCTATTTTAGTCTTTAGAATATTCGCATGTCATTAATTTAATTCCTCAAAGATTGATGTCATCATTTTAGTCCCTCTAAACACAAATTATCTACAACTTCATGGACTAATATGATGGCACATTTGTGCTTTGAGGGACTAAAATAATGATACCAATCTTTGAAGGACTAAATTGATGACACGCAAATCTTTCAAAAATTAAAATGGAGATTTACTATCTTTTATATATATATATATATATATATATATATTAAGGTCATCTTTCTAATATGCCGGTTACAATGATTTTTAACAGAACAGGACCCCGAGTAAACTCTCTTCCATGTTCAGTGGAACCTTGGACAAATGCTCGGTTTGCACAAAAACAGTCTATCCACTGGAAAAGGTTAGTAATCTCAGATGTTGATCATACAGAAAAATATATAAACCATTAAAAATTAGAAAGGGATTATAAGATTTAATTTATCATTACTGCTTTAACTACTTTTCACAATTTTATTGTAAATTGATTTTATATCACCTGGAATAGGAATTTGATTTAACAAAAGTAATCATACAATTTTGGTTTTATTAAATAGGTGCACTGGAAGGGGAATGCTGCCACAAGAATTGCTTTAGGTGTGCTCATGCAGGGTGCCCTCTCACACATTCCTCCTATGCTGCTCTGGATGTTGTCCTCTACTGTAGGGTCCATTTTGCACAACTTTTCATGGAGAAAGGGAACTACATCCATGTACTCCAAGCTGCTGCACACAAGAGGACTGGTTCTTCTACACCTCCTGAACCCATTGATGAGCCATCACAGCCAGAATCTGAGGACAAAACAGAAGAAGACACCTCTTGAATGAAACGGGGAACATGAATTGCTTTCCCCCTTTCTTTCAGAGCAAGGTCATTGGTTGAATTTCACTGTCAAACATTTGATCACAAATTATTTTTGAGTTTAACTGTAAGAGGGTTTGCTTATGTATTCAATTTCAAAGTTTCAAACAAAAGAATTGAGCAATACAATATAGTGTTTTATTCTTTTTTTGTTGGAATTTTTATTTTATCCTGCAACCATTGATATTAGTGATATCTCTCATATGCTATTAATTTGATAGGAAGGCAAAAAATTTAACACGATCTGCAAATTTCTCTAGCTATATGCACTTTAGTGAGTAACAAAGAAAATAGAAGGGCAATAGAGAATGCCGGAATGATACTATATTGGGAAAATAACATTTATGAGGATGGCATATGGTTGCAACCGGAGTTGCTATGGTACCTTAGCACATAATTGTCAAATATTTGTTAGTTGTGGAATTTATAATAAATTAAATTTTGTAAAATTATTAAATATAATTAATAAGAAATAAAAGATTGACAATTCACATTAAATATAAGTATCTTTAAAGAAAAAAAGAAAAGTACTAGAAAAAATTTTGAATGCAACTTGCAAGGATTCACTCAAAACTCCAAAAAAAGAAGTTTCATATAAAAATTTACCAAAAAACTAATATTCTTTAGTACAATATAAATTATTATTATTGTTGTCTATTATGATTATTGTTATATTAGACGTGTAAGCACCTAGGAAGGAAGGCGGGAAAAAGATGACCTTATAAATGACCAAACCAAGAACATCAATATCACACCCAAATCTTATATATATGTAATTTATTTTTTTATTTTTTGTGTAAGTGCAATATATCTATATCTTTTTTTTTTTATTTTTTGATTAATATATATCTATATGCTGCCTTTTTTTTTTAACAATTTTAAAGAAAATTTTACTATATAATATATAGTAAAATTGCCTTGAAAATTGTAAAAAAAGAAGCCTTAATAAACCATTCAAAATATCATTAAATGCATGTTAATTTTTAAAAGAGAAAAAAATGAAATGGTGAAATTTTAAAACATAATATTATGTTTATTCTTAAAAATAAAATAATAGAATTGATAGAGAAATTTAAAAAGACAACATGTAAATGTTGATAGAAAAATAATTAAATAATAGTAAAGCATATAACAAAATTGTCTTGATCAGTTCAAAAAAGACATTTTTAATATACTAAATATAAAGTAACTTTCTGATAATTTTTAAAACAAATGAATAGAATAATAAAATTAAAACATACAACAATATTAGAATGTAAGTATTGATAAGAAAAATAATAATAATCAAGTAGTAGTGTACTAGGGATAATATATAAAAAAATTGTCTTCTTAAGGAAAATAATTTAATATAAATATTAAATGTGAAATAAAAAAGCATAAGGAAATTTTTTCACATTTAGAGATTAATATAAGAATCTAAACTATAAAAATTAAATTGAAAATGAGAAAAGGACTAAATTTAAACTAATAGAAAACTACAGAGACCAAATATATAATATGTTTAAAAAAATTAAAATAGATATAATTTTACAAATGTTACGAAGAAAAGTAAATTTTATATATGTATTTGTTTTACTCTAACATATACTTCTCTTCATAACATTTTTCAAATTATTTTTATTTTACTTTTATATTAAAAAGATAACTCAAACCAAGAAAATTTAAATTTTTTATAATATAAATCTCACTAATAATTAATAATTAAGTGAGTTTATTTTTTTGAAATACTTAATGATATTAAGTCAATAATTACTCAAAAACTACAAATGGCATATAGTGTAATTTATCATTAAATTTAATATTTAGTCATTTTGAAAAGTGATAGAATATAATTTAATGTGGGGAAAAAGAGAATATACGGTAGTATATTATTCTGGTATTAACCGATCTCCTCTCGTAATTAAATATGACTTTGTATATATTTTTTATTTTTTACATCACTTTTTTTCATATTATTTTTTACATCATTTTTAATACTATTGATTATATTATTTTTTTCAATTATTTTTTCTCACTTAATTATAACTATTAAAAAATAAGATAAAAAATAAGGTAAAAATATAATTTTTTGTTTTTTTAACATTCAAATCGTTATTATAACCCAAAACTTGTAATTTTTACTCAAATTTCTGACTCTTTGAAATTATATTTTGGATTGAATTTTGTAAATGTTCAACTTTTCTTTATCGGTTCATCCTCATTTATTTTGTTCTGTTCTATTAATAAAAAAATATCCAAACACATGGTTATTTTGGCTAAATACAGGTAGTGAATGCTAGAGATTAGAGAAGCTTCTGTTTCATTAATATTCAATTGTAATCCAAGGGGTTGGATTAGTGGTAGATAGGCTTGTGAGGCATAGGTAGGTATATGATTATAGGTTTGTGTTTTGTTCTGGGATATGAGCTCACTGAAATAACCTCCTTCGAGTTTGAATACGTTGGTAAATGGGGGGTTGGGTACTTATATGAAACTTAACACTCAAGTTAGTGAGGGTGTAAGGTAAGTGTAATGAGTGAAAAAATATTTTTACTCTCATGATTACAATAATTATTTATAGTGAAATGAGTATTAGAGATCAAATATGTTTCAGGAGTAGTATGGTTATAGTACGTGCCTTGGGGAAAGTTTCCTGGCACATTCCTACACTTGTATGTCGACTTATGAGTGGTTCCTTAAGAAGAACATGCCTTGCGCGAAGTTTATTGGCACAATTTTAAGTTTGTGTGTTAACTTATGATTAATTCTTTAAGAGGAAACATTCTTTTTTGTTGGGATGGATAGTCACATCCCATTAAACATTGAGTTTGATCTTATTGGGCTCAAACCTTGGTTCATATTAATTTGAATATTAATTATGCTAATAACTTGGTGATACCAAAAGAAATATTCTTATGAATTCTTTAATTCGATGACTTGTTTACCTGATTGCAATATTAAAAAAAAATCATTATTTGTAAATCAAACTAGATTAACAAGTAAAATTGAGAATGGTTACAAAATGATCAAATTGTGTAAATTGATTATGGTTTGATTAGTTGAACTGCTTTAATTTTTTAATTTGAAATATACAACCAATTCAATGTATAAATTGTTTTTTATTTTTATGATTACATATTGAAATGAGTGAGTACTTTTGTTCTAACACTCGGATGAACAGTTACTTTTGAACCACATAGGATCTCAACCTTTTAAAATATGTTAAAAAAGAAAGAAAACATTGTTTAGGTTTTGCTACCATTAGATTACAACTTCACCACCATACAATTCTCTTTTCATATGCAGAGAACCGAGTTCCTCTAATACCCACTTTTTCTAGATGCAAAAAGGTCATAGGAAAGAAATCGATTCATCAAGTCTCCCATAAAATTTCAAAGATGAAAAATAATAAGACCAATTTTGAAAACCAATTATTGAAGTATAATATATATGTTTTGATGAAAAAAATCAATTAATTTTTTTATGAAGAAAAGAACCCAACCTAAATCATATAATATATAAAGAGAATATACATATTTTTATATTTTAATATGTGTTATTTTGATATAAAATATATTTAAAATTTATCATATGTCAAATATATTATCCTAATAACTGTTATATAACATTTTATATTACAATTTAAAAAGAATGCATACATATATATCGTTAAGTTTAAATTAAATTTATTATTTACACATATAAATATAAAAATTTATAATCACATACTAATTATCTAAACATATATACATTTACATATTAATTCATATTCATATTAAAAAAATTCAAAAATTCTCACATATTTTTAGTTAACTACGTTATTAATTATTTTTATTAATAATTAATCTTAAAATCTCAAAATTTTCATAAATATCAAATATCATTTATATTATATATGTATTGTTATCTAAATTAATTATATTTTTAAATTATTATTTTTATTCTATATTATTTAATAAACTTCAATTAGAGTAAAAATTTTACATAAAAATATAATAATTTTTTTGGCACAAAACATAAAACCCTAAACCACTTACATCACCAAGCAGTGGTGGCCACGGATTGTTTCAACGAAGGAAACAAATTCGAAACAAAAAAAATTGCACTCGATTTCCACCTGATCGGAAGAGAGGGTAGTCTCCAAAACTCCGTCCAGTAAGTAAGTGACCTCATCTTGCTTTGATTTCATTTTCAACTGTGAATCAAAGTTTCCAAACTTTAACGTTATGTTTTCGATTCAATTTTTGTGCGTTGACTAGGAATGAGGCCTACGACGATGCTTAGGGTTCTCAACATAACAGTTTCTCGAATAATGAGTACCTGGTTTTTGCCACAAACTCGTCGTTAAGAAGAATCAAGCGTTCGTTTTTCCTGGATCACTGAAGAAGAACAAAGATCTTCTCATGAACAAGACCATTTGGTCACGTAGGTCTACCATCTAGCCGGAGTTCGTTGACTCCACTGTCAAAATTTACAATGGAAAAACCACCATTCGCTGTAAGATCACCGAGGAAAAAGTGGTTCATAAATTTGGAGAGTTTGCTCTCACCAGAAAACGCAAAACTCGAGAACAATCCAGTGCTAAAAAAATTGTTAAACAACTCAAGAAAAAGAAGTGAACTTTTTTTAAGTTCTTTTTTGAATTGGATGATGGAAATCTGAATGAAAAATGGGATTTTTTTTTAATGGGTATTTTATTTGTTGTATTTATTTACATCAACCTGGTTGTTTCTTAGGCTCTCTAGATTGCTGAGGAAGACCTAACAGATTTTTCAGATAATGAGTATGGTTTTTATACTGTTATTATCATTGAATCAAGGGGGTTCGTTTTATCTCATGGATCACTGCATGATCAATTTATACTTATGATGACCTGAATTTTACGTTTGTTTTATGTGTTTATGCTGAATGTCCTGCCTCGCCAAAGGGATGTTATCTTCATTTTTCTGCATGCTTATGTGGCCAGGAATGTGTTTTTGGAGTGTTGGTGTTTTGTTGGTGTTCTTTTTAGAATGGATCTTTTAATTGTATGTTGGGTTGTATTCCTCTGAATACATAATTTAAATAAAGATAGCTGTAGAATCTTTGGAGGTTGCAAATCAAGTTTATTCCCCACAAGGTTCTAATGAGAACAATGGTGATAAAGATATAATGGAAGAGGAGAAGCTACTTTTGGTTGCTCAGGAAGATATCATGGAATGTCAGACAAATTCAGTAAATTGTGAGGCAGAGCTGAGGCGCTTGCGAAGTAGAAAGGACGAGTTGCAGAATGAAGTGAACAAGTTGCATGAAATTGCCGAAAAGGCACAGCTGAATGCACTTGATCTGACATTCTAGTAAACAATATTGTCCATCATACTGACATTCTGGTTATCTCTAGGGTCAGGGACTTATTCACTTGATCTTTTAAAACTATTATAGTTAAATTATCTTAATCCTAGTTTTCTAGTGAAATTCCCTAAGTTCAAATTCCAGAAACTTTATCCATAGATCCCAATAGAACATCATTAATTAGTTGATGCATCTCCTAGTCGTTAGATGTACATAAAATTAGTTTCAAGTTGGTGTAATTATTCTTTATTTCCCAGAAAATAGGTTGGATTAATAAAGTCCCTGAACTTTTAAATTTTTTAGTATGTGACTGATTCAATATCTCGGTTTTTTGTGGCTAGAAGTCTGTTGCTGATTTTGCTAATATTTCATCTTGTGTTGTGATTTAAAAAAGCAGATTTCCAATTCTTAATGTTGCTTAATGTCCATGTGAGTAATTTTATTGCATAAAAACTGTTATACCAGCATTTCAGCATTATGGCAAAAGGAAAAAAAAAATTGTCGGCATCTATTGTTAAAAAAATTGAATTTTCTTCAAAGTAATCTACAATATTGATAATATGGGTCAGCGGCCATGATGTGGGCAACACGTTGGTAGAAACATGACATTATAAGACATGGTACTAAAATGATTGGACAACAAAACATTAATGACAACTATACACGATGACTTGTTTATAACCAGGCATAAATAATGAGGTGCTTAAATATGGTTAGGCCATTCAACTTCAAATGTTTGACATTTCTTATCAGTGAAGGTGGAGCTAATATAAGTGAATAATTGTAAAGCTAACTAAGGTGGTAAACTTTGGCATTAAGTTGGTTAAGGTTAACTGCAGTCACATACACCCTCCTCACTGCCTTGTGTTTTTTTTGGTAAGGATGCTGTTAGTGTTTTGGAGAGAATATCTTAGTAAGAGAAGCAATACATATGCTTATTATGTAGGACAGCTTGAATCTTACAATTTATATCCTTCATGCCTTTTTTTCTATCTGGCACATTTATTTCTTGCATTTGAAATTTTTTTTTCTCTATGCTCTTTTTATTTTTCTCTCTATGTTCTTTTAATCGCATGATCAACTTTTCGCAATCCATTAACTGCATTTAGTATAGTTTAGGAGATTCTACAGTAATGCTTCCTACTTGTGGTTGTAGACAATGGATGCAGTTAGACCATATTGGTTTACCATTTGTTATTTTTGATTTAGATTTGACATGAAAAATTAGTAGTGGACTTCTTTTTGGAGGACATCTTTTACAGACAGATGATCTGCAAGATCATATCATTATTTGTGGATTTGGACGAGTTGGCCAGGTGAATTCTTTATCTTTTGGTTTAATTAATTAGTTTTAGTAATAGATTTAAGCGTAATAGTTTACCTTGTGAAAAGCATGATATAACAAAATGATGTCTATGCCTTGTGAATTCTATTTTGGTTGAGGTTTGTGTTTGGCATTCAAGCTACTTCTCCCTATATTTTCAGTAGATCGTTTTCCTTAGAATTTTACCATAAACTGCAAAATGAGTATTGAGTAGTGATAAGCCATTTTTTTAAAACCCATCTGTGTTGCTAAATAGCTTTAGGAAGGATTAATTATGACTTGCACGCATTCTACTATATCTGCTCTCTAATCACATTGATAAAATTCTGTTATTTCTTTGGAATACTGTATTTGTGTGAGTTTGGTTGAGATTGGTGTTGATTTAAGATATCTTTTTACTAAGTTGAGTGAAGGATTTGAGATCTTTTAAGTAGGCTGGTTCCAGATAATAGACTTAGTTGTGGAAGATATTTAATTCTTGAGCGATTCATTTTCTTTTATTGAATTCCGATATTGTAACTTAAGTTACCTTATACACACTTGTTTTCGCTGCCCACATGTATGTTTATTCACGTATATGCCCATGACTTTCCTGCGTGCTATTGGCTGAGGTTTTGCTAACCTCTGTTCATTTCTTCTTTATGTGCAGCTGCCATGAAGGTGATTGATGGAAAATCAGTGGCAAAGCAAATCAGAGATGAGATAACGTTTGAAGTCTCCAAGATGAAAGAAGCCATTGGTGTGACTCCTGGGTTGGCTGTAATCCTTGTATGAGATAGGAAGGACTCTGCTACTTATGTCCGTAACAAGAAGAAGGCTTTTGAATCTGTGGGAATCATTTCTTTGGAAGCTCATTTGCCTGAGGATTCCACAGAACAAGAAGTGTTGAACTATATTTCAGACTTCAATTATGATCCTTCAGTTCATGGCATTCTTGTTCAGTTACCTTTACCTTCTGTATGCTTCTAAATCCCTAACTTCATTTCCATTTTTGGGAAAAGTATACTATGATAAGAATTTTATAAGTAGCATATTTTTATATTTTAGTATGAACTATTCTTAAGTGCTTACTAAACTACATTAAGCTTTTCATACGTGAAATGTTAATATCTTAGAGATTCTCATATGGCTTAGTTTGAGAATGCCAAATCCTTCGGTTCTAGATTGTATAGCGTAATAGAGCTGTATTTAAACACACAACACCCTCAGTTTAACATATAATAAAAAGCTGAAATGAAGCACCTAGGTTTTATCGTTTATTTGTTAACAAGTATTCTCTCATAAAATCTTGTATGGAAGTTTTATTTATTTTCCTGGGTCATGTGACAGCACATGAATGAGCAAAACATCTTGAATGCTGTTAGAATTGAGAAGGATGTAGATGGTTTTCACCCATTAAATATTGGTCACCTTGCCATGTGTGGAAGAGAACCCCTGTATATCCCCTGTACACCAAAGGGATGCATAGAGCTGCTGCACAGATATGGTGTTTCTATTAAAGGAAAAAGAGCTGTTGTGATTGGTCGGAGCAATATTGTAGGAATGCCTGCTGCTCTCTTGCTGCAAGTAATATCCCATTGGACCAAGCTTAAATATTATAATAGCAGTTCAAAACTAGTTCTAAATAAGCATAACTGTTTTCTCCTTTCTTTTTGCTGCAAACATATATATTTCCACTTCTTAATATATCTCTTATGTCACTAGAGGGAAGATGCCACTGTCAGTATTGTCCATTCCAGAACCAATAATCCTGAGGAGATCACAAGACAGGCAGATATTATCATCTCTGCTGTTGGGCAAGCAAATATGGTTAGGGGAAGCTGGATAAAACCTGGTGCAGTCATAATCGGTGTTGGAATCAACCCAGTGGAGGTGAGTAGACTCATTTTAAGGTCTTGCTGATATAATTCACTACTAGGCTCTTATCTTAGTTGGTACTGGTTTTGAGGAATGAAGAACATATTTAATGCTTAAATTTTTATATCAAGGTTATTTAACCTATGTGTGTTTGCTGTTTGTGACAGGATCCAAATAGCCCTCGAGGTTATAGATTGGTTGTAGATGTTTGTTATGAAGAAGCCAGCAAAGTTGCCTCGGCTGTAACACCAGTCCCAGGAGGAGTTGGTCCAATGACAATAGCGTCCTCCAAAATACGCTCATCTCTGCAAAGAGGATGCACAATTTTGAATAACCTATATGGTCAATTGCAACCTGGTGAAAGCATGTATATCATTTTGGGCCATCTATTTTTGTTTTTGGTCTATTCTACATTGAGAAAAAGGGGATTCCCCCACTGAACGTCTGCTTCTCTGAATTTGTATCATCATGTGATGCACAAATTGTCTAGGAGATTGATGTCCATGTCTTAAAAAGAAAAACTCTGGCAGATCATATAGTAATCAATTCATTAATCTTTAGGCGTACTTAAGAGTACTGTAGTGAAAATGGTTGTTAGACAGTTAGAGACAATTGTCAGTTGCAAGCAAGCTTGTGGGAGTTTAATTTAATAACAAATAATTATAACAATAACTGATCTATCTTTTTTAGTTTGGCTTGGTTGTTAATGTGTTTCTAAATCGGCTTTCATATGCCCTAGTGTAGACCTCAAATCTCTCATCACCCCCCCCCCCCCCGGCTGGTCTACTGTCATTTCTTTTGTTTTGGTTATAAAAGAGGTAGGTCCAAGACCTAGTATGGGGAGGGGGATTTTAGGCGTAAATAGAGGCAAAACAGCTCAGTGGAACTCAATTCTTGGATCCTTTAGTCTCTGAAAGGACTTGTAGCAACTTGAGCCAAGGCTTTTGGGCTGGTCTATCGCAATTTCGGTTATGTATGTGCTCAACCATTTGAGGTGTTTGCTTAAAATTGTATACTTGTTAAGCAGTGTGTAGATAGATTTACACGAAGCTTAGAACTATGTAGCATGATCAGCCTGATAGCTTCCTAAAATGTTGAAGGGCAGCATAGTGCACTGAGGGCCATTTTGGAGGTTTTGAAAAGGAAAATATATATATATATATATATATCATCATACATCCTTAACTGTTGACACTCTTTTTAATGATATCAGATTTAGTGAGAAAATGATAGGAAAAAAAGTTGATGATTGATAAAAAGATATATTACACAGAATGGGTAAGAATATTAGAATTGTTTTGAAAACATACATAAGTAGGTTCAGTCACATAATAGTGCATCGAAGGGCGGGATATTTGCTTTAAAAGATGAAACACAAAAGAGTGGATTTTGACAGTCAGAACCATCATAATAGTGATGAAGGCCATGGTGTGGCAATGGTTCTTGCGTAAGCAGGGCAGCATTGGCTTGGCCATTCGTCATGCCAATGGTTGCAGTGTCGTTTGTTAGCAGAGAACTCCAGCTGCTTGAAAACAGCGGATTCAGTTGGCCATAACACCTAAAATGTACAATTTGGCAGTTGTCATTACCATTATAATGATGACCCAATTTTATATCATGATGATACGTGGGGTGCTAAATTGGTAGAATGAGACAAGTATAACAGACTGAGCACAGCTCTAAGAAAAGTATTTTAATTTTTAAGTAACACATTTTCAGAATAGTTTCATTTTGAAGAGTTGTAAATTAAAGGTTAAAGTTTTGGTCCTCTAATTTTGATTTACGCATATTTTTAATTTAATTCCTATAATTTTTATCTTTTCAAATTAATCTTTACATTTACAAATATTTTTAAAATAATTTTATCATTAATTTTTATTTTAATACCATTAATTTAATTTTATTAGACATCTTATGAAAAAAAAAAAAGTATCTTAAAGAATACTTATTAAATAAAAAATATTTACTAAGAAAAATAAAATACTTACTAAATGAATAAACACTTTATTTAATGTTTTACAAAAAAAAGAACATTTAAAGAAGCTTTTATTAAATAAAAAACACATACTTTGTAAGCCAAATGATAATATTATAACAATTTATAACATAAATTAATGAAAAATTATTTTAAAAACTTTTGTAAATATAAAGACTAATTTAAAAAAGAAAAGAAAATTATAAAACCTTAATTAAAAATGAGTGTAAACTATAGAAACCAAAACTTTAATTTAACCTAAATTAAATTTTCATAAGATGCCTAACAAATAAAGCCATGTTTTCTGCATCCATATGCAGACTCTTTAAGTACAGATTAACCATCAAGCATTTATTAGAAACTATAATTTTGATTTCATCTTTGTATTGTTTCAATTAGATTTCCCTTTCACAGACTATAATTCAGGGAACCTTTAGCAATTAGTGGAGACAACTAAAAGTAACTAAATATGGAAACGAATTAAATTCAGTATGACTCATCCACAGAACCAAAGACCATTTGCAGGCAATCCAAGGGGATGTTACATCTATTTCAATTACAATGTATCAACTTATCTAAATATATGCAGACTAAGAAATGCTGATTGTTCATTGGACATAGACTTGCTTTGCACTGGTGTAACTGTATATTTTTAGTCCTTCCCCAATACTCAGCGCAATAAAGAGAAATAAAAATTCAAGGGAAAATCAAGCAGTCTTAATCATGTAATTTGGGTGAAGGTGTCACAAGATTTCCGACTATTCAGCTCTGACGAAATTTGATCAGTTGTCTCAACAATTATCTATTTGAAAGATCTATTCGTGCTCCAAATTGATCTATCGCAGTCCTGCTTTGTTGTTTTGTACTTCTAAGAATTGAAACCTGGAACATACCACGATGTAAAAGCATTACTTTCAAAAAGGTTAGCTGAGGAGAAGATCATCAAGCTAGAGGCTGTAGAAGGGTCTACTAAACATGCTAAATTAATAACATCTTATCAAAGCTAAACCATTCTGTAGGCAAACTTTTCTAAGCTATTTGGATCATCATGTGATGATTTCATAATTAGCATCCTTTTTTAACATCTCAAGTTAAAATTCAAACAAAATAATAATTATATCAAATCTTCATATGACTAAAAATCACAAAGTCATAACTATGCTACCTTGGGCCGTTCCATAGAGCTTCCAAAATATCCTACTCCAAAAGACAAGGAAGTGTAAGCAGCTGCAATCTCTACAGCTTTCAGCCTTGTTGATTTTCCTTGATCCTAAAGAAAATGACAGATTAAATAATCGATTAAATCATCTTCACAAAACTTATTGGAAAAGCTGAAGGGACTCACTGTTATAGATGCATCTGACTGCACAACCAAGATCCCTGCACTGCTATCAGTACCAAATCGACTGCTATCCTCAGCAACAGAGCGTAAGACTTTTGTGCAAGCAGAGGCAGCACCAGACTGTGAGCTGAAGGAAAGTCAACATCAGAAAGATCCACTGCATGGAGTATTGCTATAGAACACAAAGCTAATTAGGCAAAGATAAAAGTGAATAATTAATGCAATTATGCAACAATGCTTAAAAATCAAAATTTTTAATTTCTGAAGCCGATAACAGATAAACTCTGCCAGATGTTCAAGAGATCATATTTCCAACATTCACCCAAGAGAAAAACGGCAGTTGTGCCTTGCCAAACCCTAGCCTACCAATTCTGCACAGCAAGTAAATTTGATATAAAAAATAATGCCTTTTTCTTTCATTAAATTTCTCAAGGGAAATATTCTGCAAAGAGATGTTTCGACAATATGATCTATAACATGTGTTCAATGGTGAAAGTTAGAAAAAAAGACAGAGAGTAGAAAAGATGATAAAGTACCTCCAAAGACTTGAATGGCAGCTACAACAGCATCGATGCATTTTCCTGACCCCTACATCAAAATAAAATTTAAAAAAAAATTAATGAAGAAAAGTGTTGATGGTGAGTGAGTTGGGGGGGTTAGCACGTTGGAGAGAAGAGAAGCGGCAGCGAGGCAAGCGCGGTTCATGGCGGACCTCAGGGCTTTGTCGTCGGAAGGAGAGTGGTAACCTGCGCCTACATGAACCGCCACGAAGAACCTCTTTCCCTTCTCACCACCCAATGCCATTGCTCCTCTCTCTGTCCTCGCTTCTTCCACTTCCCAACTGCTATGTGTGAGGCGCGCTCATTGCTCAAGACCCAACCCGACCAATGACCCCGCCCAATGACTCACAAGTATCTTCACAGTGAAGCAGGGTTACTTCACTTAGGTAAATGGTTTATTGTATATTTTTTTATAATTATTTAAATCAATTGGATAAATGTTCATTAAGTTTATGATTAACAAATATATAAATAAGTGATTATTATCTCATCTTTGTTTTTTATTTAAATAAAAAATAAAAAATGATAAATATTATGTAAGTGAGTGGTACACTTATTATCAAGACTAAAATATCAAAATGTGAATGAAATGAATACAATCTTACGTGACACTTTAAGAGCATACAATAATTTCTCTTTATTGAACATCTTATTTTTTTACATATTTCAAAGAATAAACACATCTTCACATCTGTGGAGTTCCTTGTAATTAAGAGTGTTTATAGGTCAAGTTTAACTTAATCTAATCTTAACTCAATATTTTGATCAGACCAATCTTACAGTGGATCCGATCTGATCACAGTTTAACTAATGACTGGATCAACTCAATGTTTAGATAAAATATACAAATTTAAATGTTATGCATAATTAAGTCATAAGATTTTAAAAGTTAAAAGTCAAAATTTAAGAAAATTTTACGATATATATTTTAAAATAAATTATGCCAATATAAAAATAGTATCATTTTATACAAAATGTATTAACTTAAGTAAATAAGTTTTATAATTTATTATTAATTTTTAAAAATTCATAAATTTAAATATATTATATATCATTAGGCTGAGTTTGATCAATTCAAGTGTTATCTAAATCTCGACCCAAAAATATAGTGGGGCCACATTTTAAGAATCCCAAACCTAATCCATTTAGCTTCTGAGTTTGTCAAGTCACAGGCATTCCTACTTGTAGTCATTATGAAAGCCCCCACACCATCTTTTGAAAAATAATAATATTACATTTACACATTTATACACATATTATCTTACATTCATATAATTTTTATAATGTGATTATAGTTAGCCACTTTTCATTTTCTGCACACTTATATACTTTGATTATCCCACCTAACATAATGTGAGAAGATTAGTTATCCTTTGAAAAAAAAAAAAACCTACGGAGGAGGGACCTGTGCATCAGTGCATGTACTATAGTATTATTATCACAATATGCTAAGAAACTACAAACTTTTTGCATCAATTGGAAATTGAAAGAGGGTGATTATGAAATTTAATTGGATAATAGTGTAGTTAACCGGATGTATACGAGATCTCAGAATCTATCCTTGTTTCAGAGGAGGTGCTAAAAACACTTCTTAACATTAGCTTACCAGAAATTTGAACCCTCATTATTAGAGCATCAAGGCGGCTGATTAATAATCCTTCACGAGAATGCTTGTCAGTGGCAGGATCATTTTCTATTGCGTTGTTACTTTGCACATTAAACCACTAGTATTAGTCACAAAAGTTAATGATCTCAGATCAAATTTAACTGAATGATGATGAACTTCTTATTAAATCCAAGTACAATGTGCTAACAGAAATACAAATAGGAATTACATTTGCAACTTCTGTGATCCTCTGTCATTTTACAATAAAATGATGTATTTTTTAGGAGACCTCCGAGGTATTTGTTATCGGTCAGGTACATGACATATTGTTGCAAAAATCTTAATTTCCTAGGAAGAGAGCTTTACACCGCTTCATAGTATCTTCAGGGCTTGTAACTGAAACAATCATACAAGTTGTTAGGATCTCCTCACAATGACTTGGTTTTCACTCTAATGTATTAAAAATAGGAGTTGTTTTCCCGTTCTATTGAAACCAAAATTCAATGATTTCCATATATGATGATTTGATCAAGTAACAAAAACAACTAACCTCTGTGCCCAACAGTCCGTTCTGATTCATAAATTCATGATCATTTCCACCCTACTCAAAGAAAAAAAACAAAGTTATAGGAAATGAATTAAATCTTTGGCCTATAGCCCTGTACCATGCCTATGGAAGCTAGTAATCTAGCAGATAAGTGAAAGCTACAAAAACACAAGAAACAAGTAGTGCAAAGTGAAGGACAATCCTAGACGATGACAATGGGAAGATAACTTTGGTTTTGAGGATGAAGGATATTGCAATTCTTGTTTTACAATTACAATAATTGGAGATGTTCTTCAATAAACAAATGAAATCTAAACGTATTTTTGTTTTGGTGTATAATTTAAACGAATATTTAAAAGGGAGAAAAGGGATTCATGTCAGTGTCCAGAACTGAATCAAATTGCCAACTGCTTGCATGTTACTACAACTTTTGCTACAAGGCACTTGAAGCATTTTGATAAAAATGATGAATTTTCAAATTGGCAGATGAAGGACAAAGGGTTGCTAACAAATGCAGATCAAATAGAAAAACAAAATGAGCTAGCATACACAGGCAGGGAGGCAGAAAATGCATGATGGCATGCATAGTTGGTTTGGTTCTACAAACAATTTAAGTTTGCATAATAAATTGATGGACTGACCTTGTAAGTTTTGTCACCAAAGAAGTGGATTTCATTGAAATCATCAAGGTATCTCAGGCAGTATGTTTTATCCCAACCTTGAGGGAATACCTATGGAGTAGATTCAAATTAAAACATGTCGGCTTATTGTTTGATCAATAAAAAGTCACCACAATATGAAGATCATCACTTACATCAAAGCTTATCTGTCCTCCAATGGAAAATGTTAAGATGAGCAAACTTCTCACGAAGTACAGAAACCATTTTTGGTCGTATATTCTGAATCTGAGAACTTAAATTGCAAATTTTCAGGATAAAGCATACCTCTAGCACAAAATCAAATTACAGAAACTGAAAATTCTAGTGAAATAATCTAGGAGCCAAAACACATCACCTTGTCATACTTCTCAAATTCATCCCTTTCTTCTTGGCTACAATTTCTCCCAATTGGTGACACATTCAGCATCCCATTACGGAACTCTATAAAAGTTCCCCTAACAATATTATTATGTCAAATACGATTCAACAGTTCCTATAAGCATAACAAAGATGGAAAATCTATGATTAGTTTCTAGATACCACTTACCTTTTGATCGGGATATCCAGATCAGCAATGTAATGAAGTGTAAAATTGATAAATTCCTGCGAAGTAATCCCCCATTCTATCATTATAACAAGCAGGCTAATTAATATAGATATAAATATCTTCTTTACATATAGCTCACAAGTACATTGAAATCAAACCAATAATCTATAAAGGTAAAATCTCATTCATTTACTTATCTTCTAAGCTTAGCCACAATAGAAATTCATAGATCAACTTGATTTTTTCTGTTTTTAGGTTATAAGGCATGCCAAGAATCTCATATGCTGATAAGTTTATGTAAAAACCCAATACATATATTAGGATGTAGTCAGAAGGCCAACTTCAGTCTCACATTAGTAAGATGCCTTGAATTGGAATTGAAACATAAGCCTTACCTTGAGCTTTTCTTCCCCAAGGAATGACTTCAAACTCTGGAAAAAGGGTAACACACAACTCATCATGGTGTTTTGGAAAGAAATTTAGCATGAATAAGCAAGAGAGAGAGGGGAGGGGACAAAATTAAATTCTGAAGCATAAATTGCTTAATCCATAAATCATTGTTCCTTTTTCAATCAAAACTCTCCAATTTTGGGTAATTGTTATTTGTTAATTCTGGCACAGGTAGCCAACTCAACTTTCGATCAGTGTAAAATGGCCATAATTTCCTTCATATACTTACAAAAAACTTGTCATTATAATACTTGTTATAACTCCTACTTTGCTTACAAGTCATAACATAGTACCACTTGCTAAAAGTACTGTAGTTGCATGTGTTCTTTTCAGTTGCTCAGAGGATCAGCAAAACTTTATTAAGATACGTCTTAGTTCATGGTTATAAAGTGTTACATCAAAATTAAGACATCATCCCTGATCATAGCAATTTGCTTTCATCATGGATTAAGGCTTATGGGGTGTACCTGGGTTCCAACGAGCTTTCCTTCCTTATGAGCCACAAGACCATTCTCAGAAAATACGTAATCACAGTCATTGATAACTGCATAGACAAATAGGGACATTAAAAAATTATATCCTTCTATTTCTTTCTTTGTCTCCTTCCTTTATGTTAATAGCTTATCAAAAGATATATTGTTTTCCAAGAATAGGAGAAAGGAGGAAGAAAGAAGAGAATGGAAAGGAATTCTGTGTATCAATGGATATTAGCTTATAACCAAGTATAATTTTAGACTTCAGCCAAATTTAGATGTTGAATACCACACACAAGAACATGAAAAGAAACTATTCGATGAGATTAATTAAGTAATTGAAAGAAACACTAAAATCAATTTTCTCAAAGTGGCTTCTCAGATG
Organism: Ormosia semicastrata; assembly: GCA_029884595.1. Taxonomy (NCBI): domain Eukaryota; kingdom Viridiplantae; phylum Streptophyta; class Magnoliopsida; order Fabales; family Fabaceae; genus Ormosia; species Ormosia semicastrata. The sequence continues at coordinate 3,869,916 of JAQQTO010000036.1, read as the reverse complement.
TTTAACATTATAGCCTTAGAAACCAAAGAACGACTTGTAGCTAACCTGTCTTCCCAAGTTGCTCAGATATCTTTATAAGGTCAGATCCACCAACAACTCCAACTGTTATGACCTGTGCTCAGAGATTACAAGATACCAAAATAAAAATAGAATTGTTATAAAAATGTTCTATACTTCGTGGGTAGACAGAGAAAGCAGACACCAAGAAAAAGCAAAGCATGGAAAGAAAAAGATTTTTTTAAATCCTGTACCTTCCGTAGTTCTTGCATGAACTTTAACATCTCCGGAGTAGCCACCTTGCATTTGAGTAGGAAACATTAAATAAACATAATGCAAGACTAAACAATCTAAAAGAATAAACTCAGATTTATAGTTTTGATTACATTTTATGATGAGTGAACAGATGAGTAACCTCATATGACTTTAAGATAATAGATTTTCCTTAGAACCATATCAAATTGCTTCATTGATATATCTTGCAGTTATTCTCATAACAAAATAACTACACACATGCAGTGTCTTTAGCCCCAGGAGAAATGGATACCATCCTTGGAGCTGTAAGAGTTCCATCAACATCAAATAAAGCAATTAAACCAGGTTTCCTAGCAACCATTATAGCTTATTGTTCTGCACCCTGACCGGCAAAACCTTCAACCTTTTTCACCAAGTAATGATGAATAACAAAAGACAGATTTTCATCAAGGTTTAAGCAAATCTATCTTCAAACTTGTACATAAGCTGATTTTCTCAATGATAACTATTCCCGGAAAGTGCTTTTGCTTCATCAAGCAAGTGTTATTAAAGCTTCATCAATAAGTTTTTTTCAATGCTTCAGCAACAAGTTCAGAAAAGAAAAATAGAAGAAAGCTAAGAAAAACAAATTAGGGGAAACGCATGATTAAGCCTCAGACAAGACCGTGAATTGCACAAAACATAAATTTCTAAAAAGATTTCAACTTCGTGGGCACTATGAAAGAATGCGAAACTTGTCTATGTATAGGATTGATTCAGATCTGTTGTGACAGAGTAACCTTTGAGTGAGTGGGGCCCAAAAAAATCAGTGTTGCAAACAACTGTGACTTACAAGCACATCGTATTATGGATTGGTGGCGTATATGTTTACATAAAAGGAGCAGAGAGTTTGGGTTGGTGAGGCTTGAAGGAAAAAAGTCATCCCAGCCGAAAAAACTGAATTTGGTTGAGAATTTATCTGTTATGTCTTGATTGAACAACATAACTAAAATACATAAATTACCAATCGAATTTTATTTAAAATAAAATAAAATAAATATTTTGGTCTTCAATTCTGATTTACATTTTTTTAATATACAACATTAGTATTTAAATTTATGAACAATTGAATTTTATTAAAAAAATTAAAATTAATATTTTGGTCTTCAATTCTAATTTACATTTTTTTAATATACAACATCAATATTTAAATTTATGACGATATGTAAATTATTTAATCTCATCACTACTAGTTCGCTTATTAAGTTGATTATAAACACGTTCAAAGATGGATTTAGAATCACATACCTCACTCCATTATGATACTATATATGTAATATATCATTTTTGTTCCTGTAATTTTTTTATAAAACTTTGTCCCAATTCTTCTCTCTTCTCAACGGAAATCATCTCTAATATTAGTTCAGTTTTCTATGAAAATTTGGCCTAAACATTTTGGTTTGAACATGAAATTTTAGTGTGCCACAAGTTTCCATTTTATGCCTGCTCTTGCCTATATAGTATAACAAGTGCACTTGCTCTGGTAAAATATTGTTGTAGTCTGGATGTATGTTGTGAAGGGCTTATGAATTAATCCTTGGTTTCGTTATACAACATTTTTATTTCTATTTCGTCATTGAATGCATTAAGCATACATTTATTTAATTAAGAGGATTTTCATGTTACTTATCTCTTTTTTAAGGTTTAGTACTTAAGATCTCAAACATTTCTTTAATTATTTTATTTTCAAACATTTATTATGAATTAAATATTTGACAACTCATTCTGAGTATCAAATTTATTAATGTACCATAAGAATTCCCTTAAATCATAGTTTTGTTTTCTTTTTCCTCGATCTCACTGGCAAATAATTATTATGGGATGAGAAGTTGTAACCATTTAGATGGATTTCATAAGTCAAATGTAACGTGCATTAGGCCAAAGGCCAAAGCTGGAGTAATTTGGAAGAATTAGGAGAGCAATGAGCAGTTCCACTTTTGCAAGCAATTTTGGCTTTACGTTGAAAGGCAACTTCACTTCATTGTCTTGGTTCACGGCTCACGCTAAACGGTATTTTTAGGCAATTTCCATTGCAATAATGGGGATTCAGCTACCCTTGATAGAAACAAAAACACAGCTCATAATTTTGAACTGAAATGGTGGCACTTGATTTCTATTGAAGAAAAGGCCAGAACGACCACAATTTGGCATATGTGCTATAACTAATAACATTACAAGACGTGCAGTTCCTTCATCAATGGTGAGAGGCCAGATTTATGAAGTTGTACCTGGCTTCAATGCAGCTATTCATAATTTCATATTACAGTTCCTTCTGTAAGCATCCAATGCTGCTTTAGAGATCAATAAGCGTACAAATAACCAAGTCAGCTATTGCTTTTAAACTCTCACTTCAGTCTTTGATAAATTCAATCACCAACTAATCCATTTTTTCCTCTAACAATCTCAATTTACTTAGCACTCCTCCATCCAAATCAATTTTCTAATGTTTACAAATTATTAGCAATCATGTATATAATAAAAAGTGGCAGGTAACAGTTACATGAGAATTGATTTCTCAAATTAATAATGGCATCAACTGTGTGGTTCACCACTATTACGAACAAATTCAACAGCGAATGGCCTTGTAGCCTAGTGGCACCTCCCCAAGTCACGAGGGGTAATGGTGTTCAAGGTGGGAAGTTCAATGCCCTCACACCCCATTTCTCCAATTCCCCACCTAAATCCCAATAAGGGTTACAGAAGCAACAATTTGTTGCGTTTGCAGTGAACAAAACCTGTTTGTGTGTACATTAACAGCTATACCCTCATTATTTGATATTACATTAATTTTAATATTTAAATAAGTGAAACCAGATAGTTTTTAAAAATATTATTTCAACTATATTCTAGCTTTCCAATTTTCCAAGAGTGATATTCTTTTACCATTGATTTATCTACAGTTATTTTTTTTAACATCAAATTATTTACAATCTAACACGAGATAACGCATGCCCAAATGATTTTTATTAATGCTATTCAAATAACATTTATTCAACACTTTTCAGATAAAAGTTTTCAAACGTAAATCACTTCATTGTAAATAAATTTATAAAATCTAATCTAAACACACGCGTAAGTTTGTTGAGCTAGTTCTCTTATAAGTTTGCTATACTAATGACTTTTAATCAAAATGGCGTCACTTCACTTTGAGAGAAGAAGAGGCCAGAAGGACCACCATTAGGAAGAAGAGCCAACCTTACAACACTTTGAGCACCTTCATCCACAGTCAAATGGCCAAGATGGTAGTTTAAATCTGTTTTAACATAACCAGGGCAAACAGCATTGATGCAAAGAGATGGGTACTTCTTGGCAAGAATCCTTGTGTAGGCATTCAAAACAGCTTTGGAGACTTTATATGCAGGTAAATCAGTAGGCCAGCTTTTGGTTTCTAATAAACTCTCTTTAAAATCTTCTAGGAACTGATTCAAAACCCCGTCGAGTTTTTCCTCTGTTAGGCTTTCAACATCACTTAGGACTCCTTTAGCCCATCCATTTGGTAAAAGCTACATCAACATGAACAACAAACGTTATGCCCAATCTCCTTATAACAAATATATTACAATGATTGAAGAAATAATACAAATTTTAGGTCAGGTTAAAACTGATGGCTTTCTTCACATGTTCACCACCTGACCAATTTATAGAGAAAAAAAGAAAAAGAAAAAAGATCTTTTTCCTATAAATTGTATATAGTATCAAGGAGACGTGTAGAATACTCCTAATAAGATTTTGAACATCGGTGCTCCAATGAAAATCACTCATTATAGTAGGTTTTTATCTTTGACTCAATATATATATATATATATAAATCGCCATTCTTTCACCACTCTGCTATAATTCTGTGACGGAAACCTGGTGCATAGCTTGGATTCATAACCTGGTGCATAGCTTGGATTCATAACCTGGTGCATATACTGCAAGGCCATGGCCACATCAAGACAGATCCCGAGCCTCTGGCTCCAAGTCAAGAAGCAATAGCAGGAAGCAATGAACTGGTTCTTGATGGCCAAGCCACCATGAAGCCAATCCTTCAAAGATCCATTTTTGGCATACTCAAAAACCAAAAATGAACTGGCCCCTCTATCGTGCACGTTCCAAGAAATCTAAGTATGTTAGGATGGTGGTGAAGTGCATCATGGAAAAGTCCAAAATCTATCTTTGATACTGTCACTTTCTTTGTAACTTTGATTGCCATGTTCTTCCCATTTAGTCGACCATGATACACAGATCCCTCAATGCGATTGTCTGAATTGAAGTTCTCAGTTGATTTCCACATCTCTCCAATAGTGTATGTCTCCAGCAACATCTTAAGCGGTGTGGCATCAATAATTTTCCCATCAAGATGATCCTGAGATCCCTCAAATGAAACTTTACTTTCACTGGCTGTTCTTACACTAAAACTGAGATGTTGTAGCTCCACATCACTTTCTTTATGTATTTTTTAAGCCTGCACTGCAGTAATACATCGGGATGACCAAGAAATTTTTTTGTGAAATATCCTGTTGTTCCTACTATCTGAACTTCCCTGTTTCTGTTCACACCATTGCAGAAACAGAAGTACTAGTCTTTTTGACATTTTTCAGGCATAAACCATGAAAAAGGCTTTTTCTTTTCTGGTTATGGTTATGCCTTTAGTTGTTTTCTTTTTTTTTTGGTTGTTTTCTTTTCTGGTTATGAAGTAGAGATGATGGGGAAAGGGAGTTATTTTCTTTTCTGGTTATGAAGCAGAGACAGGAAATGGGAAGGAGAAAGAAGGGAGAGAGAAAGATAAGAGGAAAAAAAGGAGTACCTGTTAACAAGGTTACAGGTAAGACATAAGAACCATTGATACAAAATCAACTCATTTTTCTACAAAATCAATGGTGAAATAATGTGGAACATCCATGCTCCAAATTCTTTTAGGAACATTTAAAACATCTCCTAGTATCAAACACATTGGTCAAAATTTTACAAAGGCAGGCTTCCTGATTGAGATTTATAGAAAAAGTAACACAAGTAAACTCTAGGATCACATACCTCCAATTTCCCCAGGATGGAGGAAACATTGAGAATCCTTGGTGAGTCTGACAATTTGAGAAAGGGAGTAAGTGCTTCACACATGTCTTTGGCACCATAGTAGTTTGTACTCAAGCTTGCTACCACAGATTCATAAGTTGAAGTTACAAATTTAGACCACTCAACATTAGCACCAATTTCCTGCAGTCAATGAGAAACTTAACCCTCAGTATACTTACTATAAATATGCGCAAGTATGTTCCAACACAACCAAAAGGTCCAAAACCAATACTCTTTACAAACAATCTGTCCTTCACAACACCAAAGATTAAATCGAATCCAAAGAAAGAACATCTGATATTGTCAAATGTTTATCCAATATTACCTTAGGGGATTCAAGGATAATTACTCCAAAAAAATCTATGAAACTAACGTGGATCAAAAAATGTGTTTGGGTTCTAGTTGTGTAAACAGCTTCTCTGTTCACTTGAGCATCCCTTTTAAGGCTTGACATAAAAAAGAAATGGACAATGCTTGAATGACTCTGTGTGTCGCCCTATTTCTTTTTCCCCCTTTTAGAGAAGGAGAGAAGATCATTGACCAAAGTAACAGAATTGGGTTTTTGGTGTAAGTAGGAAACTAATCTCAGATTGTACATATCATAAGAAAGGAAACCTCCAGGATATAACCATAATTTCTATTACACTTGACTTTTGAAGTATTAAATTAGGTTTCAGTTTTCACCGTTGTGCTGAAAAATTTCCCCTTTTTTTAACACAGTAATATATGGTCATATGGTGTTAAGCCTACTCAAATTAGGAAGCTGCAAACAGCATAATACGGAAATTTGTTCCCAAACTAGATCAAGTATATTCTTCGCCTCGATCAAAATTAACTGAAATCAATGACCATAAAGTGCAAACTGCCTTTGCTTTGGGGGTGAGAAGATGAATAAAATAAATCTAAATGGTTTAGAAAACATACCCTAGCGGTAATTGAAGCTTCCACAGCATCACGGTCAACATTTACTCCAATTGTTGCTGCATTATTCACCTACACCAAATTCAAACATTTATTTCCATATAGGTATGTTTGGGAAGGAGAAGAATAATGAATTATCAAATACTCCTTCCGTTACTAAATTATAATCGTTTAAAGTTTAAGCACACTAATTAAAAAATTCATTAAATGACCTAAAATTTAAGAAAAAAATATTTGTATTTGATAACATTATTCTTGAGAAGATAAGAAACAACTAATATGAGAAAGAAAAAAGTTATTAGTAGAGAAAATAATAAATATGGATAAAATTAAAAACAAACAATAAATATTTTTTTAATTTTTTAAAAATGATAAATAATTTAGAACAAAATAAATTTTGAAAAATAAATTATTTAGGAAAAGAGAGAGTAACACAAAAAGCTAAAAGAAGAAAAGTATATGTGCATTGGTATAATAAAAGTAAAATAAACCATAAACGCAAGCTAATTTATCATATATATGTGAAATTGGACATATAGGTCTTGTTTATACAAGTTGTGTTGATCAATCAACAAATGATATATTATAATTTTTAATGTAAAATAATTGTTTAACACAAAGGTTTATAAAATTATTAAATATTTATTGATTTAGTCCACATAATTAAATATACAAGGTCTGCTTAAGTATAAACTAATTGCCAAAAATGGTTTACTTGTACTGAGTACAACCAAGAAAAAAAAAACAGAGGCAATTGAAGGATATAGATATCAACAAAAATGTTATTTAGAAGAAATTGTGTATCTTGTGTACACTGTCCATCTTATTTAGGGTGTGTTTGGGATAGTTGTAAAAATTTGATTATGCTTAGTAATTGATTATTGTATAAAAGCTTTTTGTTATAATCGATTATAATTGATTCATTTTTATGTTTGGATGCATTAGTTGTAAAACGATTTTAAGTTAATCTAATTCATTTAGATGATATAAAAAAAATCGCTTTTATGTATTAAATTACTAAAATAGGTATAAAATGATTAAAAAAATTATTTGACTGAGGACAAAATGGTATTTACATATCAAAATGTAAGGAATAATGAAAATCTATAAATAAAAATTATTTAAGTTTTAAATATACAAAAGTAAATTAATAAAAATTAGCTTTTCAAAAACTTTTTTTTTACATTAAATTTTATTAATGTGTCAAGTCAAAAGTTAAAAATTATAGAGTTAATTAATAGCTATTAACTATAGTTGACTATATTTAAAGATGTGCTAAATATGATAAAGATTCCAAATCAGTATTCTAACACTTACACTTAGTGTGTTCCTTTAAAAAAAAATTAAAAAGCTTTTTGAGAATCTTTTAAACATGCATTTTAATTATACTTTTTTTGCATCTTTTTTTACAATAGTTAATAGTAATTATTTATTGAGTTAAATTAATAATCTATAATTAAATAGTTGACTATATTTAAAGATGTGCTAAATATGATAAAGATTCCAAATCAGTATTCTAACACTTACACTTAATGTGAAGCTTAATAGGCTCTTACCTTTTACGGCTGTACACACAAAAAGAACACAAGAAACACTAAGATATAAAATAACTCAAGCTGCCCAAAGTCTTGAATCCACAGTCTTCACAAGGATGGATCTTATACCACCCTAAACGCAAACAAAAAGCCATTTACTAATGCCCAAAGTCTTTGATCCACATCTCCCAATACTGCAAGACAAAGCCTATACCAGAACAGTCTTGGATGGAATCCACACACTAAAAGCATGTTTGGTTCAGCTTTTTCCTCTCATCCAACAGGTTTTTTTTTTTTTTTTGCTTTAAAGCTGTTGCAAAATGTTTGCAACATATTTGGATAAATTATATAAAAGCTGTCGATGTAATAGATTTGCACCACAACAGCTTTTTTTCAAAAGTTATCATTTGAGCATTTTTTGATTCAGCTGTAGTCTCTACTTTAATATGTAATTATCATTTTATCTTTAATTAAATAATTTTTTAATTAATTAAATAATTTTTTAATTATTTTATATATATTTTAGTAATTTAATACATAAAAATAATTTTATTTTATACTATTCAAATAAAATAAATAAACTTAAAATTATTTTTTAATTAACATATCTAAATATAAAATTAATATTATTATAATCGATTATAATAAAAAAAATTATATAATAATTAATTATTGAAATAATAAACTTTTCATATTATTCAAAATATGCACTAAACTACCCGAATCATCTAACAAGAAAACACATACCAGAAAACTTGAGATAGAACCAACAAATAACACAAACCAATCAATCAATCATCAATATCCAAGACCAACAGTAACTACTAAATCCAAATTAGAAAACAATTCCTTCATGAACTTCCTTGTAGAATTCCAACACAATAAGAAGGTGAAGCTTAGTCATACATACCAAGATATCAAGTTTTCCAAACTGGGTTTTGATGAAATTGGCAAGGGATGCAATGCTATTAGGGTCTGTCACATCAAGCTGATGAAAAGCCACTTGGTCAGACAGACCAAGCTGTTTTAGTTTATCAACAGCTTCAAGACCCCTTTTCTCATCTCTTGCTGTTAGCACCACTGTGATTCCATTAGAAACCAACTGCTTACATATCTCAAATCCTATCCCTTTGTTTGCTCCTGTGACAACCGCATACCTAAAAACCATTTCAAGACAGTTATGGAAAAGAAGCATTTCAAACCCAGTGGGAGTAAAAGCTGTGATGGAAAGAGAAGGACATGCATGATGAAAGTTGAAGAAACCAGAACTTTTTTTTGTTTATCAAAGAAACAAAAACAAAGAAACCAGTACCTTTTTGTTGCTTCTGCCATTGTTTATCAAAGAAAAGTCAGGACACTATGAGGAGGAAATGAAACGGATAATAATATGAAGTTTTCAGAGTTCATGCAGGGAGTGAGTACCGAGTCTGCTAGCTTTATAAGAAAACTAGCTATTGAGCATGGCATTAATCTATTGTTAATAATTATTTTCTTCAAAACCTTGAACATTTTTAAATTGCAGGCTCCAGAACTCTTAATCACATATATGCGTGCTTGAAGAAAGAGTCTTACCCATGACTTCTTTACTTTTTTTTTTGGGTTGTACCATGTGTTCTTGACTTTATGCTAAGTGGGACGTGTTTTCTTTTATAATTTGTTGTTATTTTAATATGTTTAGATAATTTTTTTTAAAATCCAGAAGTAGTCATATGTGGCATCAGAAAAAAAGTTTTGAACCATGTCTTATTTACTGTGAGTTTGTTTATTGTATCTTCTTTTAATTTTGTAAACAAAGGTTTATAATAAAAAACTTTAGATTTCTATTCAAATAAGTGACTTGTTTAAATATTTGCTACTGTTTTCAATTATTGACTGTGACTTTATTTATTGTATTTGATAATAGCTTAATTTTATATTTTTTATAAAAATAAGTATTATTATATCTTAATATATTTGATTTTAATAATTTTGTGATATTATTAATTTATTTATTAAAAAAAGTCATTAATTTAATTATTATGATAAATTTATTATTTAAATCTGTAAATTTATTTGGCTTTCTGTTAAGAAGTGTAGCTTGTTATAATTAAAATTGACCCATATTGATAACAAAGATGTGAAAGCATAATTGAAACTTTTAACCTGCTTTAATGTTGGAAGCGCAAAAGTGAAGAGCAGAAGAAAAGTGAAAAAGTCAAGGGCTTTTAAGGGCCCAATGTCATCAATGTAGAAAATATAATGGTTTAAGGCCGATAGTGATGTTTTATTGAAACTATGCGTTGAAGGAGCAGAAACCTAAACTAAACGCAACATAGAGGCGGTGGAAGAAAAAGATTTGAAAACATAATTAGAACTTTCAATGTGCTTTAATGTTGGAAGCACGAAAGTGAAAAAGTCAAAGGCTTTTAAGTGTCCAATGTCATCAACGTAGAAAATATAATGATTTAAGGCTCATAGTGATGTTTTATTGAAATTATGTGTCGAAGGACCAGAAACCTAAACCAAATGCAACATAGAGGCGGTGGAAGAAAAACTTATAAATTGAACACAGCACAGTGTTAATAATTATTTTTAATAATTATTTTCTTCAAAACCTTGAACATTTTTAAATTGCAGGTTCCAGAACTCTTAATCACATATATGCGTGCTTGAAGAAAAAGTCTTACCCATGACTTCTTTACTTTTTTTTTTGGGTTGTACCATGTGTTCTTGACTTTAAATATTAAAAAAATTTAATAT